>JBCNJP010000023.1:9393441-9486560 GCA_039602395.1 Deinandra increscens subsp. villosa
CTGTAACACCCCAATTTTCACAGATACATGATATACATAGTAAATACGTGTTTATATTATAAATACGTGAGCTTAATTAGTAAATGTGGTAAGACTATGCTTTATATAAATTGCATGTGTTAGAAATACGTGTTTAATGGCCTATATGATGAAATGTGCATAATCGGATGTCTTAAATGGTAACGAAAGTAAAGTATGAGATAAATATGTGTTTATATGAATAACATAATGATACATGTGTGAATTGATGGATATATATGTATGAATATGTGTGTTAATAGTTAACGGAAAAGTAAAAGGACTAAAATGGACCCGACCAAACCAAAAATTTTGATATTTAGTTGTTAGAATCCTGACCTTAAAAAAACAGTGAACCCAGTAAAAAAAATCCTGGATCCGCCCCTGTATATATATATATATATATATATATATATATATATATATATATATATATATAGGAATGAGAACAATTAATAACTCTTCCTTTGAGCAATAACCAAATAACCACATCCTAGTGGCTTGATGAAAAAACAGGTGCTATGGATTAGTGACATGTGGCACTCTTTTTTTTTCTTTTCTTTTTTTAACAGAAAGGGTATAAGGGTATTTTACCCAAAAGAAAAAAGCACCCCCTCAACGCTTATAACTTTTTTATCCGAAGTCGTTTTTTTATAAAAATTATACCATTGGACTCGTCGCTTTTTATCTTTAATTCAGATGTTGTCCCGACTTTTTTTGAAGGTTTTTTTTTCAAACGTTCGTATTAACATCAATGCTACAGAAAAAAGGAACCGGCGCTACCCAATAAAGGCATCAGTGCTACTTTTTGTAGCATTACATGTCAATACGGACGTTTGAAAAAAAGTGTCAAAAAATGTCGGGACCATATCTGAATTAAAGATAAAAATGCGACGAGTCCAATGGTATTTTTTTTATAAAAAACCGACATCGGATAAAAAAGTTATAGCCGTTTTAAAATGGAAGGGGTACTTTATTGGTTGAGTTAAATGACTAAAATACCCTTTCTGGAAAAGGAGGGAGAGGGACACTTGTCATAATTTTGGTGGTTCAAATGGGTTATTTGGTTATTACTCCTAAACAAGGGTTATTAATAGTTCCATACCCTATATATATATATATATATATATACATATATATATATATACATATATATATATATATATATATATATATATATATATATATATAAGGAGATGATCATTTGAGAACCATTTTGATTTGAGTACTAAAAAGAACTAATTTGAGCCACAAGTTTATTTATATGAATTCCCCTCCCATGAATTATAGTGGCTCCCCCTTAAATTTATGGTTGAGATTTAGTTCTCAAAAGTTCTCAAAACAAAAAGTTCTCATTTGTACCTAACCCTATATATATATATATATATATATATATATATGGAGAGGATCATTTGAGAACTAATTGGTTGAGAGAACTTTTGAGAACTATTTTAAGCCACTAGTTGTATTTACATATACCCCCTCCTATGAATTGTTGGGTCCCCAACTGAAATTAGTGTGCATGGATCGGTTTGGATCGGATTTTGGCTAAAACCGAATCCAAAACCGAACTTCGGTTTTTAAAATTTTCAAATCCATTCGGATTCGGTTTTTTCGGTTTCACGGATTTCGGATTTTAGTTTTTTACGGTTTGGATTCGGTTTTTTCGGATTCAAATCCATATGAACTTTTGGGCAGAAAAAAAAACTAATAATATTAAATTTTGGTGTACTTATTTATTAATTATAGATTAATTGACTACTAATAGCATTCAAAATAAAACTTCAAAATTCATAACGTTGTAAAATGACCCAATCTCAAACAAATACATTCAAACAAATCCTTAACGATTTAATATTAAAGACTCAAGGATCCATAATGTTGCATAACAATCCAAAATCAAACAAATCCTTAAAGATCTAATCTCAAACACTCAAACGACATTCAAACAAAAATTAAAGTTGCATAATGATCTAATCACAAAGACTCTAAGATCTAAATAATTATAAATAAAATTTTAATTTGAAAACCTTCAATAATTAAATGGATCGGTTCGGTTTTTTCGGATTTTCTTTTTAGCTAAAATCGAAACCGATCCGAAATTTCGGATTTTAGAAAAGTTCAATCCAAATCCGACGGTTTCTATTTGGATTCGGTTTTTTCGGTTTGGTTTTTTCGGTTATTTTGGTTTCGAGTCGGTTTTTTCGGATTTTTGCACACCCCTAGTTTTTGGTACCCGTGCGACGCACGGGAGGATTTTTAAAAATGAATCTAAAATTTAAAATATTATAATAAATGTAATTCGATAATTGGAATTAAAGGAAAAAATGAACATTCGACAATATAAAAAAGTCACAAACTTGAAAATACAGGCTTATAAACAACATTTGATGTTTTGTTAATTTGCCACTTTTCCGTCTTTATCCAATATGAGAAGTTTTAGTCAATCTCTGCTCTTAACCCTTGATAATGCAACATAAAGCTGACCATGACTAAAGCATGGATTCTTAAAATAGAATCCAACTCTTGAAAGTGACTGACCTTGACTTTCGTTAAGTGTCATTCCGAAACATACCGAACGAAATTGCCTCCTACTGAATTTAAATGGGATTTTTTTATCTGAAGGAGACATCGAAATTCTTGGAATAAACGTTCGAAAACCAATATTACTTCCTGATATTACTTCTGCTTCTATGATGCGTTTTCCAAGAGCCACTATCTGAAGTCGAGTACCATTACAAAGACCGATTTTTTATCAAGATTTCTAACCAACATAACAGGGGCACTAATCTTTAGAATTAACGTGTGACTTGGCAAACCAGAAAACCGTAATCCATTAATGAATTCAGGAAATATTTGTAGCGGCGTTTTCTTCAACGTCGTCTGATTTGCATTTAGAGTCCGAACTCAAGTACTCCTTTCCTCACCTGGAATGATTGATAACAAACTGTTATTAATCTCATAAACAAATTTCATTTGCAGGGGCCAAAATCGTTCTTTCCTTCCAATAGTATGGATCTTAGAAATTTTCAATCATATAAGGATATACTAAATCAATAAGATCTTGAAAAGGAGATTTCTGGCCTATGAGTATATTCCATTACATTTCATCCATGAGTCTAACATTGAGGAACTCATTGATGCCTTTTCAATAACGTCATCAATATCATTTTCTTCACCAAATATAACATTTTGTTGTCTAGGCAGATGAAAATGAAGCCTAGTACCAGAAGGATATCTATGATGAAAAATCAAAGACATATAAACAATAAATTTCATTAATCAATAGCCCATAAGCAAAGAAAAAATTATAAACCATCGTAAATTATATTGCATACAAAGAAAACCTTTCACATTTGTGAAAGAACTAAAACAAAGACAATGAATGACACTTGAAAACTTTCAAGACAATGAATGACCTTTAACGAATAATAATAAATAGGACTAAGAAACTTTAGTTTTGAAAATTACTAATACATTCACTAATTGTCCCACGGAGGTGCTATTGTGATTTACATGGGATGGATGATGTAAAACAAAATTTAAAAATCAAGAAGATTGTTTCAAAACTACTTGCAGTTTGACCATGGGTTTGGTCATCCAAACCTTTAATATCCATCACTGATATAAAATGCGATATTTTTTTTTTGTCAATATATCAAATTTCTCATGATATATTCTACTGTAAACCTACTGTACATAAACATGACTAAAACATAAGATTTCACAATTATTGTTGGATGAAGTAATCAACCCCATTTTCAACATAAATAGGTTTGGCGCTTCTACTTTGTGCTATCAATATCTGTACGCTCTTTCCGGCACGCCTAACCTTCTGTTATCAAATTCGCAAGTAAAACTTTTTCTCATGTTCCTGCAATTGCGTGATTATGCAAAACGAATCAGTTGCGTTCCCCATAAATGTTTAATCTATGTATATATGTGTGTGCAAACACACACACTCACACACTGATAGATGGATACACTTGCAAGAATAGGTTAGTATTCACAGGTTATTATGACTTATATGCAATGAAAATAAAACAAACACTTTTAGAAAATTCACATACAAATAATCACCCACTACCAATAGAAGAACTAACATATATATGAAATTTCTATACCACCCGAAATCACCCACTACCAATAACAGAATCGCAACTCAACACACTTAATACTTACTAATTTGGTTGGATCCATGTAGATACAGCCAATCGAGTTTGTACCTTTGTGATAGCTATTAATGCTTTTAACATGAAAGGGAAAAAAAGTAGACATTCATGGTGGTGGACTGGTGGTAATTTGACCCATTTATACATAAATGGGTCGGGTCAAATGGTTAAGTTAAAAGCTTTAAGTAAAAAAGAAACAGTTCAAATGAGTTCAGCAGATTTGAAAATCTTTTGAAATGAATTCAAATGCATACAACTTTCTAAGTGGTTTCGTCAAAAGTCCGACTATAATCATAAAAATATAGCTTTGTAACTTTATATATTATGTGCTTCAAAATTTTAGAGAAAAATAAATGAATAAATGTTTGTGGGTCGGTACAACCCTGCCAACATTGACATACATAAAAGAAAAGAGCATTTTTAAGCTTGACCCAACTGCTTTGTCAGGTAAGCTTATTTCTGCAATTTTGATGATTACTCCAAAGTTATATAAAATCAAAACAAAAAACCTCCTGGTAGTTGGTAAAAAATCAGACCATTATAACTTTAACCCAAACACTAAAACTTGATTATTGCAACTTTTTGTTACATCAAAATCTGAATATTTTGGTCCCATACATAATAAATAAAAAATCATTATTACTTTTACCCAATCAAATCATAAATGTATATTACATGGTATCACAAATCATAGATGTAAAATTAAAGTACCAGTAGTTACAGCAAATTCAAATCATATATGTAAAATTAAAGTACCAGTAGGAGCAAGTGATTTGTATAAAAACGTCCTTCTGTGCATCTGGCCCTTAACAAAACCTGCGAAGCAAATAAGAACAACAGGTGGTAGTTTCCTGTTAATCAAAAGCCAACAGAGGGGCACACATAAAGCTACATTTTCATTATCATTTTTTCATAGTATTCATATTAAACATAAAAGTATATACATCATTCTTTAGCTTACATCATTTCAACTTGTGAGCTACTCATGTCAAGAAGAATGACAAAGTATATAACACATATGAAATCATAGATTTACATTATGATATTTCAAGAGAATGATGTTATTCGTCGTTTGTAATTATGCACATTCACCGCATCTGTCTTAAAAAAATTTCCGAAATCATGTTCACCAATGAGTCTTTTACATGAACTCTCCATTGCCTAGAAAAAACCTATAGCCTAGCTAGAAGAATCACTAAGAGTAAAGAAATGTTTCATAATTACAGGAGCATTAAAATAAATTCATAAGAAGCTATGAAAATAAGGGTACTTGGGGTTCCATATTACCAATATGTTAATGACTATGTTCACTTCACATATTCAAACCTAACTGAACAAAAAGAATTGAACATGTTTTGACTAAACTACTAACCAATTGTTCCTTCACAAATTCAAATTGAACATCATATGTTTCCTGCAGTCGGATTAGTATAAGAAAGTGAAATCCAATTTTAGGGTTCTACAAATACCAATAGAGAAACAAATAAAAAAAAGATATACTCAGTGAGATATACCCGTGCCGCCGCCAACCATCACCAGAATCTCCATTACTACCGAACCCTTTGTCCTAATAACCCTATCCTCCGCCAACAACAAACCAACCTCTGTCACTGCATTCGCTGTCATCCATCACCAAACATTCATCGCTACCCCAGCAACCATAACAATGATGTTGCTAACCCTAGCCACGCCGAAAACTCTATCATAATTGTTGCTACTAATCACATGATACTCGCCTAAAAATTGCCAGATGGGGTAGATGAACCGGGAGATTGAAACGAAGAAGATTAGAAATAGGGTTTTTCTTGAAGCATATATAAGTTACCTGCAATCGATCATTGTGGAATGAGTGAGATGAAGCAACGATTGTTCTTCGATTATTCAATGGAACAGAGAAGACGAAAGGAGATCACGAATCGCTAGGGAGAGAAGATTGTGGCTGAATGGGGGGGGGGGGAGAATGAGGAATGAGGCGTGATTAGGGTTTTTTATTGAGATGGGTATGCGATGCGTGTTTCATAAGGAAGTGATTTAAGCGGGAAAATGATGCTGAGGAGGGCTGTGGTGATGCCACCTCAGCATTTATCTTTTCTTTTATATTGTATATATATATATATATATATATATATATATAAGAGAGAGAGAGAGAGAGAGTCGAGATATCCTACATCCATAAAAAATACTACATATCATGCGCATCGATCTGGGGCCTCCATCAAGATAATCCAATGGCCAAGATTTATGGTGTTTTCGGCTATGGCGTTTTCGGGGAAAAACAAAACCACCATAGATCTTGGCTGTTGGATGATCTTGATGGAGGTCCCAGATCGATCCGCATGAGATCTAGTGTTTTTGGTGGATGTATTGTAGACACTTTCAGATGTGAAATAGCTCTTTCACAGCTCTTTTTCACATGTGAAATTTTCTGAATAATGAGAAAAAAGAAAAAAAAAGAAAAAGCAAATTAATCACAACCATTAGATCAAGAGATCTAATGGTACGTGAAATAAGGTGTCTACCTGTCTACACTTATGAGGGTGTCTACAATAAACTTTTCACTATATATATATATATAACTAGTTTTTGATACCCGTGCGACGCACGGGCGGTTTAAAAAAATGAATACAAAATTTAACATATTATAAAAATGTAATTCGATAATTGGAACTAAAGAAAAAAAACATTCGACAATATAAAAAGTTATAAATTTGAAAATACAAACTTATAAACAACATTTGATGTTTTGTTTGTCACTTTTTCATCTTTATCCAATATGAGAAGTTTTAGTTTATCCCTGATCTTAACCCTTGATAAGTTAAATTCGCAATCATGAAATTGGAATTTTGTTTCCAAAAAAAAAAATTACATTAAATTCGGCTGTATATTTAGGGAAATTAGTTGAATTAATTTGAAATTTTAAAAATTTTAGAAATTTGATTGTTGAATTTTTAAAAATTGAAAATTTGAATTGGTAAATGATCAACATCCTAAAATTATGCTATTTTGTTAAATTGTAACCGAAAATTGTTTAAAAGATATAGAAATTTGAATTTAATGTGCAAAATTTTCGGATATAATTTTGCAAGTATTTTTTTTGTGAAACTAAAATGTTTAAACAATTTAAATTTTCGGGTGTTTACTTGCGAATTATTTCCGTAAATTTCAGATTATTTTTACAATTTGATGAATTATTTAGAAAAATATATACATTTAATATTTAATATGTTTATATAATTTTCTTTTAGATTGGTAAATGTTAAATTTTGAAATTTAGTAATTGATATGAATATTTGCTCAAAAAAAAGTATTCATATCCTCATTTATTATGAATTAATTTCAGTTTTCAAATTAGTATATGAGATATGTATTTAATGTCAATTAATTTGTTAAAAAAATTAGTTAATGACTTTGTCAATTATTCAAACCAATTAAAAAATATGAGGCAAACCATTTAAGCGGGAAAATGAAAAAAAGGATTGTTGTGGTGATGCCATGTGGCATTCAATCTTTTCATATATATATTATATAGAATATAGATATAGATATAGATAGATATATAGATATATATATAGATATAGATACACTTTTTGAAGGATTACTTTTATTTTGAATTAAAACTAGTAGGTACGTACTATGATTATATTCTTTTGAATTCTAATCTATTAAGCTATATATAAACTTCGATAATTTATTAAAACATGTTCTTTATGCATAGTCTCTTGCATTAGATTTAGAAACGAGTCATTCAAAAAGAAATAGACGCAAATGAAGAAATATATGCAAATGTATAACATGTTGCTTTTCAAGTTAAGTTTCATACTCTAATTGTCAATTGTTAGTTTTGAACTCAATTTAGAAGCTTTACATGTGAAACATAAACTTAAAAAGCAGCATGTTTATATATTTGCATCTATTCCTTCATTTGCATATATTTCTTTTAAGGTCGGTTATCTTCTCGTTAATTAAGAAAAAAGTTCTTTAGCATAAGTGTTGGCCGTTCCAAAAAGATATAGATGCAAATGTATAAAGATGTCACTTTTCAAGTTTAAGTTTAACGCTCTAATTATCAGTTATCAATTCTCAACTCATTTTAGAAGCCGTATATGGTCAAATCTTAAATTTGAAAAGCAGCATGTTTATACATTTGTATTTATTTCTTTATTTGTAACAGTGTTATTTTGATGCGGATCTTATGGTCTACTAAAAAACAAAGAAGCACATGAAAAGTGTTTAAAATTACTCAATTAATTAACTTGAAAATAAGTAAAGACTGAATTTTACTAAAAATAGCAAACGTGAAATTAGTTTTTGAAAACAATTATTATGAAGATGATCATCTACGGGTTCAAATTTATGTAATCGGGTTATTCCTAATAATTAACTTAAGTAGGAGGTAATTAAGGAACGTGTATAGTATAATCAAGTGATAATCATGGTTTTTAACTTAATCGGTTTAAACGCACATAATTATCAATTCTTTCAATGTTAAGATCAATGAAGTAAGAATCTTTTAACTTAAAAGAAACCAACTTGAATCAATCAATAATCCATAGGATAACAATTTACAGTCCTATATATTGAACTTTTTTCTGGTTTCTTTTGTTTCCATTCCAGTTCACATCCGCATGCTTTCTTTTGCTCCATATTTATCCAAATCGCACCCATTAAGCTCCGTGGACCTGAAATTTAACATATTCACCAAATAACTATATTCCAAACAATATAACAACTAAGTCGTATAATTAAACATTTTAATACACATTTAAATAAGGGAAAAACACGAAAATGACCATTGTTGACCTTGACTTTTGGTAAATGATCCTCTTACTTTTTTTTTGCCAAAATGACCTTGACTTTGCTTTAATGATCATTTGCAAATTGGTTAGCCAAAATTACTTATCCACTTGCAAACTTTAGTCGGATAGGAGAGAGAAACAAATCACAAAATATATGAACACTCTACTAATTTTTTGAATGATCACAAATCCTCCATAACCAAACGAATCACAAAATTAAATGCAAGATTGTGCTCGAAATTGAAAACTGAATCAAATAAGATCCATATTGACATGGTTTGGTGCTGATTTGAAATTAAGCAAGAACTGTTCTTCGTGAAGCTCCTTCAAACTCCGACGACTGAGACTGATCAGAATCGAACATCACTGTTACATTCCGCTTACAAAAAGTTGAGCCGGAACAAGTTGAGAAATAATAATATTGTAGTATATCATTTTTTTGTTCCGGCTATCTCTTTGATATGTATTGAGCCGGAGAACACGTTAATATATAAAGTGCTATCTTTTTTCATTTGATATGTATTGAGCCGGAACAAGTTGAGATATCTGCCGTTTGAACCGGAAAGATTGAAACGGAAATATTGAAACGGAAAAAAAATTGAAACGGGGAAAAAAAAAGAACACATAAAAGAACCATTCTTCTCTTACGGAAAAAGATTGAAACGGAAAAAAATTGAAACGGAAAAAAAAAAGAACACATAAAAGAACCATTCTTCTCTTACGGAAAAAGATTGAAACGAAAAAAAAGAACACATAAAAGAAATGAAACGGAAATATTGAAACGGAAAAAAAAATGCATGTGCCACTTGAAACGGAAAGATTGAAACGGAAAGATGAAAAAGTCAGAGAATGTGCCGTTTAAATAAAAAAAATATTAGACGGAAAACACATGCTTCAATCACGCTTTCGGTGTTACATTCCGCTTGTTTCTTTCTAGACGGAAAACACATGCTTCAATCACGCTTATATGGATACCCGGTTGTTTCGACCGGAAAACACATCCGGTTCATCTCAACATATTTTCGTTTCAATCATCAACCGGAAGTAGCTCTTTTCAACCGGAAAACGCCTCTGATTTTCAGGCCGCCAGTGATGCTCTTGGCCACCGGAAATCGCTGATGTTCGATTCTGATCAGTCTCAGTCGCCGGAGTTTGAAGGAGCTTCACGAAGAACAGTTCTTGCTTAATTTCAAATCAGCACCAAACCACGTCAATATGGATCTTATTTGATTCAGTTTTCAATTTCGAGCACAATCTTGCATTTAATTTTGTGATTCGTTTGGTTATGGAGGATTTGTGATCATTCAAAAAATTAGTAGAGTGTTCATATATTTTGTGATTTGTTTCTCTCTCCTATCCGACTAAAGTTTGCAACTGCATAACTAATTTTGGCTAACAATGGTCATTTTGGATGATGACAATTTTCAAAAGATCATTAAAGCAAAGTAAAGGTCATTTTGGCAAAAACAAATTCAAAGGTTCATTTAACAAAAGTCAAGGTCAACAATGGTCATTTTCGTGTTTATCCCTTTAAATAATCTCTCATCACATAAGTCCTGGTTCAAAAAGAAATACATGCAAATGCATGTATATAAACATGCTACTTTTAAAGTTTAAGTTTCTCACTCTATTGTTAATTATTAGTTTTGAAGTCAATTTAGAGGCATTAATAATGCATGTATATAAACATGCTGCTTTTAAAGTTTAAGTTACATGTGAAATTGGATTATTTACCAAGTCATAATAATATTTTGTCTTTCAAAAAGTTATACTTTATCAAAAATTTACCCCACCCGTTTCCACACGAATAGATAACTTTTTCAAAAATTAACCCGACCTGTTTCCACACTAATGGATTAAAACTATTACATCTACACCAAAAATAAAATAAAAAATTAACACGAACACATTGGTATTTGTAGATGAAGAATAACACCAAGTGAAATAAATGCGCTAATATTTGGCAGAAAAAACAATCCATAGTTATATATGTAGAAAAAGGGGAACAATATAAATATACTGCTCCAACTATGAGACAACTAAAATATTTTGACGTATAAAAGTAAAAGTGTCAGTAAAATATCGTTATTGCAGCATTTAAAAAAATAAAAAATAAAAGTCAATAGAAGAAAGTAGTGTCGCAACGTGAGAACATAGACATCTAGTTTGTTAACAAAGTAGATTTTAACGAACTATCCGTGCATTATCAGAGAGATAATACGAGTATACGTAAAGAAAATTAAAATAGAAAAAATCGCGCAATAACATTAAAATTAATGCAAAGGCTTCAAGCATCAAACATAGTTCAAATACCTAAGATAAAGCGGGAGAGGTTGAGAGCAATTATTTATGTTATTTGGTGGATCATTTGGAGAAACGGGAACGGGCTGAGTTTTTATGGCTAATCCCACAAACAAAATCACTTTAATAGAAACGTAAAACAATTTTCCGTTATTTAGTTTCCGGCTAGAAAAATAAGAAATATAATAAGTCCCGGATCGAGTGGTTAAAAAATCCTCTCATGTAATATTCTATGGTTATTCTTGTTGACTCGTCATTGTCTTGATAGGTCTGTCCTTTTTCTATAAAATGCCGTCGTTAAAAAAAATCTTGTCATAATAGTTAAATATAACCCCACACAAAATTAGATACCTAAAGATAATTGTGTGAAACAAAACTAAAAAAAGAAAAAAAAATAAGAGTTGCACATATGAACCAAAACTGGTGAACTGAATCTAACTGGAAACGGTATGGAACAGTTTTAGAGAGAACGAGTCTAGAACTGTTTGCAACCGGCGGTTTGAGATCGGTTTGGGGGATTTTAGTCGAGAACCAAGGAGAACCGGTTTTAAAACAAATAATTTGTAATTATATGAGTATATTTTTTATCACATCCACATGTAATTACAAATTATCTCAAAATACAATTTATGTCGAAAAAATAAATGTTATAAAACTAAACGTGTTTGAATCCCGTCTTATGAGTAGATAAAAACACATACTTAATTAATGGTATGAATAACAAAAAGGGAAGAAATCTAAAAAAGAAGTAAAATATATAGATTTCTAAATAACATATACTTATACAAGAAAAACCAATATGTATTAAAGTATATAAAAACATATAAGTTTAAATAAAAATGTATACCTAATGGTATGAATAACAAAACAATAACAAAAAGTAAAAAATATATATAATCAAAGTAGATTTAAGAAAACACAAATATAAAAAAGTTCTATAGTTAGTGAGCTATAGAAAATATCAAACTCATATAAATATAAAAGTTAAACAATAAGTTTTTTTTCTCCTTAAATAATTGTAACACAACGTAACTTTTTTTTTACAAAGGTTAAAATATATGTTTAGAGAAAAAAAATTGGAATAAAAAAATTGTAAAGAGATGGTGAACAAAGTTCTCCGACAACCACTAAAATAATAATGGTCCGGACCGGTCTCAAACAGGGACCTTTCATAGGTAAGTGAGAGACTTACCAGTTACCACTGAGTTACTAATAGGTTTTGGTAAGGGTGTGCAAGAATCCGAAAAAACCGACTCAAACCAAAATAACCGAGAAATCAAATCCAAATAGAAACCGACGATTTTGGATTGAACTTTTCTAAAATCCGAAATTTCGTATCGGTTTTGATTTTAGCTAAAAAGAAATCCAAAAAAAGCAAACCGATCCATTTTTGTATTATTTGTAATCATTAAGATCTTTGAGTCTTTGAGATTAGAACATTATACATTTTTAAAATTTTATTTATAATCATTAGGATCTTTGAGTCTTTGGGATTAAATCATTATACAAATTTAATTTTGTTCGAATGTCGTTTGAGTGTTTGATATTAGATCGTTAAGAATTTGTTTGATTTTGGATTGTTATGCAACATTATGGATCCTTAAGTCTTTGATATTAGATCATTAAGTATTTGTTTGAATGTATATGTTTGAGATTGGATTATTTTGCAACCTATGAATTTTAAAATTTTATTTTGAATACTATTAGTAGTCAATTAATCTATAATTGAAAAATAAGTAGACCCAAATTTAATATTATTAGTTTTTTTTCAGCCAAAATATTCATATGGATTTGAATCCGAAAAAACCGAATCCAAACCCTAAAAAATCGAAAATCAAAATCCGTGAAACCGAAAAAACCAAATCCGAATGGATTTGCAAATTGTAAAAACCGAAGTTCGGCTTTGGATTCGGTTTTAGTCAAAATCCGATCCAAACCGATCCATGTACACCCATAGGTTTTGGTATAACCCAAGAAAATTAGTATTTAATATAAATCTGAAATTCAAAAAAAGGACAAAAAGTAGTTAGTTAACATTGTAGGAGGTGTTGCATTTTAATTTATACAAGTGGATCGACCCGCGCGCTGCCGCGGAGCCGAACCATTTTAAAAAGCCGATTAGCCAGGCCATATCGACCCGCGCTTCGTTTGACCACAGGTTGTTATTTCGCTTTCTCTAACAATGTTATTAAAAAGTTAACAAAACGCCCGCAGTAAAGACGATGTCTTCTTATTAAAAACCGAGTGATGAATAGTTGCAAAGATAGAAACACTTTCTATGTGCAATCTTGATGGACCAACCAAGAAAAGAAAAAGCACTTTCGATCACAAATGAACCATGTTGCAATTACCTAACATCCATGAACATAAGTTAAAATATTAAGTAAGCACCAAAAAGATTACATTAACTTGACAAAACCATTAAACATAGACATGAATACTTTGTCACACAAACCACCAATGAAGCCATTTACCTTGTATGCCTAAGTATGCTTAAGCATATCATAGATGATAGACAATGCAATAAATATGAAAGAATTCACCAAAAAGGCACCCAAAAATCATGAAATAAGCCCATTGCAATGAAAGAGTTTACCAAAAAGGCATAAAAATTATGAAATCAGTCCATTGCCATTTTTAACCAAGCAACATGTGTGTTCAAAAGTGTCACAGTTGACTTTAAAAGTCAACTGCTAAAGTCACACCAGCAAGACCACTCCACATAAGATTTACATAAAAGAGCTTTTTCCTAATTCCATTACTAAACCTATGCAACCTATGCAGAACTGCTCCACATAACAGTTTTAAAACTGCTCCACATAACATTTACAAAAAGGAGCATTTACAAAATGGAGGTTTTCCTAGTTTAACTACTAAATTTATGCATCATTAGTAAGCCTCACCTGGAATCTTACAACAACCTGAGAGCACTTATCATCATGCGTCATTGGTTGTGCGGATTACCCTTGTGCTTTTCTTTGTGTCATTTGTATCGTCTCCTGCAAAAAAAAATTGTGTTGTTTGTAAATATTAATGATCATTTTACTTCAAGAGTTGATCACATCCTAAATCTATATCCATGTTTTCGAGCAAAAAACTCGAGCCTACAGTGGGCAAACACATATATTTGACACGATAATATTATAATCATACCATACTCTTTGCATCTTCTAATTAAATAAATGATTTATTCAATAAAAAAAGGAGCTTACCGAGTGGCACGATCCGAACTGAAAGAGGCGATTCATGTAGTGTTATTTTTTGATCTTTCTCAAAAGTTCAAAGCCAATCATCCGAGACACACAATAATTTGTATCAATCAAATTCACCTTTTATTCCTGAATGAATTCAGGTTCGTAACAAAATTAACATAATAGAAAACACCCTTATAACAGATTTAAAATTGAAAATCAAAAGCAACTCATTTTGACATTTGAAAGTCAACCCTAATTTTCATATTCAAACATGAACAATACACAAACTTTAACAAAAACAGAGATTAAAGAAGGTTCAAACCGAATTTGGAGATAAAGATTGAAAATTTTTAGCATCTTGCGGACCCAAAAACTCCAAAGTGCTACTTCAGAATCAACTATAGTAACTGCAAAAGATAACAAATCTGAATCATCAGTTCATTAGAAAGTTACGTAGGTCACATCGACCGAACCACGTAAATCCTTGTGTGTTCTCGTGTTCGTTATTTTTCTGCAGTGTTCGTTGCTTGTGTGTGTCGCTTCCGCGTGTGCGTATACCCTAACAAAAAGTTCTAATGCAATTATATAAACCAAGCATTTTATAAAAGATGTCACAATACATAGGATGCACTTTTATAAACCAGCATAAACCATAACTGCTAAGAGGCCATACATATAATAGCTTTACATACATTTGTAGAATACATTCAAAAGGTGCCATCATATATAGCAAATACCTAGAATAATAGTTCATATGCCTCTACAAAGAAAACAAAACACATGAACAATAATATAATAAATATACAACAAAGTTCATATGCCTTTACAAAGAACATTCCAAGCAAACCAATTTTTTAAATTACTGACCAGTTTTAAAAGAACAGAACACATGAAGAATAATAGTTCATATGCCTCTACAAAGAAATGAAATATAAACATACAACAAACAACCTTAGTATATGACTCTACAAAGAAGATGAAATATAAACATACAACAAACAACCTTAGTACCACTGGCCAAGATAACTCACATTGTTCTAATTACTTCAAATTGATCTGTAACATAATGATTAACTTATCTGTAGGTAAAAGAGGTTTAACTGTGTGTGTGTAGATTAGAAAACGGTGACCAAAAAACAAACCCATCTGCTGTAGGATTATGTTAGAGTATTCTTGTAGAATTTATGCAGATTGACAGAGATCTACACAGGCATTAAAACAAACACCTGGCGGGCATGACATAAAAGACCAGAAAGAAAATCGTAAAAAAAGGTTGATGGACCGAAATCCACAAACGGAATCCACCGTAAATTGCACCTCACAACAGCCAGCAACGATCCTTGATCGTTAATCGCCAAAAAGAAAATAAAATTAGACACTAAAGAAGAAAAGGAACTCACGAAATTGATCAAATTCTGAGGACTGGTGAATGATCTCCAAAGAACTGCAGACGAATGAGGTTGGTATATATCGACATTGACCATGCGCCTACAGTGTTTACACAGTGCCGCTGACATCTTCGATGGGAGATGGCGAACCACTTTATCAGCGATGTACCTCCGTCACCTCTCCGCATTTATTGTCGCCTCTCCAATAAGGAGAAACGGGTCTGCCGCATTAATTGTCGCCTCTCCGATAAGAAGAAACGGTACAATCATGGCCGGAAAATCCGGTCCTTCCTTAGACCGAGATTGTGTTTGGCGGGGATAGAGAAAGAAAAAGAGATGTCTCGTGGGTCCCAGAGAAGAAAAAGATATGTTTGTTGGCCCACACACCGTTGCTTTCTGTTTTTTTTTTGCCTTTCATTTTATGCAGGTTGTACAATGAGCATTACACATTGTAAGTTAGGCAAATTTCAATGGTGCAAAGAAAGGTGGTACACACTGCATAAATACCTGTACAATGCATGCTTTGGAGGGTTGTACTCTTGGTTTTAAAGTTGGTACTATAAGTTGTAATATGTTTATATAGGGGGATATCTATATCTATACTATATAATAAATAAAAAGTTTGGTCATACTTTAATTAGTAAAAAATGACACTTGTCATCACCACAAAATTTTGGATTAAGTCAAAATTTTTATAAATAATTATCCAAATACTAAATTTCCATATTATGTTTTATCTAATTTAAACTTTTAATAAGTAATTATCCAATAAGTAATTATTCAAATACAATTTTTTTATATTGAGGTTAGTAATTATCCAAATACTAATTTTTATATTTAGGTTAATATTTTATTCAAGATAATATTTTTATTGTGTATATATATATTTATTAAAATAATATATTTTATTGCATATACTTTAATACTTTAATATAATGCTTATAATACTTTATTCATAATAATAATTTAATTAAATATTATACATGTAATATAAAATATTTTATTCTATTTAATTTTATAACCTTTTTTACTTTAATTGAGTTTAAATTCAAATTTACCAAATATTTCATTTCAATATATAAACAAAATCCTTATTTTTCGTGACTAGATTTTGTTTTTTTAACAACAAACATCCGGTTACCCGGGGGTCTCATCATGGCAAATGATGTTACCCACGACACGTTACGACCGTAATATGTGCGAGTAACCAAGACCCTCTGTGTTGCACATTCATCCCAGAGGAAAATCACCGTCTAAATGTTCATTGTCGTAAAACATCTGACTCACCAATAATTACTAAATAATTTTTATATAGTTTTAAAAATACATAATTGTCGTAGATTATAATTGTATATATAGCTTTTTTTTTTAAACTCGACCGTGTAACACACGGGGATAAAAAAAACTAGTATAATATAATAGAAATTTGTGATAGTGTGATAATTAATAAAAAGAAATTAAACGTATATATAAGGTTACGTTTATACGAGAAAGTACATAATTTTAGAAATCACAATAAAAGCTGAACCCGATAAGAATACCTGAAACACATGGGACGAGTACGAGATGGGTTAATCGGTTATGAAATTGGATATGAGATTACTTTTGAAAATTTTCAGGGGTATGAGACACATAGGAGATTTTGTGATATACTGTGGCACCCACTCCCAGACTTGGCTCCAGGAGGGGTCACGTGTCGGATTTACACAAGAACACATGGTATAACAGAGATACTAACACAGCGGAAATATTAAAAACTTTATTCGTATTGCCAAGTTACTACAGTAAACTAAATATTACATAAACTTTAACTATCTAGGTCTATGCCAGCGGTCCAACAAACTTCCTCTTGATAGTTTGCCCATTCATTTCTTTATCACCAAAGTCCTATCCTTACTTCCAGAAGTCTCACCTTCACCTGACATACATACTTTAAAAAGTCAGCTTACGCTGGTGAGTTCTAAGTTTCTAAAACTCTTTCTTGATCTGCAAGACAAATCAAGTTCTCCCGGGTTTTCTTGACCCCATTAGTAAATTTTTAACAAGTATAAAACATAAGAGAAGTAAACAACACATCAGAATTTACACATAACCAGGAATCTATTTAAACAGGAACATCAATCCCATAAACCTTCCTAGTTAATTAAATTCAATATCCCTTGCATTAGCAACGTCTTGCTATGCCTTATTCTTTATCTGCTACCCCGGAGCAGCCTAAAGAATCTCTGGTCACTTGTGGTTATCAAGTACACCTTAAGGTAGGATAGTATTGTCGACTGTCAAACAGATCCTTCCCATCCAGGCATCCCGATATGGCCAGTCTCACTACCTTACGTAGGCCCTTACGTACACTGGCTAGAGAAATACTACCCTTTTTGTCTCCCTATTTCATGAGCCCCGTCTGTACTATTCATTCCATGACCTTACGGATTGCTTTACTTAACTTGTTCAACTCATTCAATAACGAGTATCTTACTAGCAATTACCAACCTCCATAATACCACTTCCTGCTTTTAATCAAATACCCAAGAGCCTTAGGTTTACTAGTAGACAGTGATAATGTATTCATATATTGCAACCAATGATCATTTCCCCATTTAATATTATTATGCTTATATATAGGAAGTACCAGCGGCGTATCCACCACATAATATATAAAGCAAATGTATCATTAGTTCTCGTATATACCTACAGACTCACTATACGTCTATTAACAATTCCCTCATCACTTGGACATTTAATATCAAAGCAGAGTATAGCACATAACACATCATACTTAATTCACATGCATAATATCACATAGTCAATCCAAATGAATAATAACACTTAACCACACTTATAAGCATTTGGAAACACTTTTCATAACACAGTATGTATGCCAGCCCAAAAACGTTTAAAAACATTTAAAACATTTAAAAGTGGGCTCTTAGAACTCACCTTAGCTTTGCGAAGCTATTATTCTTGAGTTAAGTCCTCGTGAATCAGTTTCTTAACGACTTTAACGTAATGTCCCTATCAAGACATCCTAAAGGTTACAAATCATATTTAAGACTTACCCCATTATCCAAAACCAAATTCTTTATTGGTTAATACCTTTAATAGTCAAAATGACCATTTTGCCCCCTTTACATATTTTGTTATATCTTTTTCAAGTCTTTGCTCCTTAACGTTTACCGCTCGTGTTTCCTCATGACCGATCATTTTGGCGGAATTACTATGAGGAATAGTCACGGGGTTTGGAATTTGGTGACGATCGTTACCGGCCGTGTAGGCGTCATTGACGACCATGAGGCGGAATTACTACAATCGTTGCACCGAGTAGCTTAATTATTAATTATCAAAATTTGAACTCATATATATTTAATATATATGTAAACATGCTCTAATACCAAAAATCAACATCCAATACTTTATAGTCATCCCAATACTTGACAATTATCCTCCAAAACCCTAATTTTGATGTAATTCCCAAATTAACATCAAAACTCCTTTTATCATCAAACCAACTTAAGGCTTCTGTTATAACATCATTTTATGATATACCTCAAAAGATGGAACCTTAATTCAAGCCCGATCATTCAATTTTATCAAAACCATGTCTAGAAAACCCTAATTTTCACCCGCTTCTAAAAAATCATACCAAACCTTTTCTTTTTGTGAAAAAAGTTTAGGGCTTTCTTAAAACATATCATTTTAGGATTACCTACTAAAATTCAGGCCCTAATTCCCACCCGATCATCCAATTTTACCCAAACAAGCTCAAGAACCCTAATTTGAGCATAGTTTTAGAAATCATACTTAGGAATCGATTTAGCCAAAACTGAAAGAGGTTATTTTAGACCTTACCTAATGATGCTTGACTGCAGAAATTCAGCCTTTAACTCTTTATGGTTTGAGAGAATTTGACCGATGAAGCTACTGGTTCGAAATTAGGGTTTTTCGGGTTTGGATTCAGAATTGAGGAGGATATTCGGCCGATTAGAGGGTGTATATATACCCATTGAGAGCGCCTAGGGTCCCTACACGTGTCTAGGGTGACTCATGCTCGAAATCAACACGTATACAAGGTCAATTTCGTTAAAACGTGAGCTGTAAGTCGAAATTCGTCGTTTCTGGTCTGAATTGGGCGGAGGTACGCGAGCCCCCCTCCCTCTATCCTTCGCGATACGCGAGGAACTATCAGGGAATGACAGTTTTGGTCCTTGAGGTTCTATAATGTGTAAAACTAGCCCAGAACTTCCCCAATTGCTATTTTTAACCCCCGAACTATTATAAAACATACTTAATGAAGTTTCTAAGGCTCGGGACACTCTTGATAACATACGTATACATACGTATTTATTTTTTATAATTATATATATATATATATATATATATATATAACTTTCATTATTTACACCTTTGGCCCCTCTAACTTTACAATACCTATCATTTTATGTACCGAATCACTCTAAGATATATTTATACTAGTTTATAAGCCTTGGGGAACTTATAATAGTTATAGATACATATCATACCCGCAAGTATTCTTAACTTTACATAATTTACACTTTTGACCCCTTTACTTTTATTTTTACTTACCATTAAGCATTCTCTTGATGCTAGTTATTTAAACATGTACTATCACATATATATTCATCAAATGAATATTTCTCATGCATTTATACTATCCTAATCACATATATTATCACATATTTATTCATATCTTATCTTTGCAACTACGTATTCATTTATATTATCATGCATATACACATATAACTTATATCTAGCCCATATATCATATAAATATGCATTCACTAAGATTCCAAATACATATGATAAGCATAGTTATTATATTAACTACCACTTACAAGTTTATCTGAATCTTGGGATGTTACATATACCCGTTTATCCAACCGATTACCAGATAACATATATTCATTTACCCGATTATATACCCGACATAATTTTCTTTGTTTTAAAGTATAATATAATAGAAGTTTGTGATAGTGTGATAATTAATATCAAGAAAACGTATATGTAAGGTTAAGTTTATACGAGAAAGTCGATCACAATAAAACCCGAACCCGATAAGAATATCTGAAACACATGGGACGAGTACGGGGTGGGTTAATCGGTTATGAAACTGGATATGAGATGACTTTTGAAAATTTTCATGGGTATGAGACACATAGGAGATTTTGTGATATACCCGTTTATCCAACCAATTACCCGATAACATGTATTCATTTTCCCGATTATATACCGACATAATTTTCTTTGTTTTAAAGTATAATATAATAGAAGTTTGTGATAGTGTGATAATTAATAAAAAGAAAACGTATATGTAAGGTTTAGTTTATACGAGAAAGTACATGATATTAGAGATTACAGTAAAACCCGAACCCGATAAGAATACCTAAAACACATGGGACGAGTACGTGGTGGGTTAATCGGTTATAAAACTGGATATGAGATTACTTATGAAAATTTTTAGGGGTATGAGACACATAGGAGATTTTGTGATATACCCGTTTATCCAACCGATTAGTCGATAACATATATTCATTTACACGATTATTTACCTGACATAATTTTCTTCGTTATATATATTTAAGAGTAATCTACGGATTTCTTCCCTGTGATTTGCATGAATTTCACATATAGTCCTTAACTTTCATTTATTACAGATTTAGTCACATCCTTTTGACAAATCGTTGTGGATGGCCGTTAAAAAATTCTATCAAATGACTGTTAATAGACTATTATATCCTTGTCTTTAAATATTAATTACATAAAAACCTAAATAAAAACCTAAAAAGTAAACTAAAATAAAAATAAAAACCTAAATACTAAAAAATCTTTGGTCCCTACCTCCGAGATACCCTCCGACCCTCCCGATTGCCGATCATATCAGACCTGGCCGCTCTAGCTTTCTGACTTCCGACATCTGGCATTTGAATCATCACCACCACCGCAGGCATGGCTGATGGATTCTTCACATAATTTTGTCTGGAAATGTAGATGGCACCATGACGGTAGATGGTGATGGTGGCCTGTTTCGGAGGTGTCAAGAATTGTTTACATAGGTGAATGGTGATGCCGGAGTGTTTCGGATGTGCTGGAGGTGGTCGGACTTCGATCTCAGACAGTGCGCCGCCGTCCAAATCAAAATTGGTGTAAATGCGAAGTTTTAATTTTTCGGTTGCTTAGATGGTGAAGATTTAATCAAAATTGGTGTACATGTGAAGATTTAATTGGTGTCGGACTTCGATCTCCGCTCCTTTTCTATTCAATCCCTGCGTTCGTTGAAGACTATAAAATCACGCGACTGAGCAACGACGGTTCCTTTCGTCTCCGACAACCCTCACCCGTCCATCATCGGCGCCGCCACCATCTCACTGCACCACCATCGCCATATCCCCTTGACTAGTGAGATGGTGATGCAATGAGATGCTGGCGTCGCCGATGATGCACGGGTGAGGGTTGTTGGAACGGTGAGTAACCTCGAATGGGGGTGCTAGAATGCCAGGTTTGGTCCGACCTTTTTTTAAATTAAGTTTGTTTTTAAATTATAATATTTTAAAAGAGAAGGGTATATTAGTCTTTTTCAAGGGCGGATACATGCTTAGCTCAGCGGGGGGAAAGGACCCCTCTCACACGCGACCCAGTAGTGTATAAAAATCCAAGAATCTTAATAGGCCCCTTTTGGAAAGACCAGCAAGGCCCCTAGCCCCATCAAAACCAGATCCGTCAAAGATGTGAAACCCCCAAGCTCTGAATCAATCGCATATCTATGGTTGAGTAGTATGGAGCTCCTTGCATTCAATCAACAGCCATGAGCCAACAACATAAAATAGAAAGAGAAATGAAACTTATCAATACGCTGAACAACGAAGAAAACTAGGGTAGACATCAAGAAGATTGGTTTCTTGCCGAAAAGGAAGAACAATTTAGGAAGAACAATTGTTGTTGATGAGAGATGAACAGAGTTATTTTACTTTTTACCTTTTCCAAAAAATATTCATCGAGAAGCTTCTGTGTTATATTCATATTTACTCCTTAGGTTTCATATTAACCCTCAAACTTTGGTTCTTTCCATTGCTACTCAACTTACTTTCTTTATTTACACTTTTAGCCCCAAACTAAAGTTCTTTGTTTTATTTCAATATTAAGAGGTGAACTTTTGAAGCATATATCAAGTTTGTAATCTGATTTAATAGTAACATTCAGAGACGATATGTCAAAAGAGAAGCTACCAATAAGTAATGCTTTGATGCATCTAAAAACATAACAATTGGGATGTATTTGTTTCAAGTCTGACTTGTAAAAATAAAAATTAGGGGTTGTGGGTAAGATCAGGGGTTTTCTCACTTATGTTGGTTTCCTTTGGTGATGGTCTTCGGGTCTCCCATAAGGTTATTAGTAATACCCTCACCAAGACACCAAGACACCAAACCACTTTTTTGCCACATCAACGCCACATCACCACACCAAACTCTCAACACTTTACCTAAATAATACCCACCCCACACCACCAAACACCTTTTAATATTAAATTAATAAAAAAAAATTAGAGAGAGAGAGAGGGGTTGGAAGAGAGAGATAGAGAGGGAGTGAAATGGGAGGAGCTCGGTGAATTTTTCTCGAGCATGGGACTTCACCGTGACACCGAGCTTCGGATTATGATGTTCCCGAACTCGGTGCCATCCTAGTTATCTTCACCGAAGGGGCTCGGGGAGGGTATTACTTTTACTCTAAGTTCAACTAAAAGGTATCTATCTCATTGTGAGTCCAACTAAAACAATAAAATTCTTCCTACTTTAGCACTATAAATTTTATGTAAAAATCATTGAGAGGTATTTTCAAGTAAGAAGAAAACACGTTTTGATAACTCGTTTATCAATAAGATGGATATTAATTTTCACATGTCTATTTTTTGCCCCCCGCTGAACAAAAGTTCTGGATTCGCCACTGGTCTTTTTACATTTATTTAACATATTTTTAACAGACGTTAGGCTTAGGGACTATATCCGCAACAGTTTATCAAAAGGTTGGGACTAAATCCATAATTTACTCTTTATTTAATTAAGTATATATCACATAATTTTATTTAGTTATTATCCCCAATACTTTGTTATTTAAAAAAATTATTTATATATTATGGAACTTATATATGTTTAGTTAGTTAAGATATTTTATGGTAAATATAATAAATATAATTAATAATATTCACATGACGGTATAATCGAACCCGCAGATACGCCCAAGACACTATGGGTAAATATTCGGTAGATACACAACAAGTTTTATGCTCGTTATGAGACAAATGTTTATAATCGGGCATGAGTTTGGATTACCCAAACCCATCCCATTTCCATCCCTTCATGAAATTGAACAATTTGACCATTTGGGTTTAAGTATTGTGGACATGTACTAAGAAAATTCCTAAATGTTAAGCAAAAAGCGTATATATTAAACGAGATGTTTACCACCCCCGCGCGTTGCTGCGGGGTTGAATTTGTATACTAAACGAAAGTCAAAAAGTTAAGTGGTATAAAACGTAAAAGTTTAAAAGTCTCGTGGTGAAAGTATAAAACTATAAAAGTATACTATAAGCGAAAGTAGAAAAGTTAAAAGTTTCGTGGCAAAACTAGAAGACAAAAAAACTTAAAACAAAAATAAAAAACTTTAAAAGTTAGAGGGTTAGAAAGGTAAGGAGTATAAAACGTAAAAGTCTAAAAGTCTCGTGGTGAAAGTATAAAACTATAAAAATATATTAAAAACGAAAGTAGAAAAGTTAAAAGTTTCGTGGTCAAAGTAGAAGACAACAAAACTTAAAACAAAAAAAACTTTAAAAGTTAGAGGGTTAAAAAGTTAAGGTGTATAAAACGTAAAAGTTTAAAAGTCTTGTAGTGAAAGTATAAAATTATAAAAATATACTAAGTTAAGGGGTATAACACGTAAAAGTCTTAAAGTCTCGTGGTGAAAGGATAAAACTATAAAAGTATACTAAAAACGAAAGTAGAAAAGTTCAAAGTTTCGAGGCCAAAGTAGAAGACAACAAAACTTAAAACAAAAAAAACTTTAAAAGTTAGAGGGTTAAAAAGTTAAGGGCTATAAAACGTAAAAGTCTAAAAGTCTTGAAGTGAAAGTATAAAACTATAAAAATATACTAAAAACGAAAGTAAAAAAGTTAAAAGTTTCGTGGACAAAGTAGAAGACAACAAAACTTAAAACAAAAAAAAACTTTAAAAGTTAAAGGATACAAAACGTAAAAGTATGAAACATATGTGACTAAATTATAAAAACCAAAAGTTTACTATTTCGTAAAAAAAAAAAAGTTTTTAAAAGTTTAAGAAGTATAAGCTGCCAAAACCTTAAAAAAATTTAAAAGTTAGTGTGTCGTTAAGGTATATAACTATACAAAAAAAAAAAAAATACTAAAACAATGAAAATATGAAAATTTTGGGGAATAAAACGTTAAAGTTTAAAAATTGTGTCGTCAGAGTACAAAACTATGAAAAAAGTAATCGTCAACCTCAAAAACTCTAAAAATATACCAAAAATGAAATCTTAATTCTAATAAACCAATAAAATTTGTGCCACATGTCTCATTTATAAAGGGTCCACATCACCACCGCCACATGTCAAACTCACATTAAATTACCAATTTAGTAAATCATCAACTAAGATTAATTACCAATTTTGTCGAAACTAATTTAAAATTTTGATAAAATTAATGTAGATTTAATTAATTACTCAATAATTTTAGTCTTTTTGTGGAAAATAATCAACAATTTGTTAAACATAATAAATTTCTTAAATGTATTAAATTATTATTTAATATATTATAAGAATTTTATATGAATCATAATTTTTAAATTTCTTGATCATTATCTTTTTCTTTGTGTTTATCTAATATTATTAATCTATATTCAATCCGTGTATACACGGGTTACTAACTAGTTAGTCTAATAAAAGGAGAAAGTTAAAAAGTTAAGGCATATAAAACGTAATAGTCGAAAGGTCTCGTGGTGAAAGTATAAAATATAAAAGTAACGAAAGTAGGAAAGTAGGAAAGTTAAAAGTTTCGTGGCCAAAGTAGAAGACAACAAAAGTTAAAAAAAAAAATTTAAAAGTTAGCGTGTCGTTGAAGTATAAAACTATACAAAAAAGTATACTAAAACAATGAAAATATGAAAATTTAGGAGAATAAAATGTCAAAGTCTAAAAGTTGTGTCGTCGAAGTATAAAACTATGAAAAAAGTCATCGTCAAAGTCAAAAACTCTAAAAGTATATTAAAAATGATATTAGTCTAATAAAAATAAGTTAAAAAGTTAACGCATATAACACGTAATAGTCTAAAATTTCTCGTAGTGAAAGTATAAAATATAAAAGTATACTAAAAACGAAAGTGGGAAAGTTAAAAGTTTCGTAGCCAAAGTAGAAAACAAAAAAACTTTAAAAAATAACTTTAAAAATTAGAGGGTAGAAAACATAAAAGTATGAAACATATGTGACCAAACTATGAAAACCTAAAGTTTACTATTTCTGAATAAAACAAATTGTAATAGTTCAAGGATAGAAAATGTTAAAACATAAAACTTGTGTGGCTAAAGTTTGAAAAACTAAAAATCTATTATTCAACTATGAAATTTGATTGTATAATATAATAATTTAATCAGCTTTTTTCTTTACTAATTTGTCAATTAAGTTCTTAATATATTTTCAAATTATTAATTCCTAAAGTTTATTATTCGCAACTAATAAGTTGGTTAATAATTTATTTTATTTTACAAAAATGGGGTGTCAAAACCACAATGACAGAAATCCAGAATCTATGTGCCTCCTTTGGCCTTTGTTTTCTCCCTGCTTGTTTTCCAACTTGGAGATATAATTACAAGTCACAATTTTAATTATACATTTAAATAAAGCTAAATGTCTTTATGAGGACTTAAAAGGACAAATTAGTGGTTTATGGTACTCTTCAATCAAATGGTTTGAATCAAATGGTTTTAGACTCCCATTTCGTGAAGAAAGTGTATGATTTCAAGGGTAAAGTATATATATGCATAATAAAGATTGATTTTGCCAACCAAATTTTTTTAATGTAGCTAAATAAATTAGTAAATAAACAAAAAGTCTTTAGTCTTAAATAATTTAACATAGACGATTTCAATCATGTCTCAAAAATGCTCGATCAGATATTAAAATTTTTGTGTATTTTAAACACTGTTAAAAAAAACTTAATAGAATATTGGGAATTGTGCAACGTTAGACAAACTTACCTCTATGTCAAAAATTAAAATAAAAACTAGAACATCACCTTATTTTTAATAAATGTGGTATATTTAGTTTTGGAAAATTGGATTTTAATAATCCAAGTTATTACCAATTGGTCAATATTAATTCCAATTTCAAAATTGGCCTACATTAGTCTCAATTATTAAGGTGTTGGATTTCGTTGGACCCCCGTTAAGTTTTCCTTAACTCCGTTAGTTTTTTGCTGACATGGCAGCCACGTGGCTTTTATTAATCAGTGCCACATCACCAAAAAACTAACGGAGTTAAGGAAAACTTAACGGGGGTCCAATGAAATCCAACACCTTAATAATTAGAATTAATGCATGTAAGCCAATTTTGAAATTGCGATTAATATTGGCCAATTGGTAATAACTTGGATTATTAAAATCCAATTTTTCTTTAGTTTTTCACCTTTTCCACGTATTTCATTAGTTACATAAAATAATAAATATAACTAAAAAAAAATGATCGGTGATTTGTCTATTCAGATTAAAGTCGTTTTAAGTAGCGGGTGATATTAGAAGCCGTGCATCTTAAAATTACTAAAACTACACACATTTAAATCGATTAAAACATTGAAATCTAGAAATCTAAATAAATTAAATTCATTACTAGAAATAAATAAAGATGGATAGATACATAGAATAGAATGCATGTATTGAACAAAAGTAATTTCAATTTCAAACCTCACGTTAAAGACTACTTGCCTCCCTCTCACAGATTCATTGCATTTTTGTACTAAATTCAACATGAATAAACGACGTCGTCCGGAGGCAATTCCGACGGAGCAAACGCTAAGAAAACGAGGAGACACATAATCAACACCGGGAGGAAGAGGAGGAGCGGCGGAGGCGGCGGGAGTGGCGGCAGTATCAACGGAAGAACCACCAAAGAAACCGTGAGCAAAACCATCACCGCCAATGCTTTCAGCCCAAAACCCCACCGGAATATGGCCGGAAACATTGTTTTCTCGTCGGAACGGCGTCGTTTGTGGAATGTGTTGAAAATCATCATATTGGTTACTGTTTTGTAGTGATATGTAAATGCATGCAGTTTGAGTGGATGAATAGAGATTTGTATTTACGAAGTGTTGAGGAGAGAATATGAATTGGAAGGTAGTTTGTCAATTTGGTGGGTAATGTAATGAGAGAGAGAGGGAGGTGGGTGGCTATTAATACCATGGGTTATGGTGATTTTTCTTTGGGGTGAAATTTTCATATTTTCTTATTATTTTTTATTTTTTAAGGACAACTAACCTACTATTATATTAGGGCATGTGGTATACATGGTGTTTAAGAGTAATGTTATCATGCTACATGGACGATGACTGGACAACACTATATTTCAACACCAAGTGTGGTATACATGATGTGATGTGGTGTGTGGTGTTGAGTTGTTTTTTATCGGTTAAAATAACAAAAAATTAAAAAAAAATTACATGAGATGATTTAATTGAAAGAAGCCCACACAACACCCCCTCAAAACGCCATTAAAAGTTCCATACCAAAACATCACACCATACATAACACCACAAATCACACCACCCTTGTATGGTTTCACATCGTGGATATGTGCCATGTAGGCATCACGTATGGTGAAAACAGCACCATACCAGGTGCTTTTAGTTCCATCAAATTTGTCTAATGAAGTATTTGAACGGTTAAACTTTAAAAGAGTGAGAAACCAAACAACACCATGAGTACCATTTATTTATTAAAAGCATTTGGTATTTTATGTTTTTTTAAGGGTGAAGTTTTAGTTATCTATAATATAAACATTGAGTAAATTTTGATTATCTCACGTTTATCAATAATATAAACATCGAGTAAATTTTGATTATCTCACGGACTTTACTATTCCTTTCATTGTCTAATAAATACCATGCAGTTGTCCAATAAATATGTATTTTCTTTATTTGTTTGCACGTGTGTTTCTTTGTGATTGCTATACACTTGTATTACACATTTGTTTATTTATGCTTGCTTTACATATCTCCGTTCTCTCTCTCCATCTATCTCTCTATCTGTCTGTTTGGGTGAAGACGTACTTCTCTCTTTATCTCTTTGTCTTCTCTCTCTCTCTTTGGGGGAACTTGCGATTTTCCTCCATAGGTGACCACTATTGCATCTTTATCATGAAGTTGTTGTTTCAGATGGTTCAATTTGTCTGGGGTTGTTATGATTGGGTTTTTACGGTGATTGGTGGTTGTCGATAATGTTTCTGGATGTTGAATGCTATTACCTCACAGAATTTATTGTTCTTTTCGTCCCCTTTGCCCGGCTTGTTTCTTCCATGACACAATTGACCACTTAGAAGCCACCACGACATTGGTGGTCCTCAACGTGATTGTGTTTGCATATGCGTGTTAGTTTTCACAAAATTTAGAGATTAGAACGTAATCAGAAGATCGATCATGCTCGCGGGTCCCCAAACCACGGGCGTAGGTCCCCAAACCACGAATGTGGTACTGCCCTGGACTACCTATAAATTCCAAACATTTCCCATTTGCAACACACAATTCTTATCATTCTCTTTTATTTGTGTAGGAAATATTTATCTTACTTTTAGTTTAGTTTTAGAGTAGCTTATATATTTTTTTTTATATATGTAGTTAATCACCAAGTGTACAAGAATTATTTAAGCTCATTCTACAAAATGGATTGTGATTGATTTTTGAATCAACATATTTATTATTCCAAAAGTATGTTTGTGGATAATTCATATGGCCACTTGTAGCTAGTCTTCTTGTATCAATTAGGTAAGATAAAACTTGTAATCTTTTGACTTTACATATATGGAATCTTAGTTTATCTTGTTTATGTTAATATTTTCAAGTTGGGATCTGGGGTAGGAATTTTTGACACGACCAGAAAACAGGACACGAACCCAACCTGAAATTTGCAAGTTAGGATTTAGTATAAACGGGTTAGGGTCAACTTGGGGTCGAACGCGTGAACCCGTTTAGCTAAACGGGTCGTGTTCGGGTCGAACCCCGTTGGGTTGACGTGTTGACCTGTTTTACCTATCTATTTAATTTTTTTAATTTTAAATGTATTTTATGTCATAAATTAAGTTGGTATTATAATTTTTATCAAAGTTTAAAAATTGAAGGAGAAAATAACATAATATTTTATGATTTAAATACAATTATGTTGTATACATTTGTATTTTTTTGTGTAAAAATATAATATTAAAGGATTAACATGTTTAGAAATATAAAAGTATAAAAGATCGTGTCAACCTGTGACAATCTGACTCGTTGGATGAGACCCGAGCACTGAAACTAATAAAACCGATAAAACTGGCAAACCGGATGTCACGTATATAGGCGTAGTATGTCAATTAAAGTATTATATGAGGCTAGTAGCCTTGAAACACATCACAAACATCACACACAAGTTTGAGTCTTGAAACATTGGTGATTAACTAAAAACCGATACATGTTGCTACTTACGTGCGAAACTGTTATGTAAAATTGATTGTGTTAAAGTGTTATGGTATATGACATGATTAAATCCGTTTAATTGTCTCGCATGTGGAAATATGATAAATATTAATAAAAGTAAGAAACTATAGAGAACCATAGCCGAAAAGACAACAAACAAGCACGCAAATCGAGAAAACCCAAACAAGAAGCTTGACAGGGACCCGCGGAGACACGCGAGACCCCTTGCCCAAGCCCCTCTCGACACGCGAATCTCTCTGACAGGGAACCCTAATTTTTGCCTTATAAATTCGTTGTTAGCAACCATTTGCTCAGTTTATTCACCCTAAACGTCCCATCGGCTCCCATAATCTGTTCTTAAGCATCCTTGGTCCAGTACCTTGAAGATATGTGTGTTACATCAAGTTCCAAGCTTGGTTTTTGTTCCCGCAACATTCATTTATCATCGGTATGCTATTTTCCTTTCTTTATTTTGCTTAAAAGTCATCAAGACTCCAACTTTATTTTAGATTTAAGTCTCTTTGATGATAATATGTTAGTTCCATGCATAGATCTAGTGATTAAAATGATAAAGTTTGAATCTTTGTGATGAAAATGTGATTCTTATGTTGATTATGATGATCTATGCTTATATCTAGGGTTCTTGCTCATGCATGTTGATAAAGATTGGATTTTTATTTATGATTCGTGTCCTGGAAGCATGCAAAGGCTAGATCTAGGGTTTAAATGATATAAAGTTACAAACTTTACGTGATATCTTCGATAAAAATATGATTTTTACGCTCATGCATGCTAGATCTAGGGTAAAGGTGATTGATTGATACTCGATCTATGATAAAGTTGCATGATCTAAGTTATGACATGCATGACAAGTAGTAAAGATACAATCTTGATGATCGAATGCATAAAAAATAATATATTTAAATAAATATTTATTTGTATCACATGAAACGTGATCGTAAGTTGTTATAATGTGCATGCATATATTAATTAGCGAACACTTTATGTGGCTTGAAACATGTCAGACGGGAACTCTCAATTAAAGGTTATGCATAATCATATATGTGCATATATTGATAGAAGTGTGTTACCTCGCGAGCTAGAACTTCCACCACTTGTGTTTCCTTGATTATCCTCTTGATCACCCTGAGATCCTAATGTGTCACTAATCAAGTTAGGACCATTTCAAGACTATTGCTATTAACACATGTATCCACTACCATGGATTTAAGGTAGCACATATTCAGATTTACACATATCCAACAAGGCAAGCATTACATTATGATTTTCACTCATGTTGGTCCCCACACTCAAACATAACATCCTCTATATGCATACAACCTAATTTCTAGCACTTTGGTCATATTTCAAGCTGTAGAGTTCATGTAGGCATTTCATTAAACACCTTATGTGCACATTTTCATACATACATATAATTCAATCCCTTGAACCTCCCAAGCTATATTTTAACATAAATTAGGTGGAATCCCTTCTAACCCATCATCATACATAATAATTCATCAATAAATCTTATGTATGCATATCATAAACTACCATTTCACTTATCATTTAGGTAGACAATTAACACACGTGTTCATCTTAAGAGTTTGGTGACGAAACCACCAATTCATGATTATACTTGGATACTACATAAGAAATACAAGATCCTAACATCCAGAGATGCAAGTATTACCAACCAATTTCAAGTTTCTACACCCACATTTTCATGACTTAGACATGCACAAGATGGGAGATTCACTTACTTGATTCAAGGGTGGTTTTAGATGATGAAAAACACTCCCAATTCTAAATCTATAAGCAGAAATCGTAGCTAAAGCTTGCAAGTTGCAAAATTTTGAGTTTGGGAGAGGCTAGGGAGCTTGGGTCGATCTTCTTGGAACAAAATGGCGATTCCCGCTTTGTTTTCCAACCCAAACAGGAACTTGTTGCTACAAGTTTCAAAAAGTGAAAAAAGGGTTAAGTCAAACTTTGTCAAAATCTACCAACTTTGTCAAGAAATTTGCTTCTTTCCAACCTAAACCTGAACCTTCACTGACAAACGGAAAAAAATTTAAAAAAAAAATGCTAAACCTAAGGTAAAGAAACCAAAAATCAAAGAAGAAAAGTTTTCATGAAAACATGGTATGGAAGGTTAAGCAAACTAATTAAATTGATGACAAAGTTAATGATTATCATAAATCAATCAAAAGCATTGACAAGAGTAAGCCCAAATGCAAATTGGTTTAGGTACCTGTATCTCATTGATTGTTTATGATAAGTTGCGTAAACGACTTGAAGGTAATACCACCAGCTGACATGTAGATAGTGGATGTTCAAGACATATGACTGGCCAGCGGAGCTCATTAAAAAACTTTAAATCATTTAATGGTGGTCATGTAGTATTTGCTGGAAACCCACTAGGAGGAAAAATGGTCAGAGCAGGAGATGTTTTGACCGAAAAGATGACGTCGTTGGAGAAAGGTAACTTGGTTCCCGAACTTCACTTTAACCTAGTTAGTGTCTCTCAAGTATGTGACAAAGACTACTCGATGTGCTTTACCAAGAAGGAATGCATACTCCTAAAGCAATAATTTGTTGTGACAGAAGATATGATAGTCATTCGTACCCTTAGACATTTTCACACTTACCGTCTAAATTTTTCTGATTCCTCTTAATCTGGGAGTGAATTAGATGAATAAAGTTTCTTCCAAAGAACAACTTTATGTCTTTATTTCCGAAGCACCAAGTGCTTTACCCCTTGTACCAGACTAGCGGCTACATACCCCTCCTAAGACCTGGCTCTAGGCCGTCATTCTCTAGATGCTTAAAGTCTAGATTCTAAGTTACAGGAGTAAGCACACTCATTAGATGCTTAAACCAGGTTCTAAGTTTCAGAACTAAGCACACTCTTATAGAAGCATGTGCTTCACACATCCTAACTTGTACAATATATATATAATTATTTATAATTAAGTAAATGGAATAGGTGTTGGTTTTTTTACAGTGGTGTTCAGGCGACGGGGTTAGGAATATATTTTTTAACTTACAAATATATATTTATGAAAAACCAGAGAAAATATATAATCAGTTAACGCAATGGAATTAATTTTATAACGTGAAAACCGTAAAACCGTTATAGGATCAAATCACTGAATACGCGCAAACACGAAATCAGATATAGTTGACAAAATTAAATAAATAAAATCTAAACTATCAGGTTTAGATATACGTTAGCCGGATCCGAACAACCGTTTGAGATACCAGGATTCAACGTGTCGATGCTAGGGTTGAACGAAACAGTGGACTCAAATCTGCGAGTCAGATTAGCTACAATCTTTGGTGGTGAAGACGGGATCATCTCTTCGTCACCGGGAATGGTGCAGTAACCGGTGGATCTTGATCCTTAAGTTCTGGCAGAGGTGGAATCGTCCCGAAGCACAAACCGGAGACGGCTAAAGAAGATGGGTTCTCGACGGACACCACCGGCGGCGCCACGATGGCCCACGGTGACGGTGCTCCGATTGCCCGAGGCAGTGCGGCACGACAGAAGGTGGCAGTTGTTTCGGATACAACGGAGAATGTCACTATCAAGACAGGATCAGAAAAACACTTGCGCCAGCGATTGCAGACGGCGGAGCAGCGAAGGCAGGTGGCGGCAGTGGCCTGCGGCGACATGGTGGTGGTGATCGGACCTACGGCGGTGGACGATGGCCGGAGATGGCGACGCACGGTGGCGGTTTGGTAGCCGGCTGGTGGTTGCGGGCGGCGCTCGGTTGCCGGGTTTTCTTTGGGGCCGGAAATCGTAGAGTGAGAGAGAGAGAGAGAGAGTGTGTGTGTGTTTAGGGTTGTTTTGGTTGCAGAGTGATTCACCATAAAACCTCTCAGATCAATTATATTTATAACTGAACTAAAACGATTGGGACTAAATTCAAATTCGTTTTAATCTCAATTATCCTTTTAATTAACCAATTTAATTAAATCACCATTATCCACTTTAACTAATCAATTTATCTGATTTAATTAAAATTCGTAATTTAGAAAACTAAACATTTAATTTTATGATAACAAGTACAATTTTAATACAAATCTTTATCTTTAGAATACTAATAATTAACGAGTCGCTATTTAGAGTTTTTCTTTTTTCTTTTTCTTTTTCTTTTTTTCTTTCTTTGTGGGCGTGGTGGTGTTAAATCACGTGCTTTAGGCATTTAGGCATCTTTAAAGACGTCATAAAAAAGAAATCATTTTTTCCTTACATAATTTTGTTTATAAATTGAGACTTAATTTGGAATATATTAAAATTAAGTAGATTGTATACTATCTTTGTATTGACATGTAATTAACACGGATACAAAAACGATTGCATTATTTTGGTGTTGCATAAAAAAACAGAAATACAAAACGGTTGTGTAAGATCGTTCAAATTAGAAGTCAATTAAAGTCCTGAATTATCAAACGTAGTACTTAAAGATTATGTATGATATGAAATAAATCAATGTCGCAATAGCTAAAAATCACACTACACAAAATTAAATGTTTAAAGACAACATTATAAAAAACAATTTAATAAAAATTAATCATGGTCTCGCACCATGACAAGTCATTCATAACAATGTTGATTTTTATGTAGTTTAGTTGTACACTTTATTATAGATATGTACACTAAGCAACAAAATAACTAAAAAAACGATGTGTAAATCCAATAGTTTAAAAACAAAACAATGCATTATATGTATATACACTAACCAAATAATTACAAAAATACTATTTGTTTTAGATTCTTTTTTGTTTATAAATTAATTAGGTTGCAGAACTTTTTACGAAAGTTAAAGATAAAAGAAAATATATAAGTTGTTTATAGATATTAACCCATGCATTTGTCTTACTCACAAATAAGAATCTGCATCGTCTTACAAATAAGAATCTTGTGCAGACATTCGATGTTTTGACAACGGATGTATATATATTGAATGAAAAAAAAAATTTGTGAATCCTGATTGGTTATTTATTTTCATTCTTTAGAGTCTATGGTTTAGCAGCATAAATACGATTATCTTTAACTGGTAATGGGTTCAAATCACATGTAAACGAAAGCCTATGTTTTTAAAATAGAATTAAAGATTTATGGTAAGCTTTTGTAAAAGAAGTTTATTTTCAAGCCACAAAACCAAGAGTCGTAACATAATAGAATTGAACAAGTCATAAATTCAAGAACGTAATGCAAACATAAGCATTCGGGTAATTGTGAATTCTAAATTTACATCCACACATTTTATTGATAGAGCCACTAATTGTTATCCCATATATAATTGGACGTAAAAATCAACTTTATTATTGGACTTCAATCAATTTTTCCTTTTTTCAATAGTAACTCTTTATTCTTCTAGAATAATATGTTGCAACTTATATCTTTAAAGATTTAAATCTTAAATTTTTTTATTTATACCACAGTATTTTTTTTTTTGGACGGCAGGCTAGAAAGAATCTAAAACTTCAAGCAAGAAAAAAAGTACTTACAAGATCCAACACCAAGAAAATAAAATGAGACATAGCACAAGATTCAAAATTCAAATTAATTTCCCCATTGAGCCCAATTAAGTTACCCTCCTCTTTCTCATACTAGCCGAAATCCACAGATACCCCTATAGAGAGAAGATGTTGATTGAATGTATTGATTTTATTGATAAAACTCTATCATTTATAATGTATTTACAACAATACAAGAGTAATTACAGGAGAAATCATAGGAACTATCTTAGAAAACAATGACTAATTTAATCAAGAATATATACTAGAAATACAATAATAATAATTAAGTCACGTTGATATTGTTTGTGTTAATACGCCCGAACAAGATGGAGGATCCATTGGATACGCCAATCTTGGAGCAATTTTGCAGAAAGAGAGCCCAAGAGAGAGCTTGGTGAGCATGTCGGCAAGCTGATCTTGAGAGTTAACATGAAGGACTCAAAGACTGCCAGCAGAGACTTGTTCACGAACAAAGTGATAATCAAGAGCCACATGTTACATGCGAGAATGAAAAACTAGATTAGCACATAACACTACTACAAAAAAGGCCTTTCTTGACGTGCAATGCGTGTCAAGAAAGGGTCTTCTTGACACGCAAATGCGCGTCAAGGATGCAGGGGTCAAGAAGCTTCTTGACGCACAAAATGCGTATCAAGAAGTTTTTGACGCGCGAACAATGACACGCTATTTATGACGCTCAATGCGTGTCAAGGAAGCCCCCGTCATAAAGGGAGATGACACGCATTTTTGCGCGTCAAGAATTTAAAAAAAAATTAAAAAAATTTCTTACTGGAATCACTAATTTCTACAAATAATGATAATTAATCTGATATTACAAAATAAAAATATATTTAACACAATACAAAGTAATCATGAGTTTACAAATAGATTTAACAATAAATCGAGTTTACAAATAGATTTAACAATAAATCTATAATAATAAATCTAGCCAACACAATATCATTTACAAGGAAACGGTTTTTCTCCTATCTTTCTCATACGGACTCCAATTGAGGTGATTCAAAAGGCCTCAGACTCGTCTCCATGTCCTTTACCATATCATCCAGCTAAATTGGTCAAAATCAGCTGCTACAATTGCCATAAATCACAGTTGTAACCTGATGGGTGCGTTTTGACTCGTTAAGCTTGTTTCTGTCATATCTTGGTCATACGAACTCGGATTGGAATAATTCAAAAGGCCACGAACTCGTCTATATGTCCTTTACCATATCATCCAGGTAAATCAGTCAAAAAAAGCTACTAAAGTTGCTAGAAATAGCAGTTGTAACCTGACAAGTGCGTTTTGACCCGTTAAGCTTGTTTTTGTCATATCTTAGTCACACGAACTCGGATTGGGGTGATTCAAATCCCACAAATCCCTACCCTATGAGTTTCGAAATTTATTTACCTGGCCAACGTAACAGGAGCACAGCTCTTCTGTTAAACCCATTATTCCAGCCCCTGTTTGAGCATCTGGCGACTGCAGCACCTCTTTGAACTATATGAACCTGCAAAAAAAATATATATATAAGGTTGGCAATAGGCATCTAAAGACCATGAATAGAAACAGACTTAATAAATGAATTAAGATGTATATCAACCTTGCAATATGCATCGACAACAGCAAATTGACCAAGCAAAGCAGCTTAATGTTGCCTCTCCAAACAGCTTGAGCTGTTGATAATCAAAAGGAAGCCAACTCAGCTTAATAGTGTGAAAATCACACTTAGAGGAAATTTTGGCAGCACACCAATTATTTTGCTATGATTTTGCCAACGACCCAGATCTGTAGTACATGGCTAACCCGACCCTACACCCAAAAATATCTGTTTACAGTTTAGACCCAAAACCTAACACCCAATTCTAAACCCGTCCATTTTGCCACCTCTAATTAGAAGGAAGATGATTGATACAGTGTAACCATAGGTTTTTCAAACCATTCATTGATGGTTACTTCCACAACAAACCATACATACTAATAAGAACAATTAACATGAGCCACCAGTTTTATTCCTTTCTATGCTCGGTAAGTCAACGCAGCTACTGAGCTGCTGGGAATTTCCAGACAGTGAACAAGGTAGTGACTCAGCCCCATCGTCTCAAAATTTCAACCATTATCCATTTTCATTATATTAACAAGTACATTCAGATGATTATAAAAACTGATTATTGAATCCTAAATAATCAGATGATCAAAATCAGAAAACTGATTATCCATTTTCATTATATTAACAAGTACTTTCAGGGATAAAGAATCCATACTTGACTAATAACAAATTTAAGAATCCCAGCTCTCTCTAGTTCAACCAAAGCCATGTGGGTCCTACATGGCATTGCACAGTGAAATGGGAGTGATGCTTCTGGCAAGGCATTACTTGTACTTTAAAGGTAACTGTTCATCCGGAGGGTATACAAACAGAACCTGGAAGGAAAGCAAAAAAAAAAAAAAAAAAAGAAAGAGAGAAAGAAAACTACATCACATATTCCAGAACATAACATGCATACAAACTTTTAAGTTTTCACATCAGGTGGCGCTCATGGCTGACATTAGGATCAATTCGTACTTAATACACCAATTAAATTAATTATGACAATAAAATATAATTTCATGCGTAGGTGTAGAATTAACAGTGACGATGACAAATGGATTGAGGTCTCATGATTAAGGCATTATAATAATTCATAAAGATTAAGATAGAGCTCACAATTGAATTGAGATGGAAGTGTATTTAAATAAACCCCCTTTGAGGTAACACATATAAAACAAAACAAACTTAAAATGATTTAATGTTAAAAGAAAAATTAAATCCAGATCATATACGAACACAGTTCAGAATTAAAAAACTATAATTAAGCTATCTTGAATATATGTTACATGCGCATAGATTTGTACAATCTTGTAATAAAAATAGTAACAATATAGGCAACATGAAAGAAAAATAAGAAATCAAACCTTACGTAGCAAAGGCACAGGAGAGACCCGTTCAAATAATGCTTCATATTATTAAGAACACAAAAAAATACAAATACAAGTGGAAAATCACCCTGGCGGGTAAGGGAGACGGGCAACAAGCTGCGCCGCCAAGCCTTTCTGAATAGCAAAACTAAGCCTTGTGAAAACAACATCCCTAGCACCAGAGGTCACCACATTACCATGCATGACCCGTTGAACTCTACTCAGGGTTTCCACAGCCTCAGAGGCGAGGAACCCAAAAGTGTCAAAGGCAAAAGGAACAAACACATGTTGATTTTCAATGCACGCTTTCTCGTGCTTGTTCACTTTCCCCATCGCAGCCTTAGAAGCCGCCTGGCCCACTTTGAACTCCCCAAGCCCCAAGCCCACTAGAGGGGAGACCCCGGTTAGATCCAGGCAGGCATGCTTCCCCTCTATCCACCCAAAGACCAAGATGTCTGCCGGTCTAAGGGTCGATCGCCCATCAGACGGGTCCGTCAGGAAGTTGACCGGAGCTTCCTTCTTCGTCGAAATCCCCGCGCGCTTGGATATGTCAAATAGAACATCCCTAACCAGATCGTGTCGATATTTAAACCCTGGGAGTTCTTTGCAATGGACAACATGCTCCCCAAACGCATCCAAACACGCCTTACGACAAACGGGGCATCTCTGATCTGTCGGGAAAATGGGAATCATAAGGCGGTATTTAAGAATGGCACGATACTCCACTGGTGACCCGTTCTAAAACCTGCATTTCATTTAGGGTGGTGATGAAGACAATTGAACCAAATAAATCATTTTGCATTAATGAAGCATTCACAAATTACATGAGAAAATTGATAACAGAATCCCACTCGAAATTATACTATATAGATGAGAACAGAAAGTGTAAATCATTAACAGAATCCCTACTCCAATTGGAAGGAACACAAAGTTCTCCAAAACAACAATTTTCTTGTCTAAATAGCTTCATAGATATATTTAGCTATGTCCTATGACCACGTTAAAGATTATGAATCTGTAGCTATTATGGATGCATATTTGCAGCCCAACACTGATTTCCTTCAACTTACACATAGAACAGCTGCAACACCATCTGTAGCTTGAACAACACCTCCTAGGTTCATAATTTTTAGACCCTTTGAACTGTATTAGATTAATGACATATTAGTAATCCATATTATTATCTCAAAACTACAAACAACCTGTACACTCACCTAATAAAATTATATAGGTTATGATATTCATTTCTCTGAATATTACGGAAGAGATGTTCTTGCCCTGTTTTCAGCCTGATAAGAAGATCAAAGTAATGCATGGTTGATCCTCCAGCAGCATGTCTCTCAAATTCTACATAGTCAATCTATAGCACAACATAATAAGTTTACAAGTTCAACAACACCCAAACCCGAATTCATTCATGACATGACCAATTAAAAAATATCATACCTCATCAAAAGAATTTAAGCATTGGAGGTTTTGGCAAAAAGAAAAAGCTCTTTTCAAGAGGATATAAAACACCATCTTCAGCTTTTAATGATGACTTTATAGCATAACCATCCTGAGGACTATAGAATTTCCCAGGTCTAGTGAGCTTCGTACTAGACAAACCACGCAAGATCATAGTGAGACTTCATGAATAAGACCCTGTGGTACGCCATACGAGTTCTAAGAAAGCTTGGTCACGCTAGCCACATCCTACAAGCAGAGCAACAAAACAACAAAAGGTAAGGTAACTTAAACTGAAGAGTTCACCTTATTATTTCTTGGATAAAAAAAGAACAACGGAAAATTCATAATGAACTTTTAGAAAAATCCAAATTTTTATCACTATTTGTAGATGATAGTGTAGTGCAGCTATAAAAGATAATGGAACTTGGTCTTTGTAGTGGCCGAGGGTCGTAACAGCAACATCTAGTGCAAACTCCCTTTGATTTCTTTCATAAATTTTCAATATACCCTCAATCTAATTGATGGAAGGCGCTTCAATGATGAATCACTGAAAACATACCAGACCCTTCATACCCCCCTTTATTTTCAATATTGGAACTCCGTAAAAAAAAAACAAGTAGTATCTCATCTCAATTTACTTGTCCTTTTTACTCACTTACACCATGAGCTGAACTCCTAAAGGAAAAAGCACAACTCCTTTGTGAACTAATTCCTATATAAATTTTGACATAGTTTCATTGACAGGAGAAATTGGGAGTTTGATGACATTGGTTTCTCTAAAATCTCAAGAAAATAAGATTAGTAATACATACATTTTCTTAGCACGACATGTGGTATTAATCTCAAAAGAGCACTCGCTCACAACAGAGGAGACCCAATTTCCTTGCCACTGCAGGGATTACGCCACAAACCGCAACATCAGTGCTCAGAAGAACCATCGCAATTGAATCACCACCCGCATTTTTTTAGCGGGAAGCGTTAGAATTGTCGATTAGTGGCTCAGCTAAGTCTTTGAGGCCTTTGCTGTCCCCTTTCTCGATGTCATTGTGGCTCATCAATTCAAAACAACATGAAAATTTAAAGAAAAACAATCAGCAATCCAACTACAGTGAAGAATTAGAAGTGCAGTGCAGGGAGATGAACCTGACTCCCAATTGTTCGTAAAGTGATAAGTAGGTTTTATTCAAGAAAAAGAGTCTAAATTTCCAACAAAAAGATTCAATACAAATATAAAAAAAATGGATAAACAAGTCATAAACATACTGGGAAGTAAAAACAGAGCAAAATCCATCTCAATCACCATCATCATCTTCTCATCATCATCATCACTACCATCTTCACAGCTCCTTAACAATACTTGATGAAACCAATTTCCTGCGCGTTGCTGTGAAAGCTATAACACGATGGGTATGGTCACCTTGCTGGCCATCTCTCGAGTGCCTACACTAATGCTCCTCCCACTTCAGGTTACATAGTGAAACGGCATGGTCATTGTCTTCTAAACTAACTCACCAAGCTTAAGATTGAACTGGACAAACCATCAAAATGTTTCATGAATCTCATTATCTCTCTTTTAAATTCAAGTATTCCAAACTAAAGTGAACTCAAAATCGCTGAAAAATTAATGTTCAAGAAGGAAAAAACCTATTGAAAACAATACCATTCACATTTGGCATTTCAACAAACAGTTGGTTTACAAAACTACCAGTGATTTATATTAAGTTAATGGGTTTTGATTAATCTTAACCAACCAATATAAATACAGATTTGATTTATATCAATCCTTAATATCAAGAAAAAGAGTCTAAATTTCCACCAAAAACGATTCAATACAAAAATAATAGATCGATAAACAAGTAATAAACAGACCTGGGAAGTAAAAACAGAGCAAAATCCATCTCAATTCACCATCATCATCATCGTCATCATCTTCACAGCTCCTTAACGATACTACAAAATCCAGAGTGTCAAAAACCCATTTCCAAATTCATTAAAATACAGTAAGTTTTGTTCTTTTATTTAAAAAAAACCAAAATACCTTGATGAAACCAATTTCCATTGTGTTGTTGTGAAAGCACTGCCTTCAGCACATAAGGCCGTACTTCCCACACACACGCCAGGTGCATGAACCAGGGCCATAGGTCTTGAGGTGAGAGTTCCAGAAGTTGGAGTGCCTCATCCGTAACAAATCGAAAAGAAACTGAAAGAGGCGATAGATCGAAAACAGCGTCGGTGAGTAACTGGCTTTTATTGGCAACAGGATGAGTTGGATCGGTCTATAGATTGTAGAGGGTCTATGGATTGAGAAAGTAGGAAATAAATAAACCATGGTAACATGATGCAGATGAAGTCAAGTCGCCAAAATAAAGAGAAATTAGGGTTTGAAGGGTAGGAGATTAGGGCATAGAAGAATAGAGGGAGCGGTACGTCAAATACTAAGATTGAGTGATGGAGATTAGGGCACGGTATTAAGTTGGTCTGACTGCATCAGGTATATAGAGAAGGAAGCGGAGGTGGGACGAACGGCGGAAGGGATCCAGAGATGAGATTAGGTGGAGATGGATGCGCAATCAATTTATGAGATGCGTAGTGGCTTCTTCATCGTCCTCTAATCGAGGCTGCCATTGTTATTGAAGAAAACCGCCAAGGGAGAGAAGAGGGTGAGAAAGGTCCAGCACGGGACGGGAATGAATCGAGTGTTTAGCATAAGCGTTTATGGCAAGGGATCGAGCGTACGAGATTTTAGGGAAAAATTTGGGGCGGGAGTGATTTTGGGGAAAAGTTGAAAACGTTCCAAGTATGAGCGGGAGTAGAAATCTAGGGCAAATGTATTGGCGGGAAAAAAAATTAAAAAACGACACTTTGTTCTTGACGTGCACCTTTTAGATGTCCTCCGTGTTTTTCCTTTCCAATTGTATGACACAAGTTTTATGACGCGCAAAAATGCGGGTCATCTATCCACAGAATATTTAGAAATACGACAGATTTTTTATGACACTGTTAATGCGCGTCATAAATTACCCGTGTGTCATTGTTCGCGTGTCAAGGAAGAGGCTTTTTCTAGTAATGTAAGTAGGTGGCTCCGGTGTTGTCACAAAATAAGGTTGGCGTCAAGGTAGGCATGACACCCAGTTCACGAAGCAGATTTTGCAACCATAATAGTTCTGTAGAGGCATTGGCGATCGCCTTGTATTCGTCCTCAGTAGAGGATCTGGAAGCAGACTTTTGTTGCATTGACTTCCAAGAGACAATGTTAGAGCCCAAATAAAGTAGATAAGATGTGGTAGACCGTCCGGCATCATTAACACCACACCAATCTGAGTCTGAGAAAACTGAGAGCGTGAGAGGTGAACGGCTATTAAGGAATAAACCATGGTGAATGGTACCTTTGAGATACCGAAGAACACGCTTAAGGGCTTGCCAATGGGTTTGGCGAGGGGCATGCATGAACTGAGAGAGTTTGTTGACAGCGAACGATATATCGGGACGGGTAAAGGCTAGATATTGGAGTGACCCAACGAGTTTACGATACTAAGTGGCATCAACCAACGGTGAAGTGTCATTAAGAGTCAACGGCTCGGACGCACTTAAGGGGGGTAGTAACGTCCTTAGCTTCATCAATGTGGAATTGATGGAGTATGTCTTGAATGTGTCGGTGCTGAGAAAGAAAGAGTCCTTTGGGAGTGGTAATGACCTCGACACCAAGGAAGTGGTGAAGAGGACCAAGGTCCCTGACCGAGAACCTGTTGCTCAATGCAGTGACAAAGCTGTCAAGGAAGACGGGATTGCTTCCCGTGAGGACAATATCATCAAAATAAACCATGAAATAACATGTAATACATGCATTGTAAATAAATAAAGAAGCATCAGACATGGATTTTTAAATCCACATTGAAGGAGAAAGGTGGCAAGTTCAGTGTACCACGCACGAGGTGCTTGCTTCAAACCATATAATGATTTCTTTAGCCTACAAATGTGATTCGGGAATCTAGAGTCTTCATAACCGGGTGGTTGAATCATGTAAACTTCTTCATGAAGGGTACCATGAAGGAAAGCATTATTGACATCAAGTTGGCGAAGTGGCCAACCTTTGGAGAGAGCAATAGACATGATGGTACGAATGGTGACCGGTTTCATGACCGGACTGAATGTATCAAAGTAATCATTCCCATATTGTTGGAGGAAGCCCTTGGCCACGAGACGGGCCTTATATTTATCTATAGAACCACCGGGTTTGCGTTTGACACGAAACACCCACTTGCAACCAATGGGTGAATGAGAGGAGGAAGGAATTAATTCCCAAGTATGGTTCTGAATAAGGGCATTAAACTCAAGGTCCATGGCTTCGCGCCATTTCGGATCTTTAAGAGCCTGTTTGTATGTTAACGATTCAAGGGACAGAGGCAACGGGTGTGCAGTGGTGTTGTTAACGAAGTTGGAATTGAAGTATTTGGGGTTAGGCTTACGTTGGCGAGGGGGAGATGGCATCGGAGAGGGTGGGGACGAGGAGGCCACGCTAGGAGATGTAGATGTAGAGGTAGGCATATGAGAGTTATGAGATGAGGAATCAGCATCAGAGGCAGAGGTGGAGGCTAGGGTGAGGGGTTCATGGACCGAATCGCTTGAGGGTGAGGAATTTTGGGCGGAAGTGTGTTAGGCCGAAAGGTGTGAAGGTGGGGAAGAGAGGTGAGCAAATGGGCCGCTATCTGAGTGGGCCGGATCTGATGAGGAAGAGGACTGGGGCGATGAGTGGGTAGTAGGTAGGGGAGGGATAATACGTGTGGGAGGAGCGGGCGTGGGTGGAACAGGCGGGTTTGCATGGTTGTCTGCCGAAGATGAGTGTAGAAAAAAGTCAGTCGTGGGAAGGCGAGCAAACTCATGATTATCCGTTGTAAACGGAAAAATATGCTCAACGAATTGAACATGTTGTGAGTGGTATAACCGACGAGCAACAGGGTCAAAGCATTTATATGTCGATTCAGAAACCGAGTATCCAAGAAAGATACATTTGACAGATCGAGGATGAATCTTGGAGGTGGCATACGGGCGTAGCCACGGGAAGCAGAGACATCCAAAAGGTTTAAGTTTGAGGTAGGACGGAGAAGCATTGTAGAGCTTATTATAGGGTGTTTTATGATTAAGTATAGGTGTGGGCAGGTGATTGATAAGGTAGACAACCGTTTGGAAGGCATGCGACTAGAACATAACTAGAAGCCGAGCATGATGAAGAAGTGAAAGACCTGTTTCGACAATGTGTCGATGACGCCATTCGGCAATGCCGTTTTTCTCTGGCGTATGCGGCAGTATGGTAAAATGAGAGATGCCGTGTTGTTTGAGATACGGGGCAAGGCCAACGTATTCTCCACCATTTCGGAGAATAAAGATACGAGCGGGGTGTGAATTTTTTTTAACAAGGCTTTTAAACTGAGGAAATAAAGTAGCCACATCTGATTTATTTTTAATAGGATAAAGCCAAGTATACTTTAAAAAATAGTCCACAAATATAATGTAGTATAGAAAACCATCATTCAATTTGGTGACGGGACCCCAAACATCAGAATATATAAGCTCAAGTGGTTTATTAACATGAAACGAATTTACATCAAGCGGTAACTTATGACTTTTATTAAGAGAGCAAGCATCACAATGAAAATAAATCGACGACATTTTAGTTGAGTCAACACCAAGTTGCTTGAGAAGTAATGAGGACTTTTATTGATGGATGGCCTAACTTATGGTGCCATGATAAAAGAGAGTTGTTCGAAGTTGTTGTGGAATGAAGTTGAGGAAGACGAAGAATGGCTTGAGTGGTAGCAAAGTAAACGTCGTCAATGTTCGTGCCCCGCATTAGTGGTGCCCCCGTGCGAAGGTCCTTTACAACAATATAAGAAGAGAAAAATTCGACATAAACATTGGTAGATTTGCATAACTTAGCAATTGAAATAAGATTGTTCTGAAGGTCAGGAACAAGTAAGATATCATGAAGATGTAAAGGGCGAGAACGAGTGGATAAGGTTGAGTGACCGGTATGGAAATAGAAAGAGAGGAGCCGTTACCTAACACGATTTCATCAGGACCCCCATAGTCGGAAAGTGTGTGAAATGCCGAGCGGTCCGAGGCGACGTGGTGAGAAGCACCACTGTCAAACATCCATCCATTTGATGCAGGTGTTGAGCGAGCAGAAGAGGTATTGGCAACCGGATTTGTTGAAGCATATTCATTAATCGTGATATTATGCATCCAGAGAAACTTTCGAAGCTTTCGACAGTCGCCCGTCTCATGACCTAGAATGGAACAAAAATCACAAAAAAAAAACATTACGATTACTATTCGGATTAGCCACTGAGCTCGGCGAATGGCCAGAGAACCGGGTGGACCGTGGGGCACCAAAACCACGAGTTGGGCCCCTTGACTCGTTATTGGGCCGCTGATGAAAGGGCCGGTTGGATTGGCGCTGGGTCTGGTTCACTGTTGCAATGGATGGGGCAGCCACAGTGGCTTGGATGGATCTTTCATGATCAAGTAGTTTGTCAAAGAGATCTTGAAAGGTGATGCTAGTGTCCCTCATCTTTAGGGATGCGGTAACATGCGCATAATCATCTGCAAGTTGACCAAGAATATGGACAACTAGGTCTTCATCCGAGACCGGGCTTTGTGCTAGCGCCAAGTCATCAGCAATCTTCTTCATCTCCTGCAGAAAATTCGTAATGGAGCGAGTGCCTCGTGGGTTGTTTGCAAGCCTCGATTTTAAGGAGATAATCCGAGAGCGATTTTTACTCGCATAACTGGCAGAGAGCCGTTCAAAGGCCTGAGACGAAGTGTCAACGGAGGCAATAACGTGTTGTATTTGATCCGAACAACTACCAAGCAAGGCACCAAGGAGAGTTTGGTCTTGACAGAACCAAGCAGTATATGTCGGATTCGGTTTTGAGGGATCGGAGGGAAGGGTTTTGGAAGGGGTTTTAGTGGTACCATTGACATATGTATCAAGACCAAGACCGATGAGAGTGGCCATGACTTGCTTGCGCCACATTGGGAAGTTGTCGGGGGTGAGCTTAATGGGAAAGTGGGTATGTGACGTAATATCGATGATGGAGGTTTCGGCCATGGCAGAAGTAGGCTGCGATTTTGGAAGGTGGCTGGATCGAAGAAAAAAGGCTCAGAGGAGCGTTAGGGTTGTGATACCATATAGAGAGAAGAAGATGATGATTGAATGTATTGATTTCATTGATAAAACTCTACCATTTATAATGGTATTTACAACAATACAAGAGTAATTACATGAGAAATCATAGGAATTATCTTAGGAAACAATGACTAATTCTAATCAAGAATATATACTGGAAATACAATAATAATAATTTAGTCACGTTGATATTGTTTGTGTTAATAACATCAAGGTCTTGATGTTATCCATGACACAATCCACCGACATACTAACATTCTGAAAAGCTTATCGTTTTGTCAGCACCAGATACACCACAAGACCACCCGTATGATAGCAATGACCACCCTGTTCCTAAACTTACCACCCCCCCCCCCCACCCCCACATTTGACACATCAATCTCGAGCAACTCCTTTAAGGTGCTACTAGCAAGGGTGTAGTTTGCACCACGTAGCAATCAGTCTCCAAACTTCTATTGAGATACAGCATTCCATAAAATGGGGAGCAACGTTCCCATTAAATTCCCAACACATCTTACAATTAGCTCCATTATTACATATGTTTACTTAATTCATCAAAGCCTAAGAAGTTGGTATATAGTCCGTCTCCATCTCCATTATTACATATGTTTCCTTAATTCATCAAAGCCTAAGAAGTTGGTATATAGTCCATCTCCATCCTCCAACAGAAAATGTTAACCTTGTTTAGGACCCACTTGTTCCAAGGATAACCATATTAGGGGACCTGAACCCACTGTCTTTGGTACACCTTCTTCAACTATTTAATCAAGAAAACCGTACCATCCCAAACCCACTTATCTTCATCAATAGTTTGAGTAACCTAAATCAAGCAATCATTTCAATCCAAACATCTCCAACCTTTCCTCCACTTTGACGGGTTGTCTTTCCTAGCTCCATCTCAATCTAGCTCCGACTATAACTACTGCACGCATTATCAATCTAGCTCTGACTAAAAAGGTAAACAAAACCCCATATGAGATATGGCATGCCATAAACCCAGATTCAATTATCCTAAAGTATGCATGGGGATGTGATGCATACATCACAATGATTCTAATGTTAAGGTCGATCCTAGAAGCGAAAAGGTTGTTTTCATCGGATACTATAACAAAAGTGGATATTACTTCTTCTACCATCCGAATGCAAGTATCATTTCCATTGAATGGAAGGAGAAATTCCTCGAAGAAGAATTTCTTAGTCGAGGAACTAGAAAGTAAATTTCTGGATCTTGAGAAAATTCACGAACCACAACCAACCGCTGAAGAAATCGGAACGTCTTATTTCAACTCGGAAACCGGATTGGAGTAGCAAGCTGGATCAAACCAATTTCAACTCAATTTTTGGATCGGATCTTCTAACTGGCTGAAGCATATTGTAAACAAGACCTGCACACGTCGACAACGCGTTAGGGCTCGTACAGAGCCGGAGATTGGGCTCTGTGATGGCCCTCCGGCGTGAGAGTATGAAGAAGCCAAGACATGAGCAACTTTAAGTATTTATACTTAAGGTTGCATGGAGAATGTGTATGTGTGCCGCGCGTGGGCACACGTGGTCTATCTAGAAGGCAGCTGGAGATGAATGGCTGAGATCTGCTGACCCGTGCTAAGCGTGCGAATGTGTGATACTTGTCATAACAGATTGTTGGAATTTATGCGTAAAACGATTATGACAATCGTTACACAAACAGAAGCATAATATAAGAATACAAAATAAATTGACGATCTAACCGAATAGATGACGCAGTGAACCGTATGACGAACTGATGCCTGGAACGATCCCTGAAAGTAGAAGACAAGAAAAACGAAGGAACCGGGCTTGTGTTTGACACAATTCCCTTAAACAGATTCGCCGTCTGTTCCTAGGGTACACCGGTACGAAGCAGTGTGTACTGCCGGACAAGATGATCTTCCTGAAACAAAATTGGATGATAGTTGCTGAGACGAACGAAACGAATCTGCTGCAGACAGATTCTTGAATATGTGTTTGTGGATCTTAGTGTGCTTTCGTGTGTACTCCATCTCCTCCCAAACCGTGTATATATAATACACAAATATTAATGTGCATTATGGACATTAATCAGGTTTAATGATCTACATTAATGACCATTAACCAGTTGGAAGGCAAAAGATTTTTCAGGTTTTGGAAAACAAAAAGTCCCTTCTAGAATCCGCTCAAAACAAAAACCCGACTGGCACGGACCTAGTGTTTTGGAGCTGCATTCGTGTCCGCAGGTCGCACGGGCACGAGTTCAGAATTTCGACCCAAATAGCCAAGATTCGCACCCCCCCCCCCTGCGCGAGGGTATAAGCCAGAGTAAAACATGACACATGATTTATTCAAGGCTTTGAGGGTTATCCTTATAAACTAGAAGAACTTTTGTTCACCCACCAATGTGGGATAGGATGCACCACATTCCTAAACTTGTACCAAAAAATTCTTTGAGATTAAAATCTCATTCACACACACTTTTTCCAACAATCCCCCACATGAATGGAGGTTGATCTCAGAAGCAACAGATTCCGATTAAGTTTCAACAATTGAATCTTGCATACGATAGGTAGGTGTTACCCTTTGAACCTTCGCTCATGAAACACACTTAGTCTACTGGCTTTGAGTAGGCGGTGATGCCTTTGAACTCGTCTGCCGTTTGTGTAGGCGACAATGTGCTTCACACAAGACTTTCCTTGACAATATCAAGTCCTCATAGTTATGTTCGTTATGGTCATGAACATTAGCCTGGTTCTGCGAGAGCTCTTAGGTATTGTGCCCCCTTCTCAATACTCTTTGAAGCGACCCCACTTCTCTCTCACATAGGTGATTCACCACGTGTGGCTGCCTCAGCTGAATCATTAAAAGCCATAGGCTTAACCACGTACTTGTCACTTTTAGGAATGAACTAGGAGATGTAACGATTCCAATTATACATCCCCTTCTTAAAGTGCGTGGGTTTATCAAATCTTCCCCCACAGTGACCTCACTAGTTCATACAATTAGGTTGTCCTATTGAACTCAGATCTTGGGATCTCCAGTCAACTGAGTTAGGTTTTCCTTCATATGAACTTTAATCTTTCGAGGGCTTTAGTCCCATTCCCATGGACGACCTCTGTACTAACTCTCTACTTAGGCCTTTTGTTTAGCGGATCCGCAATATTATCCTTTGACTTCACATAGTCAACAGTGATAATTCCAGTAGAGATTAGTTGTCGTACCGCATTATGTCTACGTCTTATATGTCTATTCTTACCATTATACATTGTGCTATGAGCTCTGCCAATTTCCGATTGGCTATCACAATGTATACATATGGCCGTTGCCGGCTTAGGCCATCTTGGTATATCCTCAATAGACGTTGCCATTCTGCCTCTTCACCAGCTTTATCTAAAGCGATGAATTATGCTTCCATCGTGGATCTACAATAACCTTTTGTTTTGAAAATGTCCAAGATATGGTTGCATTTCCAAGTGTGAATACATATTCACTCGTTTCTCTGGAATCATTCGTATCAAGTATCGTATCAGATATCGTATCAGATATCCAACTTGGATCACAATGTCCTTGAATCACTGCTGGATATCTATTATAGTGCAACCCGTGTTCCTTTGTGTACCTTAGGTACCTAAGTAACCTAATCACACAACTCCAATGAGTTGAACTTGGATTACTCGTGTATCTACTTAGCTTGCTTACAGCGTATACTAAGTTTGGTCTAGTACAACTCATCAGATATATCAGACTGCCAATAATTCTTGAGTACTCCAAACAGGCTCTCCTCTGTTCTTAGCTAGATACTGACGCGTGTTAGTTTGTAGTTCTAGCCACATTAGAGTCATTGCAAAAACCATTTGCAAAAGCTATTTGCCATTCCCATAACTTCTCAAGAATTTTAGTCCACACAGTGGGTTTGACTTTAAACAAGTCCACTTTCAGTTCATGTGTTTTTGAATTTCCAAAACCATATTTGTCATTCCCATGTCTTTCATGTCAAAATGACGTCTTGACATTACTTACATCAATGAGCATATCATCTGCATGGGAGCTAGTGGATCTTTCCCTGGGATGCCAACCACTCATTTATCATAAACTAGATGATTCCCACAATTCATCAAACCAACCAAGATAATTTGCACCCAAGATTTATAATCTTAATCTTGCAATAAGTACCCTTTGTGACCACATTATAGTTTTTCCAAGGTGAACACATCCTTATGACTATTGTGTACTACACTTACTCATATGATTTCAATCTTTATTGCCAAACATATATATCAAATGCAAGCCACCCCCACATTTAAGTGTCATTGGATGGCATCCAAATAGGGTGATGAAAGGTTCTCCCTTTCTCTATGGTTATGCCATTTCAACCATCACACTGGTTGTTTCTAAAATGGTCTCTCTCCCCCCACATTGCCTGCACTTTGATAAGCTTTATGTGACATCACTTATGATCACACTTTGAACAATAAATGTATCATTACGATCCATAAGTTCAACTCATTATATATATTAGCTCACGAGTGCTTTAGAGTTGATGTAAGCAACACATGCTTTTCCCATAATTATGTTCACACAAGCATCTCATACTTAGAATAATTCTAAGTTAACCTCTAGCATAATTCTAGAAATTGTGGAAGACCCACAAGACTCCGGAACAACCTGTTTGGAAGAACTGCACGATTCCGGAACAACCTATCCGAAGGAGCACACAAGTCCGGAACACCCTGTTCGAAAGAACCAGTGGGTCCGGAAGAAATCAAAATTGCTATAGGCGTCGAAAACTAGGTAATATCAACTTTAATGACCGAGTCATTCAAGTTTTCCATAGTTTATATCATGTTCCTTACACCGAATGTAGACTTTCTTTGAACTTTGTCTATACACAAATCCAGTATTGTGTTCATATGTATCTTGAATATTATAGTTGATTACTCTTAACAGAGCTTCACAATCAACCTAGTGCTAGTCTAGCATGCCTTAGACTGCAATACGTTAGCATGTGAACAGAAGATGCATCATTCTGATTCATCACAGCCTTAATGGATATCACAATATCCGTTTCCCACATTCACACATTCATTTAAACAAATTCGTGAGACTAGACCAATAACATTGTGTACGTCTCATATGTATGTTACAAAACCATACATAACCTATTATTCGGTTTTAGGATCATAACCTATTTGCCTTAGTATCCAAAACACCAATGATACTCGAAGGCCTCATCATGAGCCTTAATTCGATTAAATTTGGTGAGTGCATTCATAACCAATATGAATGAATCCAGAATATAATCAATATTGTTTTGAGATGTAGTCAACCAATGTAACATTCCGGGTTTTTCGATTGTCTGATTTTATCCATTTTGTAACCCAATCCGTTGATTGATAATCGAACTTATGGGTATTGATCAATTTTGATGTTTATTAACCTAATTTCATGTTATTGATCCATTATCGTGTTTATTGATCGATTTGATGTTCGATTTGCCTTTAATTTGGATGTTACGTGAACGAGTCATCGAATTACGTTCAACCGGGGATTTGATCAATCTAAACGTGTATGACCCCTGTGTGTAATACTAGTTACACACACAAGTGAATACAAGTGAAGGTTGGTGTGAATTCAAGGTCTAAAATGGAAACGGTGAAAGATTCGGTAAATCCCGCGCGATTTTGATTTTAACCGGGAGATCACGTTTTTGAGTATCGTATATCAGATTTGTCATATTTATGTGTCTTTAAGTCACTTATGATCACACATGATGTCTTGGGTCATCACCCACATGTTTGAGTCACAAATCATAGGTGAATTGCTTAAAAGTGATACGTACGGCAAAACCGACCAAAATTGCATGTTTTGACCTAACTTGTGTATACAATAGGGTTACGTGACGTATTTATTATCATTTTGAGTGGATTTAATGTTATGGACATGATGGGGCCTTTATTTGGGGGATTTGGGAGAAAACGGGACTCGAAAATATCAAAAAACGACAAACCGAGCACGCGAATCGATGAAACAGCAAAGTGGGCACCCGGGCAAGCACCAGGCGTATCGCCTGGAGCCTCCCCAGGTAGTAGGCAATACACTAGCACCCTAATTTCCAGCCAAACCCTAATGCTCCACTATATAAGCATCATTAGCCACCATGCTCTCCCCATTCAGCCCCAAATCACTCTCCAAACCCTAAAACGGCTGTAAACATCAAAGGTGAAGATCTTTGAAGATTCAAGGCTCAAGTTTCTTGCTTTATTGCTTAGGATCATCTAGAAATCATCCCTTTCGGTTAGTAATCTTCAAACCTTGTCATAGCATCTTGAATCTTCTTTTCTACTCCCATTAAGGTGTGAACTTTATATGATATTTGGCTTGAATCCATGTTGTAAATGATAGATCTAAGGTTTCTATGACTAAAGATTCCACCTTTTTGCATGATTTTGTTATTCAACTTGATTCCATGATGAAACCTCTTTAGATCTAGGTTTATTATGCAATTTGATGAATGGATCTTCATGAAAGTTGTAAGCTTGTGTATGGATCTGAGATTTAGTCATGATAAATCATTAATATGTTATAGATCTAGGGTTCTTTTGATCAAGATTGGATTTTTATGTGACAACATGTATAGACCTATGAAAAGCATGTCATCTAGGGCTAGATCTAGGGATCCTCTCATCAAGATTCAATTTTTATGTTTCAAATGGACTTGATTTGCCTCATGAATATTGTTTAGGACTAGATCCATGTAATATGATCATCAAGTTTGGTTTTTCCTTGATAAAATGGCTAGATCTCAACATGTGTGTCATCTAGGATTAGAAATGTGTGTCATAAAGCTTCAAAAGGACATTTCTACCTCCTAACTTGTCTAGATCTATAATTTTCTTGGTATGTAAAGTAGGATCAGTATGTAAAGCTATCAAATCATGAACTTTTATGTGTATAAATGATAGATCTACCATGCATGCTCAAATAGGGTTTGATTTGTGAAACAAAAGCCGATTAATGGGCTAGATTTAGCTAGATACATGCTAAACTAGGCTAGGTTCATGCTAGATTCAAGTAGATCTATAAAATCTATAATAGCTTATGTTAGATCTGACCCTTTATGATAATCATGTGAATTACCTTGGATTATTATCATGGAAATTGAATTTGTTGACTTTTGTTGACCTAGTTTGACTCCTATGCTAGTTTGCTAGATTAGGACCCCTCAACATTACATAGAGCATAAATTTGAACCCAAACTAAGCCCGTACGCTATCACTTGAGTAAAACACCAATGAGTTGTGATTTGGTTCAGTCGCGTCGTATTGTGTCAAGTCACGGTTTCTCACCTTACTCTTTTTACTCACTTATATATTTATTTTGGTTCAATCTCGGTCAATCATCAAGGTGATCTCCGGACGTGATTTTCGCGCATCGCTATCGCTTATCTTTCTTTTCGATTCACCCGTGAGGTGAGTTTTCATAACCCCTTTTTACTTAAATGGTTTTGGGGTGCAACATGTATCATGTTATCAAATTCTATTTTCACATGCGTATTCTATGTTCGATGATTACTTGAAACATGTATGATTGTCTTGATTGTTTGGTTGAACGATGAACAATTGAACGATGGAACGATGAACGATTGAACGATGAACGTAATTATTAACATTAAACATGTCGGGGTTACGATAATAGATCTATTGGCCTGATAAGCCCACTTGGCCTGCCTCGCGTGTGGGCCTTGTGATTGAAAGCCTAATTGTCAAGGGTTGGATTACGTTAACTTATCATATTATCATTAATCATTTTTTTATCAATTATCATCTTATTTAACTTGTACGCATGCTTTTGAACGTTGTCATTAAACCTATGAATTCTCACCAACTATTTTTAGTTGACACTTTTTTTGTAACATGTTGCAGGTAATGCGGTTTGATTTGGATATCATCACTTTAGGGTTGCATCGGCTTTAGAGAGACCTTATTAAATAATGAACCGTTATGCTTAGACCATGTTTTATGTTGTTTATCGTATGTTGTGACTTGGATGCTATGGTTTGTTTATTTGCTATGAAATGGGTAACTATTATGATTATCGCAACCTAATTTAGTGTTGTGAGCTTCTGGACAATCTTCGCGCCCCGAATTATACCGCCGTCGGTTGGAGTGTGACAACCAAATTGACACTCAACAATCCATTACACAAGCAATGTATCATCCCTTGTTTTCTAGAACTATACGTTTTGGGATACTCTCCCAAAATGAACATCACGTCCTCAAATAGTTCAACAACATAGATGTGGTAGGCGCATCTACTTGACCCTCATAAATCTATAAAGATTTATAATCTACAATACCATACATTGTAGTCCATAGTGACATATCAAACATACGTTTGTCACCATTCACATTTGTGCATTCCTATTATGTGGAACACTACAAGATGTACAAAGTTTGTGTACTTTAATACACTTTATCATCTAACATTATATGGAGGTGTTGCATATATGATTTATATGTTTAATCTTAACTCACAAGTTATACATGTGCAACAGACATCTTGCACTATCTGATTAGAAATAATTTGAATAAACGTTTGTATTGTAAATCTCAAACATCAAAGCAACAAACTATTTTATTAAAATAATTGCAAATGATGAATCATAAACACTTATTCTAAAACAGAACAAAGTCTTATTTAAACCAATTATTTCATAACGAAATAAAGTCTTATTTAATTAAAACATAAAATCATATAATGTTGCTATCCCCAACACTTTCGTCATCAGATATCTCGATCACCTCTTTAACATCACTCCAAAGAGTTAAACGATGTAGTCCTCCTACAACAGTTCCTACCGCATAACCGAATTCTGATGACGAAACATCCTCCACGAATTCGTTGATGCAAATAATATCGAGTAACCATCGATATTCAACTTTCTCACAGAGATAACATTCTTCTTGATGCTAGGCACATGGAAAACATCTTCCACGGTAAGCGTACATCTTGTAGACACTTCTAATTCTACAGTCCCGATCCCAATCGCCTTTCGTTTAGTGCCATCTAGCATCATTATGCGATTTTTGATAGCACGATATTCCTTAAAGGAATAATGATTAGAGCATGCATGAATTGTTGCTCCAGGCATTATGAACCACCCTCGGCAGGCAATCACTCGAGTCATTCCTGACATTGAAGGAGTGAGTCCTAAGATATTTCCGTGAGTCCTATCTTGAGGTACTCCCTCAGTGGAACTCCACGTACTTATCTCTTCATGTCCTCGTTTCATTTTGAACAAATCTGCTCAAAGCAACAACACCAAATTGTTATACTTCTATATCTTATATAGATATACTTTATTAAATAAATTTGAAAACAACCACAAGTTGTTTTTCTGAATTGCTATTTCTCACAAGATTAGCAATGAGATTCAACGAATTTTAACACCTTGTTAAATTCTTGTGATGACCCGTTACAAGGGTTGTAAACATAATAGACCAAAACCCTTTTATTAATAAATAATAATAAAATATTAAATTATCAACGTTCATCACCATCTCATCAAGACACGTTCTTAATTACATTATCAAGACACGCTCTTAATTCCATCATCAAGACACGTTCTTAATTCCATCATCAAGACACGTTTCTTAATTCCATCATCAAGACACGTTCTTAATTCTATCATCAAGACACGTTCTATATTACAAATTTGCATAAAGTTCGGTTTTAAAAACATCGTCCCCTATAGCATTCACGTTGGACAATAATCTTTATAAATCATTTACACGTTCGGTATAAATTGTCCAAATGCAAAACGCACGTTTGAGCCATGACCGACCAAAATTGGAGATAAAAACATTTTAAACAAATTGTTTTAAATCACACAATATGTGAATTAAAAACATTCTCCAATAACATTCATAAAACGTTTTTATACCAGAATAAACATATATCAAGAAACAATGATTGTTTCAACAATCTAAGAATTTGTTTAAGTTTGTTGGAATTTATGCGTAAAACGATTATGACAATCGTTACACAAACAGAAGCATAATATAAGAATACAAAATAAATTGACGATCTAACCGAATAGATGACGCAGTGAACCGTATGACGAACTGATGGCTGGAACGATCCCTGAAAGTAGAAGACAAGAAAAACGAAGGAACCGGGCGACCATTAACCAGTTGGAAGCCAAAAGATTTTTCAGATTTTGGAAAACAAAAAGTCCTTTCTAGAATCCGCTCAAAACAACCGACTGGCACAGACCTAGTGTTTCGGAGTTGAATTTGTGTTCGCAGGTCGCACGAGTTCAAAATTTCAACCCAAATAGCCAAGATTCGCACCCACCCCCTGCGCGAGGATATAAGTCAGAGTAAAACATGACACATGATTTATTCAAGGCTTTGAGGGTTATCCTTATAAACTAGAAGAACTTTTGTTCACCCACCAATGTGGGATAGGATGCACCACATTCCTAAACTTGTACCAAAAAATTCTTTGAGATTAACATCTCATTCACACACACTTTTTCCAACACAGATTTCAGAGTTGGACAACAAAGTTTCTTGTGTGTCAAGGAAGATCCGCGTAGGATCCAAATTACTAACGATCACTAACTTTGTTTCCGATGACCAAAACTGCTACAAAACATTTAGCATTGAATCACAACTTTTACAGATGCTAGGTGCACCGAAAGACCAAATTGTTAGAATTTCATATTACTATCGATCAGTTTGCTACAGTACATTTCAGTTATCTTCGAATATTATTGTTATATACTTTTCTTCACTTCACTTAAGTAAGTAATTTCAAAGCAAGTGTCATTGCAAAGCAAAGATGTCAAAATAAAAAATGTCATCAACAAATATTACTAGCATAATGAAATTGGGCTGAAATGGGATAAAAAAAAGAGGTATCGAGTCTAGTATTATTATTTCTCATAACATAAAAGTTTTTATATTTCATTTACAATGAGATATGAACAAATATATATTGTATAATCTCAGTCTTATTATATGCTAACACTCTAATCTTAAAGATTAATGTTGATGGATCGAGTTATGTAAAGTTGGGTCAAAGAACTTGAGTGCAGTTTGGTAAAGGATTTTAAATCAAGTCATATATATATATTATATATATATTTTTATTGTTGTAATGAGTCATGAGTAGGTTAATTAGTGAATCAAAGTAATGAATTAGTGGAGTAAGTGGTGCATATTCCTTTTATTTAGGAGAAAGTCTTGTTTCTTCTCTATTAAATGTTTTTATTAATTAAATAAAAAGGGTGAGTTTCAAATCATCTCCTCTTCTTTAGTTTGAGTGTATGTTTTGGGGCTGATTTCCTAATAGTCCTTTTTTTTGAACGGCTGATTTCCAAATAGTCTAACCCTAACAACTTAATTTCCATATTATGAATTGGTAAATCAAAATTAAAGGCTTGATATATCAAACATTTAATCAAGCCCACATCATAAATATTAAACTATAAACTTTTCACAGAATAATATATGTTTTTAAAAGACACAAATAGGTAAAAAGAAGAATAATATTATATCCTATACATATATACATGTGTGTGAGTGTGAGAACGACAACGAACCAAAAAAATCAAACTCTTTTTAAATAGACTGTTTACCAGCCAGATTCATTGCATGGTTCTTCAACCAGAAACGACGACGTGACGTTCTATGGTGGGACCTTAGACGGTGAAAAAGCCAAGAAAAGAAGAACAAACATTATTAAAACCGGAATCAACAATAGCAGCGGCGGAGGAGGCGGGAGCGGCGGCAATACCAGCGGTAGAACGACAAGCAAAACCGCCACGATTATCAAACCAAGGGACCACCATAGTAACTTCATCTTCATCAACCTCTTCTTGATCACTTAATCCTTCAACTAGGTGGATCTTTGAATTACTATAATAAGGTTATTATTATTATAGGAACATCTGCATGAAATATATAATTTGGGTTGTAACATATATTTGAGAGAGGGAGTGTGTGTGTGTGTGAAGGTGTTTGAGGGAGAGGGTGCAAGACATATGCAACAATGAGAATGTCTCAATATTCAAACATGGAAGCTCAGATATTGTAAATATCTCATTGACATGATTAGGATATATAATTTTTTTAACATTAGATAAATATTAAACTTTTTGTTTCAATAATCATTCAAATACTACATATACTTCTAAAATAAATAAAAATTATCAATGTCACATGTCATTCTTATAATCACTTTCATATAAATTATTTTTATTTATTTTTCTTATTAAATACCAACTCCCTCTCATATTCCTAAAATATTATTTTAAAATATAACTTATAATAAAAGTTAATAAATTATAATAAAATTCTTATTATATATTATTTTAAAATATAACTTATAATAAAAGTTCCACTATTTCTTATACGTTATGCTTACAAAACATAATAATGTCATATACACGGTTACTATTTGTATCATTTTTATGACATCTCGTATAATACACGAATTGATATCACTAGTTAAAAAAATTTGAACGGAGTTTGGAACTACCCTTAAATCTCCAATACCCCAATGGGCCTTCTTTAGACGGGATTATATATTGCAACCCTCCATAATGGATTTGTCATCTTTTTTTAAACGTCGTTTGGAACTACCGCCAAATCTCCAATACCCGATTGAGCCTTGAGATGAGAATGCAACCGTCCAGGCTGGATTTGACACTCGAGCCTTGACTTAATATGTAATTAGTAAAAAAGACATTTGTCATCACCATAAAATTTTGGATTAAGCCAAAATTTTAATATGTAATTATTCAAATACTAAATTTCCATATTAAGGTTTATTTAGTTTAAACTTTTAATAAGTAATTATCCAATAAGTAATTATTCAAATACAAATTTTTTATATTAAGTTACTAATTATCTAACTACTAAATTTTAATATCAAGGTTAATATTTTTCTTCAGATAATATTTTTATTGCGTATATATTATATTTTATGAAAATAATATATTTTATTGTATATACTTTAATACAATGCTCATAATATTTTATTCATAATAATAATTTAATTAAATATATACATAATATAAAATATTTTATTCTACTTATTTTTATAACTTTTTTTTTAATTTAGTTTAAATTCAAATTTATAAAGTAATTCATTTCAATATAATAAACAAAATCCTTATTTTCTGTTACTAAAATTTTTTTTCTTTTTTGAATTGCCAACATTCGGTTACCCGGGGGTCACATCATGGCAAATGACATTACCCACGACCATTACGACCGTTACGACCGCAGTCCGTGCGAGTAACCAAGACCCTCCTCTGTGTTGCAAATTTATCGCAGAGGAAACCCACCGCATAAATGCTCATTGTCGTAAAACCTTTGACCCACCTATAATTACTGAGAATTAATTTTTATATAGTTATAAAAATACATGATTGTCGTAGATTATGATTGTATTTATAGTCTTTTTTAAACTCTGTCGTGTAATACACGGGGATAAAAATTAGTATAATAACAAATAAAAATTATCAATGTCACATGTCATTCTTACAATCACTTTCATAAAAAGATTTCTATCCATTTCTCTAATTAAATACCTATTCTCTCTCATATTAATTAAATATTAAAAATATAAATTTTTTAGTTAATAAATATTAATAAATTTTTAATTATATATTATTTTAAAATATAATTTTATAATAAAAGATCAATTTCTTATATGTTATGCTTACAAAATATAATAATGTCATATACACAGTTATTATTTGTATCATCTTTATGACATCTCGTATAATACACGAATTAATATCACTAGTTAAAATTTTTTGAACGGCGTTTGGAACTACACTTAAATCTACAATACCCCAATGAGCCTTCTTCAGATGGGATGTTATTTTTTTAAACGGCGTTCGGAACTACCACCAAATCTCCAATACATGGGTGAGCCTTAAGACGGGATTGCAACTGTCCATGCTGGATTTGACACTCGAGGCTTGACTTATCCTATAACACCATCAAGGAGGAAACCCACCACTTAGAAAACCCCCTTGAGTCAGGTTTGAACTTGAGACTTTAAGGTTCCCAACCTCTAACCATCATTTCCATACCATTGGGTCAAATGCCCATTGGTTATCACTAGTTAAATTAATATAAGAAAATTTCATATACGAAAGAAAATTACAATAGATTGAGTGTAGATAAAGAGTATAATTGAAATAAATGACATACTAATGAGTGTTAGACACAATATACATGTAGGATCATGGTTAATCACTATATAACCTCACACAAGATTTTACTTAAGAGTGTGACCAGGCAGAAACAAGTCATACTACACTCTCACTTAAAGTAAAGATAGTTCGAATATAAGATGAGCAAGTAAGAACATAATAGACTAAACAATACTAGGCACTACACTTGTATTACTTGCTTTTAAATGATTAAAGATATTCGAATAACCAATCATAAAACAAAGTACAAGTTTACAATATATAGTGCTCGAGAAATCAACGAGAGCCGTTGATTTCCCTAATATCGTCAAGATCTATAAAGTAACAGTAAAACATAATTATTACATTAAGGATATAAAGTAAAACAAGATAAGTCGACAGCTTTTGCAATAGTAGCAACTTGGACAGGTATGGGCAAACTGCAGTGCAAGTTGATTGTCAGTACCAGGGTAAGTATAGTGGAATAGTCTACACCAGGATAACTCACCGTACCGGGGTAATTCGAGTTATACATGTAGTTATACTTTACTAGGGTAAGACATTCCCGAACCTTATGCCGGTAAACGTCTTCCTATTAACTCCATTGCCTTATTCTGGTTGTAACATCTATCATGGAGGTCTGATTTCCTTATAATATCCCCCTAAAATGATGCTATCAAAACTTGTTCCGTTAATACAAAAATGTAAATTTTCTTCACTTCAAATTACGACATTTTACTTCATCTCATGAGAGTTTAGATGTTCAAGTGTTGTGTTGCATTTGTGAAGATTGATCAGTGTCAGGTAGTGTAACATTTGCAAACTACTCAATTTAAAAATCTGACCCGTTTTGATAATTCGCGATTTACCGATTTGTAAATTATTAAGAACCATAAGAAATTTTAGGTATTTATACCCCAATTAATGAATCTAAATGATTTATAATAGATTTTCGAAACCAAATGCTTTATTACAATCAGTTGGAATCAAATTGGGTGTCTCGAATTAAAAATAAGGCAATTCTGATTTTTACGCGATTTCGGTACCCGATTCGTCATTTACCGGGAATCTTGTATTTGGTCAACGTATATCAAATTCAATATTTTTATGAGTCTATTAATCAATTATCATGTCATGATTCATCACACACTTGATCGAGCCGCAAAAACGTTGGTGATTTGCCTAATATCGATACGTACGCCAAAACCAACCAAAATTGCATGTTTTGACCTAATGTCTGCATACGTCTGAGTTATGTGACATATTTATTACTACTTTGAGTGGATTTAATGTTATAAACATGATGAGACCATTAATTGAGTGATTTGGGAGAAAACGGGACTCGAAAATATCGCAAAACAAAGAGCCGAGCACAAGAATCGTGAAATCGATAGTTAGGAGCCGAACTGCCACATTAGGGTGGTACGCCCTAAATGATATACATTTAAAGTAGTACACCCATGGACATTTTTGGCAGAAACCCTAATTAACCCCCTATTTAAGCATCATTAGCCTCCATGCTCTCCACTTTCAGCCCCCATCAGCTCCCAAACGACCATTAACCTCTGTAAATCATTCTTCCAAACCCTAATTTCATATTTCAAGCTTGAAGCTTGAAGATTGAAGATTGAAGCTTGGATCCTCACGAATCAACCATTTTTTTATTTTTTCGGTTTACCAGTAAGTGTTGATTCTCACCCCATCTCTTCAAGATCTTACCTTTATGACTTCTTAGGGTTAAATCTATGTTCTAAATCATATCTTCATCTTGATCTCTTGATTTCTTATTCCAAGATTGGAACTTTATCATGATTTTGGCTTGGATCTATGTTCATGCATGCTTATATGTGGTAGATCTAAGATTTATGAATCAAGACTTGATTTTTATGTTGGAATTTGATTAGATTTGATCTTGCATGCTCCTAAGTATCAAAATCCATGTCATATGTTATCAAAAATGAATCTTTATGATAGATCTAGGTTATATCTATGTGCTAATTGCTAAATATGGTCAAGATCTAGGGTTTGCTCATCAAGGTTGTACATTTGGTGTCTTACATGACTAGATCTTCAACATGCATGTCATCTACGGGTAGATGTACATATTATGATGATCAAGTTTACATTTTTATGATATAAGATGTTCAGATCTACAAGTTACATGTCATCTAGGGTTAGATCTACATATTATAATGATCAAGTTATGTTGTTTTGCCATGAAATGTTTAGATCTACAAATCACATGTCATCTAAGGCTAGATCTACATGTTATGATGGAAAAATCATGTTTACTTACCATGGAATGTTTAAATCTACATCATATATGCTTATTTAGGGCTAGATCCATGATTAGGCCAAATAATCACCATGTTTAATGATAGATAAGTTTAGGGTTTCATTAATAATCATGTATGACAATGTATGACTATGTATGACTATGTATGACCATGTTTGTGTTGGGTTACGACAGTGGCATTCGGGTCTCGGTAATAGCAATTTTTTTTTCTTTTTAGAAATAATTATTTACAATAAATAATTATTAAACGATTACCGAATAAATAGTAAATTAAATTTGGATAATTAAATTAACAATTAATTTAATAGGCAGCGGAAAACGTTTTAATTTACTAACGCGAAAATTAGATAATTAGCGTAAACCTAAAACAACAGGATTCGACAATCACCAAACGCGCAAACACCAAAAACGCGTTTTAATCAAAACGCGGCATAATATAAATATGAACAATCAATTAAATCTAAACTAACTACGAGTTTAGATATACCTGAGCGGTGATTCAAACAGACGTTCGAGACACCGGAAGTCAACGGGTGACGCTAGGGTTTCACAGAAGTGATTCGTCTGACGAATCTGACTTTCCTCGCGGACACGGATTTACTACGCGGTGAATCAAGCACCGAGAAAATCTCGTATGTCGGATCATGCGCGAATTAGGGTTTCGCGGACGACGGCGGAACACGCGTGAGACACGGTTCGCGACTAGGGTTGTCGGCGGTGGAACCGGCGACGGCGAGGAGGGCCGGCGGCTGAGAAGGCGGCGGTGAGGTGCGACGGAGGCCGCGGCGGTGAGCGGCGGTGAGCTGCGGTCGGGCTGCAGGCGGCGGCGGCTCGGCTTCGGCGGGCTGCTGCTGCGGCGGCTTGATCGCGGCGGGCGGCGGCGACCCGGTGGCTGGGGCGGCGGCGATGGAGGATGGCGGACGGCGGCGGCTTTGTGAGCGGCAGTCGGCAGCGGTGAAACGACAGGGCGGCGACGGTGATCTAGGATTAGGGTTCTTGCCGACAAGTCGTCGGAGAACGAGGAGGCGGCGGCGGCGGGGTGGCCGTCGGCGTCGGACTCGCGAGAGGGTGGAGGGAAGGCCGAAATTTTCACTAACTGGATTAGGGTTTCGCCTCCCTTAATCAGTTATATTTATAACTGATTTAATTTCCTTTTAGCCCCTCGATTTTACCTAATCCTTAATCGAACCATTTAATTTCTGAAATTAACATTTAAACCTTTAAATGTTTGTCGCTTGCCGAGTATTAGTCAAACTAATAATCTGTCTATTCTCGTCCATAACGTTAGTAATGATATTTAACGTTTTTGTCGCTTAATTAATCTTTATGATTAATATTGATTTAAGTAATTAATTATGTATCAATTAAACTATTTAATAAACACATAATTAATCTTTCTGCGAATTTGCCGGTTATATAGGTAAGCGGTCTTTAATACCCGTTGCCTCCGGTGTAACTCTTACGGGTCTTAACCGGGTCGGGTACTTGATTTAGTCGGATCTGGACATCTAAATCCAACAGTCTCCCACTTGGACTGATCGCGACTATTAATCAAGTTACAGTCAGAGGTGCTCTAGCTACACGTGGCTGTCCCAACCAGTCATGACACTTCAAGTCAAAACAACCAAGGCATATCATTAAACTTGTGATATAGTTTAGACTTATGGTATTTGTAAAGTCATCAGATCCTTTCTGTATGTGACATCAATCGAACCAGAGACATGGATCTTTTCATTCTCTTCGTGTTCGATTATTGTATTCCTCGTTTTACTGTTCGAAGTGGTCCAATCAAACACACAGTAAGTTTGGGTAAGGCCTTACACTTTACACTTGGAACTAACGAGAGGGCCCATGATGTCGACCTGTTGCATTGAAAAATGCAAGAGTACAGAATCCCATGTTGACTACATACAGCTCCCACTAAGCTTCAGATCTATTCCCAAAAGTAACCGTTATGGCTGGCAGTTACGCGACAGCGTTAAGCTACAATCAAAGAATGTTCTTTGGCAAACGGGAGGTCGCTCATGTGTCTCAGGTCTAAGGATACCGTTGAGTATACCATTAATCAGATTTGTCTTATGCTAAGATCCATGAAGACATTCTGATACGAGTTACGTCCCGACGTCATTCTCCAACGAGGCCTTGTGAGTCTAGATGTCAACACCTTGAGTCCAGAGTCAGAATAGTCTTGCTTCAGGCGTTGCTCCCGCAATGTCTGATCGACTACGGACTTTTAGAATATTGACGAAATATTCATGGATGATAAAACGTATAAAATTCGAACGCGTTACGCAGAATTCAGACTCTCGTCTAACAACTTAGAGGAGGCCGAATGATATGGTGCAAACGACAGTGTTCGACATCCAACACTAGAATCGAATATCGAAGTGATGCAGAATTCGTGTACTAAGTAGTAGACTAATTTCGCTGATCTAGCCCGATCGCGGAAATTGTGGATTCGCTATCAAATGCTCGTATTTCGATTTAGAATTGCCAATATCTGTTGTTTCTTGAGATCCAGCGTTTATCTTGAACAGAGAATCTTCTTAAGTGAATCGAACTTGTGATAATGGAGTGCCCTTGGTAAGCACACGTATGACTGTGTTATCACGTGAGCATGTTAATCGACTATTTATAGAGTCGAATTAACCCTTTGAATGTTTTATAGCATTCTTAGTTCAGATTCAATTAAGTTGGCTATTTATGTTCAACGAATATAATTCGTACTCAGTTGATGAACATATATTCCCTCATCAGTGTTCAGCAGTGATGATGTGATTTTCCATTTATGGCGTAACATCTTACGGCAACATTCCATGCAATATTCAAGTATTGGATTCATGTCTACATCATATTTAGTATGATTTGAACTGTTTCAAGAGATCGATCGCGTGTGGTTGCTCAGTCATATCATGATCAATACTTAACATTATCTTGAAACTTGTAATCGATTGAGGTGTCATTTAAAGTTTCAACCCAGTAAATTTAAATGATCTTTGGATCGACACTTGATCGTTATTCCAATAAGGATCTATGGCGATGCTCCCACTTGCTTGAGGCAGATTGACATTCCTATCTTCATCTTTCTTTCAAACCGTGTGGATACTGATTTTACGCAGAAATGCGATAATCAATTTCCGTTCTCAAGAACGGAAAAAGCTCGACTCCGTAGTTTGAGGTACGGAATTCGAATGCTTAATATCCAGATGTTATGACTTATTCATAAGTTCAAAAACGATTGTCAAAGTCTTTTCAGAGTTTGATAGCATGGAGATGCGTTCGTCTTTGATTGTTTGAAAGTTTCTCGTGATATTCGAGATGATGATATATTCTATCGGACCCTGGGGTCCGATACCAGAGGATATTTCCTCATTCAGGTAAGGTCAAACATGCCAACTCTAACTGGAATGTCAATATGTTCCGCTTAACAACAATCCATAGTTGGCGAAACATTATTTATCTGGCTCGTCTCGTTTAGATGCGAGAGTTGTTTTACATATTCCAGTGACGTATCTAAGTCACTTTTCTTTAGATGTTTAAAGATCTAGCTTTGGACATGTAATTGCTAAATTCCATCTTCGCAAGATACCGGTCTTGGGATTGGAAGTTAGTTATGCAAGTGTTGTGTGAAAGGGGTGTCATGGTTACATGAAGTCAAGGGAAAGCCATTAGTCTTGTGTGTTACAGTTTCATACTGAAAATGTTGGATCGACGTATATGACACTTAGTGTTCGTCGGATTTAAAACACATGTGAGTACAACTATTGTAGTCTAAGACTTCCAAGATGTGTCTAGGTATATACATTTAATGGTAATGTGCACCAGAATTGGTGTGACCATACTGCAATGTTGTAATCATCAGGTGATTACTCTTGCAGTTGTTTAGCTGGTGATTCGAACTTATATGATCAGACGTCTACTTAAAGCAGAGGATTGACATGTTCATACGATTGTAGATCGAAGTGGCGATCTTTAATCGGTTCGACTTGATTTAATATTATCGACGCTGGGTGGTTTAAAATCACAGGACTTTAAGAACCACAATTGCGTCGTGCGTTGTCACGTAACTATTACGATATACGCTTAATACATTATAGCTTTAATGGGATGTGATAACCAAAAGTTATCACGTCGCATTTGAGCCAGTCTTCATCAAATCAAGTGCACCAGGATTGGAAGATATGTTGTTATGGGATTTTGAATTTAATCTAACAAAAGGTTGAATCAAATTCAAAGTAGATTAAAACTAAAGTCGAATGTTTCGAAAATCAACCATTGTCAAAACATGTCATTATCAAAATCCAGAGAAAGCAATTTGTTCATCCTGGAAAACAGCCAGGGAAAACCAAACAAAACCAGTTGTTTTATAATCACCAAGAATTGTTTTAAATCAAAACTCAGGACGCGAACTTTATTTGGGTGCGACAATCGCAGGGTAGTTCAGCGTCGTCTTGGCTTGCTTCCTTTTAAGCTTCATGCACCTACAAAATGTAAAGTATGTCAAACATATATTTTGTAGGAATAAGTGAAGCATCATACAACATAAACTCATGTGTATACCTGAGGAATTACCCGGCTGGGCTTTTCCACTTTTCACCTTGGCAAGATACTCAGGGCAGTTTCTTTTCCAGTGCCCCATCTTGTGGCACTCAAAGCACTCGCGCTGTTCAGCAGGTGGTGCTTTGGTGGCCTTAGGCTTGCTTTTCTGCGAGATTCCAGACCCTCTGGTTGCAACTGCCTTGCCTCGCTTCTTGTTACCACGTCTGCCCTTCTTTACCTCAGGCTTCTTGACGCCTCCTGATCGGATTGTGAGTACATCGGGTGCCTTACCGTTAACAAAATTAACTTCAGCGGTTTTAAGCATACCGTGAAGTTCAGTCACTGACTTTACCATGCTATGCATGTTAAAGTTCACCCGGAAAGGAGTGAAGGCACTGGACAGTGAGTGAAGAATTAGGTCAGTCGCCATTTCGGCGGGTATGACGTAATTCAGCTTTGCTAAACGGTCGATGTAACTCTTCATCTTCAGGACATGAGGGCTGACAGGAGCGCCTTCGGCCATGCGACAACTAATAAGTGTCACAACGGTGTCATAGCGTTCCTGTCGGGCCTGAGTTTCAAACATGCCCCTCAGATCACCGATCATCTGAAAAGCCGTCCTGTCAACCATGTTTTTCTGAATCTCAGATTCCATGGTGGCTAACATAAGACATGCGACATTCTTGGCATTTGTACGCAATGTGTTATGGGCGTTTCGCGCCGCTTGCGTGTCAGCTTCAGGTTCCTCAGGAACCTCAGCATCTAACACGGTCTCCATGTTAGCCATTTTCAGGACGATTCTCAGATTCCTTTCCCAATCAAGGAAGTTGGCGCCATTAAGTTTCTCCTTCTCAAGGAGAGACTTGAGATGGAAAATCTCTTGGTTCGCGCGGTTAGCCATCTGAAACAACAGGCAAATGTTTTAGTGTTTCGATGTTTGATTCGTATTCAAGGATGGCAAGCTAATCTTGAATAGGAATTGGGAATTCAGTTAGTTAGACAATTTCTCCAGACAGCGTAAAGTGCTTTCAAAATTCCTAAGTAGCCGAACGGACAACGATTGTCACTTGTGAGTCTACTATCACAACTCCCGTTATGGGGCTTTCGCGAACGGATCAACGAAATACGTTTAGCCCCATCTATGCCCATTTTGTCTACAAGCCGACCAGAGGTACGGTGTTGAAATACTCCAATACCAAAGGTGCATGTAAAGAAAATAGTAGTTGTCCTAAGCAGTCAGTGTGAGCGTACGGTGTTGAAATACTCCAATACGCTCACCTTGGAAGATACCCTAAACACCACGTGCGGTGTTGAAATACTCCAACACGGATGCATCGGTAAATATGTTCCAAGTTAGACGCGACTTAGGATGGCATAGACCACCGGTTTTAGGCTTACCAGATAGGATTATTAGGTCATATTTTAATATTAAATGTGACGACAGATTTTATGAATCCTATCTCACTCGAGACGATCAATTGAATAACCTAAGTATTAATGATCTACGTGTCGCGAGACGATAACCAATTTCCTTTTGAAGTTCGATTACTTTATCGAAAAATCCGAATTTAATGTCGAATTAAATTGGTTAATAAAATTTTATGAAGTCGTAATAAAATTAGGACTTTTATTTAATCGGTTGAAAAATTAGTTTCATATTGACAAAACTAAGTTTGGGTCTTAAGTTGGCGTGTTAATCTAATTAAGACAAGCAACGAAAAACAAGCAAACACACATGTACATATTCGGCCATGCAGGGCGATCGATATTGTCAGAGCCTATGACAATATCAAATAGGGCAAGGGACATAAAGGTAAATCAACCACGTGAATAGAAAACTCCCTGATTGACTTAGTTGCTCCCACTGGCTTTAACAAGCTCCTGCGAGTCACCCAGAAAACGTCGGTCTTGTTTTGACTACTAGCCATTTTCGAAAATCCCATAAAGGGATAATACCAAATGGGTCTTGTATCAAGCTCGTCTCGTTCGTCCAGGCGAATGTGAGCGATTACAAATTTAAAATAAAACTATTTTATTTTAACTAATTACAACTTTGAACCCAGTAAAAGTGGGCCAAACCAAAACAAAAACTACATGGGCCTAATGGGCCAAACCATAACGCATTCATGACAAAACAAATGTGGTCGGGCCGAATATGTACGAAAGATAATTCAACCAATTGTATTGAATCGGATTATGTTTAGTGGAACCATGTCGACTAAATATATTTAAAGGGCGATTCAGTCAATTTCGCGACTTTCGAGTTCAGAACCCCAGTTCGCGAAAGTATGCCGGTTTAAAATAGACCGGCCTGGGTTTGCGTGTGGTGATCAAGGCTCTGATACCACTGTTGGGTTACGACAGTGGCATTCGGGTCTCGGTAATAGCAATTTTTTTTTTTTTTTAGAAATAATTATTTACAATAAATAATTATTAAACGATTACCGAATAAATAGTAAATTAAATTTGGATAATTAAATTAACAATTAATTTAATAGGCAGCGGAAAACGTTTTAATTTACTAACGCGAAAACCAGATAATTAGCGTAAACCTAAAACAACAGGATTCGACAATCACCAAACGCGCAAACACCAAAAACGCGTTTTAATCAAAACGCGGCATAATATAAATATGAACAATCAATTAAATCTAAACTAACTACGAGTTTAGATATACCTGAGCGGTGATTCAAACAGACGTTCGAGACACCGGAAGTCAACGGGTGACGCTAGGGTTTCACAGAAGTGATTCGTCTGACGAATCTGACTTTCCTCGCGGACACGGATTTACTACGCGGTGAATCAAGCACCGAGAAAATCTCGTATGTCGGATCAGGCGCGAATTAGGGTTTCGCGGACGACGGCGGAACACGCGTGAGACACGGTTCGCGACTAGGGTTGTCGGCGGTGGAACCGGCGACGGCGAGGAGGGCCGGCGGCTGAGAAGGCGGCGGCGAGGTGCGACGGAGGCCGCGGCGGTGAGCGGCGGTGGGCTGCGGTCGGGCTGCAGGCGGCGGCGGCTCGGCTTCGGCGGGCTGCTGCTGCGGCGGCTTGATCGCGGCGGGCGGCGGCGACCCGGTGGCTGGGGCGGCGGCGATGGAGGATGGCGGACGGCGGCGGCTTTGTGAGCGGCAGTCGGCAGCGGTGAAAACGACAGGGCGGCGACGGTGATCTAGGATTAGGGTTCTTGCCAACAAGTCGTCGGAGAACGAGGAGGCGGCGGCGGCGGGGTGGCCGTCGGCGTCGGAGTCGCGAGAGGGTGGAGGGGAGGCCGAAATTTTCACTAACTGGATTAGGGTTTCGCCTCCCTTAATCAGTTATATTTATAACTGATTTAATTTCCTTTTAGCCCCTCGATTTTACCTAATCCTTAATCGAACCATTTAATTTCTGAAATTAACATTTAAACCTTTAAATGTTTGTCGCTTGCCGAGTATTAGTCAAACTAATAATCTGTCTATTCTCGTCCATAACGTTAGTAATGATATTTAACGTTTTTGTCGCTTAATTAATCTTTATGATTAATATTGATTTAAGTAATTAATTATGTATCAATTAAACTATTTAATAAACACATAATTAATCTTTCTGCGAATTTGCCGGTTATATAGGTAAGCGGTCTTTAATACCCGTTGCCTCCGGTGTAACTCTTACGGGTCTTAACCGGGTCGGGTACTTGATTTAGTCGGATCTGGACATCTAAATCCAACAGTTTGACCATATTAACTTCCGTTTGACCAAGTTTGACCATGTTTGACTTTCATATAAATAGTCAAATTAGGACTCTTTGACCGTACGCTTAACTTAGGATTGGACCTATCTACTACAACGTACATATCACCTCACCAAATCACCATCGTGTCGTCGAGTCGGTCGTGTCATGAGTTAAATTATTTATTCATTTAATTAATCATTTATTTATGTCCCTATCTCCTCTAGTCGTCAAGATTATCATCGGGTTTATCTTTCCTCATTCGTGGTGTCATTCTCCTAAATTGTGTCTCTGCATCAGGTGAGTATTCATAACCCCTCTTTCATTCGCTAATCGCTAATCGCATGTGTACCATTAACCATCGAGCCGTGGGAACAATGATAGATCTATTGGCTGATGACCCACCTGGCCTGCCTTAGCTTGGGCGCCGGGTGATTGCTCCCTTACTGTCTAGGCTTGGTGCACATCACTTATATGACGTGTTGATCATAGTGGGATATTATCGCTTGACTCTTTGAATCGCAATATTTTAAACTATGTAGTACACTAAATCTATGTTTATTCACCAATTATTCGTAGTTGACCTTTATTTTATACATGTTGCAGGTTGTGCTGTTTGATAATGTTAGCCTTGTTGATGACACCATAGGATCGCATGCGGACTTAGTGTGACCTAATTAATTAAGTTAATTTGAGTTGTTGTTGTTGAATTATATCATTTTATTGATTACTTATGTTATATGAAATATGTTGATTAAGAATATCGCAACATTAATTAGTGTTGTGTGCATCTGGACAACCATCGCGCCCCGACATCTTCCATCGTCGGTTGGGGTGTGACAGATTGTATTAGAGCCACGACTATAGGGATCTAGGTTATTAGAAACGGTTTGACCTAGACCATTGCCTTAGGTGTCCTACATGAGTGCCTCATGCATAACATGCCTATATGATTTATATGTCCTATAATTGCTTCTTAATCATGCATATTTAATAGTTACCTTTATTGATTAGCACGCACATATACACGAATCACTTGAGGCTTTTAGTCTCTTTCCTTAGAAATGGTGCCTTACATACCATTTAGGATATTGATTTTTTGATTTTATGATCTCGTTAGACACGGAGTCTTAGTGATTTACATGTAGTAACTGGAAGGGTGGAAGCACCGGTGTAGTCGGGGTCTCTGACTAGAAAAGCTTTGTGTACAAATTCGAATTGACGGACCCGGATGCTCACTTGGGACGCCCCGATGAGAGTGCCGAAACCTATTAGGCCAAAGCATATCAAACACTAGGATCTTACTCTGATCAGTCACGGTTGTAGTTTCCCACTCGGGAAATGAGGGTCATTCTGTATGTTTTTCAAAAATCATCCGATTTCGTGTTATACGCGTTGTATGTAAAATTTTCAATAACCTATGATCTCTGATGCACGGAAACGGCTCATAGCCGCCGTCTCCCGTACCAGAAACGTCGTGGGGACGGAAACGGGAACGAAACGCCGGCGAAACGTTTTCGTTCCGCTTCCAGTTCGCCGGAGACGGGGTAGATCTTGGGGACGTTTCCGTTCGGCTTCTATTCCGCTTCGTCGAGTTTCCGTCACTCCGTTCCGCTTCCGTCGTCGATTTGTTCCGTTCCGCTTCCGTCGTCGATTTGTTTCGTTCCGCTTCCGTCGTGATTTGCGTCGAACTGTTTTTCTATTTCTTTTCTTTTCTTTTAAGGGTAAAAGTCAAATTAGGAACCGACTTTCCGTCTTTCCGAGTTCCCAGTTCCCAACCCATAAAACCCATACGAAATTCATGATTAATCCTCATCCCCATAATCCCTTAATTTTTAATTCTTAGTAGACAATAATCTCTTAATTTGAATTTTTTATTTTATATATATATATATATATATATATATATATATATATATATATATATTAGGGTTTTTGTTACATTATCTGTAATATATATTTATTTTTTATATGTATTTATTGCCGTACCCATGCCGTACCCGTTTCTTAGATTTTTAAGTTTTGTCGTTTCCCGTTCCCGTACCAGTACCCGTTTCCTGTTCCCGTACCCGTTCTCGTGCATCATAGCCTATGATAATCTGAGTTACACCACCTCACTGTCACACACTTAACCTTTTTCGTCCTAAATGGATTTCAACCTAATTTCTCGTTTTATATGTCGTTGATTTTACGGTTTCTCCTATGATTCTCGGTATTCTATGATTTATCAAAATCCGTTGTCTCATGATTTTAAAGCAGTCACTCATCCTAATGTACCCATTGTCTCATGATTCCTTCTCCTATTTTCAGCATGGATCGTCACATTCGTCGCCGCGACCGCTAGGTGGCTCAGGAAATCGTACGTCAAGTGACGGCCGTCCTCCCTTATTTAATTCAGCAAGCTCTCACTGCAAATGCCACTAATCTAACATAAGGAAACTCGAGTGTTAGGTCCTCCTCTACCAGAACCGGCAAGAAGAAGAGAAAGATTAAGCCTACTGCTAGGGCCACCACCCTTAAGGCTCCAATTAATGTTGATATTCCAGCACCTCTTGTCACTCAAGGTGTTCCTATTGTACAATAAGCTAAGAAGCCCTACTTGGGACTTCACCCTTTATGGAATCCGTGCAATCATCATTACCACACCCACCTTCCATGTTGGCAGTCCACAAATTGTGGCCTTTTAGGTCATCATGTGGGTATCTGCCGCCAATCCAGCCATCTCGGGATCACTAGTCACCAGCCGAAGCAAAAGCATAAAATAGGGCTGAAGTATGTTATACCAGCTTGCACGGGAGTTGCTCATTTGCGCAAGATTTGTATAATTTGGTAAGTTAATTAAGATTTGTTAAAATAAGTCTCTCTAAGTCTACATGCATCCTAAAGTGTCAACGAAACGATCAATAACATCAAACAGCAAAACCTGCAACATGTATAAAACAAGGGTCAACTACGAATAGTTGGTGAGTAGACACAGGTTTAGTATAATACATAGATAAAAGCATGCGAATCAATGAGTTAAGTGTAATCGAGTACGATAAACTAAACATGAAATAGAGCACATAAGGGTGCATGAACCAACACTGACCTCAAGGTTTCCAATCACAAGGCCCCACACGTGAGGCGGGCCAAGTGGGCTTGTCAGGCACATAGATATATTACCGTAACCCCGACTTTTTACAGCTAATGTCACACGAGTATGAACATGAGATTGAGCTTGATCACCCCATAACACAAATAAACACACAAGTTCACATACAAGAGCACACATAAACACATAGAGTTCGCTTGTAGTTTTTGAGCAAAGAATATTGAGTAAGGGTTTTGAATACGATACATGTTGCACCCCAAAACATTAAAAATGAAAGAGGGGCTATGAATACTCACCTGATAGAGATACGAATACGTCGAGAGTAAAACCGAAGAATAGTGGCGAGAAATCAAACCCGAAGATCACCTTGACGATCGAATATGGTAGTGAAACACCGAGAAATAATTAAATAAATAAATAAATAAATAAATAAATAAGCAAACAAATAGATAAAACGTGCAACTCAAAGTGACATGATGGACACGATCGGACTCACGACTCGTTCATGATTTATTTAAGTGACAATAAGAGGGTTTATATAATTAAATGGGTCAAACCAAAATCTAGGTCAAACAATGACAATTAATTATTTATTTAACTAGAAAGCTTTAGGACACCTGAAATCTTGCTTAATTTCTATAAAATCATCCAAATCATATTTATTCTCCAAAAAATTAATTCTAAGCTGCTCTAAACATATATATACTCCATATAAAATTTCGAGTGACGGATAAAACATTAACCCAATTAATTATACAAAAACGGTTTATTTTTAATCCCAAAATCTAGTTAAATGAATCTTAAATAAATAATCAACCAATATTTCGCTTTTAGCATGCAAATCTTTTCTAATATTATATTTATGATATTCCACGAATTTACAACCTATATCTAAGCATACCATATTATCCAATCAACAATTGATCCATGGATCTAAACATATATATGTTTATTTTTCAAGAAAACTCATCAAAATGACATTTTTCTTATGCAAAACCTAGATCTAAAGGCAGGATGATGATCAAACTAAATCCCAGGGGCGGTTTTGGGGCGGCGCACCATCAGCCACCGCGCCGGGCCCGAAGAAACAAGGGGCCCTCCGGCCGGCAATGTCTTCTCAACAAGGAAGATCTATAATCCGCTTGATTTTTGTAGTTTGACCCTCAAGAATGTTAGTCGAACAAGAGATTAACTGGTTTAAAAGAAGATATGACGGAAAATGGTTCATCGGAAATTTTTTCTGATGTGCTAAAGTTGCAGAGGGAGGTTGAGAATGTTGAGGAAGAAGATGGGTAATTAACTTAGATGAGGGGCAGTTTCGTAATTAAACATTTCAAAAAAAAAAGTCCTCCGTAGAAAGCAGCAAGAAAAAGTCATGTTTGTTTGCACTTTGCAGGGTACTTTTTTCCTCAAAAAATTATTATTATTTTAAGTAATTATTTGTCTTTCAAAAAATAAAACCTTAAGTATTTATTTTATTTTACTAGTATTTCTTTTACTTTTTTATATTTACCCTATATATAATATTGATCCTCCGACTAAAATTGTCTGGTTTGGCTACTGTTTTTATCGCTATGGTTAGGGGCACGTTTTATTTTTCGAGCCGGGCCTAATTTTTTTTAGCATTCTCAGAGACGACCCTGCTAAATCCAACCCTAGATCTACATCCATATTCATGCTTGTCTTTCATTTAAACAAGATTCAAGTAGCTATGGTCAAGAAAATCTAAGATCTATGAAGATCCATGAAGAAAATTAAGAGAAAGTAAGCTTTTATCATAAAAATCAAGTTTTTAGGTCAAGAATCCTAGATCTATCATGCATGATGATTCCACATGTTAAAACATACATAAAAATGTGATCTTTATTCAGCCCCTACCATGACACACCAAGATCTAACAAATAATCAACAAAAAGTTCATAAAAGTTCTTGAAATATCAATAAAAATCCAATCTTTTTACATAGAATCATTAGATCTATGATCTAAGATCTAGATCTAGGTTTAAAACATGATAAAGAACAGATCTTGAACATGTCATGGCAAAAGAAGAGGAGAGTAGAAGCGAGGATGAAGGAAAACACACCAAAGACTGAAAACCGACACTTTTTGTCACTCGTTTTTCCCAAAATTAAGCTCCAAAACCTCAAAGATCTTGATCTAGACTCTCTTCAGCCATTTTATGGTTCATATGTGCATAAAAGTGGGAGGAAATGGGGGCTATGGAGTTTAGGATGAATTTATAGCAAGATCTTTAGGTTCTCACCCGTCAGGTAGGTGATGCGGGCCGCAAAGGCTGGCTAAAGGGTCCAATATGCCCCGCATCGTGCCCAGGCAAGGGCTCCCTTGGTTGGTCCTTCCGTTCTAACGACCGTTTCTTCGTTATTTGACGTTTTCGAGTCCCTTTTTTTTGGTTTTCACCATTTTTCATTCCCTATCATATCAACCACATTCAAGCCAACAAACTTGAATATATGCATGCCATATATTGAATTATGATCGAACAGTTAATCAAACATAACGCCTTTTGGTCGATTTTGACGTACGTATTGATTTTGGGCAATTCATCAACGTTTTGCGATCCGATCGAGTGTGTGATGATTCATAATATGTTTTGTGACTATAAGACTCATAAACATGATAATATTGATATACGAACTCAAAAACGTGATCTCCTGGTAAACGACGAATCGCGTAACGAAATCGAGTAAAAACCGGAAATTGCTTTATTTTCAATTCGAGGTATCCAATTTGATTCCAAATGATCATAATTAAGTATTTTATTAATTAAAAACATTATTTGCGTTACAATACCCGAAAGTTCGTCTGGTACTTAATAATTCGCAAAATCGGTAAACCGCGGACTCTCAAAATGGGTCGGATTCCACAACCGGATAAAGTGCAAATGTTACAGTTCATTGTAGACACTTTTGCATGTATCTTAAAAATATCTTATATATATTAGTTTCTTATCACTTGTTTTTTTCTAAAATATAATTTAATTAAACTTTTGTAGCTGAATTTTCAAATAATCTATCTCCCTATATAAAACAGTTTAATACTTGGAAACAAAAGTAATCGAAAACTTAAATCATGGATTATGGTACCCTCTCTTTGTTCATGTGGATTTGCCTTTTACAAGGACATAACCATCACCACCTTTTATTTTAGGAATATAACTTTTGGTAAAATTGTACGGGCTTTCTATTTTGGCCATCACCAATATGGCAATATATACACGTATATAGAAGAGGAGCGTGTGTTATTTCGATTCTAGTCCATTGGTAGGAGGGTAGGAGGCTAACACTCTTTCGAATAAACCTAATTCAATCCTGATAAAGAGTAATTTATGATAATTAAATTTAGAAATAGTATAGATTTTTATTGAAAGAAAACGTATAAAGAAGAAGCACGTTTATCTCTAAAGTGAATTTCTTATGAAAAACGTAAAGAAAAGGAGGGGTGTGGCTCATGTGAATGAGTGATTTTAATATGTGAGAATATTTGCATGTATTTATATATTATTTACAACACATATCAGCAGATTACAATAATTAGGATCCAAAAGGAAACAATATAAAAGTGTGTATTAGGGTTGGCAATTTGTGTCTTATCGTGTTAAACATGTTAGAAACGACGCGATTAACACAAGTATCAAACATGAAAACGACTCATTTGACACTTAGCTTTGGTGGTTTGAGCGTGACAGTTATATGTTTTATCTATAAAAAAGTTAAATGATAAATCCTAAAATACTAAAAATAATTATTTTAAAAAAAGTATAAAATAACATAGTATATTTTTTTGTTAAACAGTTTTATCGGGTTTAAATAGGTACCCAATTTACCAACTCACTAATGAATCCGGAACAAAAATGGTTGTAGTGGAGTTGGTTAAGCTCCTCTTAACTAACCTAAAGACCCTTGTTTGAATCTTATAATTCTCTAAAAAAAAAAATTCTATTCAGATATATATTTATCTAAGAGGATATGGTGATAATAAGAGACTAGTTGACTGAAATGTCACTAGTTCGATTCTTGAGCCCATATGTTTTACCATTCGGCCGTTCGTAAAAATGAATTTTTCTTAGTATGAGCTCGACTGATGATTTGGATTACCCGCATGGTCTGTCCTCACAAGGTGTCGTAAATAACATTGTTATGCCAAGTGTTCACCCTGATGGCTCAGTTGTAGTTCAAGACCGTTAAAAAAAAAAGTTATCTGAGTGGATATATGACATAAACTAAAAACTCGACTAGGCACGCGGAGTGGCAAGTATTCACCTAGTTAGTATTAATCGGTCCAAGTGATTTCTTTGTGGATGTATATGGTTTTTTTTTTTTTTTTTTTTTCATTCTTATCCAAACACTATACATTTACTATATAATTTGGTGGCGTATATAATCGGTATAATCATATATCATTACATTTACGTACTAAGTTGTTAATTTGAACGTTTGGCTTCTAATTGTAACGTTGTTATGTAATCTTTTATATTTTCGTTTTTTAACGTTAAAGTATAGAGTTGTAGTTGTTTTGTATACATATGTTATTCTAATCAACACATAAGTCGAATAAACAAGTTGCGAATATATTAAAGATAGAAACAAAGCGCCTTCTTTATTTAGTTTGTAATGTTAGCTGGTTTATGTAATTCCGTTTTAATTTATTTATTTCATTAGTAAGCAATTATAAACGTTAAAAGAAAACAACATTTGTGAGTTTCATATACATGGATTATTACTTATTACTTGTATAAACACAAAGTATAATGGATTAGAAATAGTAAATTTCTTATCCAATAATCCAACGTCACGTGGTAATCTAGATAGATGTTACGTTTATACGTATTAAAAATATATTTTTAACTTTTTTGTTTTTTGTTTTTTTTGTTGTTTCTTATGACTTTGTTTTTTATCCAACTATAATAAATTCAACACATGATTTGGTTATCTGATATGTATAGTCATGTCTCTTTAACAAATAAGTTTTTGTAATAGACGTAGTCGTATAGCATAAATTCTTTTTTGCTTTTCTATTTCTAATCTTAACGAATTTAGTAAAGGAGCTAGTTTGTGGTATGATAGGTACAGTCGTATAACATATTGTTTAGGTTGTAAGCTCAAAACTTTAAGCGTTTGGGTCATTATGGATTTTTTTTTATTTTCCTTTTCTTTACGTGACGTTATAGCAATACTACTAATTTGTGTGACCATGCTATCCTCCCTTTTCTTTAGGTGGTAAAATCTAGTTTTTAAACATAACATAATAATATTTATTTTTCTATAAACATATTATTTTCATAGTTAGAGATCAATACACACACATATATATTATAACTTGGTAATAACGTAAATGGGGTTACCCCGAGCGCATTGTGTTTTGGTTGTTGTTAATTCGGTACTACGAAATATTACATAAGACTCATGTTCGCTTTACGCTTTGTGGTTTTTTTTTTTTACACTCGAATATGTTCTCATCATAATATTTTTCTATAAGATCAAACTCACATATATTTTCTATATTATATTTAAACACTCACCATCTCTTTTGATTTGTGGGGCTTCCATATTTTGCTAAATGGATATCTGTGTTATGATACAAACGTCAATTTAAAAAAAAAATCTATTTTGTGCCATCGACTCTAAACAATCTTGTTTTTTTTTTAACATGAAGAGATAAAGAAGCCGTCCGAAGAAGAGCAAAACAAATGAAGCATGTCCAAAAGTAAACCAACCCCTTCCCTAGGTATTCTCTACCTACCCACCTATGTCGGTTTCGGATACAAGTACCCTTTTGTTGAAGGCCGTTCGAGCTTTACCTGGGAGTATGGCATGGGTTATTTTAAGAGATGTAACCGGAACAGAATTGATAAAAGAGTCCTAAAAACTGAATTCTACAATTTAGGCTTACTATGCTTTGGGATTTTTTTAAGAATATCAATACTGAATAGGATCGTGAACATGCTTTTATAAAAATGCTTTTAACCTGGTGGACAGATCATCCTTGCTTCATGAGGTCAGGTTGAGGTGTCCTTCTATTTCGTCTTGGGTAGAATTTTTATATGAGCAACCTGCTAGGTTGTATCTCGGGGATAATCATATTTGGTCCACTACGGGGGTTCAACAGGGTGACCCCCTCAGGCCTCTCCTCTTCGCGCTCGTTTTGCACCCCCTGGTTCACCAGATCCGAGACAATTGCAAACTTATCCTTCATGCCTGGTATCTTGATGACGGGACTGTTATTGGGGATGTTGGGGAGGTTGCCAAAGTGCTGGACATCGTTAAAGATAGGGGGCCTTCCCTTGGGCTTGTACTCAACATTAAGAAAACTGAGCTCTTTTGGCCCTCTTGCGACGGTAGGAAGTCCCATGGGGGTCTCTTCCCAGAGGACATTGGCAGACCTGGCTTAGGGGTGAAACTCTTGGGGGGTGCTGTTAGTAGAAATGCAGATTTTATCCAGGGTCTGGCAACGAAAAGGGCTTCCAGCACTGTTGATTTAATCCGCCTCCTCCCCAAGTTGAGGGACCCGCAGAGTGAGCTTCTCCTGCTGCGCTCATGTATAGGTATAGCCAAACTCTTCTTTGGGTTAAGGACATGCCCCCCTTTACACATGATGGGGGCTGCCTCCTTTTTTGATAAAGAACTTCGCGTCGCAATCGAGAATATGGTGGTTGCGGTGGGCCCTTCTTTGGGGATCTTCAATGGCGGCTTGCTTCATTACCCATAAAGTGTGGGGGGCTCGGGTTTTATTCTGCGGTTGAGGCGTCCTCGTACGCCTTTGTGGCTTCTAGGGCGCAATCTTGGGTGCTTCAGGATCATATTTTGAGAGAAAGTGGGATTTGTGGCATGGACTCTGATTATGAGTGCGCGTTGGACCGTCTACGTACTGTTACTCCTGGTTTTGACTTCAGCGGTTTCACTAACAAGGACACCGCCCCACCTAAAGCCCAAAAAGTTTTGGCGAGTGCCCTTTTTGGTAAAATCATGTGGGAGATGGAGGTGCAGTTTGATATGACGACGAGACAAAAAGCCGTGTTTGGATGTTTACAAGCGCCACATGCCCAAGATTTCCTTCGGGTTATCCCTATCGATGGGCTGGGCCAGCACATGTCCCCGGTGGAATATCGTACCATCCTCAAATACCGCCTGATGATTCCTATTTTCCCGGCAGATGAGAAATGCCCTGTTTGTCGCAAGGCGTGCTTGGATTCGTTTGGGGAGCATGCCGTCCATTGCAGAGAGCTTCCGGGGTTTAAGTATCGACATATCTGGTTAGAGATGTTCTATTTGACATATTCAAACGTGCGGGGATCTCGGCGAAGAAGGAAGCCCCGGTTAACTTCCTGACGGACCCGTCCGATGGACGTTCGACTCTTAGACCGGCAGACATCTTGGTCTTTGGGTGGACGGGGGAAAAGCATGCTTGCTTGGATTTAACTGGAGTTTCTCCTCTTGTGGGCTTGGGGGTTGAGGAGTTCAAGGTGGACCAGGCGGCTTCTAAGGCTGCGGCGGGGAAAGTGAACAAGCACGAAAAAGCGTGCCTTGAAAATCAACATGTGTTTGTTCCTTTTGCCTTTGACACCTTTGGGTTCCTCGCTCCTGAGGCTGTGGAAACACTCAGTAGAGTCCAACGGGTCATGCATGGTAATGTGGTGACCCCCGGCGCTAGGGATGTTGTTTTCACACGGCTTAGTTTTGCAATTCAGAAGGGCTTGACGGCGCAGCTTGTTGCCCGCCTCCCCTGTTTGTCGGAGTGATTGTTCTGTAACTTTTTCAATCAATGGACCTATGATCCCAATAGACAAAAGTCTTTATCAAGTAAAAAAAAATAAAAAAAATTAGAATCTAAAAAATTAAAACTGAAGTATAAAAACAACTTGAATCTAATAAAAATAAAGCGAGTAAATTACGGTTTTCGTCCAAAACTTTCAATTGTAACAATGTTCTCCCTGTGGTTTTCATTTTGTTTCAATCATGTCCATTATACTAACACCATCCAAATTTTCTGTTAAGTTTTTAAAAATGACTAAAATACCCTTCTTATAAAAAACAAAAAGAAACATAACACAGCCATGGAAACCGGCGATAAAACATTCCTCGACGTTTTTCTAGCTTCCAACAAACATTGAAGCTATCCTCCTTCTTCCACCGCAATTCCTTCAAACTGAATTATACCCATCTTCCATTCTTTCTAATTAACCAAACTTAACCTCCAAAATCCCCAAAAAACAGAGCAAAACCAAAACCAATATCATTAACAACATGTAGCAATTACACAAAATTATAAAATTCTAGAGGTTGATGTTGGTTAGCTCCGGCGGTGGTGGTGGATTTTGGGGATCTGGTGTTTTGCAAATCAATTAAGGATTTTGTTTATGAGGATGCGTAGATGGTAGACCACGCCGGTCCGATGTTTTCTTCGATGGATGTTTTTTGGTTAATTTATTCAGTGGATATTTTCTTCAAATGAGGATGAATTCCCTGACTTTCTTTTTTAGTTTTTTAAGTTTGATTTTTTTTTTTAGTAAAATGAGATGAAGTTGTGATTATGGTGGTGGAAAACTGCCGGTAGCAAATGGCCGGTGGTGGTGGAGATGAAAGGTCGCAGGGAAGAGGTCATAGAGAAGAAGGGTAGTAGGGCTTTTATTTTTGGGAAGAAATGAAACAATTTTTATTAAATGATAATTAAGGGTATTTTAGTCATTTTACTGAAGTCTAACCGAAATTTTAATGGTGTTAAGTATTTGGATTTGATTGAAACAAAAAACCACAGGGAGAACATTGTTACAATTGAAAGTTTTGGACTAAAATCTTTATTTAGGTCAAACCACAGGGACGAAAACCGTAATTTACTCAAATAAAGCTGAAATCTAAGGGTGGGCGGTATGCCGGTATGGGCCGTATATTGCCTTCGACAACCTTCGAATTTTCGGAAATTGGTTGGCAAACCATACCCCCTCTCTCGGCATTCTAAAATTCGGCAAAGTTCCTTAAAAAATCGGTAAGTTTTTGCCGGTGGTTGCCGATGTATTTGTGTGTGATGTGTGGTCCATTTCGTCCTAAAGTTTGTATAAAACTTTCTACAAACTATACCCTACACAAAACATTAAAAGTTTAAACTTTTTTCTCTCACCACCCTATTGGTTAAAAAGTTTGTCTAAAACCTTTTTTTTACAAACCATAAAAGTAAAAATAAATTCATATACTACTATTCATAAGAAATTTTCTATTCATATATACTGAAGTACTTTATAATTAGTTTTTAGTTTAAATAAAAAATAAAAAATAAAAACAAATGCTTTATTAGGTAAAAGAAGAATATTTTCAAGTTGAAGTTTAATAGTACCGTCAACTTTCGAGATTCATTGTACATATAACACCACTTCTTAATTAATTGTAAAACAACCACAAATTGAGGATTATGTTTGGGTCATTGTCATCTCTATTCAAGGTACATACTTCTATATGGTATTTCTAAATATAGTGTCTTTTGTCCATACTCTCTAGCGTTTTTGTATTTTGTATTCAACATGTCTAGTTATTACTATCTATACTAGGACTTGTCCTAGTTGTACCAATGATGAAGTTAGAGCTTGGGGTGGTTCTTTTAAGATCTCTAGTTCGAACCCGACTCAGGAAATATTTTCTCACAATGGGTGGTTTCCTTAAGAATTTGTATACTTCAGATGGTGTTACGCAGTTAAGAAAGTCTGCATCTCTAATATTAAAAGTTAACGATCGACTCAGTTTACATGTCTGATTTCAAATTTCAGAACAATTAATCAAAGTGTTTGCAAAGACTCAAAGTATAAGTTGGCACCAAAAGGCTAAATCAACCATGAACCTAGCGGAGTAGTGTTTGTATAATGTTGATCAAACCTCAATTCAATAGCCATAAACTATCATAATTATGGAAAGATTCATAGAACTTCTTTCTAGTGGGTTTATCCACAAATTGGTGCATATTCTTTCGTTTAGACTGCAACTTGCAAGCCGTGAATTAGGGCAGAAACCAAGGAGGTAAGAGAGTCCGCTATATCCGCCGCCTGAGGTTTTGTATAGTTATTTAGAAAATCTAAGTTTCTTGTAAGAAAAATATGACGCATAGAGATCGAGTACGAATAAATAATGAGAATCAATTAGAAAGTGAAATGTACTTAGAGACCTCGACCCATAACAGCACATTTATAACTACACATACTTTCTGTAATAACATATGGTTTTTAGAGTTGTGGTAATAACAACGCCATGTACATTCACTATCTACATTTTTTTTTTTTTTTTTTTTTGAACAGCAATTTCATTCCAACAAATCTCCGACCCTATTTAGCAAGATGCCAAGAAAAGGCCGAAGGCACACACAAAAACACGGAAGGGGACTTACATACTAAAATTGTCCCAAGCTTCCCATGAAAGACCAACCCACTTCCCTCTATTCTTAACCCACAAAAAACTGGACACTTTAATACTTTTAAAAAGCACCGAAACACATGAACACTCGTCTTCAAAAATCGCCTTGTTCCGTGCCATCCATATCGTCCAGCACGTAGTTAATATGATGGAATAGAACACCATTTTGGCCTTCCTATCAAATCTCGAATCCTCCACAATCTTCAATAAGTCTTCAAGATCAAACGCGTAAATAGGCGGCACTTTACACCACTCCGCCACCAAAACCCAAAGCGAACTAGCCACCTTACACCCATGCATTAGATGGACCACCGTTTCCACCTCGTCTTTACATAACGGGCAACCCGGGTCATCAATCTTCACATTCCTTCTCGCAACGTTTATAAATTTGGCATAACATCATGTAATTTCAATATATCACATAAAAACACGTTAAAAAACGATAACAACTCGGTGTTGATATGATAACAACACCGTTTTTTTTACTAGTGTTATATACTTCTAAAGAAAACGTTATTTTTTTTAAAAAAAAAGTATACCAATATTAGAAAAATGTCTGATTTTATATATGGTATAATTTTTTTTAAGGAAAATTAATAATCTCAGCTATTGATCATTGCCCGGGAATAATCTCAACTATATTTATTGTTACTGGCAATCCCACCTATTGATTTTTTTGCTAATAATCCTAATATTAAATTTTTTAACCTCTGTTAGTTTTGATGACGTGGCAGCTGACGTGACATAATATGTGGCAAAAAAAGAATGAAAAAATTAATATTTTGACACGTCATCATGCCACGTCAGCTGACACGTCATCAAAACTAACAAAGGTTACAAAAGTTAACGGTATGATTATTAGAAAAAAAACATCAATAGTTAGGATTGCCAGTAAAATAAGTAGAGTTAGAATTATTCTCGGTTAATGATCAATAGCTGAGATTATTTAAATCTATTTTTTTAAATTATAATAAATATATAAAGTTAATTAACATAAAAAAACTGATAAACTAATATCCAATTAAAAAAAGTTAACAAAAATAATTAATGCTCTATTATACCCCTCGTAACCGCAATCTACCTTTAAATTTTTTTAGAACAACAATTATTTAAGCATCAGAAAAAAGACAAACCCAACAAGGCACTAGAAGAGGAGAGGCCTCCCTAGAGTAGAGACCCAATTATATTATACAAAACTTAACCCAATCTATCCTTTATCAGCACCTATTATCAAACAAACATTACACCAAGTTTTAATCTTCTTAATGAGTCTACTAACCAACGGAGTACCACCAGCAAACATGATGGTATTTATTTCTTTCCACAAGCACCAGCAAGTAGTAAGAATAATACCATAGACCAGAAATGTTTGAAAATTCAAAACGGGTCAGGTTTGTAAACGGGTCGGAAGCCAATGTTACAGTTCACATCTAAGTTACGCGCATAACTAATAATTATATGTTAAATATATATTTTATGCATAGATATAAAATACCACGTAAAGATCACATTCTTATCACACGTTAAACATAAAAATTATACGTTTATCATGTTACATGCAATATACATCATCAAAGTACATGTTTAGCAACCAACTATCATCAATACTTGACTTTTTATAACAAAACAGCACCCAAAGTAAGGACAAGTCGTCCAAAACAAAGGCGTCATAAGCACGGGGTTACTCATACATGTAGAAACAATAAGGCAAGTCGTCCAAAACAAAGGCAAATCGTCCACATTGTCATCAACTTAATTTATCGGTTTCTGCTTCAGTTTCTACTAACATTTATGTTTGTTCATTCACTCATCTTTTTTTTAGGTTCTATTTCATTTTGTTTTATTAATGGGAGAACACATATTTACCATGGCCAGCTTGTCAAGGTAAGATGATGTTAATGTTGTATTTTATTTTACTATGATAAACATTTAGTGGCTTTGGGATATTTTAATGACATATATTCAACATATATTCAAAACATTTTACCCACCAAATTTTGTTGTTTCAAAAATTACAAACAGTGGATGTTAAGGAATGGCAAAAATTATAGACTGACTTGAAAACTTTAAAGATGTAGTCAACAAATAAAGGTTGTAAGAATGCTAAGGAGAGTGATATTGTTTTAGATTTATTATTATAGATATGAAATATATTATTTTGCTATAAGTGTATTTTTATTTTGAATTATCAGGTTAGTTGTCATTTAATGTAGAAATTATTGATTTTACAAAAGAAATTGATTTTTTTTAAAATTCATGACGCGTAAAAATACGTGTCATCTCCCTTTATGATGGGCTTGTTGACGTTCATTTTATGACTTATGACGCACATTTTTGTGCGTCATAAAATGCGCGTTATAGTTTGGGCATCTAAAAAGGGATGATGCGCAATTTGCGCGTCATATGGCTTCTTGACGAGGGCTTCCTTGACGCACAAATACTTATCATCTGGCACCTTTTATGAAGCTCATTACGCGTCAAGAAAACTGTTTTTTTAGTAGTGTCCAGAACTTCTCCCTAAAATTCTATCAAGTTCCATCTTAATTTCTTTTGGTCATTGATTACCCAATCGATCCATATCAAACTGTAGCAACCCTAATCCTCGACAAAATTTGCCATGAATCCCTCTTCTCAATTCGTTTTAATCCCCTTCGTTTTTTTGGACTTTTGGTCATGAACCCACGTAATCCAATTAGAAGCACGTTTAAATTTGTTCAAATCATGGCCCAACTTTATATGCAGCCCACGTGATCTTTTGTTGTTCCTGGCCCAATACCTACAATTAAAATAATCATCTAGGACTCTTAAGTAATTGCATATTTCCATTTAATAGAAGTAAAACAAACTAAAAAGTTAAACCACGTATAATGCTGATGAATGCTAATGGCTTAAATTAAATTCATTTTTATTAACTTAAGTAACATTATATCATGAATTAGTATGTCATTAGTAATATTTCTTATCAACCAAACAAACTAAATTGTTTCACCATGCATAGCAGTGAATTTTTTCCCTCGAATTGAGACTAATAATGTCAGTTTAGCTCATTCTCTTTAAAACTTACTCAACATCAATAAATTAACATTAACAGACATATCGGTGTATTTAGAAGAGAATTAACATGAATTAGAGTAAACCTAAAATACACCAATCATTAATTAAATCACTCATATTTGTAATATTTATTTAAGTAAACTTCGCTTTTAGTCCCAACGTTTGAACATTTTAACAATTTTAGTCCCAACTTTTTAAAAATCCCAATTTAGTGTCTCATATTTCATTTTTTTTTCCAATTTTGGTCTCAACGTTAACAGTTGTTTAAAAAGTTGTTACACTGCCCTCATGTGGTCCCCACATGAGGTGTACTTTTGTCATTTCCGTTTGTTTTAAAGTATGAGTTAAAACAAACGGAAATGACAAAAGTTACCTCATGTGGGGACCACATGAGGGCAGTCTAACGGCTCTTTAAACAACTGTTAACGTTGAGACCAAAATTGGAAAAAAAATATGAAATATGAGACACTAAATTGAGATTTTTAAAAAGTTGGGACTAAAATTGTTAAAATGTGCAAACGTTGGGACTAAAAACGAAGTTTACTCTATTTATTTATACAGTGAACCTAAAATGCAAGGATGATTGATAGAGTCATCCATATTTGTAATATTTATTTGTATGCACTAACGAAGGATATATAATAGATTCAATTCGAGCGTGTGTTATGTACAAGTTTTAAGCAAGCTCCGTATTCATATCCGGATGACTTCAATTCAAGTTTATAGAGTGGCATGTGGTATCCACATGTTACTCACCCTTAGAGGGTAATCGTCACTTTGCTTCTAGATATGTTGTTACTTAATTTGTAGTTGACATTTGTTTATTGAAAGTTGATGTCATTTTACATTAGCCGTTTTAAGTTTTTCAACTATGAGATCACTACTATTAATTTCTTTTTTCTTTCCGCCTAAAACGGAGCTTATAAACAGTTTTATCCCAAAACAAGAACTCTTAGCATGTATGATTTACCGAGTATACTCATTGAACGAAAGTATTTTCCCTATTAGACATATGTTTGAAGCCCATGGCTAGTCCAATGGTATCTTGGTGATTAATAAGGTGCCCATCTAATAAAGATTAAGGGTTTAAGTTACATAGTAGACAAATATTAAAAAAAAATATTAAAATTTTTTTTATTAGTAATCCACTTCTCGTTATGGATTGTAGACATATCAGTCTCATTGGGTTGCAATATAAGATCATTTCTAAAATTTTTATTAGACTAATTATCTTATATATGAAGGTATTAGACGTAATATTTGTATATATATTTGATTTATATCAATGAGAAGGACAAACAATTACATTCTAACATTGTATCATGATTAGCCTATCGATACTAAACCCTAATGCCCCCCCCCCCCCCCCCCCTACGGTGATTTTGCTTTTCTTCTTCAATCCAACGTTCATGTCGATCAACTATCTTTCAGCTTGGATAAATTTCCTTTTTTCTTCTCTTATTGCTACACGTGGAGAAGCATTAAACATTACCCATCAATTTCGCTAATTCTTTTGTTTCCTTGGTGCTGCGTGGAGTTTAATACACATACCATTAGAAGTAATTCATTTTAATTTTGAGTTGGTGATGGTCAAGGGGGAGGTGGTAAGCTTTGCCTACCTGGAGGTCCTGGGTTCAAACCTAGGCTTTGACAGTTATTTGGTGATTTATGAGGTTAGAATAGGAGTTTGTAATAGTTTAGCCGTTTAAAAAAAAAAAACTCATGCATCCATTCTCATTAAAACCTAGTCTTATTAAGTACACCAACTTCTAACAACTTCTAGTTGAGAATTACATTTTCAGTCCCCGTGCAACTACTAAATGACAATACTAGTCATTAACTAGATTATGCATCTAACATTTATGCTCCGCACGCTCGTGGATCAAGACTATTGGAGATTTTTTTTAGTTCGACTGTGGAACATCAGGTTATAATTTGAATCGATCACATACGTCATGCAACATTGGCATTCGGGTGTTTAAGTGTTTTACGATCACCGTCACAGTACATTCTCGGTTCTCATCCTCAAACATATCATATTTATGTGCCCTACTACGACCCCAACAACAGTGGTCATGTCATAAATATGATGACTGGGAACCCGGACCCTACATGGTACATGAATACTGGAGCCACCGCTCACTTGACTCACACGTCAGGTACACTCTCCGATTATATCAATGTAAGAAGCAAGGGACCGTGTCACGATCGTCTGCCGAAGCAGAATATCGTGACATGTGCTCTGCCACATGTGAAATCCTATGGCTCATAAATGTTCTAAAAGAGCTAAAAGTTGATATTAAACTTCCCGTCCCTCTAATATGTGACAATTCAGCGGCCATCTCTATTACCGCTAACCCGGGTTTTCATGACAGAACAAAACATTTTGAAATTGACTTGTTTTTTCTTAGAGAAAAAATTGCATCCGGAGCTATAAAAATTTTACCCACTGAATCTAAGGACCAGTTGGCAGATATATTTACCAAAGGCTTGTTAAACAATCAACACGAAAACATGTGCAAGTTGCTAAAAATGTTTGCAGGTTTGGCCAATTAAATTGAGGGGGCGTGTTAAATTTTATGTCAATTTAATTCGGCTTTTTTTTCTTCCTTCTTTGGTTTAGGTATCTGGGCTTCTGTGCTGGGCCTTTTGTAATATTTATGGATGCTTCTTTTTATAAACCTACGACTGGTTGCTTCCTTTTGGTGTTGTTCAATTGGAAGCTGTCTTTCTGGTGTGCCTGATTTGGAGTGATTGAGGCGTGATTATTGCTTCCATATGTGCTTGGTTTCTGCCCTATAAAAGGAGGTGTTCTGGTCCTTGTTTTATCATAAAAAATCATCAAGAATTCTTTCATCAGTTCTTAGATTCTTGTTAGCTCTTGTTCTTCTATTTGTGTAAACGGTCGCCACAAGAACCGTTCTAATCACTCTTCTTTTGTAACCAATCTCATTCATATCAATAAAATACGTTTTTGACATTCTTCTACAATTTCTTCACCTCAATGTTGATTTCAATATCTTCATCCACATTTAGCTTGAAATCCGTCATGTCAACTTCATCATCTACCATTTCATCACCCTCATCTAGATTGAAGTCACTGTCATTTTCACTATTGTAATCTGAATTCACATTCTCAAAAACTTGAATTGCTCCACCAAAATAAAACATATTTGATTGTCCATTTTCAACATACACATCAATAAGCCTCTCACCAGTCAAGCATTAATTTAAGTATATCTTCATTATTAGCAATCAATTGGATATCGGTGTTTAAATCAGCCCTAGTAACAAAGAAAGAGTAAAATTTAGGCTCATCAGAACTATAGCCTAATTCTAACATCATCTCATCTAACTGTTGAACACTAAACTTATCAGGGTCTAGAGCTTATGTGAAATTTACATGACCATTAACATACTTACGTCTTTAAATGCAAGAGAAACTCCCACCATGATATGTCTTCATAGAAAATAAAGTGGGATAACAAGCTGCAATTTCACAAAAAAAAAATTAAAAAAAAAACTCAGCAATGGGTTTTGAGGTATTGAAATTATAAACTAAGCAAGTATTTTTACCGTAGAAATCATCAAGCTCAAACAAATCAGTGGGTTTTCGAATGTAAGTCGTCGATTGAGAGATTGTAGAAGGTGGATGGAATGAAGGGTCGATGATTATAGCTTTGTTAACTGATGAAAAAGTCGAACCAGTTTTTTCTTCTGCCATGACTCAAGATCAAAATTCATACCGGTGAAGCAGAAGAACCGAGAATCGAATGTGATGAGTATCGACGAAGATGAAGGAACCCTAGTTTTTTGGATTCATGCCTACGTACGATGAAGGGATAGAAACGACGATGTGATTTTTTTATTAATGGGTGATCTAATCTTATTGTTATTGGGGGATGTCAATCTGATCTTTTTTTTATTAAGGGGATGTCAATTTTATACATTTTATTAAAAGGTTTTGTAAGAAGTCTAAACTACTCTTGACTTAACTGAGGTTTTTAACGGAGTTAGGGCTAAAGAACCTACCATGAAACATATTAAAAACATAAAGGACTTGTGGTGCAATTACCTACATAAAGGACCCAAT
>JBCNJP010000023.1:9487060-9556147 GCA_039602395.1 Deinandra increscens subsp. villosa
TTACACATTGGTTGATAAGCAACTTCAGTTATACGTCACTCACATGAGGGGTGAATAAACAATTCATTTTCCTTGTCACATAATTCATTTGATTTCTTGTAAGTTTGGTATAACATGGTCACTATAATCATCAATTAGAGCATTCACCACCTACAAAAGATGCATATAGTAGTAAACGTGCAACAAAATTTTAGTAAAAGAAAATATATGTAGCATGTAACCCTTGAGATGAATGGGGCTTCCCATGTTTACATTGCTATATCTAATAACGGCTTGGCTTAATTTCGGAATATAATGTCCTCAAGAAATAGCACCTAATCAAATTACCACAAATCACCTTTATCAACTCTTATTGAAAGGAAATGATCAGAGGTGGTTGTATCAATATATTCCACTACAAATAGTTTCATTTTGGTTTCATTTGTTATCCAACGGTTACAATATTTTAAAAGTTAGCAGAAACTGAAATAGGTCAAAAGGTCAGCAAGATTGAAAATCACCAACATGTTTTGAAATGCTTTAAATTACATTATTATTAAACCATATATATAGTGTTCCATTCTTATGCAACTAGTCTAGTTTTGTAAAATTAAAAACAAAAAGACATAATGTGTTCAAAAAACGCAACCCAACCTGATCTGTCCGGAGAGCTTACAAGATATACCCGTTAAATGACTCACCAATCTTTCTCACATCTAGAGGGACTCAAACAGTTAAAGTCCCTCAAAAGAATGATCAATTCTAGATGTGAGAAAGATTGGTGGGTCATTTAACGGGTATATCTTGTAGCTCTCCGGACAGATCGGGTTGGGTTGCGTTTTTTGAACACATTATGTCTTTTTGTTTTTAATTTTACAAAACTAGACGAGTTGCATAAGAATGGAACACTATATATATGATTTAATAATAATGTAATTTAAACCATTTCAAAATATGTTGGTGATTTTCAATCTTGCTTTTGACCTATTTCAGTTTCTGCTAACTTTTAAAATATTGTACCCGTTGGATAACAACTGCAACCTAAATGAAACTATTTGTAGTGGAACATATTGATACAACCACCTCTGATCATTTCCTTTCAATAAGAATTGATAAAGGTGATTTGTGGTAATTTGATTAGGTGTTATTTCTTGAGGACATTATATTCCGAAATTAAGCCAAGCCGTTATGAGATATAGCAAAGTAAACATGGGAAGCCCCATTAATCTCAAGGGTTACATGGTACATATATTTTCTTTTACTAAAATTTTGTTGCACGTTTACTACTATATGCATCTTTTGCAGGTGGTGAATGCTCTAATGGATGATTATAGTGACCATGTTATACCAAACTTACAAGAAATCAAATGAATTATGTGACAAGGAAAATGAATCGTATATTCACCCCTCATGTGAGTGACGTATAACTGAAGTTGCTTATCAAGCAATGTGTAATCAAACCATTCTTTCATAATACATTGTTGTGTTAGAGGAAGCTAAACATATGGCCATAGAGAGGTGGGAAAGAACTAAAAAGCACAAACTTTTCCTTTTTCACCCATTCTAGCTTTAATCTTTACTAATTATGTATTTAATATTCTTTGTTCAACCCGTATAATCCACGGGTTCTAACCTAGTGCTTTAATACAAACGTTTTTCTTTGTATTTTAAAAAACTAAAAAAATAAAACGTATAAAAGACTAAACAAACATGTATGTTTACGTTGTTATTTTGTTTTTAAAAAATACTTTAAAATATTATATTAAATATACATCACTAAAACAAACCCCCATATCCTAATCCTAACACCATTTTTCATGATCTAGAAATGTTCATATCATAGTAATCATACATATATACATATACATATACATATATATATATATATATATATATATAGAGTTAGGTTCAAATGAGAACTTTTTATTTTGAGAACTTTTAAGAACTAAATCTCCACCACTAATTTCAGGTGGAGACCACTATAATTCATTGGGGGGTTTCCATATATATAAACTAGTGGCTGAGATTAGTTCCTTTTAGTTCTCAAACCCAATTGGTTCTCAAATGATCCTCTCCCTATATATATATATATATATATATATATATATATATATATATATATATATATATATATATATAAAACAACAAAGTACAAAACTAGCTAGAAATATTTATATATGAAATTACAATGGAGTATATTACATAGATCAAAAGGCGTCGAGATATTAACGACGATTACAAAAGCTCCATAACCTATTTACACCTAAGTACTTCATATATTACATTAAAACCTCCATCGATTAAGAGAACAATACCGATCTAGAAATCAAAATGCTTCGAGATATTAACGACTACAAAAGCTCCTTATCCTACTTAACACCTAAGTACTTCATATAATTACATTAAAACCTCCATTGATCAAGATCAAGAGAACAGTACCGATCTAGAAATCAAAAGTTATGGTTTCCTTAGAAACCATAAACTTTCTTCCTTTGCTTTTGGTGTCATCACATTTAAGTGCCCTCGGATGACACTTCATTTTCATGGCCTCATGCTTCAGATCAACAACCTTCTGGTGGCATATCTTCCGATCAACAACTTTCTCGTGACATGTCTGCTTCTTGATTTCTTCTTTAAGATTCTCATGATCAGTCTTCTTCTTGTTTCCCTCGTAACCATGTAGTTCTTCGAAATAGAAGCCTTCCTCTCGGTAAGCAAGTGGGTCATCCGGCTTGCAGTATTTCTTCATGACACTGTTTTTGCGGTTTTGAATACCACATCAATCTGCCGATATTTCTTCCATTCGGCGACCTGAAGCGTCCATTTGTATCTCTACCGTGTCGGTAGTCAAATACCTTCTTTTTCTTGGTGGGCGGGAGGGGGGACATCGGACTTCAAGCTGGTGCATCGGATCTGCTTATTGGTTGTGAGGTTAAGTTTGTTGGGCAGTGGAGGGGTTTTTGTTTATGTGATGATGATGGGTAGGCTGAGAACTAAGGATAGCATGAATGCCATTGTTTGCTACTGTGTGTGTACCGGAAATGGGAAATGGTGTCTAAATGCTAATGTTGGGGGTTTGGTGGTGTGGGAAGCGGGAACTAGGGTTGGTCGTGAATCTATAGAGAGAGAGGTAATGTACAGTGGGGTGGGGGGTAAAATGTACTTGTTATAATAGAGTATATTACATAGATCAAAAGGCGCCGGGATATTAACGACGACTACAAAAGCTCCATAACCTATTTAACACCTAAGTACTTCATATAACTACATTAAAACCTCAATCGATCAAGAAAACAGTACCGATCTAGAAATCAAAATGCATCGAGATATTAACGACGACTACAAAAGCTCCTTATCCTATTTAACGCCTAAGTACTTCATATAATTACATTAAAACCTCCATCGATCAAGATCAAGAGAACAGTACCGATCTAGAAATCAAAAGTTATGGTTTCCTTAGAAACCATGAACTTTCTTCCGGTGCTTTTGGTGTCATCACATTTAAGTGCCCTCGGATGACACTTCATTTTCATGGCCTCATGCTTTAGATCAACAACCTTCTGGTGGCATATCTTCCGATCAACAACTTTCTCGTGACATATCTTCTTTTTGATTTATTCTTTCAGATTCTCATGATCAGACTTCTTCCTTTTTCTCTCATAATCATGTAGTTCTTCGAAGTAGAAGCCTTCCTCTCGGTAAGCAAGCGGGTCATCGGGCTTGCAGTATTTCTTCATGACATTGTTTTTCGGTTTTGAATACCACATCAATCTGTCGATATTTCTTCCATTCGGCGACCTGAAGCGTTCATTTGTATCCCTACCGTGTCGATAGTCAAATACCTTCTTTCTCTGGGGGGGGGGGGGGGGGGGCTTCGGACTTCAAACTGACGCATAGGATCTGCTTAGTGGTTGTGAGGTTAAGTTTGTTGGGTGGTAGGGGGGTTTTTGTTTGTGTGATGATGATGGGTAGGCTGAGAACCGAGGATATCATGAATGCCATTGTTTGTTACTGTGTGTACCGGAAATGGGAAATGGTGTCTAAATGCTAATGCTGGGGTTAGGTGGTGTGGGAAGCGGGAACTAGGGTTAGTAGAGAATCTATAAAGAGAGAGAGATGGTGTACAGTGGGGTGGGGTGGGGGGGGGGGTAAAATGTACTTGTTATCTTATCGATATATCATATATGTATGGGTCCAAGATTGACCTCATACTCGATGTAATCATAAAAATGTAATCATAAAAGTGGGAAACATGCAGCAAACTAAAGTGTTTCATTTCTAAATAAAGTTCCATCACCAATTAAGTGATCAAGTAATGAAGATTCATGGAATATCCATGAGACAACTAAAAGAACTTTCCTCCAGATCCTTATACAAGCAAATTCATACCCATGATCATAAAATCCCTTTATATGCTCCATCAATGCTTCATACGTAAGTACGGTACAAACATCCAGTCCACATTCTCACTCTACTATGTTTTATAGGTAAATTACATCATGACCAAAACAAGAAATTAATATATATAAATGAAAGATAACTAAAACGCCACCGTTAAGATGAAGTTAATTTTTTTGGTAGAAATAAAAACTGAAAAAAGTTCTATGAAATATCATAATCGGTTCATTCTGTTATTATTTTTCCCCGATAATCTCATTATAATACTGTTTAATTTTTTCTTAATTAACTTGCTAAAAATATATTATTTTTATTTTAATCAATATATGTCTAGGTATTTAATTTATACAAATTTAGCTATTAGTCAGTTTGGTACAAGAGAGCGGATCATGTTTTAAATGGGAAGCTTTCAAATGTCGAGTTTCTCTAAAGTAAGTTCATTAAACTTAGTATGTAGTGTCTTTTGTGATTTCTTGGCCTTCCACCTAGAGAGCCTATTATGAAATATATCCACTACCCCTTGCCAATTATACGACCATTTCATATTAGCACCCATCTTCATGCCAAGATAATCGAAGGGGAAAGAGCCATCAACACACCCATTACTTGAAGCTTTTTCCATAACCTCGCCATGAGAGACATCAACTCCAAAAAGAGCATATTTGGTGAGATTGATCTCTAGCCCTGAAACAAGATGAAAACATCTAAACAACCGAATCAAGTTAGAAATATTTGCACCACTTCAATTTCCAAGAATAATGGCATCGTCCGCATAAAAAAGATGGGATAACGAAAATCCCACATTTGGAGTTTGAATACCCTCAAAGATACCAATAGAACGAGCTTTCACCAACATCCAATCCAAAACAGCCATAACCACAAGAAAAAGATAAGGAGAACGGGGATCCCCCTGCCTAACCCCCCCTATGACACTGGAACTCACGGGTAGGAGAGCCATTAATGACCACCGAAGCTCTAGCCAACCTCAAAATGCCTCTAATCACTACTAGAAACTGGGCCTTTGTTGATGTGCGAACGATGACGCGTGCTACTTTTATATTGCTCAAAAATGCGTGTCATTAAAAATCTGTCGTAATTTGCAAAATTTAAAGGGTCGATGACGCCCATTTTTGCACATCATAAATTTTTTTTTTCCCGCCCAAAATTTTGCCGTAAAATTCACTCCAAATTTTTTTCCCAAAATTTTGTTAACTTTTGCCCTGATTCCTAAGGTCAGTACTCACTCCATCTCCTCCCCCCATTCCAAACCTCAGCGGCGATTAAGGCAGCTGCTCTCGAATCAATGGCGGAAAGCATATATGAAGCTCCCTCCACATCTCAACCTCGTCTCTTCGCAAATTACATCAAACAAGTATTTTCTAATTTTCAGATATGATAATTTCCGTTTCCGTTACCATTTCTTCAATTTTTGTCGGTTAATTGGTGCGGATTGTAATTCCCATCACCTCATCATAATATCTACCCCTAGTTGTTACACAACTACTTTTCATTATACTAACAACTTTTTTATTTTTCTTTGTATGTTCAAATGTTAAATTGATGGTAACTTCTCAGCAGGAGATTGACTTGCTTAAGGTAATCCTCTTTTTTTTTTTGAACGGCAAATTTGGATCACTGACGGGGGCATTACCCACCCACCCGATCATCTCCAATCCCCATCAGGAGGAAACTCACCATAGGTGAGAAAACCCCCTGGCCCAACTTGTAACCCCAATTTATTTATTTTTTGTTACAAGTGGGACTTGAACCCAAGACCTCCCCTTTATAATGTCTTGGGTACCTCCCCCTAGCCAATTGAGCTACGGATCATTGGTAAGGTAATCCTCTTGTTTTGACATCTTTGTAAATTGTGATATTTTACCAGCAGTACATTTATATTAAATCTTTTGGTTAAAGCTTCTGCTTAATTAATGGCTATTTAAATCTACTAAATAATAGTACGCCTGCATTTATGATGTAGAATTTGAACCACAAAAATATAGTCAAATATATTGGATCCTTAAAGACGAAGACACATTTTCATATAATTCTTGAGTAAGTATTGTAGGGTTTTTGTAATCTTTATATGTTCATTAGTAGTTTCATATGAAAGCATTGTTTAAATGATGGTTCTTTTTTTAACCTTAGGTATGTGGAGAATGGCTCACTCGCAAACATCATCAAACCGAACAAATTTGGGCCGTTTCGTGAATCATTGGTGGCATTTATGTAGCTCAGGTTGTTACAAGTTAACTGTGTTTTTCCAACACCGCCCTGAGCAGAAACATGTTTTTATGACCCAACATGGGTTGCTTCCTCTTCTGGAATTGCTTGAGGTCCCTAGCTAGGACACGGGTATGCAAATTCAAAGAGGTTTGATACTTATTTTTCCTCTTTTAGTTATGATAGTAGATATTTTAGTAATGTATTGTACTGCTATCCTTTAGGTGCAGGTTATATGCTCAGTGCTCCAAGTTTTAAATTAAATTGTCAAGGATAACACCGACTTCTAGGAAAATGCTTGTCATGTTGGCCTTGTAAGTACTATGTACGTATATTATAAGTTAATTATGATTTATGTTTACTATTGTTGTGAGATATCAGAGATTTCGACCGGTTTCCTACGTGCGGATTACAATCGAGAACAAGAGTATTAAGGAAAGACGCCTTGTGTATTGATCACCTTATTGGAACCGAATGATTACAAGCCATCCCCTCTCCCTTTATATAGGAGAGGGGGGAATCATCTAGAAAACCTAATCCAATAAGGACACCCCTTATGGATAATTACCTAGATTAAATAATAATACACTAGATGTAGGATCGTGGTTAGAGACAACTAACCAAACAAGTTACTAAAAGTATCAAACAAGAAAGGCGGAATCAGACTTGTTTGTGTTAATGTTTGAAACGGTTTGATCGAAACTGTAACAAGTAAACATGAAGTAAAGTAGATGAACACAAGATGTCAATTCCAAGCACTACTATATTTATACTTCACAGTGTTTACAGAGAGTTACAACTGATGAACAAGAGAAGTGTTCGATGATTTAAACAGGGGAAATACAATTAATATATATAGTGCAAGGAGGAAATAAAAGATATTCTTTTATTTCCTTTTAGCTCTTAGGCTAAATAAACAAATCAAATCTACTCCAGAGTTGTTGTAGTACAAGCATGCTTCTGTGAACAGTTGAGCAGACCTATCGGTGAATAGTGCACAGCATGGTGTAAAGTAAAACTGCTTTCTGACAGCTTTATGCATTGGAACTTGCAACAGGGGATAAGTCAAAGTTCCGGAGTAACACTAGGAGAAGTTCCGGAGGAACTACTCAGTGTGAAGGAAGTTCCGGACTAACTTCCTTCGGAACTCTGACTTAGAGAATTTCTGCCAAGCAAAACATTCCCAACAGTCTCCCCCTAAGATGTTGCTACCAAAAACTGTTCTTCTGTCTGAATCTTCAAGATGCTTTAACTTGAGCTCTACACTACCTTGTAGCTAGGAGTTCCCATTATAGCCATGATATCCATTTGATTCAACTTATCCCAGTCCTCCATCTTTAATTCAGGCTTCTTCCTGATTTCACCATTGCTCATGAAGAAGTAGTGCATGTTCTCACTCCTATGCACTTCAATCCTTAGAATGCAGGGATGAATCACTTCAACATTTGATGTTGGAGAATCTGAAGGTTCGGATCCTTCTTCTGAATCACTTACAGCTATCTTCTTTCTTTTGGCTAGGCGTTTCTTACTCGCCATAGACTTCTTTCTTCCAGAATAAGAGAAGGGAATAGGCTGAGTGGATGAAGGTTTTTGGGATGAGGATTCAGGCTCGGGTTGTGTAGGCTTTGGAATTTTGGGAGGTGGAGAAGATGGTGGAGATGGAATTGGTTGGTTTGGAGTTTGAAATGTAGGGGCAGTGGGTTGTGATGATGAGGTAAAGGGTTGTGATGATGATGAGAGGTGAGGATCAGAAACAGTGTCAAACATTTGCTTGACAATGTTGATCCTAGGTTTCTTCTGTTGAGGAGCAGAGACAGGAGCTTTTCTCTTCTTTTCCTTGAGGTAACTGAGACCTTCAGGATGAAGAGAGCCGAAAAGAGTATACATACCTGGTGGTCTTTTCTCACCAGTAGTTCTCTCCTTTTCAATTTGACTCTTCCTGATGGCATCAAGTTCAGATCTCAGCCTAGGCAGTTTGCAAGAGTTGATTCTCTTAGGATTCTCCATTAAGATTTCTTTGAAATACCATTTGTGAATCAGCAAGTCATCTTCCTCAGATAGTTTTTGATATCTGGTACCTTGCTTCTCTTGTGCCTTCTCCTGCTCATAACTACACTCAACAAACCTTTTAACATTCATCTTCTTGGCTTCATCAGCTTGAATGGTGAGAATCATATACATCCAATTTATCAAGTCATCACCCTGCATCTCATTTACCCATGCTTCAGTAAAACACTCCTTGCTTCTGAGCATAATACTGAATTGACCAAGGAAAATTTTGTTGTCTTCATTGCTTTTCATATGAATTTTCCTGTAGTCATTTGCTAAGACCCTTTTATACTTTTCAACCTTATCAGAAAGACCTTGCTTTTCAGCTCTAGCAATCCTTTCTCTTGTATAGTTGTCTGATCTTAGCCTAGCTCCATTAATAAAGAACATTAGATCTGAGTTATTGACAACATACTCATAAATACCTCCTTCTATGAGCAGTTGTTTCTGTTCATCAAATACAGCAGCCTCCTTCTGTTCTTGGAACTTCTTCTGCATTTCAACATTCTCCTTCTCCAATTGATCAATCAGAGCTTTTGTGGCAGGGTCCATATTTTCATTTTGACCACCTGTGCTCTGATTATCTTCATCCATGTCAGTGAAACCAGATATGGTTCTCTCATCAAGAGAATCACCATCAGCAGGCTTTGAAGACTCAGGAAGTGAAGTTGTAGCATTAAAACTGACTTCCGAGATAACTTGCTCAGGAATAGTTTTAGTGCCAGGTTCCGAAGTAACTACCTTGGGACTGACTTCCGGAGCAATTAGTTCCGAAATAGTCTTAGGCAATTCCTTGGAAACAACTTCCGAAGTAACTTCCTTCTGAACATTCTCAGTGGTGAGAAGTTCTTCCGGAGTAACTTCCTTCGGAATCTCCTTAGCCAAGGTTGATTCTTCCGGAGTAACATCCTTTGGAGTTTCATCAGTGATGATTAGCTCCTCCGGAGTAACTTCCTTCGGAATTTCAGTGTTAGAGGCAAATTCCTCCGGAACAACATCCTTTGGAATTTCCTCTGTTACAACCTTTGCTGCAGAAGATGTAGTACTCCTTAGGTTCAGTAAAGCTTCTGTCACATCTATATCAAACAGATCTTCTTGCTGAGACACATCTTCCACTGGTTTACTTTCAGGTGTATCAACCTGTTCTTCACTTCTTTCTCCTCCTTCAGCCTCAAACTGTTCTACACCTGTTTGAAGATACTCTTGCTCTTTTGCTAAATAGACCTCTGATATAAAGCTTCTGACTTCTGCAATGTTTAGAGGATGAGCACCTGAAGCAGCCATTACGAATCTTAGAAATTCCATGTGATTGACTTTGCATTCTTCAGGTGTTGCCTGCATTAGCTGATCCATGTGAACATTAAGCAAACCTTCTATTGGGTTGAAGGGCTTAACTCCACTGATTTTGAATAGCTTTGTCTTCATCTTCTCAGGTATCCTCTCATTGTGATCAAAATCAATTTCAGACGAGCTAGCAGAGTCTTCAGTTGGCTTACTTTTTGCAGAAATGTTTTCAAAAGATTTTGAAGAGCTAGCTTTCTCCCCCTTTTTGGTAGCAACAGCTTCACCAGTTGGGTTTGATGCACTAACCTTCTCCTGCTTAAGCCTTTCAATCAAGGTGTCCTGCTGTTGAATAGTGTGAAGCAGGGATTGCATCTGTTTCTGCAATTCAGTTTGATTTGCCGTCAATTCTTTAAGTAAAGCACTGCCCTCAACTGATTTCTCAGTATCCTTGGGCGAAGAAGAGCCATCAAGCCTAGCTTGATCAAGCTCAACACCCTGGTTGTCTTGGCTCCTGGGATTCCCTGCAAGCACAGTTGTTGCCTCAGGTTCCATTTCTGGTTCCTTTGGTTCAAACTGGCTGCTGGTTGCCATAGATTGGGTCTTAAGAATGTTACTACTGTCCAATTGTTCCAGTGGGGAACCAATTGTAGTAGCAGCCCTTTCTATATGAACATCTTCATCACTCCTGATGTTCAACTCCTTAGTGGGTGAATGGGGGTTAGGAGAAGCATAATCTAGATCCATCCAATCATCTTCATGAGGTGAAGTTAATGAGAAGAGATTGTCATTTGGATTTAAATCAGTTTCTTCATCATCCACAGGTAAATCTTGGTTTAGGTCTATGGAGGTAAACAAAAGGGATGAGGGTTGTTCATCCAATCTAATAGAAGATGAGGTCTCAAGTGAGAGATCATCAGCAATATGGCTTAACCCTTGGCTTTGATGTTGAGCAGACAGTGGGTCATGCTCAAGGTTTTCAGGTTGGGTGGCAGTAGGAGACACAGGTGGAGTAGACCCTGTCTCCTTTTCAACAACTTTTGATTGAGTAGGTGAGGAAGTTTTGGTTGTAGGTTTTGAGTGCTTGACCCTCTTTCTTATGTAAGTAAAATTTACAGGTAATTTTGCTGGAGGGTCACTTTCAGGTGTGGGTTCAACAACTGATGGTGTAGGTTCAGTGTTGTCACCTGGAGCAGGTTGCTCAGTTGGTTCTTGAACAGCAACTGGTTGCTCTTGCACCCTAGGTGCAGGAATAACTCTTGGATCGGGTAGTGGATGGTCATTTTCCACACCAAGACAGTTGGTTATTGCAGATTTTGAAAGCAATGATATCTTTTGATGTCGGGTTATCGTATATAGAAATACGTATTGCGATTCTACATCGCAATTAGAAGGAAGGATTAGGAGCAAGATAGTTCCTATAGTAAAGTGTTATGAATGCCTAGGTTAGATTCTTAAATCAACCTAGAAAAGAAAGGGGTAAGTTAAGGATATCTCGCTGATGAGATATTCGTAAACGGAGCAGGTTTCGGGACGAAACCTTATTTAAGGGGGGTAGAGTTGTAACATCCCAAAATTTGAGAAATACGTGATTAATATGATTAATACACATGATATATGTGTTAGAAAGCTAAACGTGTTAAAACGTTTGAAAAATGCATGTTTACCCATTACCGGGTAATAAATCGATAAAAGATAGTATTGCATGAATGATATATGTGTTAATTGATAACATGAGTGAAGGAAATGAAATTATACGTGTTTTATATCAAAGATAATTGATATATATGATGTTAGCATGAAAAACGTAGCTAAACGTTTATACGATAGAAATAAATGATAACCGGGAGAAATATGACTTTACACGATTACATGATATTGAAATACATGTAAATATATGATTAGTATAGTATGAATGCATGTGAAATATTCATTTGATGAATATATATGTGGAAATACGTGTTTGGATAGTTATACGTGTGAAAAATGCATGCTTAATAATTAACAAGAAAATAGAAGGGTAGAAAGTGTAAATTATGGAAATACACAAATATATATATGTATATACATTATTATATATGACCCGAACCTTCAAGAATGTTAGAAACATGTTTAGGAAGGTTATAAGATGTAAAATGATAGTTACATCAAAAGATTAGGGTTTAATATGCATAAGATAAAAGTTAAAGGGCTAAAAGTATAATTTATTTAAAGTTATGAATACTTACGGATATTATACGTATCTATAACTTTTATAAGTACCCCGAGGCTTATAATATATTATAATAATATCCTAAAATGATTCGGAACATAAATGGATGTGTATTGTAAAGTTTGAGGGGCCAAATGTGTAAATAATGAAAAATATATACAAATATATATATAAATATATACGTATGTATACGTATATCATCGAGAGTGTCCCGAGCCTTAAAAACCTTTATAAATATGCCCCATAATGTTTTAGTGCATAAAATGATAGTTTGGTAGAAGTCTGGGGGCTGAATTGTAATTAAAAAGTTGAGGGACCAAAATTGTCATTCTGCCAAAATACCAGGCGGTACGCGCAGCCCTCCTCCTCTCCTAGGCGATACGCGAGACCTACAGTGACGCAGAATCTTGACAGGTCGCGTTTTTCGACTTGGAGCTCACGTTTGGCCTTGCTACGCGTCAATTTCGACTGGTTAGTCACCATGCCTCGTGTCTGGACCTTAGCGACGTCGCTAATCGTTATAAATAGCGGATCAATTGCCTTCAATTACACTCACCAATTCACGAAAATCATCTCCCAAAAACCCTAGAACACAACCGAAACTTCTTCTGCAAAATTCGTGCAATCCGCTTGAAGTTAGGAGCCAATCTTCCAGCAGTCCTACGTATTTTAGGTATGATCTTCAATAGCCCTCATGTTAATTTCAATTAATATTGTTGTTATGATCGAGTTCTAAATCTAGGTTAAAATTAGGGTTCTTGGATATAAATCATCAAATTCGGGTGATCGGGTGGGAGTTAGGCTCTGAATTTTTGTAGGCACTCTTAAAATGATGTTATATAAGAAAGCCCTAAGTTTATTTCATAATTGGTAAAGGTTTGGTATGGGTTTTGTAAACGGGTCAAAAATTAGGGTTTTCATGTCGTTGTTCTGCCCAAATCGAGTAAACGGTTTTGAATTAAGATTTGCCATTTTAAGGGATATTATAAAATGTTATAATAGATAATACCCTAAGACGGTTTTGAATAAAAATGAGTTTTACTATAGAAACGAGGAAAATGGGAAATTAGGGTTTCGGAATAAGGTTATTTAATATAAAATAATCCGGAGGGTATGGGAACTTGAATTTTGGTATGGTAACATGTTTATATATATAATAAACATATATGGGTTTAATATGGAGAAATAATAAAGTATTAAAGATACCGAGTTAATCGGATATTTAGAAGTTCGTGCGGACCGGAAGGGTAAGCGCCTGTACTCTGGGGTTTCTGGCAAAAGCGGGGGTGTCGCCATCCCATCTGGGCAATGGCATCCCAACACTGGGCGATCCCGGAGTGAGCGTTTACTTATAGGAATGCGCGTCTTCATATTATCAATTAAAGAAAAGGATAACTGCCTAAAGGGGATTTTGGTCATTTTGACCTTTAAAAAGGGATAAACTTAATAATTGAACATTATTAAGATAATAAGATGTTAAAATAAACATAGGAAGTGTTTATTGTATAAAACCTTGCGTTAACGCCATACGATACGCAAATTAGGTTAAATCGGGAATCGTTGCGGAAGTTCCGTTCGTGTAACGAGTTAAAGACATAAGGTGAGTTCTATGAGCCCACTCTTAAATGTTTTAAATGTTTTAAATGTTTTCGGGCTGATATACATACAGATGTTATAAAATGCTTTTAAATGAATTATGATTGAAATGTTGCCTATCTGAACTGTTGGAGTATTAAACTGTTGATTTGCCTTTAAATGAATATATATATCAAACCGCTAGGTGCTAATTGTTAATGGATATGTTGAACTGTTAAATTGTTATTGAATTGATATATATACGTGGACTGTTGTGGGAATGCATATACGTGAAATATCTTGAATTGATAAACTGTTAAAAGGCTTTTGGGATAATATATATATATATATACATATATATATATATATAGATAAATATATGATATGCTATGAAAATGATATTAAATCATTTATACGTGTTATAACGTAATTATAATAACTGTGATATGATATGTGCTATGCTTATTTTTAAATAGTCAAGTGATGAAGGAATTATTAGTAAACGTTATAGTGAATATGTATGATTATATGAGAACAGGTGATGCATTCACTTTATTATTATGTGGTGGATACGCCGCTGGTACTTCCTATATATAAGCATAATGATATTAGTTACCCGGTATATCAGAAGTGTGGAAGATACGCCCTGTATACATACACCAACGGTAAATTGGGGGATGTCCACTTGTTGCAGTATATGAAGACCTTATCACTGTTTACTAATAATCTTAAGTCACTTGGGTATTTAACTAGGAGCGGGTAGTAGTACATGAGGAGTTAAGAAGTAGTGTTACTCAATGGGGTTAAGGTCACTATAAATAGAAAAAAGGGAAAGCTACTGACCGTTACAGGGAATGCTCTAAAAGGGTAAACTCGGCAGTTAGCAAATAGGGAAAGGCGATGCAACTGTCCGTTACAGGGAATGCTCTAGAAGGGTAAACTCGGCAGTTAGCAGGTAAGGGAAGCGGGGCGACTGACCGTTATAGGGAATACCCTAGAAGGGTAAACTCGGCAGTCAGCAATAATGATATCTCTGTCTATTATTAGCAGGATTTACACTGGCAATAGATGTTGGGATTGTAGAAAGGGATAGTGGGATAAATGGTTATAGGGGGTGTTTCCTGTTAAGGAATATTACTTGTTATATAATTGTGATATATATTATACTTGATAAATGTTTGTGTAATAAAAAAAAGGGATCTTGCAGGTCCAAGGGTTTTAAACCTCACGTCGAGGTAAAGCTTTTAAAATATAGAACTCACCAGCGTAAGCTGACCTTTTCCAAAAATGTATGTATGTCAGGTCAGGGTGAGGCTTCGACTAGTTATGAGAAGGCCCTGGTGATAAGGGATTAGACGGGCAAGCTATCGGACGGAAGGAGGATGTTGGCAAGCTGGCATAGTTATAGTAATAAAACGTAGTGACAGATAGTATTTCCTTATGTAAATTATCTCTTACTTTGTAGTACTTGGCAAATAAATAAAAGTTTCAAATTTCCGCTGCTTAGTAATCTCTGTTATTACCTTGTGTTCATGAGTAAATCCGATTAGTGACCCCTTCTGGAGCCAAGTCTGGAAGTGGGCGTCACATTTATAATATAATGTCATATCTATGTTCAAACAATGATCAAATTACAACAACGAATATGAAATTCAATTTCGTAATTTGTTAGTAATGAAATTTCTCTAACGGAAAAGTGAGTTGCATTGTTACCGTTTTAGAGTTAAACAAATTATAGTTCATATTTACAATTCAAATAATTACAAGTAACGAAGAATTATTGTTATAAATTTAATTTTAATATAAGATAAAATTAAAATCTTATTATTAATTTATTAATAATACAATCAAATTTCATAGTTTAGTAGTAAACTTTTTGTTTTTCAAACTTTGGCCACATGACTTTTGTGTTTTGACGTTTTCTACCCTAAACTTTTATAAAAAAAATTCTATTTAATGAAATAGTAAACTTTTGGTTTTCATAGTTTGGCCACATATGTTTCATACCCTTAGGCTTTGTACCGTTTAACTTTTAAAGTATTTTTTTTATTTTAAGTTTTGTTGTCTTCTATTTTAGCCACGAAACTTTTAATTTTTCTACTTTCATTTTTAGTATATTTTTATAGTTTTATACTTTCCTTACAAGAATTTTACGTTTTATACCCCTTAAATTTTTTACACTTTAACTTTTAAACTTTTTTTTTTGTTTTAGGTTTTATTGTCTTCTACTGTGACAACCCATCTAAAAAACCAGGTCAAATCCTACTCGTTGACTATATTTACATACGTGTATATCTGTGCTTGACTTGAACTAGTAATAACATTAGTAAACATTATGCACAGAAACGTCCACCCTGGACAAATTCCCATGTTTGTAGTGACAAACATACCCGTAACAAACAAAAAAAGGGGGTTCACCATGTGATTGGTGGAACTTCAATAATAAAAACAAATATAAAAAGTAACTTTTATATTTCAAACGGTGTCATGAGAAATCACACCAACACCTGATAACGTTAAGCAAACATTTCATCTAGAATGGAATATTCGAGCTTAAAAGCAGGAAGATCATGTTATTTATTTTTCTCACGCGGTTGCGCGATCAAATAAAATAAATAAAACCAAAAATCCCAAATAATTAAATTACGATCAAACAATAATTATATAACAATATTGTGACCTCGTAAATTATTTAGCAACTCGTCTCGATCAAAACCGTGGAACGGTTCAGCTTAAAACGCCTGTTTATCAAATTGGGCCCGGCCCGGCCCAATAAAGCAAGTCGAACAAACCAAGCCCAAAACACGGCCCGACAAGCCAACCAACAACTTTAATCTATAACGTATCATGCCCGACTAATTTTAGTAATTAACGGGACTAACCGCGTCGAAAACGGAGAAAGCCTCGTATACCGGCTCGGCACGAGCCATACCCAGCATAACACCCGTTATCCTAAATTTTCGGCCCAACTAAAAACCCATCAACTTTGTATTAGTTATTTTATGAGTACACTACATATAGCTGTGATTTTTATAAAATAATTAGAAAGGTTAGTAGAATTTTTATAAAAGTTTATACCCTTAATCTCCTAAGAAAATATCTAATCTTTACACTAACCTAAGTTAACTCCCCTAACCTTGGTTATGGGTTGGCTAACTAGGGTTAGCAAATACACATGTGGAAAAAGGATATGAGAGCCTTACCTCCTTCTCCACACACACACTCCACCAAAGCAATTCAAAAACCCTCTCACCCTTACCACCGACCGGCAGCCTCACCACCACCCTCCACCGCCGGCGACCATAGCCACCACTACCCCGCGGCTACTGCTGCTCGACAACCACTACACTCCACCATCACCCGCCATCCCTCCTCCATCTCCCTCTCATCACAGCCACGAGACCACCACCGCCACCTCTATCATCAACATCCGACACCACCCCCACTATCATCAGCCGACGCCATCTCCACCACCCTCATCCTCCTCGTCATTCCTCACCATCACCACCACCGACCCACTCACTCTCTCTCTCTCTCTCTCTCTCTCTCTCTCTCTCTCGGCAGTCGAGCACCACCACCATCACCTTCATCACCATCGTTCATCACCGCCATCACCATCCTCATTATCATCACCCGACACCCCCGCCGTCATCCTCACCATCGACGATCATCATCATCGACGCCAAAACCGCCGCCATCACCGCCAACAGTCGCCGCCACCACCATCGGTTCCGGTCACCAAAACCACTAGGTTTTGCTTGTTGTAAGATCCTAACCCCCTCTCCTTTACATTTCCTACATAAAATGTTACACCAATGAAACTCTCGAGTCTTGATGATTTAGTTTTTTTCTCGGGTTAAAAACCCACATAAAATGATGAACTTCCTTTTCTTTCTTTGAAACATTTCATGGATCAAACTACATTGTGATGCCCTCGGGGCTTAATATTGTCACAGTTGTGGGTCTTGCGTTAGAGAAACCGAGTGATGAGCCGAGTGGCATACCCAGGAGTATTTACACTCGAGATTGAGTCACGAAATGTTAATTCTTGTATTACCTTTGGTTCATAATCAAGAAACCCTAAAATGGGTATAAAACACAAGATGATCATGAGTTATGAACTCTTAACGTTCGGATGAAAAAGGAACACATAAAGTCTCAAACTTAACACAAGTGTATATATTGTTACAACTTATTGTATATTAATATAAGTTTCAATTTGGTTAAAATCTTGATGGATTGTGCTTATGATAAGTAACTAACAGACACAACATGTCTTAGATAGAAACCACGTGGTAAATAAGCTATGGAAATATATCTATCGGACTAATGGCTTAAAATGGTAAGGGAACCATGGACAAACAAGAGGTGACCAAGGGTCGGACTTATCTCGGATTTTAGAAAAACAAAAACTAAACATAAGGACCATTAGTTTTATAAAACAAATGCGTTGAATCACATTCACTTGTTCAAATATTCGACTAAACATTTTTGTATAAATTAAACTTGTTTAATCATTTTTCTAAAAGTCATAGACTTTGCTCGAAAGAACAACACCGGTTAAAGACTCGAATATATAATAATAACTCCAATTATTATTATAATTATCCAATCCATTCTAAACAAATGAAACCTTTTATATTTCATTTTATCAATGTTTAAGGATAGATCTAAGATAAACATTATATTTTTGGATAAATTTGTCTATTATTATTTTCCAAGTATAAGTTCACTCACGGTCCGGCACACCATGGTTCATCAAACTTACATTCGCAATTCCTTTATCAACAAGTTTCAAATACTAGTTTTTATTTAAAGAAACGTTGAAATAAATAATACACCTTATTATTTATCACGACAAATGAAAAATGTTATTAATATATATATATATATATATATATATATATATATATATATATTATAACCTAACGAACAATCAACTAATTTATAACTCACACTTATCACATGTCTATGGAGTTGTATGTACCATCAAAGCATAAATATTTATTTTAATAAATATTTTGAACGGGTTTTTTCTAAACGTACAAACGGGAATGAATTGTCAAGACTCGACCAGGATCATTGGTTAACAAAAACGTTATCCAATTGAATCAAGACCTAAGACTCGTTCTATTATTATTATTGATGTTAGGACATCGGTCACTTACGGCTAGTATCAGCTATCACGATCATTCACCTTGAAGATGTGAGTTTCACGGCCCATTTCTTTTAAAACTGTTTAAATACTATGGGGGAGAAATCATGATCAAACAAATCTTTTTACTTGATATTATGGTACAACTGTTACGCCTTATTGATTATCTGTTCTTTCATACCCCTTCATAGTAATTTGTTATACAACATATTGCTACAAATCCCACCATCAATTGATTTCAATTAGTTCCTATAACGAAGCGATAACTAGTGAATAGATCTATTTGGGTTGACAACCCTGTCTTAATTGGTAGCTCCAATTCTGACTCCGCGGTAACTGTCACGGGGTACATGTTAGTTATTCCATGCCATTGATATTTCTTAGGGAAAGTTACCATAGGTGAGTAAATCTATTGGTGTTTGAAATCAAGGTACAGGTAGATCAATGCAACGACAGATAAACCTTTATAATATCTTGTATATCATCAACTATTTTACAAATACATTTTTGTAGAGTCCTAAATCTGTGAACTCACCAACATTACGTTGACCTTTTAAACTCATGTATTTCTCAGGTAACTAAGAATCGCTCTCGGTGTGCAAATGGGAAGTCTATCAACTACTAGGGTCTGCATTAGGGATGGAGTCATGGTCACCCCTTTTCTATTTAAATAATCATGAACACTCGTAATTTCTATCTTAATGTTATTGTTTTCAATATTGTAAGATAATGTTATCTTTTATGAAATCTGCTGCAACTTTTATAACTACCTGGTTTTCAAACGTAAAAGAAACTGATAGAGGTCGTTCCTTGTATCCACGACTATGACCCCATTACGTCACATGCCCACGTAATCGGTAACATCGGGGTGTGACATCTACTTTGGTCCACGAAATTTTTAACTTTTCTACTTTCGTTTTTAGTATACTTTTATAGTTTTATACTTTCACCACGAGACTTTCAGACTTTTACGTTTTATACTCCTTAATTTTTTAACCCTCTAACTTTTAAAGTTTTTATTTTGTTTTAAGTTTTTTTTGCTTCTACTTTGGTCACGAAACTTTTAACTTTTCTACTTTCGCTTTTAATATATTTCTATAGTTTTATACTTTCACCACGAGACTTTTAAACTTTTATGTTTTATATCACTTAACTTTTTTTACTTTCGTTCGGTATACAAAATCAACCCCGCAGCAACACGCGTGGGGGGTAAACATCTCGTTAATAAGTTATGATAAATTATTGAAATAAGAAAATTGATACTTTAATATTAATTATTTAAAATTATTAGCATTTCATAAGTGAGAGAAATGGGAAAATTGTGATAAGAATGAATCTAGTGATTACGTTTATCCTCAAATGTTTTTTTTAACGGTGTTTGGAACTACTCTCCAAATCTCCAATACCCGAGTGGGCCTTCCTGAGACGAGATTACAAATGTCCATACTGATTTTGACACTCCAGCTTGGCTACCCAAGAACACCATCAAAGAGGAAACTCACCACTTGAGAAAAACCCCATGGAGTCAGGTTTGAACTTGAGACCTCAAGATACCAAGCTCTAACCTTCATCCCCATACCATTGGGACAAATACCCCTTGGTCATGTATCATCAAATATAACAAGATGGTGACCCGCCCGCGCTTCGCGGCGGGCCACCCATTTTTCGAAACGTCGTGGTCAAAGTCGAAAACTCTAAAAGTGAATTAAAAGTTAACCACGTGTCGTAAAAACATTGGCCTAACAAGTAGCCACGTATCGTCATACGTGACCTAACACATGACCACGTGTCGCAAAAGCATTGACCTACATATGACACGTGGACACGTGCACCCATTTTCCGAAACGCCGTGGTCAAAGTCGAAAACTCTAAAAGTGAATTAAAAGTTAACCACGTGTCGTAAAAACATTGGCCTAACACGTAGCCACGTATCGTCATACGTGACCTAACACATGATCACGTATCGCAAAAGCATTGACCTACATATGACACGTGGACACGTGTCAGGCCACGTAGCCAATCTATTATTGATTGAACATGACACGTGTCATGTTATTAGTGGTGAAACATGACACGTGTCATGTTCCTATTAGTTGTAGATATGAATAGTGACAAATGTGAGTGGAGGAGCCATTTACTTTTGTAAATATATATAATTGTTTATTAGAATAGGAATATATATATACAATGAAAAGTTCATTGTAGACACCTCCATAAGTGTAGACATGTAGACACTTTTTTCACCATTAGATCTCTTGATCTAATGGTTGTGATTAATTTACTTTTTTTCTTTTCTTTCTTTTTTTCTCATTATTCAGAAAATTTCACATGTGAAAAAAGCTATTTCACATGTGAAAATGTCTACAATGAACCTCACCATATATATATATATATATATATATATATATAAATATATATATAGGGAGAGGATCATTTTAGAACCAATTTGATTTGAGAACTAAAAAGAACTAATTTGAGCCACAAGTTTATTTACATGTATCCCCCCTCCCATGAATTGTAGTGGTCCCCCTTAAAATTTATGGTTGAGATTTAGTTCTCAAAAGTTCTCAAAAGAAAAAGTTCTCATTTGAACCTAACCCTATATATATATATATATATATATATATATAGAGTCGAGTTAGCCTACATCCAGCAAAAACGCTACATCCATTGCGGATTCATCTGGGCGTCCATCAAGATCATCCAACAGCCAGGATCTATGGTGTTTCCGCCTATGGTGTTTTCGGTGGGGGGAAAAAACACCATAGGCGGAAACACCATAGATCTTGGTTGTTGGATGATCTTGATGGACGCCCCAGATGAATCCGCAATGGATGTACTGTTTTTGCTGGATGTATTTTACCCTAAACCTATATATATATATATATATATATATATATATTTTATATATATATATATATGTATGTATGTGTGTGTGTGTGACATTTAAAAATAATAATGTAATACAGTGTATGATTATAAAATGTAGATATACAAATTTACAATATATTGCTATATCGTTTTGCTTTGTGTCACAGTATCTGCAACTAGAAGGTATAGAGGTATATGGAATAGGAAATAAAGGTTACTGAGGTAGATGTTTTTCTAGAGAAACGTGTTTGATTGTAATGTTATGTTATGTATGATTTTGTTGTATGTTATATTTGATAAATTTTTGTAAAAAGGGATTTTGCAGGTTCAAACGTTTTAACTTCACGAACGAGGTAAAGTTTTTAAAATGTAGAACTCACCATCGTAAGCTGACCTTTTTCCCAAACATATATGTATGTCAGGTGAAGGTGAGACGTCTAGGAGCAAAGGCGGAGCCCTCGTGATAAGAGATTGATCGGGCAAGCTATTAGAGGAGCGGTTGGACGTGCTGGCTTAGTTATAGATAAATAAAGACAGTTATAGTTAGTAACATTATAAATAGATATGTAAATTATCTCACTTTCTCGGTACTTGGCTTATATATAAATAAATTTTCTAAATTTTCCGCTGCTTAATATCTCGTTGTGTCACGTGTTCATGAGTAAATCCGATGCGTGGCCCCTCCTAGTGTCAAGTCTGGGAGTGAGCGTCATACTCATACGCGCGCATTAAAACCAGAGCAACCCCGAGCAATGGCAGGGTGGACAAACACCCGGAGCCCGGTTTCTTGGGGGCTCGAAATTTTTAAATTTTATATGTGGTTACCTTATAAATAACATTTTGAAACAAAGGTTATCTAGATTAACTGGCAAGGGCGCTAAGCGTTAAGGCTTTTGACTCATGCAACACTCAAATTTGAGTGGCTCGGGACCAACATTGGCATTGGCATTTTTTAGGGAAAATAACCTTTTAGAACAAAGCTTTAGTATAACTAATATGAAGAACAAGTTTTGATCCTGTGCTCTTATTATATTTGAAAGAATTAAGGAGTAAGTGATTGGCAATTCAATAATTAAGATGAGACTTTTTAGATTGATAACTATAAATTATATATAATAATATTCACCTGATACATTAAAATTTTTTAAACCTACGATCATTCGATTAGCGACATCCCAGAGCTAGATCTCCAAGGAGGGGGTGGGGGGATTTTATTATCGCCCAAGGCCCCGAAATTTTTTATGTTCTTGTCACTTATATACATATATCTTCACCCTTGCTCCTTAATTATAAGCAAGGTTGTTGAAATCGGCCGACACTAGCTCGGCGGTCGAATGAGGTTACGGGATTAACTGAATTGTTCGGGATTTAATCGGATGACCCTAGATTACTGTAAAAATATAAAAAATTAAATATAAACATATATATATTACCAATATGACAATATTCTAATATAATTAATAAGTAAATAACCTTAAAATAAACCATAATCTAATACTTAAATGAACATTTAAGTCATAAACTATAATAGTATAACTCCAATACGTTTCATAATATCTAAAGGAAAAAACAAACACACACACACACTTTCATAAATTTAAATCTTCATCTCCCTTTAATTTTTCAGAGTGCTTCCAATATTTGAACTTCATCCGACTCATACTCATCTTCTTCAAACACTACCACCTCATTCTATGACTCGAAATCTTCATCAAAAGTTCTTTTGAGGGTGCTTGATTATTATATGTCCCGAAAGCTTCATCAACCACTTCCTTAAACGATTTGGAGTCATATTTCCGAACAATATTGTTAAGATCAACCTTTTGGATTGGGTATTTTTAAGGTTTTTTTTGTTTATTTTAATATTTTTAATCAAATTTTTTAACGTAACCCTCTAGGACTACCAAGACCACGAAGGATCGTCAAGACCGTTAAGGACCCTCAAACCCTTAATCGTAATCGCTAGGGACCGTCAAACGATTAATCCCCAATTAATCATTGATTACTACAACACTGATTATAAGCTTTCCATATCAAATCAATTTATAAGGTCATGCATAGTGGAGTCGCAGTGGGGCGTTTTGCCCGATAACGCCCCTAGAACACCGCCCCAGAGGGCGTTTTGGGGTGGGCGTTTTCGCCCCTCCGTGGTTATTTCAACGGTGGTTTGGGAGTAAAAGTGTGCCCCATCCAAATTAATTTCAAACGGCTATTTTTTCTTTCAAAAATTTACTTTTTTTTTCAAATTTCAATTAAACCACCCCCATTACTCTATATATATCAACACTTCTTCACATTTTTTACACACTCTTCACCTATCTTTTATAATTTTCTTCACACATTTCAATCTCACCACTCCCTCGACATGACACATCTTCCATGGACACCTGAAGAGGAACTAAAGTTGGCTCGAGCTTGGTTGGATATTTCAAACAATTTAGTGAACAACAACGGTATGTATCAGTTTTCTTTACTAAAAATAATTTAGTAAACATTTTCATATTAAAATAATATTAAAAATGGTGTGACGTTGGAGCAAAGTTTTTTCTTGCTATAGGTCGCGACCCCTAACTTTGCAGTCGAGTCATTGACCTCGAAATGAAGAATTATCATACATAAAATCACAAAGTTCAATCCCCTCTACAAAGCCCGAAACAAGAATCAAAATGAGAATGTGTTGGCAGACACGCTCGAGGAACATCGTCAACAAACTGGAAGAGACTTCGAACACCAACTAGTGTGGGAGTTGCTGAAACGAAACAATGTTTTTGTTCGACCCCGTCCCACTGTTTTTACTTTAGTTTTTAATGTAATGATTTGAATTGTAATTTTTAATGTAATGGTCTAAATTTGAATTATGTTTTTTTATTTGAAGTGTTTTAGTTATGTTTTATTTAACAAAGTCTTTTATTTTAATCTATTAATTATTAAAAATAATATATACAAACAGAAAATTAACGATTACTTAATTATTACATTTCTATATACTTTCACTATTCAATATATCACTATTTCACCTATGTGGTATGCTTTTGAGCTTTGAAAAACCAAACCACTACTTATAAACTAATGACCTAAAGAATTTAACTTTCTCATTGTGATGGCCAAAATAGAAATCCCGTACAATGAACCGAAAGTTATATTCCTAAATAAAAGGTGAGGATGATGGCTGTGTGCCTGACAAATCCATATGAATTAACAGACAAGGGTACCTTAATCCATGTTTTAAGTTGTTGCTTACTTTTGTTTATACATATTAAAATGTTTTATTATTATTAAGTAAAAGAATAAGTGAATTACATATTATAACCTTTACAATTATCAAAATTTCGGATATTAACCTTTTTCAAAACTTGTTATATAAAACAACCTTTAAAGTTATGTTTCTTTCGAAATCAGACCTTTTCATTAACGGTGTTAAAATTACACCGTTAAATGAGGCATGTGTCAAGCACATGATGGGCGGAACTGTAATTTTACCATTAAAAAAACCCTTACATGCTGGCTATCTGATCTTGTATTTTTTATATAAAACATAAATATGCAGCCTCTTTCACCATAAATATGTAGCCCCTTTTCCCCATAAATATGTTTGACCATAAATAGTCAATCTGATCTTCTATTTTTTCTAATAAAACCCACCCATTTCACCATATATATGCAACCCCTTTCACCATAAAATCGCAGCCCCTTTTCAAAAAAATTGACATAAGCTAAACCCAGCTTTCAAAAAATTTGACATAACGTAATCTGACTGGGTATATGTATATGTAACTTCTGACACGATTTAATAATACAGTGATTAATAATACAGTTTTAAGAGCCATTTCCATCTCTTTTCTTTGATACTATTTAAAAGTACATGTAGAAAACTTTTAATAGTTTATTGGGTTCTTTTCACTAAATATCCAGGCTACTTAGAAGAATGTGCGTGTATTACATATCTTAAGTCATGAAGGTCTGTATGGACATTTAAGTAACAAAAGAAGTTAGTAGTAAGAAAACGTTTTCTTATGTCAATGGCTACTTTTACAAAATTGTTTTTATCAAACAGAACCACATAATTAAAGGAATGTATGGTGGAAATGACCCACATTTCGATCGTGGAAAACATGTGAATTCGCAAAGATTGGATAGGATTGAGAATGCCCTAATATGACCTAAAATTTGTGTGCTGAGCGAGCATGATAGGTCGAGTGATGGTGATAACGTTTTAGAATGCACCGTCTTCTACGTGTGATGGGGGTTTTGATGTGGCTTTTAGGCCATGTATAGTGGTTTCGACGTGTGATAGAAAAAGTGGTAACACGTAAGATGCCATAAAGGCAGTCTAGTAATAATGATAAAGGTATAGTGGGTTAATGATAATGATGTGGTTTGTAATAATTACTTGATTAATATTTTTTATATTTATATATATTATTATTATTTACATGAATATTTAAGTTTAACCTATTTAACAAAAATATATAATTAAAAATTACATAAAAATTTAAGATTCAACCTAATATTAAATTAAAATTAAAAAAAATAAAACGTGAACACAACATACTAGACTTGTTGACGATTTTTCTAAACGCTTTCACCAAATCGGATTTAAGAATATTGTGCAACTCTTTATCTTGTATCTTCATACAATTTGCTTGTTTTTATTCCTCATTTACTCGAACAAACGTGATGTTATCTTCCTCATAGCTTTGACAAATTGTTTCGGTTCCCTTTGTCCTCTAAAACTATATTGTGTAAATCGAAACAACATACATCACGGCACAAATTTTGTCCTTATGTCACAATCTAGCTACCAAATGCACATTCGACATCGTTTCTAGCAAATTCGTGAGCTTTTTTAAAGTGTCATTGTTTCTTATCATCCGGACGCGAACATGTAAAGGACTAAACAAATGCTGATTATTCTGGATAAATCTCATCTATAAGATAATAGTCATGCTCATACTTCGTGTCATTGGTAATAAAGGAAGACCCGTGCGCATATCCCTCAATGATGGTGTCAAACACATGCGCGATTGATCTAAAACATTAATGTCATTGTTTGAACCAGTAACACCAAAAAACGAATGCCAAATTCATAAATTATGTGATGCAATGGCTTGAAGCATTAGTATTGGGTGTGGATGATCACCTCGTTGATGTTGATCTCGCCACGTACGTGGTAGGATAGTTTAGCCACTTATATAATTGTTGAATGTCACTCCAGATCGGTTTAATTCCTTAGTATTTGTTGTACAATACAATTAAAAATACTAATAAATAATAATAGTAACAATAAATACTAATACCTGCTTCCTTCTAATTAAAAATGAATTGTATATATTCTCCATCATAAACGGATTGGATCAACATGTGTATGATGTAACTTTGATGTTGCGTTCCTTTGGGTTGTAGTTCCTTGCTACACCTGGGGCTCGTGTTTTTGGGGAATAAAATCTCTTGCTGTTAAAAAAAAAACGGATATGGTTAAAGCATTGTTTTATCTAAAAACTATAAGAAAACCTATTTTATTATTTTTTTTACTATGTTATAATTAATACTTTTGAAATTAAAATACATTATACAAAAATACAATTTCAATACAAAAAATATGAGGTCCAAAAAAGTTAGTAAAATAGATGGTTTGTTTTATAACATCTATATTACCTTCTTTTTTTTTGGTACAAGATTCATATTTTTTGTATTTAATTTGTATTTTTTTATAATGTATTTTAAATTCAAAAATATTAACATAGTAAAAAAATTAGCAAAATAGGTCTTATAGTTTTTAGATAAAACATTGCTTTTATTAACCATATCCGTATATGACGGGGAATATATATCATTTTTAATTAGAAGGAAGCAGGCTTTAGCTATTTAATATTTTAACTAAGGTGCTGTTTGGTTCGTGCTGAATCATTTGGTACTGAATGAATAAGTTGTCTGTATGGTAAAGAAATGCTGAATTAATAAGATGTTGAATCATTATGTGCTGTTTGTTTGGACATCTGAATAACTATATAATAAAATTTAAAAAACACTAACAAATCAGTTTGAGAATAAAAAAAAATCTATTTTTTGTTTCATGTAGCTTGTCCCATATTGGTATGATAACAAAACATCAAAATTTTATATTGATTACCTTGTCACATATTGTTGTGAGAACAAAAATTCTATTTTTTTTTCATTAAGCTTGTCCCACATTGATGTGGGAACAAAAACAAGGTTAGTTTATATATGAAAACCTACATGACATATTAAGTTCTTATGTTGTGTTTTACTCCGATATCTACCCGCGCGTAGGGGGGGTGCAAATTTGGTAAAATTGCCTTCCCGTACGTACGACCTGCGGACACGAATGCAACTCCGAAAAGTGGGGGGCGAGCACAAGTTTCGTTTTTTGGTGGCATGGCATTTGTTTCACCCGTTTTTTTCGTTTTTTTTCCAAAGCCTCGTCTGGATCAAAAAGGTTCAGGATTCTGCCTTTTCCGGCCAGACGAAAATCTCTTTTTCGGTCAGATAGTTCGCGGCGAACCAAACACCAACTTATGATAAAATCTTATGATAAAATGTCTTAATCGGTCAGTCATTTTGCCCAATAAGACCTGATTAAGACCAACCAAACAGGTCCTAAAATCATTTTTATCTTATCAAAGTAACAAGTTGTGAATCTATATCCAGGATTAAACACGGCCATTTCGATCGAGTACAGCAAGTACCGGTGGAGTATTATCTAACACCGTGTGTTCCGAGTTCACTTAAGGAGATAAAAGAAAGGAAGGAGAAGGAAATATAAAAATATTTGTATTCCTGAGTTTCATTAAGGAGGAAAATGGAATGAAATAAAAAAAATTGTGTTCCCGAGTTTCATTTAAGAAGGGAAAGGGAGAGAAATGGAGGGAACATTAGGGGAGGGGGTATGGTTGCCACAAGGCTTCCCCAAGCCATGCTATCCACCCAATAATATTGCGACATGTCAAATTTGGTAAATTGGGCAAGGCTTCAAGCCACACCACATGATATGGTTGTGGTGTGGCTTGGGGAAGCCACCGAAAATTTAGTTTTTTTTTATAAATAATTTTAACAACTTTTAATAAACAAACAACTTTTATATAAAAAAACAAACACTTGTATTACGAAATCAAACGTTACAATACTTGAAATTAAAAAAAAACACGAATACAATTTATAAAAAAACCTAAAAGTTACAATCCCATCCGTATTCCTTTGCGATTTCTCTTTTTTGTTCAAGAACAAGTGGAAGGAATTGAGGATCAACATTATTGTGCGGTTGCATGAAGTACTCGAGATCACTTTTCTTTTTTTCTTTTCGTTCACGTGCTAGTTTGGTCTCGATCACTTGACGTTGAGCCGCCATTGTAAATTTCACATCACCGTACATTTCTTGCTTCTTTCTAAACGTTTCGTCCCGAATCTTTGACTTCAATTCCCGCTCTTTCAACCAATTGCTTTGAAAGTCCGACATCATCTCCAACGCCCTTTCCGATGCCGAACTCTTTGCGGTGGACGGAGAATCACCCGACTTGTTTTTCCCTTTATGTTTTGGGTATGTCGGGGTGGAGTCGTCATTTAAATCGGGCAAGTGAGTCGACCCAAAATCATTTGAAGTTGAGTAGTGCCCCGACTCCGACGTCTTGGTCCTTTTACCCGGTTCCGGTATTTCACCGACTACATTCGGAACCAGAGCCCACTTCGGATGGTCTTTAACCTCGACCCAACACGGCAAATGAGCAAACCCGTTTTTCTCGTATAATTCCTTATACAAGTTTTGGGCTTTCATCAAAACGTCCACATCCGCACTCCCACTTGCCCAACTATTAGTCTATTTCAAAAAAAAAAGTTAGTAACTATATATATATATATATATATATATATATATATATATATATATAGGGTGAGGTTCATTGTAGACACTTTCACATGTGAAATAGCTCTTTTCACATGTGAAATGCTCTGAACAATTAGGAAAAGGAAAAAAAGGAAAAAATGAAATTATCACAACCACTAGATCGAGATCTAATGGTGAATAGGTGTCTACATGTCTACACTTATGAGGGTGTCTACAATGAACTTTTCACTATATATATATATATATATATATATATATATATATATATATATCGAGTTTTTTTTAAAAAAAACAAGTTACAAAAAAAAATAATGTTTATTACCGATTGAATGTAGAGACCATTGAAGTTAGACAACTTCGTGTTCAACTTCTTCCACTTTGAGCTAAGTTGGTCCCTAGTTCGCCCACTAGGTGCACCCATCAAACCGTCAAAGTGGACAACAACTTTACCCCAAAACGAATCGCGGGATTGTTGATCCGCTTTTTTCCCATCTTCGCTACAATGAATATAAGCTTTTGTCAAGTTAAGCTCTTCCTCCGACGTCCAAGTTTTACATTTTGCTCTCCCCGGAAATTTACCTTTCGTCTTCGTAATTACTTGGACGTCTTCGTCCATCACCTTGATCTCCTCTTCTTCAACCGCATGTTCTTCCTCTTCTTCTCCTCCTTCTTCTTCGGACTCAGAATCGATTTGACGTCGTGGCTCTCGAAATTGCGTGTTTTGGTACATGACGTTAGACGGGTATTGGGAAGAATGTGGGGGAAATAACTCCCCTTGAGCCCCAAAACGTCTGGATAAGAGATCGATGTACGGTTGGTGAGATGGATGTGGTGTGAAAAATGCGGGTTGTGATTGGGGTGGAGGATTTGCGTTGGAGGGTTGACCGGTATTTCGAACCTTCGGTTTGTATTTTTTGGTGGGAGCGGTGGATTTTTTCGTGGTAGCGGGTGATTTCTTCTTTGATCGATCCATGAGTAATATATAATATAAAATATGTGAAAGAGGTAGAAGATAGGTGAAGAAGATGGTGTAAATATGTTATAAAATGGGTAGAATTTATAGTTGTAAATTGGTAAAAAAGAAAAAAAAAAGTAGCCGTTGGAGCCCAACGGTCAAAATCCAACGTTCGGATTTACCCGGCTCTCGCCGGTTCCCTCGTGCCGCGTAGACCACAAAAATCGGAGCCAGGTGGGGGAACCACCTCAGCCGGTATGGTTGCCGGTTGGAACCGCCCGGCTCCCTTGGAACCGCGAGGCGGTAACCCCCCTCATACCGTTTCCCCTTAGACCATTTTCTATTGTTTTTCTTTTCCTTCCGATTTAAAAGAAATTAATCACATTCGTTCTCTTCTTTTCCTTTATCTTCCTTTTATCTCATTTCTTTTTTTATATAAATATTTTTTATTAAACATGTATGTCAAATAGCATGATTCAATTCTATGCTACTTTCTAAAAAAGTAAGTATTAGATACTTTATTTAGTTATCTATATATCTTTATAGTTTAAACATTTAGTCAACTTTAAATAACATACACTCTTTTCATTAATTGTTTACAATTTCACCGTTGACCAATTAAACCGTAATAGCATTTTGTACAACACTAATTAATCACTTTATGGATTTTTTTAAGGGTAAATTTGAATCACCTAACCGATCATCTTTAATCCCTATCAAGAGAAAACTCACCACTGATAAGAAAACCAAATGACCCAACTTGTAACCCCTATTTTTTTATTCTTTTGTTATAAATGAGACTTGAACCCACTACCTCTTAATAAGGGGTCATACACCTTTACCACTAAAATATTAGAAAATAGAGGACATAATTACTATTTTCATATAAAATTTTATTCTTTATATATTGGTCATCACTAACACTATGCCTACAACAAACTAGCTAGCTCTTATACGTTTTAGAAAAACAAGAAATATGAATATCGTAATCGTATCTAGCACTTAACCTTGGTACGTTATTCTATTTCTACCACTTCTAGGCCTACAACAAACTAGCTCTTATAATCTTAGGGTATGTTTGGGATTGCTAATTTAAGAAGAAAAGTGTTTTTTTTTTCTCTTTAAAGTGCTTATTAACTTATAATTTTTTTTAAAATGCATTTTAAAAAATATTTAGATTAATTTTTATAGTGAGATTACTTTTTTTATATGTAAAATGACTAAAACGAGTTTATGTGGTTACAAAGTTAAGTGAATATAAGGTTAATAAGACTATATTAGTAACTTTAAATAAAAAAAAAACAAATAAAGTTTTAAAAGTCAAGATTTCTTTATCTTTTTGGAATAATACACTCAACCTTGCAAACTAGCTCTTGTACGCTTTAGAAAGTAACTCGTTTCTAGGTTCATTCAATTGTAATGTTAATGCTTTATATTTTCATAAATCTATTTAGCTTATGTAATATATGTAATATCTAGATGCTATTGTCGCTTTGGCGCAATGGCATATTGCTCAGAGATAAAGCGGATCTTGGTCACTGGCCCGGGTTTGATTCTTGAGAGAATTCCGGGTTTTCGTCTCACCATGTATTACGCCAGATAGCCTTCCAGCTATTGTGGCGGCACAACGACTGTCTTACAGTGGCAGTCGACGGTATGGTTTCCCGATGAATTCCAAGCCGTACTTGGCGTCTAACCGGAGTGGGGTGGCAAGACTCTTCCATCGGAGAGGTGGCAGAAGCTCACTGTGATGACATCGCCGTTCAAAAAAAATGTAATATCTAGATGATTTTTTTTGAAAAAAAAAAGATAATTAATATCTATCTTTTATTGTGAAGATCGAACAACCCCTAAAATTGTTATAAAATAAAACAAGCCTAAAACAATTACAACCACAGCTTGAGGTTGGGGAAGCTTTTGATTAAAGACAACAAACAATAATATTTAAATCATGTTAAAAAATATATATTTTAATCTTCTCCTTGAGATTTTTACAATATTAATCTGAACTTCCATGTTTGAATAATATTGAGGCATTCCTGTTGCATATATATGTCTTGCAGTTGCACCCTCTCCCTCAAACACCTTCACACACACCTACCCTCTCTCATATATATATATATACATATATATGTATATGTATATTGTGTAAGAATTATCAACCCATCGATCACCGACAGCCGACAATCTTTTCTTTCATGCGAATGTTCCAATATATAATATATGTCCGAATTTATAAGGTAAAAGGCATCATGTTGAAGAAGTACTAAAAGGTTGATGAAGATGACGATGAAGTTAGTACGGTGGTCTTTCAGTTTGGTTGTTGTGGCGGCGTTGCTGGTTGTTCTACCGTTGGTACTGCCGCCGCTTCCGCCGCCTCCGCCGCTGCTCCTTTTGATTCCGGTTTTAATAATGTTTGTTCTTCTTTTCTTGGCTTTTACACCGTCTAAGGTCCCACCATAGACCCATACGACGTCGTTTCTGGTTAAACCATGCAATGAATGATGAATCTATTTGGAAAGAGTTTGAATTTTTTGGTTAATTTACTGTTGTTCGTCACACTGTACACACATGTATATTATATGTTATTATTATTATATTATCTTATTCCCTAAATATTATTATTTATCTAGCACTATTTATTACCGGAAAAATGGATTTTAATGGTCGGATAATTATACGAGTTTTAAAATTTCCTCACAATAATACAAGTTTTTTGGGTACTGGATTTTAATGATACACCGTTAGTTTTTCACTAATGGTGTTAGTCTGTTGCCTACGTGGCACCTGACGTGGACTGTTTTCCTCCTACGTGGCACCTGCCACGTAGGCAACAGACTAACACCGTTAGTAAAAAAACTAACTGTGTATCATTAGAATCCAATACACACAAAACTCGTATTACTGTGAGGAAATTTCAAAACTCGTATTATTATCCGCCAACAAGGTAAAACTTGTATTATAAAAATCCATTTTCCCTTTATTACCCAATAATATCTTGTATGCATTTGTTGACGATTTAAACCTTATTATTGTGGATTAAGGTAAACTTGTGAAATCACTTGTGGATGTAGGATTTTTGTATAAAAACAGGTTTCTTAAAAGTTAAAAGAGCTAGACTAAAATAGTTGAATTGAATCCATAAAACGAGTCAAAACAGGTCGTTCGTTAAATTGGAAAGCAAACAAAAAAGGAACTTAATTAAAGCGCAATATTTTTCCTGCGGTTAAAACATATAGTAAAAACAGGTCGGGTAAAACGGCTTAAGACACACATGTATAGGTTTACACATATAGGTACATATTTAAAATAACATATTTATCTAGTTCTTCTATATACGTTTTTCAAACTCAAATAAAAAAGTATAAATCATAAATTGAAGTTTGGTTTCACGAAATTTTAAATGATAACTTTAAATTTTGATTTCACAGTAAAGTAAATGATAAATTTAAATTTTATCATAGTTGTCTACTAAAAAATACCCTATTTTCTTGAAGGATATACAAATCAAAGAGTAACTCTTTACGTTTCTCAACAATAAAGTTACATTTCGCAAAAATTTTAATAAAAAAATAATTTTGAAAGGTAAATAATATTTATTAATATTAGTTTTGAAAATAATAATTAAAATAATGAACCATGACATGCATTTCTTACGGCCATTCATTAAAAATAAGAAATAAATAGTAAAAACTTAGAGTACAATAAAAGTGAAAAATACACCAAGAACAAGAAAAAACACACAGGAAAACAAGTGAAAAGATCTAAGGAAAACAAGTTAAAAGATCTACGGAAAACAAGTTAAAAGATCTACAGAAAACCAACAATTATCTAGAAAACCTAAAAACCAACCTTTTTTTCTCTATAACTTCTTCATATATAAATAATTTTTAAAAAGAATTTAATCAAAAAGTCTAAATTTTATTAGCTTTATTTATGGGAAAAGAAATTTTAAAAAAGAAAAAGTTTTATGATTTTTTTAGTGCATCATGCAATATTACTAACACTATTGCATAATGCATTATAATTAAAACTACTTAAAAAGAAGAAACTTAACTTAAATATGAACTTGGTTTATACAAATAATGTAAAAAATAAAAAATTGGCATTAATAAACCAATTTTATATTATTGTTGCATAGTGCATTATTAATTTCAAGCTAAAATCCAAATTTTATTTTATTTTTAAAAAAAACTCGAAAATGTTTTTAAAGTTTTTTCTTTTTCCAGTATTCATAAAATCATGAAAGAAACATATAAAAAAAGTTTTAATAAAAATAAATTTTTTTCTTGGTTTTTTTTGTTTTTTTTGCAAAATATTGGTTTTAGAACCCAACCCAGGAAAACAATCCCTTGAAATTGTCACACATTGTCAAAAAAACGGATGCTACTTTTTTTTTCATAAAATATTTCCATTTCAAACCAACTGAAGCAATTACAATGCGGTAGGGGGTAGTCGGGCAACAAGCTGTGCTCGCAACCCCCTTCTGGATAGCGAAACCAAATCTACTAAATATAAAGTTTTGAGCTTTTGGCGACGACAAATTACAATGTACAACCCGTTGAACCCTGCGTAATTCAACCGCCTCCGAGGCAAGAAACCCGAAGGTGTCGAAAGAAAATGGGATAAACACGTGTTGATTTTCAATGCAGGCTTTCTCGTGTTTAGCAACTTTGCCGAATTCCGCCTTCAAGGCAGCTTGAAAGTTACTACTATCACGTTCTCAATTCTTAACAACCATCAACCTTGAATTTGAAAACGTTCGGAATATGAAACCTCGAATAATTGACTTACTGCCTCCTTTCTTAATTCTACAGTGATGTTGAATAACTTTCAAGCGATTATCATTACCTCGGAGTTTGGATCTCCTACCACGTGATAAAGAAGATGCATTACTAACTACCTTTGTGACTTGATAAACTACGCCAACCTTAGCAGCCATCAAATGCTCCTCCTCTTTAATTTTCCTGGCCCATCAGCCTCGATATCTCTCCCACATCGTTCTAGCCACAAGCTTCTTGATCATCATGTATGCTCCTCCTCGTTGAAAATAATGATTAAAATAATAGACCAAAGGCATGCATGTATGTATGCTGCTCATTATCTACAACACCACCGGCTTTGACCTTTTCTCTTTCTCTTTTTCAATACATACACATTTCTCCAAGAAACACCTTCTCATTCTTCATCTTCTTCATTTTCATTTCTCCATTACACCATACAAAACTCTCTTCATCTTCATCCTTTTTATATACATGAATAATTCATATATCAAAAGTTCAAAACCTGGCCTAGTAAAAAACATTGTGATGCTAATCATGTTCATCTTCCACGTTGTAAAGTTATGTCAATAGTGTAAATAACCAAAGTCAAGATTTATGTAGTGTGTCATTATGTATTTAATTCAGGGATTTTAAGTGTCAAGTCTAGAAGTTGATGTCGAGGTACAAGTTTGGGTCGAGAATCAGATTTGTAAATGTTATTGAATATGTATTTCCATTGTATGCGTATTGTGTTCATCGTGAGAAAAGAGAAATATCCAGAAATCAAGAAATCGATCATGTGAATCAGGTGGGCCTAGCGCTACATAGTCAAATTATTAAAGTGGATGGACGGGGTGATCAGGTCGGATTCTGGGTAGACAGGTTGATTGGGAGTGAACCACTAGCTCGCAGATTCCCTGCACTATTTAGGCTCGCTACAGCTAAGTCTTGTAGGGTGATGGCCTGTTGTACATCTTGGAATGGGATACTATTGTTGGAAATCAGACATTCTTCAACTTAATCAAACAATATATTTTGACAATAAAAACTCGTTGATTAATTTAAAAGTTGAAGGTACATAAATCCTACACCTATGAACCCTATTTACAATACTCCTAAACCTTGGAAAATAAGAAACCTAATTACACAAATTAGGCAACTAAATAAAAAAATTCTACGTAATAACACTTTACTAATTAACCCCTAGCTTTTAAAAATACAAGATTAAATCTAATAATCACCCCCTTAATCTTGTAATGTTCCTTCAAGGTCTTGAATATCGAGTAAGAACCGAAGTTCTTCCACCTTAATCCACGGTCTCCTGTGTTCACTTTGCATCAACACATTTATTGCAACCAACACAAAAAACGCACCCCCCCCCCCCTCTTCTCTAACTCCTTTGAGATATTCACACCCACAATTTCTCCATGCACTTGAACCATCAACCACAAACATATTGACATCCTTTTCTTTGAACCATCTAGATTTTTTCCGGACACCCGATCAACACCTTGATCACGCCCCAAGTCCTCCATAACCGATTATTGTTTGTCACCTCAAAGAACCTGTTTGTGCGTAACACTTCTGTGACACGAGAAGCTTCTTCTACCAATCAAGAACACAAAGCCACCCGCTTATACCATTTTCTTAAACCCGCTAAACAAATAAGATCCAAAGCCAACTGCTTTGTTAAACCTTTTCTGCTCGTTTTTCCTGCGACTCGGTTAAGCCCTCCAATTTCCCCATCACATACCCATAACCTGCCGCCGGATTCTTCTTTGATAAACAATACACGAACCAAACAAATTTGTTACAACCGTTGCTTTTGCGACACTAAAGTCACAAAAATCCTTTCAATTTGAGACAACTTCCAATTTGCGACAAACAAGTCTCACAAAAAAAAATTCCAATTAGAACAGCAGCAACATAATCTTGCTAATGGTCAATTCAAATAATAACATACTTGAAATGTAATACTTTTACCACTCATGTGTTACCTCAAATCTTTAAACTTTGGCATTCCTTGGTGACTTGAGCTTCCACTACCTTCAAATCTGCTCCCTTTCTTTTGTGACACAAGATGTCACGTACAAAACTTGAAAAATATCAAGACGTTGCTTCCGTTGTTCCTTATTCACAAGCAAAATCATGTTTTGTCGCCGCCGTTTACGTGTACTACCTTTTCGCGATCGAAAAAAACCGCTTCTTTTGATGTTCAATCACACAAGGAAACCCGTGCTTCTTGCGCTGCTGCCCGTTGCAACCCGATTCCGCTCCCATTTGTTTTGCCGACCGTTCCGATCGAAAAATACCCCGTTTACCGATCACGAACACCAAAACAAACCTGCAAATCAATGCTACTCCGGCTCTTCTCCTTCCCTTCGATCACTCGCCCTGATACCAATTGTTGGAAATCAGGCATTCTTCAACTTAATCAAACAATAGATTTTGACAATAAAGTCTCATTAATTAATATAAAAGTTTGAAGGTACATAAATCCTACACCTAATGAACCATATTTACAATACTCCTATACCTTGGAAAAAGAGAAACCTAATTACACAAATTAGGAAACTAAATAAAATACTTCTACCTAATAAAACTTTCTAATTAACCCCTAACTATTAAAATTACAAGATTAAATCCAATAACTATTGTGGTCATGGCATTGGAAGCGTAATCCGGCTTTGCTAAATGAATTGATGGAGATGCAGGAACCAAGATCATTGCTAAGTACAGTAGCGATATCTGATGTAGATGATACATGGAAGTGGGATTACTCATACGATGGTGTTTTTAATTTGAAGCAGTTGAAACGTTTGTGTCATAGGAAAGGGTGCCAAGTTCCTTGGTACTGCTTCCCCTAGCAAAAATGGCTTCCTTTGAAGGTGAAAATCTTATGTTGGAGAATGGAGATGGGGAGAATTCTGGTTTTGAATGCACTAGCCGCTAGACGCATTCAGTTCCAGAATGTAATATGCAGGTTATGCAGGGAGAAGGATTGACCATTTATTCTTGGAATGTGTGATGGTGAAGGAGGTTTGGGCTCGACTGGCTAACTGGTGCAGATTTCGGGTACCAAATGTTATGGACATCAAGGAATTATTTGCTTTGCATGAAGGGGTAACAATGATAGTATTCAATAAGAAGCTAGCGGAAGCTAGCACCATATGGTTACGATTTAGTGCATTTGGTGTTGTCGCAATGATGTGGTGTTCAATCGAACTTCGACTAGTGCATAAAAAATTATAGCGTGAGTGAAAACATTGGGGTTCCTATGGATCTCAAGAAGGATGCGAGATCCCATGATAGAATGGTCGGAATGGTGTAGTTTTGCATTTGACGTCGGATGAGTTGTTGCCCTTTCTGTGATGTTTTTATACTAATGTTGTTGTTTGCTTGATGTTTTGAACTTGTATGTTTCATTCATTGGAGTTTTAGCTTCTTACTAGCCCCTTTTTAATAAAGTTTTTATTGTTAAAAAGAAGAAAAAAAGAAATATGAGCACACCACCAAAAAGTAGATGATAAAAAACATAATAATAATAAAAAAAGATGAATCAGACAATTAACACTTGTGCAGATGATAAAAGCCTCAATTCGGATGGACCAAAACACTTGTAGCCCAAAGCCTTCGCCCACTTCTCATGCATTTGGTCCAACAACCCAACACATATTTGAAATTTAACATAAAAATGAAAATCATATAAGCGGCAAAGAAAAGGAGACATTGAATTGAAAATAAAATATATAATTTTCACATTGCCTAATGTAATATCAAACCAAAATCGTTAAGCTAAACCGTATCAATTCTTTGACATCTATTTTAAAGAGCTCTTTTTACTTGTTGCATGAGGCATATAATATATGTGAACAGGCCTTCATTGGTAGCATCGGTAGTAATATTAAGATTCGTAGCAAACTAGCAACTTAGTCTTTTAGTAGTAATTGAAGCGTGAGTGATAATTGTGCTTCAGTGATGAATGCTCGGTAGTAACTTAAGTCATTGGAAACAAAGTTGATGATTAATAGCAACTTTGTACTTAAGAATCAATTTTAGTATATCGATTGCAACTTAACTTGTATTTTGACAACTTTGTACTGTATATCAAGTTAGGGGTTGTTTGGTTCAATTTGTTTCATTAGGTGCTGGATGAATAAGACTTGTGTAGAAAGCTGTATGAATAAGACATTTTTTAAGGCAAATCCCTTAGCGATTCAGACATTTTTTTTTATTAAGAGGTTCCAAACAAACAATCTGTATCTGTGCGATTCAGATAATTTACCATTCAGACCTCATTACGAGGTAAACCAAACAGCAACAGCCCCTTAGTCTATAGGTTGTAATTTTGACGGTAACCTATGAACTCCAGGTGCAATTGTGTCGATGATAATTGTTGGAACTGTTGATGATAATTGTTGTAACTGTTGTCAGTTATAACCACCAATACATATAACTATTAACTAAAACATTGTATTGGTATAACCCCTCTATACAAGAATCATTTGATTTGTTTTAAGAGGAAAAATCTATAATTATAAAAGAATATGGACCAAGTTCATAATTATGAACAAACCTATGAAAATTATGGTGAAAGATAGGGTTTTCACTTACTTTGGACATAAAAATAATAATTGTTATTAAAATTATTAAGTATTTCGTTCATGTTCCTCTATATGAGAGGATTACAACGAACTAAACGGTGTCTAAATCGGAGCTAAGATGAATGAGATACGATGCTCAGAGTTGTGTTGTGCCTTAAGCTTAAATAGTGTAGTTGCATATAACCAGACACACCTAGTGGGTGCCGCAAGGGGTGCGAAAACCCCAAACTCGCACTTGCGTGTGGCGTAGGTGTTGGGCGATTGTGGCGTTTTGATGGTGCACTTTGCACGATTGTATCGTCGTGATCCGCTTGAGAGCCGCCTTAGTATTTTTGGGTTGATCATGACCAGTCCCTCTGGACTCAGGTCTGGCATGGTTCTTCAGGAATAGTTGTTCAAGATCAGTTCTCCCGAACTCACGGTTGCTCCGAACTGGTTGTTACGGAACAACTTGACCCTTGAATCCTCGAATGAGTAATAAGGCGTTAACTCCATTGACTATAAGTTACTGATCAGTTTCACATGGCTTAATTGAGGCGTTAAATCCATTGATTGATTAGTTACGAAGTGCCCCTCCATCCCTATAAATATATGGACTTGAGTCTGGTTAATACACACTGAAAAACACAACTAAACTAGCTTCCGATGCATAAGACTTTACAGCATTCTTGCAGCTTCGTGCTATCATTTCAAGTTTGGTCGGGCGCTAGGTTGACTTCGGTAGTACACGCTGCTCCAACTGTTATACCCTGGGAGACAGACGGAACTTTGCATAAATAATTTAGGTAAAACATTTCAAAGCATGCATATAGCCCCAAAACAGTAAAACATTTAAAAGTGGGCTCATAGAACTCACCTTAGCTTTGCACCGCATATCTATCTTCAATTTTTGTTTTATTGTTTGCTTAATTTTTTTTATTTCTTGAAAATTTTTGAAAAAACCAAAAACGTTTAAAAAAAAACAGAAAAATGCAAAAAAATATTTAAATTTTTTTTCCTGAAATTGTTTAATCAGTGACAGGTTGTCGGCCCGGTTATTGTTATTATTCGATTGTGCTAACCTTTGTGATCCAGGATGGCTGATCAACCGAGTTCGAGTACCGATAAGCGGTGCCCGAAGAGGAAGTAGGGGGGGAGGCCGGATCCTCCATAACAGATACCGGAGCGCATGCCAAGGAGTATTCAGTATTGGGGACCAGAGATTTTACCTGACAGGGTTGATCCACCAGTTCCGGTTCATTTACGCGATTTATCGTGACATTCGGTGCTGAGGTTTGCACCAAACACAGAGGAGGGCCGACAGTGCCGACGACTCATCGTTATGGAGTTGTTGCGTCAAACACAGATGGGGCCGACAGTGCCGACGACTCATCGTTATGGAGTTGTTGCGTCAAAGGAGCATTGATTGGGGTTTGATAGCTAGGATTGGACAGTGAGAGAGGATAGAGAGATTGGTGACTGCCCGTTGGAGGAGGGCGTTAGCATGTGATGCGCATCAGTATAGAGAGCTGGCTGTTGAGTTCTTGTCGACATTTAGGTTGGCGTCTGGGTGATTTGCTAAGGATCATGCGGTGTCGCTTTCAGTAGGACGTGTGGTGCATGAGATGAGTACTTCTGCCGAATTTTTGTTGTTGGTCCAAAAGCATTGGTTTCTCAAGCTGGTCAAGAATATGATTAGGGATAAGTTTTTGGTAATGATCATGTTGCATTAACTGCAGTTCAGGCTCCAGTGAATTCAAATTCTGAGAAGAAAAACAAATATCCAATAAGGCGAAAAATTATTCTCATACATCAAACAATTCAGAAGGAAAAGCTCTCAATAGAAAAAATGAAACCTTGTTGAGGGAAATGAGTTTGGTAACTAAAGAATTCATAATGGTTAAGAAAGAATTAGAGAGTTCACAACAAAAATGCACTGCTTTAGCTAAAATCAACGAAGATTTGTTAAAAGAGAAGACATTGTTGATTGCAGAATGTGAAAAAAGCTAAAGCGGAATGCTAAAGAAGCTGCTGAAGATTTTGATGCATTATTTGAGAAAAGCTATCAAGTTCAACAGAAATATGAAAGAGCTAATCAGATTGTTGTTGAGGCTGTTGATAAAGTTATTTGTCTTCAAGAAGAGGTTGCAAAACTTCGGGATAAAATCGTGTTGTTCAGAGATAAAAATGCACTGTTGACGGAAGATGTCGACATATTCAAGAAGAAATGGGAAAAAGTTACAGAAGAAGTGTTGGACGAATGTGATTTGAGAAGACGACATATATATGAATATAATGAGATGTCTGAACAGTTCATTGCTTCTCAAAAGGATCTGTTGGATGCTCAAGTGAAGATTTCCGAATTAAAGATTGAAATTCTTGAGTTGCAACGACAAGTAAAGAATTCCAATTTGTCGCCTACTTTTCTAAATTATGTGTACAAACAGGAGAAGAGTGAAGAGAGTGTCAAGGAATCTAATTTACATAAAGTTCCTGCACCGGTTGATATGTCAAAGTTCACATCTACTTCAGTCAATCCAAGTGAGGGAATGTATATTTAATTTTAAATTTGATACTCATGCTCCTGTAAAGAAGAAGAAATCTAAGAAAAGGTTTGAAGCTGGCAAAGCTCCAAAGTTTGATGTTGGTTCTTCTTTCTTGGAAGATGATTAAATATTTGATCATGTTGAGAAGTCTTCTGGTATTTCATCGGAAGTCGAAGCTGATAAATCGTTGATTGTTGAGAACAACCTGAAAAACATTAAAGCTAAATTTACTAAAGAAGCAAATGTAAAGAATGTTGTTGTTCTCAAGTTGTGTCATCCAAAATTCCTGGATACAAGCATAAAGGTCTTGGTTATGAAATCAAGGAAGCCCCAGTTCAACAGATTAACAAGACAAAACAGAAGTAGAAAGTTGTTGCTAAGCCTGTTAAGATTTCACAAGATCAAGCACAACAGAAGCAAAAGAATGTGTTTAAATCAAAGACTAATTATTATTATTCTGGAGGTTCTTTCAAGTGGTTCACACTATTCACCACGAAGTTCATCTCCAAGGTATGATGTTTACGATGATTTCTTTGATTTATTTAGTTCTGATAATTCTTTTGGTTACTTTGATGTTTTTGCTAAGCTAGGGAATTACAAAAGCAAAGAATTTTTCTGATAAAAAGAAAAGTGCTTTGCCTAAACCTAAAAAAATCATAGGTGTAGGTATCAAAACACACGAACACACTTTCACATGTTCACTCTATTTCTCCATTGTTGTCCTGTCAAAATAATCAACCAATTAATTAGTTAAAATCCATCTTCTAAATACAAAATCAATTAATAATCAGTCAGTCAGTACCTATAAGAGAAAAGAACTCAAAACCATTTCAGGCTTGATCGGTTAACACTTCACTGAAGAATTATATGCTTATATCTATCTTAAGCTAGGAACCTTAATTATTTTACTCAGGTTCTAAGCATCCCATACATAAAAAAATGTTGCAATCAAGCAGCAACAACAACAGCAGTAGGTGCTTAATTATAAATCTGTAACTAATAATCAATTCAATAGTGCATGTTCTCATCAATTTGTTTCTATAATTGTTGGATGGAAAGGAACATCAGGCCCTCCAACAACTTCAACAGCATAGAAAATATAGTTGTATGAACTCAGAAACTGTAGACAAAAAATAATTATCCTTAACTAATGTGACTCATTCAACACATCTCCTTTTAAACTAGTTTTTATGTTACATGATTGGCCCGCTACAAAAAATGTCGTTACTGTTTATGATAGAATATTATAGAAAATGGAACATAAGGGTCCAGGGAGAACATATCTTGCCCTTTTACATTCTGATAGAAAAGGAACACAAAATTATTATACACAGATTATTTACAATTACAACAAGTTGCTTATATTAAAACCCTAAATGTAACTCATGTTCAGGTCCACATAACAAAACACTAATGATCAGATCCACGTAACAAAACCCATTGGTTCCTCATATAATTTAAATGGGCTTCTCCTTGCTTTCTTTTTTTTATTTCTATTACAAAGCCTGAACGTAACTCATGTAATTGTTTCAATCTATGAGTAGTTGAAGTTGTGAAACAAGGGCGTAAAAAAACCAAAGTGAAAATGAGCACAAAACCCACCAAATTAACAAACCTGGTGATCAGGAACTTAACGAATATATTCATAGGATTGTGTGTGAGAGGACCGACAGTGCCGCAACAATCCTATCAATGCCGAATTTTTGCTTCGTGGTGATTTAGAGGTGGGTGTTTTTAGGACTCTTATTTTCCTTCTACATGCTATGCCCATCCTTGGTTATTTTCTTGCAAACTTGACTGGGCTGCATTTTTGCAGGATTAAGGAAAAAGTTCATCAATCATGAATTGTACAAATGTATCGTAAAACCTTTTACCCCTAAAAACTCAGGTAATGATGTAATTATGATGCTAATGTGTATGAATTCAAGAAGAACTAGGATAGTCCCAAATTTTTATAAATATCAGTAATCGTTTTCTTTTTCGGGTACTATAAGTCTCAATACAAGTACGCAAGTAGATATTCTGGTGTGGAATTGTTTGGAAGGCAAATAGTAACAACTTGACACTTTTTGGGTACCGCAATACGCAATGAAGGTGGTAATTTCCGAGTAGTCATTAAGACGCAACGTAATACAAAAATGGTGAAGTCGCCGCAACGCTAAAGAATACCGCGATGTAAATTGTCTTTAATTTTGGAAAAAATATTTTAAAAATTAACATTTCATGTTTTTTCGTGTGATGCACATGTGCATCATTATCATTAGTACTGCACAAAGACGAATTGTCATGTGAAAAAACACTCCTTATGTTAAAAACATATTAAAAACAGTAAAATATGTATGGTGCTAATGATAATGTTACATAGTGTCTATGTGCAACATAGAATTTAAAAAGTTATAAAATATTATTTTTTTTGTTTAGATCTAAAGATAACACAACCATAAGATTTAGGGTGCAATTTATTGTTAAAAATATTAATGTACACCACACGTATGAGGTTTTTTTGGTGTGATGCACATGTGCATCATTAAACAAAAATACAAAAAAATTGATAGAAATATAAGACATATGGTGCGACTTGGGAAAAATATATATTAACTCATACTAAAAGTATGAGTTTTTTTTTGTGATGCACATGTGCACCTCAAAAAAAAAATGAAACGTTATTCTTAAATTTATTTATAGAATTAAAGATAACAAAATTCTAAGACTTTTGGTGTAAATTTTTAAAAAAAATATTAACGTATGAAAAAGTTATGTAGGTTTTAATATGTTTTTCGATTTTTCACAAAAAGTTGGTGCTTACGCACGATCTATATATATATATATATATATATATATATATATATATATATATATATATATATATATATATAGGGAGAAGATCATTTGAAAACTAATTGGTTTTGAGAACCAATCTAAGCCACTAGTTTATATATATGGAACCCCCCCCCCCTCACCATAAATTATACTAGTCCCCGCCTGAAATTAGTGGTTGAGATTTGTTTTTCAAAAGTTCCTAAAATAAAAAAATCTCATTTGAACCTAACCCTATATATATATATATACTAGGTTAGTAACCCGTGTATTACACGAGTTGAGTTTATAATATTAGATACATATAGAAAAACGGTTAAAATATTCAAATTTATTATGTTTGACAAATTGTTGATTAGTTTTTATTAAAATAATCAATATGGAGTAAATTTATCAAATTCACATTAAGTTTGTCAATTTTTTTTAAATGGAAATTTAGATTTTGATAAAAAATGGTAATTATACTTTATTGATAATCTAATAAATTGATACTTGTATGTGGTTTTGACATGTGGCAATGCTGATGTAGATCTCCTAGAAATGAGACATGTGGCACCCATTTTAGTGTTTTATTAGAATTAAAGATACATATATTTGGATTATGGGCAATTAAAGTTATATATATTGTTGTGGATCTCATTATGACGTTTTCGCATATTTGGTTATATATATTTATATATATACATGTTGTACTCGATCTCATGGAGTTATATTATTAGCATATAATATACTTTCATCAACTTTTATAAATCCTTGTAATTTTGGCTAAATGTCATCCTTTACTCATTGAGAGTAAACGATTTTTGTTACATGTCAAGTTTGGAAGTTATCACACACGTCACATATGGATTTTTTTGTCAATGCACCGTCGTCTAGGCTATGTCACTCGTGTTTGAAAACACACTTACGTATGTATGCTCGATAGGTGCTCGATAGTTACACAAGGCCCGAAGTTTACTAAATTTTGTTGCAGCGCACCCTAAGGTGATTATCACAACCCCCCTTAATGTTACATCTGGTTGGAGATGGTAACACACAAAAGATAAATTGTTTTTCTTTAAGATTAAAGTAAATTATTCCACTAAATATCGCATGTTCACTAGAATGTTACACCAACTACTGAGGTTTGACAAACCCCACTCAGCTGGCACGTGATGCACCACCCGACTGGCAATTGGACTGAGAACAATTTAGTGACATTAGTCAGCTTCAGTTACGAACCATTTAGTGACATGAAAATAGGCTAGCTACCTACGATATTAATTATGCTTTATATCTTATATTACTATTTATGAATGAAAACTGTCGTATTCGTATGTTTCCACTATACAATTGTGCATACTTTATTTATGTAACTCACCAACAATAGTTGACACTTGCTTCTTATGCATGCTTTACAGGTCGCTAGGACTATCGGGTTTTGGACGCGTATGTGGTTAAAAACGATTTTGTTTTGGGAAATTGCTTTTAAATCTTTTAAAGACTTTGAACTAGCATTTGAATAACATGCGCCTTGTTTTGCGCAACAATACTTTAATAATGTTTATGCTAAACTGTTAACTCTGGTTTTGGTATTGGCGATTTGGAAACGTATTTACATGTAAAACATTTAACTTTTGTTTGAGGCAACTAATGATTCGGGTCCTGGTCTGGTTCACATCCCACATAGTAAAACTCTATTAGTGGAAATTGGGGGTGTAACATATGTGTTTCATGCACATTGTATCCAAAATTGAGCTCACCATTAGACCGTCGTGGATCATCCATGCAAGGCAGGTGTGTTTTTCTAGCATATGCATCATATTCGTGATCAGAACTTCAACAGCTATTTTGATGAATTTTGTTTGTGCATGATTCTTGGTCGTCATGTGAAGTATCAAATGCAAGAGAAAAGCTACAAGATTATGCATGTCCGAACTGACACGAACTGCCAGTTCGGATGCACACGAACTTGTCCGAACTGGCAGTTCGGATGATCGTGTGTTCGCACGTAAATGTTCAACTATAAATAACTTCATCTTGTATAGAATCACAACAACTTGTCCAGATTAACTGTGTGTTTCTTGTGTACTCTCAGTGGTTTCTAATACAATCCATATTGTATTTACTTCTCGTGATAATCTTTTAAAATTGATTTCTATACGACCGAGTAGACGATCCACCTCTCACGCAATTGCAATTGGTATCAGAGCTTTCGGTTCTATCTACTAGTCTAGAAATCTGTGTTTTTTAGATTTTTTAAGTAAAAAAGTGGGGGAATTTGAAAAAATCTACTCATTTTTGTGTTCATTTGATCATCTTTCCTAAATCATTCCTATTGAGTTTATTTGACTTACTATTGAAAATCTCGTTCGAAAACACTAAAAATCGTGAATTTTGAGTCAGAAATGGTTCGGTTCGTCTGAGTTCGGGTGAGATCTGTCTATTCGAGAAAATAACCGCTCCAAAGTCATGGTTCGGCTGAGTTCGGTCTAGTTCGTTCAAACGAAGTGTGGGTTCGGCTAGGTTCGTCTGTGTTCGTTTGATTGTTCGTTTCCAGTTCGGATCGATTTCGGTTAGGTTGGTTCGGTTTAGATTGTGTTCGGATACATTTTGGTTCGGATCTCAGTTCGTCTACACGAAGTCTCGGTTCAGCTCAGTTCATTTGAGTTTGGTTCGGCTTTTCTCAGTTTGGTCGGCTCTTACTCAGTTCGTTTGATATGTGAACAATACATATATCCTAAAGATGCTTCTGGAGAGCCGATTCTTCAAAGAAAAATCACTTCTGAACAAAACAAAGCATATCAAGTTGAGAAAAAGGCGTATGATACTTTGACAATGGTATTGCCCAAAGAGTTGCTACATCAATTTTCTGCTAACTATACATCAAAAAGTTTATGGGATACATTGCAAAAACGATGTGAGGGTAATGACCAATAAGAAAAGTCGACAAAAGGTCTTGAAGAAGGAATTTGATAGTTTCAAACATTATCAGAACTAATCAATTTCAAATATGATTGCAAGATTTGCACACTTGATGATTGAGATGAGTTTGGTGAGTCTTACAAAGGAATATGCTGATTTGAAAGAAAAGATTTTGGAGGCATTACCCGATAAATGGAAAAATTATGTCATGATGATTACCCATGATAAAGAGTATTCGGGTTTATCTTTCAACGATTTGGTTCAAAGAATACAAGAAAGGGGTATGGAGTTAACTGTGAATAAGTCACTTCCTGCAAAAATCCAGAATCCTTTTGTGTATCATGGTGAAAATGATTCTACCATTAATGCTGTGAAGTCAAATATGTTAAATTCCGCACCTCCTACAGCATTTATCGCCGATAAATCTAAAAATCTAGTTATTCTTCTGGATGCACTATTTCAATTCCAAGTTCATCGACACAAAATGCTTTATCTGTTCAAACAACTGATGATTATATGGCTTTAATATTTGCGTTGGTATCTTCATATTTTGGGGTTATTGATGGTTCAGTGAGTAATGCAGAACTGACAAATGAAGATTATGATTAGATTGATTATGATCATCTTGAAGAGATGGATTTGAATTGACAGTAAGCTATGTTGGTTCGTAGAACGAAGAAATTCTTTAACAGAACCAGGAAGAAGAGGTTGAATCAAGATGGAAAGATCGGGTTTGATAAATCAAAGGTTAAATGTTTCAAATGTTCAATATATGGACATTTTGCCCGAGAATGCCCAAAGTTAACTGATAATAACTTGAAGACTGGTCAACATGCTCATCTGGTCATACATTCACCAAATCAAGATAAAAATGATCAAAAAACATTCGTTCCTGTTGATAACAGAATGACAGAAATATTTTGGCATCCAAATGAATTTGCTTGGAATGCAGATTCTGAAATTACAAGAATGCCACATGCTTATATTAATGTTTCTTTAACATCTCGTCATTTAGATGATAGCATTTTAACTGATTCTGATTCAAGTTCCAAGGTATCACTGGTTGAAGAGGTTCAGACAAAGGTGAATAATAGTTCAAAGGCTGAAGAATCTAAATGTTTTGGATGTGTGAGTCTACACAACAAAAATGCAAGTTTAGAAAGAGATTCTCAGTTATCAACTGGAGAAATTGTTGTCTTAAAGAAAGAGTTGGAAGAGTTTCAGAAGAAATATTATGAATTGGTTCATGTTAATGAAGATTTAGTGAAAGAGAAGAGTGGGTTAGTTGAAGAGTGTGAAAAGGCTAAAGCCAAAGCTAAGGAAGTTGCTGGAGATTTTGAGGCATTATTAGAGAAGAGTTATCTAGTTCAACAAAAATATGAACAAGCAAATGCACTTGCTATTGAATCTGTTGATACAATTCTGAAACTTCAAGAATAATTATCTACACTTCGTGCTGCAAATGTTCTTCTTAGAGATAAGAATGAAGTATTGACAAAGGATGTTGAGATATTCAAAAAGAAGTGGGAGAAAGTTACTGAAGAAGTATTATATGAATGTGAAATCAGGAAGCAGCAAACGTATGAGTGAAATGATCTCAAAGAAGAATTTATTAAGTCACAAAAGAAAGTATTTGCTGCTTAACATAATATTTCTGAGTTAAAGTCCGAAATTTTGGAGTTACAAAGGCAACTCAAGAACTACAACTTATCACCAACTTTGCTGAATTTCTTGTATAAGAAGGATAGGAGTGAAGATAGTTTGAAAGAGGATGATATTCATAAGGTTCCTCAATCCGTGGATTTATCTGAGTTTACATCTGCTCTTCTTGATCCTAAAGCTGAATTGTATGATTCTTCCAAGTTTGCAACACCAGCGAAGAAGAAGAAGAAGAAGAAAACTAAATCAGCAAAGAAGAAAGTAACATTTGGTGAAGCTCTAGTTTGGTTCCAGTTCATCATTTTTGGAAGATGAAGATATTTTTGGTAAAGTTGAGAAATCTTCTAGTCCTTCATCTGAAGAAGAAGCAATTAAATATTTGGTGCATGAGAACAATCTGAAGGATATTAAAGATAAATTTACTAGAGAAGCCAAAGAGAGAGATGCTTCTGGTTCTCAATCTGGATCTGCAAAGACTCCGGGTTACAAGCATAAAGGTTTGGGACTTGAGGTTAAAGAATTGCCCATTCAAGCTCAACAATCAAAGAAGACTGAGAAAGTTTTGAAAGTCAAGAATCAAAAGAAATCACAATCTCCAACAAAGCAAGTTTTTAATTCTTCTGGAGGATCTTCATCTGAATCTAAGGTTTCTTCGCAGAGTCAATCTCCGAGGTATGACTCCTATGATGATTTCTTTGATAATTTTGGCTCTGATCATTCTTCATGTTTTAAAAATTCAAAGACTTTTTCAAATGTTTTAAAACTTCGTGAAAGAATTGTTATGCATGTCATCAATCTAGATATTTAGCTGCAAACTATCCAACGACTGCATATATCCACAACACTACCAAATATATGGATAATAATGGTCAAATATTTTATGAACCATGGTCCCCAAAGGCCAAATCAACTCGTAAGTCGTTTTGGTCCAAACCAAATACGCCGGTTGACACTGATTCTGGTTCTGATAAAAAATCAAGATCATCTTTAATTTGGAAACCAAAGAGTGTTTCCAAGGTCAACAACAAAGACTATGTGGAAGACACCGGGCGACCCGACACTGTTGAATCGGGTCGATCCCAAATCGACTAATGTTTTATTTGGTGTCAGCAGGTATTTCAGGAAGACCTATCAGTAGTTGATAGATTGCTAATAGTGGAATATATGTGTTTAACTTAAAATGAATTTACAAAATTCTGTGTTTTCAAAATACTCACATGCAAGTATCCGTGTTGGTTGATCAGTTTTCTTTTTTTTTCACTCCATCTCGTTTTGAGAGGGAGTTTGTCCGAAAATTAAAAATCCGGTGTGTTGTTTTTCAAATGGTAGAAATGAAAATATAAAAATAGAGTTTGTCATTTTTAGGGGGAGAAAATTTGAAAAGTTAAAAACATTAAAAAATGAGAAATTGTATTCGACATGTTTGAGACATGACGGTACATTGGCTAACGTTGTCTAGCTCATGGATAAACTAGATAAAAAAGCCATAGGACTATTGTTCGATGTGCTAGGTAGGCTCTGCAAATCAGAAAGTATACAAATGTGATATACACTAAATCTGATGTTTGACCTAGTGGACAACATCTTGATGCATATCTCATGATATATCAAGAAAAAGATTTTGCAAAGATTTAATCTTGTTTGATTTTCTTTATTTTCTTAAATGATCGGACTATCTCTGCGTGTTCACAAGACCGACCTGATAGTTGTTCATTTAAGGTTATGCTTTATTTTCTTGGTGTTTCGTATAATTCATTGGACTTTCTCTGCGTGTCCACAAGACCGACATGATTGTTGTTGAATTATACAATTTCAACTTGTTTTATTTTCTTATTTTGTTAAATCTGAGGCCTTATTGCATTTACTTTTATATCAGAAGATACCAAAAAGATTTTAAGTGTGTTTTGATATAAAGTTTTAGAAAAACTTAAAAATATTATGTTTTTTATTTCTTTTGGATTAATCGACATAGAATACAAAATCAATTTCAAAACCAATATATATTGGAGTCTCAAAGAGACGTTTTGCGCCAAGATTATTTATGTTGGCAGGTTTCTAAGTGGAAAGAAAACATCACAACTTCAAGTCTTATGAAACTGTTGATAAGGAGAGTTCATGTGCTATAACGTCAAGTATTCAAGATCAGATTAACCGTCGAGTTGAAGGAGAGTTTGATTGAAGATACAAGATTATATGAAGATTGATATTGCACATCCCGAGGGGGAGTTTGATTGAAGATACAAGAATACCGAGTAACCACACCGGAAATCGATTTCACCGATTATCGCATCGATTATCACAGTCGCCCTTCTAACAACCATAACAACACTAATCAAGTATTTAGTGATACTTTTCATCTGAGTCATACTGAATGACCCCTCTGCAACTATCAGTGATGTACGTGCGTTAGATATCGTTATAACACAATCGTGTCCAAATCACTTTTTAGACTTTCCGGCTTTGTTACACTCGGATTTAAGATCCGGTTTCAATTCACACACGATCCTCAACTCCTATTCTCTATCATGTCTAAGTGGAATTATCCATTAAATTTCCCAAAGTGTCAGTTGAAATATACCTATCAAACCGAACTTCGGTTTTCTACATCTTCTCCGTTATACGACGTTTCTCCGTTTAGTCTCTGCACATCCTCTTATATCAAATAACAGGTCTCATATTTGATGTAACCTTCCAACACCCCTTCCGGATATTCACTATCATTATGTGTACCTAACATACGTAAAATGAGGTGTTACATATGAGGATTTATGTTTTTTAATTTATGAAATTCCACTACATCCAAAATGATCTATCCTCCACTACGAGCCAATATGCAAAATCGGAGATGTTTTCAAACATTTTAGAGAATTTTTCAAAACAAAACTAACCAAATCAAAGTCTTTAATAACCAGAGATGTTTCCAAAGGTTTATACCTTCTGGAATATTGCTTTCGTTGTTAGGTTTATTTTGGGATGAAACCTCAAATTAGTTAAATTTTTTTACATTGTTAGGTTTAATTCATTTCAAATAATGCCTATCAAATCCTTATACAGATACCAAAACGGGGTAAGAAAGGTAAAAAGAAGAAAGTAGAAAACGAGTTAAATTCAAACATTTTGGCATTTTGCTATAATAACTTGTTTTTGTTTATTGTTATTACAATTTTCGTCGCATTATTACTTTTTATACATAATTTTTAACTTTATATTATAAGGGTCTATTTTTTATCTCGCTTAGAGCCAGAAAATTTTTATAGTTCTCAGAGTTGCCACTGCCTAAATTATACAATTTTCTTCGTCTCTAAACCTCCACTAAATGAAAAAAATATATATATAATAAAAAGGTATTATCCAACAACCCCAAAACTAATGTAGGCTTAAGATACTTGATAAATAAAGGCTTTATCCTTTAATTAAATATTCTTAATTCAAATCCAGAACAATATAATGGATTAACCGTTATCAAGCAAAATTGGTGTAATGGTTAAAATTATAAGCTTGTGGTTGAAGAGACCCAAGTTCTAGTCTCACTCACACCACTTTGTGAGATATTGGTGGGCAATGAAGGATTGAGCTTGCTTAATCCTGACTCACAAGGGAGGGTTTACGGGTTTGCCCGGTTCCCGCCCGATGGTGCAAATGGGGGGCGCTCCCGGGTTCCCTCGCTATGAGGTTTGGACTCGAAACAGTGGGTAGGTCCAGGGTAACCAGTCCTGATACACCGCTGAGCCAAATTACCGTTAAAAAAAATAATTGATTAACCGTTAAAAAGAGTTCTAACAACCCGAAATCTCTCTCTCTCATTATACAACCCACAAATATTGACAAATCACAGGTACAAATACCGTCTCTCTCACCAACACTTCGTAAATACAAACTCATTAAAATCGACCATATATTCAACCACTCACATTGCATGCATTTCCAGATCCCTACAAAACACCAACCAAAATGATGCTCCTCAATACACTCAACAAACGACGCCGTTCCGACAAGTCAGCAGCATACGGAACACCTGCTACCCACTTACCAAATCCATACAAAAAAACAATGTTTCCGGCCATATTCCGGTGGGGTTTTGGGCTGAAAGCATTGGCGGTGATGGTTTTGCTCACGGTTTCTCTGGTGGTTCTTCCGTTGATACTGCCGCCGCTCCCGCCGCCTCCGCCGCTCCTCCTCTTCCTCCCGGTGTTGATTATGTGTCTCCTCGTTTTCTTGGCGTTTGCTCCGTCGGAATTGCCACCGGACGACGTCGTTTATTCATGTTGAATTTAGTACAAAAATGCAATGAATCTGTGAGAGGGAGGCAAGTAGTCTTTAATGGGTGAGGTTTGAAATTGAAATTACTTTTGTTCAATACATGCATTCTATTCTATGTATCTATCCATCTTTATTAATTAGTTTCTTATTTCTTATAATGAATTTAATTTAAATTTTAATTAAATTTACTACGTATATATCCATCGGTTTCACCGAAATTTTTGGCTCTAGCATATTAGTCATACCCCCTTATGACTTATTATATGACTTATTATATGTAGGAGGTTATGGGTTTGAGTCTCGGGTATAGGAAATTTGCTTCGGGTTAAACTAGAGGGTTTTTAGTTATAAGTTCCTTTTTGGTGGTGGATAAGTCGAGGCTTTACGCTTTGTTATGGTGAACGTAGTGGTAATACCGCATCATGCCTGGAGTGTCAAAATCAGTATGGGACGGCTGTAATCCCGTCTCAGGAAGGCTCATTCGGGTATTAGAGATTTGGAGAGTAGTTCCAAACGCCGTTAAAAAAAAAATACCGCACCATGCGCCTTGCATACGTGTTGCTGGTGGAAGTGCAGCCACACCAAAACAACCAAGATAGGGCCACACTTTTAGGCTTGCGACCCCGTGGTCTCTCAATTCTTCTTTCTATGTAGAGTAAATTACAGAAAATAAGGTAAGTTATGTTTTATACAAATTATAGATTATGTTCTTTGACTAACATAATTATGCTACGTGTCTTTAACTTACATACTTGTTTTGAGAAAATGCCCTTTAGCTCTAACGTACTTAGAAAATGTCTGTTAACTAAAGGACAATTCAGTTATTTTAGAACTTGTATAAAACATAAAGAATATTTTCTGTAATTTACTCTCTATTTAACACTTTATCTCTTATACCTTTTAAATAAAATATTAATAAAAAAAGTGAAAGGGTGGTGTGGGGTACCTGGGTATTACGAGGGGGCTTTGAAGGTGTGGAGGGTGGGTGACTGTATAAGTACATATGACATATGTTTTATATCTCTTCAACAAAAGTGAAAGGGTGGTGTGGGGTATCTAGGTTTTACCGGGAGGGGATTTGAAGGTGTGGAGGATGGAAGACTGTATATGGCATATGTTTTAGATGGGTATAAAATAATTTTTTCTTTATATATTATATGTCATTTAATATTTATTTGTAATTTTTTAAGTTAGAAGTCATATTAAAAGTAATTAAATGAGTAATTATGTAAAAAAAATCACAAGTCCAATAAATGATAAGGGATGTGATATATTTTTGTAACAACTATCATCGATTTATAAAAAAAATAATATAGAAGGGTATATGTTTTAAACTCGCCCCGGACATCTAAAATCTCAAAGACATCTATGAGTATTACAAATAAAATAGAGGAAATGTAAGGTAATAATGTGACGTTAAAATTGCATAGAAAAATAAAAGGAAGGTGTGGGTTGACCAATATAAAGTATAAACACTTTTATTCGAGTGGAAAAATGATTCATTTGTCAAGGTGTTATTAGTTTGAATGTTCAAATCAATCAATTTAAATGTGAGTAAATTTAGTAATTTTTAGATGCAAGGCTTCTAATCTCATCCGCTGCTTAAAGCGACTTTAATCTGAATAGACAAATCACCGGTCATCTTTCTTTAATTTTATTTATTATTTATGTAATTAATTAAAATACATAATTTCCTTATATATCAAAAACGGTAGCTTGTCAGTCACACAAAGGGACTATTCCCTTGAGCGTGTTTTTTTTTTGTTGGAGTTAAAGGGCGGTGGACTATTCAAGTTTTATTGATTGGTCAAGTTGGGCGGTGCTCTTTTTTTTTCTATTGGCTTTGTTTTGTGGTGGCAACTTTCTATTTGCTTGAACACGTAAACCTTATCTTCTTTTAGCTTTAAAGCTAAGCTTTTATGCCATAAAGGGAGAGAGAGAAACCTCTCTCCGGTGATTCCTACCGATTCTTTCATCTCTCTCTCTCAACCACACCAGAATGGTGATGGTGACTGTGAGATCAATGGTCGGTTTGGGGGTGTTTTTCGTTTATCGTTGTTCACGACGCAACCTCGATCTAGGGTTTCTTGATGACGGCGGCGGCCGTTGCCGGCGATGATGATGGTTTTGTTGTTCTGTTCTCTCTCTCTCATTCTTTTATAGATCCGGATTAGAGATCTGGACCAGATCTCTTCTTCGTTGCCGCTTTTGGCATTCAGATCTGTATAACGTCGAGGTGGCGCCGTTTAGGCGCAGCTCCGTTGATGATTGGGGGTTTAAATGTTGTTCCGATCCAGATCTGAAAAAGGACGATCTCTCAGTTGGAGGGATTTGTGGTGTTCGACAGTCGCCGAGTTATGCCTCTGGTGACCGGCGTTCCGCCGTCGGGTTAATACCTCTGCTGATGGTGGTCGCCGATTTGGGATGCGCCGGTTTGTGCCCTGGTTGTTAGCCGCTATACGGCGGCTCTAGGGTTTCTTTTGCCTTTGAAAGACGAATGTGTCTTTGTTTGGTGTTCTGTTTCCCGATCTGCGTTGGTGATTATTGTTCGGTAGTGCGTGTTTTACGAGATGAGACCTGCATAGGTCGGTGATTCTTACTCGATTCAGACATGCTATCTTAATTTTGGCTACTGTTTGTATTTTGGCTGTGATGAGTTTTCTTTGTTGGCTTGGAGTAAAGATACAAGGACCACTGTCTTGGCGTGGCAAATAGATTTGCAGCCATGGTACGTTTAGTTCTTTGCTCGCCATCACTGATCTGAGCCACATTGAGATGATTTACCAAGGTTTATACTTTTTTTTTCTTCATGCTTTTGATGTCATTTTCTTGATTTGGGATCAATTTACAGAGGCAGTGATGATTTCTTTTGACAATTTGAGTCTCTACTTTTTTTGGTTATTTATAATGTTTATAAAAACTACAATGATCTTATTTTTTGTTTTCACGTTTTTTTCTTCTTATAGTTTTTTGTTCTAATGTAACTCAGGCACTTAAGGCTCTTATTTTGGAGAGAATGGGTAAAATGGAGGAAGCATTATCTGTCTGCATCAATGCTAAAAAAACATTTGTATAAGAATGATACGTTCTTAATTGATGATCTCACATTAAGCACATTGCAGATCGTTTTCCAGAGGCTAAAGAACATCAAAAGTATATACAAATTTAAGAAAATTCTAAGAGACATTTAAACAGGCACTTGGTGTGCACCAAGAAAAACAACTCTAATCCACATAAGTTGACATTTGATTCGCAACAAAAAAAATAAAAAATAAACAAACAACTAACATGTATTTAACCTAATGAAAGAACCAATCTATAACCCAGAAATTGAAAACAACCAACTAAATTATGATGACAGATTTCATATGGTTTAATTACTTAGAAATACAAATTCTGACATGGTCACGTAGGTGATGGAGACATTGATATTGGTTAGCTCAACCTTCGTGACCTAGGACGTCAACTTTCTAACATTTTCGACCCGCCGCAAGGCGCGGGTCGAATTACTCGTACCATTAAAATAAGGCGGAATTCCTAAAATAGTGAGGCTTTCTCTCGGAGTCATTTTTTATTATTTGAGATTGAGGTAAAATTTGTTATTTTTTATCCTTTACATAGTATAGATTTTGTTGGGTATATTTGTTTGTATTAAGAAATCAAATACTATTTCATATTTGTGAAACTACATAACGGATTATGTATACCTTCTAATTTACTTATAAATCTATACTTTTTTTATTTTTTAGTAATTTATTTAGCTTTATTTAAATGTACAATTAAAATTGTTGACTTGTGATTATATCTACAAGTTGGAAAACAACCGGGGAGAAAACAAAGGCCAAAGGAGGCACATAGATTTTGGAGTTCTGTAATTGTGGTTTTCACACCATATTTTTCGTAAAATAATAATTTAAACAACTAACCAATTTATTACTTCTTTCAACAAGAAAATTATTACTGATCACGCATATAGTTTATAAGATCTAAGTTTATAATCGTTTGGTTAGACTATGTGTAATGGGTATGATGTTTCGAAATGGTGTCCTAGTGCCCCAACACCTTTTCTAAAGGTGTGTTGGAATTTTGAGAGAAAAACTAGTGAAAAATGTGTTTTATGGGTTTGTGTAGTATGTTATGAGGCTTTCCAACGCATCAAACCACATCTAAATCCGAGCTCGTATGAATGAGATATCGAGGCTCATAGTTGAGGTTTCAAAGTTGTTAAAGCTGCAAAAATTAGAGAGAAAATAAAATGAAACTTATCCCACATTGGTTGGGGGATAAATCCGGCCGTACAATACGGTTTAGGCGTTTGTACCATGGGAAACAAAATGGGATCTTTGGTAGACCCGGAATTTGTTTTAAGGGACTCAGGTTTTGACCTGAATCCTTCGTCAAAAAGTTTTCTATGTTTCTTATTTTCTTCAAAGCTTTTAATATTTTTGTCAAACTATTTTCAACCTTTTCTGTCTTCACTCTAAAATTCTAAATCATTTCAAATATTTTACTTTACTTTTTTTTTAAAAGCCGATAATATATTCACCAAAAAAAAAAAACAAAGCCAAACTCAAGCTAGCAAGGAGCTAGAGAGAGCAAGCCACAACCAAGCATTACACCATACAAAAGTTGGTCCAATCTATAGTTTTTCTACATCTATTCTCTATCCAAAGATAACACCAACTCTTTATATTACAAATCACCTTACTAATCGACGGTCTTCTTCCTTGGAAAATCACCTCATTCCGCTCCTTCCAAAGACTCCAACAAGCTGTGAGAATAACGCCGTGAATAATCTCCTTTTTATCCCCTTGATGTTATCCCCCATGTGAACCCGTTGCGCACGCCAAGCAAAGACATTAACCTTGGTTGGTACAAGTCTACTCCATTTGAGTTTAAATCCTTGAAGACTTCCCTCATGTTTATATAACTGATGCCAAACGACTTTGGCCGAGAACTAGTCCCCATTCCCACTGTTCCATTTCCACGTACCATTATCCCATACAATTAATTGTTCCAAATTAATCCCTTTCCCATGCAAAGCCTTTTTAACTCCAATCACATTTTTCCAAACGCCAGTAATTGAATTTTTGCAAGTGAACTGCTCAACCCTCCCACTAACTACGTGAATTGCATCGATAACCCGCCACCATAATCGACCCGCTTCCTTCTTCAAACGCCACAACCATTTACTTATGAGACTCAAATTGTAATCTTCCAGTTTTAACCCAGCCCCCCCTATCTTCCTGCCAATTTGACAACCTTCTCTCAAAAGTTTTCTAGTAACATTTTTCCAATATTGAGCGTCGGTTCATATTTGCCCCCACCATTAATCCCAAATAACCAAATGGAAGAGCCCCATCCATACACTTCATCAAGTCTGCCACCCTTTTAGTTTCAAAGGAATCCACATTAACCCCATACAAGGTGCTCTTGTGGAAGTTCACTTTAAGCCCGGAAACAAGATAGAAGACCCGAAGAATGCGAATCCACTTTACTTTATTATTACTAAACCCTTTTCTACACCGTATTCTTTCTTTCCCTTTTAGAATTTATTTCTTTATTTCATTGTTATGACACATTACATTTCCTTGTAATTTTATTTTCTTATATCCCTTTCTTATTTCCCTATATTGTACTTAAATTTCAACTTCCTTGTAATTGTTGATAGCGCGCGTTGCTGCGGGGTTGAATTTGTATACTGGACGAATGTCAAAAAATTAAGTGGTATAAAATGTAAAACTCTAAAAGTCTCGTGGTGAAAGTATAAAACTATGACGAAAGTTAAAAAGTTAAGGGGTATAAAATGTAAAAGTATAAAAGTCTCGTGGTGCGCGGCGTTGAATTTGTATGCTCAACGAAAGTTAAAAACTTAGGGGTATAAAACGTAAAAGTCTAAAAGTTTTGTGATGAAAGTATAAAACTATAAAAGTATACTAAAAACGAAAGTAGAAAAGTTAAAAGTTTTATGGTCAAAGTAGAAGACAACAAAACTTAAAACAAAAAAAACTTTAAAAGTTAGAGAGTTAAAAAGTTAAGGGGTATAAAACGTAAAAGTCTAAAAGTCTTGTGGTAAAACTATAAAATATAAAAGTATACTAAAAACGAAAATAATAAGTTAAAAGTTTCGTGGCCAAAGTAGAAGACAACAAAACTTAAAACAAAAAAAAAACTTCATCGAAGTATAAAACTATGAAAAAGTCATCGTCAAAGTCAAAAACTCTAAAAGTATACTAAAAAATGAAATTAGTTGCATAAAAAACAAAAGTTAAAAAATTAAGGTGTATAAAACGTAAAAGTTTAAAAGTCTCGTGATGAAAGTATAAAATATAAAAGTATACTAAAAACGAAAGTAGAAAAGTTAAAAGTTTCGTGACAAAAGTAGAAAACAACAAAACTTAAAACAAAACAAAAAAAAAACTTTAAAAGTTAGAGGGTATAAAACGTAATAGTATGAAACATATGTGGCCAAACTATGAAAATCTAAAGTTACTATTTCATTAAAAAAACAAATTGTAAAAGTTTAGGGGTAGAAAACGTCAAAGCACCAAAGTCACGGGGCCAAACTATGAGAAACAAAAAGATCACTATTCACCTATCAATTTTCATTGTTATAAAAAAACCTTTAAAAGTTAGAGGGTATAAAACGTAAAAGTATGAAACATATGTGGCCAAACTATGAAAACCTAAAGTTACTATTTCATTAAAAAAAACAAATTGTAAAATTTTAGGGGTAGAAAGCATCAAAGCACCAAAGCCACGTGACCAAACTATAAGAAAAAAGATCACTATTCACCTATCAATTTTCATTTATATATATAAATATATATATATATATAGGGGATGGTTACTTTGAAAACCACCCCGAGTTGTGAAAACTACGAAAACTTTTTAAAATCGGGGTTAAAAATTGTTTTTTTTCTTTTAATTTTTTTATGGTGGTTCTCTATGCTACAGACTACCCTCGAGTGGAAAAAAATAAAAAAACCGCCGAGTAGTTTTTTTTTAAAAAAAATATACAAAAACGTCATGTTACGTATGTTACATTTTGCATATTTACGTAACATAAAAATGTAACATATGTAACATGACGTCTTTCTAAATTTTTTTAAAAAAAACTACTCGGCGCTTTTTTTATTTTTTTCCACTCGAGGGTAGTCTATAACCTAGAGAACCACTGTAAAAAAATTTGAAGAAAAAAAATAAATTTTTACCCCGATTTTAAAAAGTTTTCGTTACATTTTTATGTTACGTAAAAATGCAAAATGTAACATATGTAACATGACGTTTTTGTATATTTTTAAAAAAAAAACTACTCGGCGGTTTTTTTATTTTTTTCCACTCGAGGGTAGTCTGTAACTCAAAGAACCACCATAAAAAAATTTGGAAAAAAAAAACAATTTTTTACCCCGATTTTAAAAAGTTTTCGTGGTTTTCACAACTCGGGATGGTTTTCATTCTAACTTTTCTCTCTCTCTCTCTCTCTCTCTCTCTCTCTCTCTCTCTCTCTCTCTCTCTCTATATATATATATATATATATATATATATAATAAATATAAAAGAAAAGTATGTCTACAAAATAAAGTAAGTATAAGGACCAAAAATGTTTAAAAACAAAATAGACGTGGTCAAATTCAAAAAATCTAAAAGAACACTATTCATCTAGAATTTGATTGTTATATAATAAATAGATTAGATTTCTTTTGTTTCGTATCATAATAAATAAAGTATTTATTTTATTTAAATTCACGAACGGTTATCCTACAAACTTAAAATAAAATTTTAAAACACCGTTCGTTTTATAAAAACTTCACTACCTCGAGTCTCAAAGTTGGACATAGATTTCTCGAGGTGATTTAGTGTTTTAAAAAGAAACTTTTTAACTCGTCTTTAATTCAAAGTTGGTCTTAGAATCAAACGAGTTATCGTTACGACAAATAAAATTTTCAACATCCATAAGTTGGACGTTATAAAAAAAATAAAAATAAATAAAAAAAACTCCTAACATCTATTAGTTGGACGTTATTCTAACCTCCATTAATTGGAAGTTAATACCTTATTACAATTATTTAAATCATCCGTTTGTTGGACAAATTTTTAAACTTCTTAAACGTGCACGTTTAGGAGATTAAAAACTCTCTTCTACTCCTTGAAAACCATCCATTAGTTGGAGGTTTTTCTTACATTTTAAACGTGCGAGTTTAAATAAATTTCTGAAATATTAACTTGTGTACTTTTCTATTTCAGAAAAATGACTAACGAAGTTGAAAAGACGGCCGAAAAGTCTAAGGGAACACCATCGGTTGGTACCCAAAGTGACATAACGACCAACACCATCGTGAGTCATGCCGAAAAACCCGAGAAGTTCTCGGGTTTACACTTCAAATGGTGGCAACAGAAGATATTGTTCTACGTAACCACCTTAAACCTTGCGAGGTGTCTCACGGAGTCCGCTCCCCAACTTGAAACCGTTAGCGCGGTGGAAGCTTGGAAGCAATCGGACTACTTGTGTCGTAACTATGTGTTAAACGGCCTCATGGACTCATTGTATAATGTCTACTTGGTGTACAAGACTTCCAAAGAATTGTGGGAATCTTTAGACAAGAAGTATAGAACGGAGGATGTTGGCATGAAGAAATTCATGGTGGCCCGTTTCTTGGACTATAAAATGATTGATAATAAAATGGTGATGAGCCAAGTCCAAAAGCTACAAATTATACTACAGGGGTCCACGCAGAGGGTATGTCCCTCTTTGAGACGTTTCAAGTGGCGGCAATGATCAAAAAGCTTCCGCCTTCGTGGCTTGAGTTTAAGAATTATCTTAAACACAAAAGAAAGGAGATGGCAATCGAGGATCTTATTGTTCGTCTTCGTATCGAGGAGGACAATAAGATGGCCCAAAAGGTGTAACATCCCAAAATTGAGAAATGCATGACTAATGTGATAGATACATATGATATACGTGTTAGATAGGTGAACGTGATAAAACGGGTAGAAAATGCATGGATTACCGATTACCAGGTAATAAATTGATAAAGGATAATAATATACATGTTAATTGACAAAATGAGTTAAGAAAATAAGATAGATATGCATGTGTTTTATATCAAAGATAATTGATATATATTATGTTAGCATGAAAAATGTATTTAAACGTTAATATGATAAAAATAAATGATAACCGAGACAAAATGCCCTTACGTGATTACATTATATTAAATACATGTGTAAAAGTGTGTTTGAATAGTATAGATGCATGTGAAATATTCATTTGATGAATATATATGTGAAAATACGTGCTTGAATGATTAAACGTATGAAAAATGCATACTTAATGATTAATAAGAAAATAGAAGGGCTAAAAGCATAATTTATGTAAAGTTATAAACATGTACAAGTATTATACGTATTTATAATTATTATAAGTATTCCGAGGCTTAGAAAGTATTATAAAAATATCTTAAAGTGATTCGGAACATAAAATAATAATTATGTAGAAGTTAGAAGGGCTAAAGTGTAAGTTACTGAAAAATATATATAAATAATATATATATATATATACGTATGTATACGTATATCATCGAGCGTGTCCCGGCCCTTAGAAACTTTTATAAATATGTTCTATAATGATTTGGTGCATAAAATGATAGAACGGTTAAAGTTTAGGGGTTAAAATGTAATTAAAAAGTTGAGGAACCAAAACTGCCAAACTGGCAAAGTACCTCGCGGTACGCGAGGTAGGCTTTCCGATACGCGAGCCGTGTCTGGTCACGATTTTGGCCACGACTCGAACTTGCAGCCTACGTTTGGCCTTACTACGCGTCGATTATGGCCGATTAGTCAGTGTTACACGTGTAGGAACCCCTGGGCGACCTTGTTGGGTATAAATGCAGCTCCAATTCATTCATAACTGGTCACCAATTAACGATTTTATCACCTAGAAACCCTTGAATGAGCCGCAATCATCTTCTACAAAATTCGTGCAATCCGCTTGGAGTTAGAAGCTGATTTTCAGCAGTCCACCATTTCTTGGTATTCTATTTAAAAGCCCCTTATCAATTTCTGTTAAAATCATGTCTACGATAGAGTTCTAAAACTATGCTTTAATTAGGGTTCATAATCTTGTTTTGTCAAAATCAGGTGATCGGGTGGGAATTAGGGTCTAAATTTTTGTAGGTGATCCTAAAATAATGTATTTTAAGAAATCCCTAAGTTTATTTCAGATAGGGGTGTGCTCGGTTCGGTTGGGTTCGGTTTTTAGCACAAACCGAAACCGAAATTCCGAAGTTTCGGTTTTTCGGTTTTTGAGGTTCAAAAAACCGATCGGTTCGGTTTATTTTCGGTTCGGTTCTTCGGTTTCTATAAGTTGGTTCGGTTCGGTTTTCGGTTATTAACCGAAACATTGAAGATTCGACCACACCAAACCCAAGCAAAGCTCAGATATAGTCGAATGGAACCGTTTTAGGTCTATTCGTGACCAATGGGCCAATTTGAAAGCTTTGCAATATTGTATTTCCTTATATAGAGAGGAAGGAGCTTGAGAATTGTTCAAAGGGGCGATGTGGGATTGTAGTATTAGAGCAAAGTGATTATCAAGAGAGGAAGGAGCTTGATATTTGTTAAGGCACCGATGTGGGATGTAAGATTAGAGCGAACTGAAACTTGATAAATAAAACAATATGTGCGAAGACTGAAGAGGGACTCGAACTCGTAACATTTAATACGAAACACCAGAGAATAGACCAACTGTACTGAGAGGCTTTTGTGTAATTTACTAGTTGTAATAATTTTATAATGATTAGAAGCCCCGAGTTATTCTTTAATCTCAGTGCACATAAAAACAGAAAAATGATAAATTATTCACATATGTATTGATAATAACTAGAAAACAATGAACATTTCGTAGTCAACATAATTGTAAGGATTTGCAGCCCTAAGTTACTCTAGCTCAGATCCATACGTATCAAGCTAAAGGACTTCTTAACTTCTTTATATACAGGGGGTAAGAGCTTCAAAATTTATTTAGGGAACAATGTGGGATAAGGGCAAATTGATTGATAAAAGAAATAATACTTGCTTAGATCCATAAGGATCAAGCCAACGTAATTTGAAAGATGTTATAGTGACTTCTTCTTTATATAAAGGGGAAGGAGCTTCAGAGTTTGTTTAATGGCCAATGTGGGATAAGAGGAAATGAATGACTAAAGAGAGAAATTTATGGAAGGAGGAGTAAAAAATTGTTTTTGTGGAGTAAAAGGATCGAACACATGATCAGTAGGCTATGGAGAAAACCAACATACCAATTACCAATTGCAGCAAGGAAGTTTTTGTTTAAGAGTGCAATTATAATTCTTTTCTAGGTTAGTAAACGAATAATTTTTTCTAACTATATATTAAATCGGTTCGATTCGGTTCGGTTTTTTCGGTTTTTTTTTATAAAAAACCGAAACCAAACCACAAGTCTCAGTTCGGTTTTTTCTGGTTCGGTTTTTGTTGGTTTTTAGTTCGGTTCGGTTTTTGCGGTTTTTTCGGTTCCGGTTCGGTTTTTTCGGTTTTTTTGGTTTTTTGCTCACCCCTAATTTCAGATTTGGAAAATGTTTGGTAAAGGTTTTGTAAACGGGTCAAAATTAGGGTTTTCGTAACGTTGTTTTGCCTAAATTGAGTAAACGGAGTTTAATTAAGATTTGATATTTTAAAGTATATTATAAAATGTTATAAAGGATAATAACCTAAGTTGGTTTGAAAAGAAAATGAGTTTTGATAAAGAAACGAGAAAAAATGGGAAATTAGAGTTTCGAAATATGATTATTTAATATAAAATAATCCGAAGGGTATGGGGACTTGATTTTTGGTGTCGTAACATGTTTATATATAATAAACATATATGAGTTTAAAATGGATAAATAACCAAGTATTAAAGATACCGAGTTAATAGGATATTTAGAAGTTCGTGCGGACCGGAAGGGTAAACGCATGTACTCTGGGGTTTTTGGCAAAGCGGGGGTGTCGCATAAATCCCAACTGGGACCTGACATACCTCATTGGGCGATCCCGGGGTGAGCGTTTACTTATAGGAATGCGTGTCTTCGTATTATCATTAAAAGAAAAGGGTAACTGCCTAAATGGCATTTTGGTAATTTTGACCTTTAAAATGGATAAACTCAATGAATTGAATATTATTAAGATAATAAGATGTTAAAGTAAACATAGGAAGTGTTTATTATATAAAACATCACGTTAACGCCATACGATACGAAATTAAGTTAAACGGGAATCGTTGCGGGAGTTCTGTCCAAGTAAACCACTTAAAGAGATAAGGTGAGTTCTATGAGCCCACTCTTAAATGTTTTAAATGTTTTCGGGCTGATATACATACAAATGTAATAAAATGTATTCAAATGATTTATAACTTAAATGTTACCTATTTGAACTATAGCATGTTAATTCGTTAGACTGCCTTGGAGTGGATATATATATTAACTGTTAAGGTATTAATTGTTAAATGGATATATATTAAACTGCAAATTGTTGTTGGATTGATATATATACGTGAATTATTATCGAAATGCATTAAAATGCATATACGTGAAATATATTGAATTGGTAAACTATTAGAAAGGCTTTTGGGATACTATATATAGATAAATATATATACGATATGTTATGAAAATGATGTTAAATCATTTATACGTGTTATAACGTAATTATAATGACTGTGATATGATATGTGCTATGCTTGCTTTGAATTTAAATAGTTAAGTGATAAAGGAATGTTAGTAAACATTACAATGAATATGTATGATTATATGAGAACAGGTGATGCATTTGCTTTATTATTATGTGGTGGATACGCCGCTGGTACTTCCTATATATATACATAATAATATTAGTTACTCGGTATATCAGAAGTGTGGAGGATACGCCGCTGGTACATCCTGTATACATACACCAATGGTAAATTGGGGGATGTCCACTTGTTGCAGTATATGAAGACCTTATCGTTGTTTACTAATAACCCTAAGTTATTTGAGTATTTAACTAGGGGCAGGTAGTAGTACTAGGGGAGTTGGAATTATTATAGAAAGGTAGATCTCTGCTTATAGCGGATGGAAGATAGATCTCGGCTTATAGCGGATGGAAGGTAGATCTCTGCTTATAGCGGATGGAAGATAGACCTCTGCTTGAAAATAGCGGATGGAAGATAGATCTCTGCTTGAAAATAGCGGATGGAAGATAGGTCTCTGCTGATATAACGGCGGATGGAAGTTAGTAGGGAGAGTATAGTTTAGTCTCTGCTTATAAGATAGCAGATGGAAGTAAAGATATAGACCGAGAAGCAATCAAAAGGTTAGTATAGTGGGGTAGATACCTTTTATTGAAAAAGGTGCCTAGTTATAAATAACTGTTATGGTTTGTATGCTTCTGTTATGTGTTATAAATATTTGTGAAAAAGGGATTTTGCATGTCCAAAGGTTTTAAACCTCACGTCGAGGTAAAGTTTCTAAAATATAGAACTCACCAGCGTAAGCTGACCTTTTCTAAAAATGTATGTATGTCAGGTCAGGGTGAGGCTTCTACTAGTTATGAGAAGGCCATTGTGATAAGGGATTAGACGGGCAAGCTATCGTAGAAGGAAGGTTTTGGCGAGTTGGCATCGTTATAGAAATAAAACATAGTAATAGTTAGTATTGCCTTATGTAAATTATCTCACTTACTTTGTAGTACTTGGCATATAAATAAAAGTTTGAAATTTCCGATGCTTAGTTATCTCTGTTATTACCTTGTGTTCATGAGTAAATCCGATGCGTGACCCCTCCTAGAGCCAATTCTTGGAGTGGGCGTCACAAAAGGCCACCACCACCCAAGTTATGGCTAAGGTGAATATGGTGGAGGTTGGTCAGTCTTCCAAATGAAGCAAGCGCAATGGTGGGGCCAAAGCCAAAGGCAGAGTAGTTGAGCACTTGGCACCAAATAAAGTGGTTGTGAAAAAGAAGCCTCAAAAGTTTTCAGGAAAGTGCTACAATTGTGAGGGGCATGGTCATCGGGCGGATCAATGCCCGAAGCCATAACGTGGGTGCGCTCACATGGTGGAAGATGACATGCCACTAGTAGCCATGATCACGGAGGCGTCTGCCTTTATATCTAAAGTCAACATTAGGGGGGAGAACCTTGGCTAGTATGTTGACACTGGTGCCACCCATCACGTGTGTGGAGACAAGCCCCTCTTTAGTATGTTTAAAGAGGCGAAGGGGACCGACAAGCTTTACATGGGGAATAAAGCTACTGCCGACATCATGGGTAAAGGCAACTTGGTTTTGAAGTTCACTTCTGAGAAGGAACTGACATTGAGCAAAGTTCTATATGTGCCAGAAATCAAGAAGAATCTCGTTTCTGGATGGCTGCTCAACAAGTTTGGATTTCGCATTGTAATCGAGTCTGATAAGGTCGTGTTGACCAAAAACGGCATGTTTGTGGGCAAGGGCTATGCCCAAAACTCTATGTTTAAATTGTCAACAATGGTTCTTAATAAAATGGCGAAGCCTCCTCTTCTACCTATATAATTGAGTTTTATGATTCAAATATGTGGCATGGTAGATTAGGACACGTCAATTTTGATTCAATACGCCGTTTAATGAATTTAAAATGATTGCTAAATTTTAAAATAGACTCGAACTCAAAATGTGAAACGTGTGTCGAATCCAAACTTACAACATCATCGTTTAAGTCGATTAAACGAATAACCAAACCCCTAGACTTAATTCATACCGATGTGTGTGATTTGAAAGTCGTCCCCATGCGTGGTGGCAACAAGTACTTCATCATATTTATTTATGATAGTACAAGATATTACTATGTATACTTACTTAAGAGTAAGGATGAAGCAATAAACAAGTTTGTCGTGTTTAAGAACTTGGTTGAGAATAAATTCACCAAGAAAATCAAGGTGTTATGGAGTGATAGAAGAGGTGAATATGTTTCACCGTTTGCGGCCTTATGTG
>JBCNJP010000023.1:9556647-9616961 GCA_039602395.1 Deinandra increscens subsp. villosa
ATGATGAGCGGTTAAAAAGTACACTTTATTTTATATTAACTATCACATAAACACATCGAGTTGGGTCTAAAAGATATTAATTTAAGCGGTTATTGTGATTAGTAGGTTGTGAAGAAAATAAGCTTAATTAGTTACTTTTATATTGAATACGAGCTTTAATGATTTACAAGTTAAATGCTTCATATATTTTCATGAAATCTTAGTCTGTATTCTAAATTAAATGAAAATTGTCATGAGCTAATTATATTTTATTATGAATTATGTGACAGAGATAAATAATATGGATGCTTCCAAATGGGAATTGACATGGCAAGAAATTGGATTAAATGGAAGGAACTAAACAAATGAAAGAGCAAGGTCACATGGCACGTGGGCTGCCAATTTTGATTACTATGGACCGTTCGCATGGGCTAAAGAAATCGGATAGCAATGACATGTGGGCTCGAGTTGAAAAAATCACAATTATATATTAAAGGGCATATGACGACAGAAGGGAGCCTCTGACGGCAGCTTGCTGCTGCTTACGCACGAAGGAAACAAAGGGTCACAGCCAAAGGGTTCTTCGAAGGGTAAAGTCAGAATAGTTACGGTGGCTAGGCAATTCCGATTGAGAGGCTGGAACAAGAAACACCAATTGTTTTTGTTGGATATCAACAGAGAAGTTTTATTCTTTTAGTTTTAATTATTCTATAGAATACTTTTAGTGCTTAGTTGGTTAATTGTTTTGATGAACGACTCAACAGTGACAATGTTCGTTTCGTTTGTTATGATGTTTAGCTAATTTTCTTTAACTGCTTTTGGTGAATGGTTGTGTAAAATCGTTCTCTTCTTAACCGATTAATTACTAGTTGTTCCGGAATCCTTGCAACCGTTGAGCACCCGCATGCTGAATTTGTTTAACCTAACTAGTAAACTAGGGTTTTAGTGGTCCCCTGACATGATCTAGCACTTTCTTGCGGCAGGAACTAATCAACCCATTAGTAACCTAGGTTATTAGGTCAATTATGCAATTGGGGGGCATGTCTATGTGTCACTAGTAGTTGATTAGGTTTTGCCTAGATCGGTAGCCAACCAGGATCCAAAAGTAGTTAGTTTTCTCAATTTGATAGTTTAATCAATTTCCTTAGTTGTTAAGTTAGTTAAATTTTAGTTAGTTTCCAATCTCAGCAAAAACAGCCAAGAGGCAATTTAGTTTAATTTCTTAGATTAAATTAGTTTAGTTTAGTTCAGGTCAATCTAGGTTAGTGACAGTAATCTAGGTTTAGGTAGTTAATTTAGTTAGGTAGTTAAATTCTAAGTCACTAGTAACCACTAACTCCCGTGGATTGATACCCTACTTACCCTATCTATAGGTTTAAGTTTAGGATTATTTGTAGCGGTCTCGACATCCGTTATCAGTGCACAAAGTGGAATTGTCCATGAGACCACCGCACCTTATTCTACACAATCAAATGGCATAGCGGAACGTAAGAACCGTATATTGAAAGAGATGAGGAACGCCATGTTGAATAGTTCTGGGATGAGCCTAAACATGTGGGGGAAGCTATTTTGACGGCAAACTATCTTTTAAATAAGATACCCCGCAAAGATAAGGATAAAATTCCTTATGACTTGTGGATGGGCATAACGCCATCCTACAAATACCTGAAAGTGTGGGGGTGCCTAGCTAAAGTATTAGCTTATTCGCCTAAGGTGCAAAGGTTATGACCTAAAACTATGGATTGCGTGTTCATTAAACAGTAGTGTGTATCTGTTTCTTGTCCATGACTCGAAAAATCCTGATATACACGAAGGCACTATCATGGAATCAAGGAATGCTTCATTTCATTAAAAAACGTGTTCCCGTGTTTGTCACGAGAACACACGAGTTCATCAACACCATTAGTTGGTGATGAAACTCATGAAGAACCATTAGTTGGTAACGAGATTCATGAAGAACCATTTGTTGGTGATGAGGTTCATGAACAACCACGTGTTGGTAACGAGGCATGAACGACCCGCATCTAAAAATGATGAGCTTAAACGAAGTAAGCAAAAAAGGGTTGAAAAATCATTTGGCCCTTACTTCATTGTTTACATGGTGAGGGTGAGCCCAATACCTACCGCGAGGCGGTAACCTCTCCAGATGTACCTCAATGGAAAGAAGCCATCAACACTAAAACCGATTCTATATTATAGAATCATACTTCAGTACTAGTCGATCTTCATATGGTTGTAAACCACTTGGATATCGGTGGCTCTTCAAGAAGAAGATGAAACCTGATGGCACCGTTGATAAGTAAAAGGCGAGGATGGTGATCAAAGGATAGAGACAAAAGGAGGGTCTGGATTACTTTGATACTTACTCACATGTGACGCGCATAACCTCTATAAGGTTGGTGCTTGCTATAGTGGCTTTACGAAATTTGGAGTTTCACCAAATGGATGTAAAGACCGCGTTTCTAAACGGTGATTTAGGTGAAGAGATCTACATAGAACAAGCTGAGGGTTTCTCTGCTCCTGGCTAAGAAGGCAAGGTGTAGACTCATCAAGTATTTGTATGGCTTGAAGCAAACTCCTATGCAATGGCACCAGAAGTTTGACCATGTCATGCTTGACAACGGATTCAAAATAAATGAGTGCGACAAATGTGTCTATGCGAAAGATACACCTAGAGGTTATGTGATTCTATGTCTCTATGTAGATGACAAGCTTATCATTGGGACTGATGATAAGATGGTCAAAGATACTAAAGACATGTTCAAATCTATATTTGATATGAAAGACATGGGGCTCGCGGATGTGATACTCGGTGTAAAATCATCAGAACCCCAAATGATATTGTCTTGACTCAATCTCACTATGTGGATAAAATCCTTGAGAAGTTCAACACGGGAGATAAGAGTGTGTCTCAAACTCCGGTTAATACTACCATTCATCTTGCTAAGAATAGAGGAAAATTGGTTGCTCAGTTGGAGTACACAAGGGTTATTGGCAGTCTAATGTATCTTATGACATGCACCAGACCAGATTTGGCTTACCCTGTGAGCAAACTAAGTCGGTACATGAGTAATCCGTGCGCGAACATTGGAGAGAAATGACTCGTTTACTAAGGCACTTAAGATACATGAGAGACTATGGACTGCATTATACCCGAGATCCAACAGTTATCAAAGGATAGCGCGATGCGAATTGGATTTCATATATAAAAGATTCCAAATCAACAAGCGGGTATGTGTTCATGCTTGGTGGCGTGACTATTGCTTGGAAATCGGCTAAGCAAACTATTATAGCGCAGTCCACAATGGAATCTGAGTTCACCGCCTTGGATAAATCTGGTGAAGAGGCGGAATGGCTACGTCAATTTGTGGAAGAAATTCCAAGGTGGCCTAAGACAATGGCTATTTGCATACATTGCGACAGTCAATCGGTGATTGGGCGCGCCCAATCCGCGATGTACAATGGCAAATCAAGGAATGACATTTTGAAACCAACATAGAGACGACATAAGAGATCTCATCGAGGATATGAATATATTCTCGATTACTGAATCAATTATATCGGCACCAAAACTTTACCTAACCGCAAGGGTTAGGTTTGGAATGGAGACTAAAGAGAATGGATTGTGATATAACCAACCATCAGAGACATACCCCCCCCCCCCCCACACACACACACACACACAACATTGTTCTCAGTCCGACTCCCAATGCACCCTAAAGGATTTACAGATGCTTGTATATAGGGTGTACCGTAACTAACTCACCATATATTTAATACCTTTAGTGAGTATTGTTTATCTTCAGAGCACATCATATCCTACACAACAACCAACAGTCAACCGAACTTGACACAACAACATAGGGCAACCAACAGAAACTGAGTGATAGATCTGAGGAATACACTACGACCAAATCAGAATCAACCAATAAGACTAACCAAATATAATGGACCATAGTCTCCCCTACTTTAGGGGAGAGACTGGGGGTTTAGGAGACTCGGGTAAGTAATGGATGCAACATGGGATTCTACAAAGTATCACAACTCAATCACATAGATTCACATTGATCACCATATAATAAACCAATCCAATACTGATAATAATGATAAACAAAAATTTAGAGCTTCAGACTTCTTATCCAAACAAAGCAGTCAAGTTCTAATGAGCTAGATGGGTGGCGACCCACATCCGGTTTACCTTATGAGTCACGATATCTGGACAGAATCCGAACCAGCCCTCGCTAAAACCTAAGACCTATACCTCACAACCAATACCGATCATATGCTAAGCTAGCATCACACACAACTGTCACACCCCCAATTTCCACCTAACGGAGTTTAACCGCGTGAGGGTATGATCCAGACCAGGATCCCAGACTTCAGTTACAACCAAGCCATAAACAGAGTTTAAATTTAAATAAATAAGGCGCAGTTATTACAGACCCAAATGAATTTAACGGTTTTAGCGGAAGCATAAAAAGAGTTACAGACATTGTTTACAAAATGTTTAGTTCAACTGATTGGAAATATTGTTTTTAATTCAAAAGATAACGTCCTGTACTGCCGCTGCCGATGCCTTCGATGATCCTCCTAGCGACCTGAAAAGCATTCAACAATCAAGTGTCAGCCAAGGCTGGTGAGTTCACTAAGCAGTCTACCCGTCACGAGTAGACCGAAGTTTTATGATCAAAGAAAGGTAAAACGCAATCAATATCATAGGTTTAGTAAGTTTTCCATATCGTAGGTAGCTAGCCTGAGTTATGCTCATTTGAATTGTTCGCAACCGAAGCTGACAACGTATAGGTATTACCTACGGATTTTGCCTTCCCGTGTCCTGAAAGACCACGGAGGGTAGGGTAACATTGGTCCCAGTCCGACCTCCAGTCGGGTTGGTGCATCCCGTGCACCGCTGGGCGGGGGTGTCAATCCCCAGTAGTACTACTCAACATCACCTAGCTATTCTATATTAACGGCCCGAATGTAAGGACTTTTTAGTTTATCAATCAATTCAATGATACATATGATATTTGGTCGGAAAAGTTTACTTAGTAAGAAATACCTTACCGTTGCTCGTTATCATCCCTGAAAGGACATAACAGTATATAGTAATGAACTCACCTTAGGTTGCTCAGCTTATTCTTCAAATAAACCCGGTTATGATTGTTAACGAGGACCTAATAATCACATTAAGGTCTTAGGTGTTAGGTTGTTTAACTTTTGGCTATACCGCTAAGACCATAACATTAGCACATTGGAAAGTACGACACGACATAACGACACGCGACACCGATGGTTGATCATACACAAGTGTTCATATTCATCAGGAGTTCAAGCAAGTATTTTTCATAGTATAGAGCATGCAAGTCATGGCACACCATTCAAGCAAATTGTACAAGTGTGGATTCTGGTCACAGTTTCGCTAGTAGTTTCGCTAGGTAGTTTCGCCGTGTACTCGGGCAGCACTTTCGCTAGGCAGTACCCGGTGACGCAGTTTCGCCAGGCTAGTTTCGCTCGAAACTGTTGGCACAGTTTCGCTAGCCTAGTTTCGCCCGAAACTGGTTTGAACTTTCGTTCAGGGAATTTCGCTTGGTAATTTCGTTCGGTCAGGTCTGGTCAGTTTACCTAGCGACACTATAGTTTCGCTGCCTAGTTTCGCTAGAAGGAGATGGGCACAGTTTCGCTACACAGTTTCGCCTGATGAAGGTACAGTTTCGCTAGTCGCTAGAAAAACCCGTAAATTTGCCTAAAAATCTTTCTAACAGCCTCTGTATCACATGCAAATCAATATCTAGCATACCTAAACGTTTACTAACATCATACAAGCAATTTTAGCACCTAAAACATGGTCTCTAGTCATCAATTTGTCAAAAATGCAATTTCACATAAATAGCCTAATCTAGCATGGATCTTCATACATACAAGGCAAGTTGCAGAATTTATGTTACATCTAGCATCCCTAAGTACCATATCAGTAGCAGAAATTATTGCATGTGGATTTTAGGCATACATTTTAGTTAAGCATACGAGAATTTGCATAAAGGTGGTTCATGTGACTCACGGATGATCTCTTATGCTTGAATGGATGGAGATTTGAGGTTGGAATCACTGTGGTTCGAGCTATGTCCTTGCTGGTCGGAGGTCTTGAGAGAGGGAGAGTGCAGAAGTGTGTGTGGTTGTGTGGAAGTGGTAAAAATGAGAAAGTTAGGCTTGGGTTTGCTTATATAAGGTGATAGTTTCGCCCGCAATTTCGCTGGCAGTTTCGCTGGCCACGCGAAACTGGTCAGGCATCAGCTAACCGGGCGAAACTGTAATTTCGCCCAGTAGTTTCGCTGGTCACCAAAAACATGCAAATTTTATTCTAAGTAAGGTAAGCACGTTTTCTCGATAAATCACATAATTTCACAATGATTGTATTAAGCATGTTGCATAACTTCACACAGTGGTAATAAGCAAATAATCATATAACACATATGGTCGGGTTCGGTGATCAACCAAAGATCGTGGACGTATCCGGTCTCGGTAAGCATTAATTAGTTAATTTCTACTGGTAATGTGACTAACGACGTTTGTCTAACGGAACTAACGGTTTTTAACGGAAAGACTTAACGGAGTTAACTTGGGGAGTTAGGGTTGTCACAGCCTCCCCATGTTAAGGAATTTTCGTCCCGAAAATTAGCTAGTACCTTGGGTTGATGCGGAGGCCTGATCGAACAGGTGAGGATATTTCTTTCGCATCTGGTCCTCTCGTTCCCATGTGAATTCTGGTCCACGTCTTGATTGCCATCTAACCTTGACAATTGGAATCTTGCTTCGCTTTAATGTCTTTTCTTCGCGTCCCATTATCTCAACGGGTTGTTCTACAAATCGGAGTTGCTCGTCAACGTGGAGCTCCTCGAGTGGAACTATTAAAGTGTCATCAGCCAGACACTTCTTCAAGTTGGAAACGTGAAATACGTTATGTACTCCATCCAGTTCAGGTGGCAAGTCCAGACGATACGCCACCGTTCCGATCTTCTCGGTTATTGGGAAAGGTCCTATGTAGCGAGGGTTTAACTTCCCGCGCTTTCCAAAACGGACCACACCTTTCCAAGGCGAGACTTTTAACAATACACGGTCGCCCACTTCGAATTCTAACGGCCTTCTACGATTGTCAGCATAACTCTTTTGTCGGTCTCTTGCAGCCTTCATGCGGTCTCTAATTTGTACAATTCTTTCAGTTGTTTCATACACCATTTCGGGTCCAGTAAGTTGACTATCACCGACTTCAGCCCAACAGACCGGTGATCTACACTTTCGTCCATAGAGAGCCTCAAAGGGAGCGGTTCCAATACTGGAATGGTAGCTGTTATTGTAGGAGAATTCGACCAATGCCAAGTGGGTTTCCCAGTTCTTTCCAAAATCCATTACGCACGCTCGGAGCATATCCTCAAGAGTCTGGATTGTGCGCTCTGTTTGGCCATCGGTCTGCGGATGGTATGCGGTGCTCATATCTAAGCGAGTACCTAGTGCTGATTGCAACGATCTCCAAAAGTGTGAAGCAAAACGGGGGTCTCGATCGGAGATAATAGACGTAGGCACTCCGTGGAGCTTGACGATCTCGTCAATGTAGATTTGTGCCAATTTGTCAGTCTTGTCGTTCTCCTTGAGGGCTATGAAATGAGCGGATTTCGTTAGTCTATCCACAATGACCCAAATCATGTCGTTTCCACGAGGTGTACGGGGCAGTCCCGTGATGAAATCCATGGATATTTCCTCCCATTTCCATTCAGGAATTTTCGGTTGCTGCAATAATCCTGGAGGCTTTTGGTGTTCTGCTTTGACCTTGGAGCACGTTAAGCACTTACTGACGTATGTAGCGATGTCGGCCTTCATCTTTGGCCACCAGTATATTCCTTTCAGGTCTTGGTACATTTTATCCGAACCGGGATGGACCGAATATCGAGACTTGTGAGCTTCGTCCATCACCAGCTCTCGAAGATTTCCATGAAGAGGCACCCAAACACGATCCTTGTAGTAGCGGAGTCCATCTGACTTAACCTGCGAAGTTCCATCTATGCCTCTTAAGGATTCAGACTCGAAATTTTCTTCTTTCAAGGCTTCTTTCTGAGCATCCCGAATTCTATCCGGTAATCCAGCATGAATCGTGAGTTGTAGAGCTCGAACCCTTCTAGGTTTAGCATATTCTTTTCTGCTCAAGGCGTCAGCCACAACGTTGGCCTTGCCTGGGTGATACTTTATCGCCAAATCGTAGTCGTTAAGCACCTCGATCCACCTACGCTGTCTCATGTTGAGGTCTTTCTGTCCCATTATATGTTGGAGGCTTTTATGATCAGTAAATATCGTGCATTTGGTACCGTACAGGTAGTGCCTCCAAAACTTTAAGGCGAATACAACAGCTCCTAACTCCAGATCATGCGTCGTGTAATTCTTTTCGTGAGTCTTTAGCTGCCTTGACCCGTAAGCAATGACCTTACCCCTTTGCATTAGAACACATCCAAGTCCTTGGAGAGAAGCGTCACAATATACCTCGAAATCGTCAACACCATCAGGTAGAGATAACACAGGCGCGGTACAAAGTTTTTCCTTTAAAGTCTGAAAGGCTGTTTCCTCTTTTTCACCCCATCGGTACTGAACACCTTTATGCGTGAGAGCGGTTAGCGGCTGGGCTATTTGAGAGAATCCCTGGATGAAACGACGGTAGTAACCCGCTAACCCTAGAAATTGCCGAATTTCCGTTGGTGCTCGTGGTGTAGACCAATTCTTGATCGCTTCTACCTTGGATGGGTCAACGTGAATACCCTGCTCGTTGACGACATGGCCCAGAAATTGGACTTCTCGGATCCAAAAATCACATTTGGAGAACTTGGCGTAGAGTTGCTCCTTCCTTAACAACTCTAATATTAACCGCAGGTGTTGCTCGTGCTCTTCCTTTGTCCTCGAATAAACGAGTATGTCGTCGATGAAAACAATTACGAACTGATCAAGGTAAGGTTTGCACACGCGGTTCATGAGATCCATGAACACCGCCGGTGCGTTCGTTAAGCCGAAAGGCATGACTAGGAATTCGTAATGACCGTAACGCGTTCTGAAAGCTGTCTTTGAAATGTCCTCCTCGCGGACCCTAAGTTGATGATACCCGGATCTTAAGTCGATCTTTGAGAAGTAACTGGCTCCTTGTAGTTGGTCGAATAGGTCGTCGATCCGAGGGAGAGGATATCGGTTCTTAATAGTGACTTTGTTGAGCTCGCGGTAATCTATGCACATCCTGAACGTCCCATCTTTCTTCTTGACGAATAGAACTGGCGCGCCCCATGGCGATGAGCTAGGCCTGATAAAACCTTTATCTAACAGTTCTTGCAGTTGAGTGGATAACTCGTGTAATTCGTTCACCGCCAGACGATACGGAGCTCGGGCAACCGGAGCTGCACCGGGAACAAGGTCGATTCCGAACTCGACTTGTCTATGCGGAGGTAGACCAGGTAATTCCTCCGGGAATACGTCGGGAAAATCGCGAACTATCGGAAAATCTTCAATTTTCTTTGCTGCGAGGCTTTGATCCGTAACTGTTGCCAGAATGGCCACGTGCCCTTTTCGAAGGTACTTCTGTGCCTTGAGGTATGATATAATTCCGGTGACAGTGCCTCCCTTTTCACCCTGAATCGAGAGTACTTCTCCGTTCGCGATGGGTATGCGTATGACTTTCTCTTGGCAAATGAGCTCGGCGCGTTGCGAGGACAACCAATCCATACCAATTATCACGTCAAAACTACCGATTGTGAAAGGCATCAAATCTATGCTGAAATTACGACCTGAAAGTTCTAGGGTACAATCCTTAACTATGTGCGTTGCATCAATAAGTTTACCGTTAGCTAATTCGACAGTGTACTTAGCTCCTAGGGTTTCTGTCTTGGCCTTTATCATTTTGCAGAACTTAGTTGAGATAAAACTTTTCTCGGCACCCGAATCAAATAAAACATTCGCAAAATAGTTGTTGAGGAGAAACTTACCGGTAATCACATTGGCGTCATCTCTTGCTTCACCGGAACCCATGACGAATGCTCGTCCGCGGCCACCATTTCCATTACCGCCATCATTGTTGTTATTGTTGTTGTTGTTGTTGCGGTCGTTGTTGTGATCGTTCCCACCTCTCTTTAGCTGGGGACAATCTTTCTTTATGTGTCCAGGTTTTCCGCATTCAAAACAACCACGGGGGCCTTCAGGGTTCTGCCTTGCACGATTGAGTAGTTCACCCCGACAATTTTTGGCAAGGTGCCCCGATTTTCCACATCTCTCACAAACTGGTCGGCCACATTCACCAGGGTGGTGCTTGCTACACTTGCTGCAGTAGGGTAACTTTCCTTTATACCCACTAGCTCCTTGCCCGCTGCTTCCCTGTCGGTTTTGGTTGTTGCCACCGCCACTGTTGTTACCGTAACCCCCTTTGGAGTTATCATACTTCTTGTTCTGATTCTGGGAGTTTGAGGACCTCCCAGTGTTGTTGCCAGAGTTCATGAGGTGGCTTGGCTCCTCGTCTCTCTGCCTTTTCCCATCTAGGGCAGCCTTTGGGGTCTTTCTGGGTGGCAAAGATCCTTGAGCCACTGCCTGATCAGTTAGTTTGTGCGCTAGTCGGATGGCCTGTCGCAAATAAGTGGGGTTAGATGAGGTCACCATGCCTTTGATCTGTGGTACCAGTCCTTCCACATACAATTCGATTCGCTTGTACTCAGCATCCACCATTGTTGGACAGAGTCGGGAATATGCTTGATAACGATCGGTGTATTCCTCTATCTCAGAACCTTCCATCTTGCAGTTTCCAAACTCTACTTCCATCTTTCTGACTTGATCACGAGGACAATACTCCTCCATGATTGCTTCTCGGAATTCTTGCCATGTCATGGCATTTGCTTCGTTTAATCCCAAAATCTGAATCTGGGCATTCCACCATGTCAACGCGGAATCCTCAAGAGTGCCTGTAGCATACTTTACCTTATCCCCGTCTGGGCAGTTACACATTAGAAATACCTTTTCTGACTTTTCAATCCATCTAAGTAGACCCACAGCACCTTCGTCACCCTTGAACACTATCGGTTTACAATCCATGAAGGCTTTAAATGAGCATTGAGGCGGTTGACCTTGAAAATGTTGTTGAGCGGCTGCTAGGGCTGCTGCAACTCCCTGATTGATCATGTTCTGGACCTGTGCAGCTGTGAACGTTCCTGGGTTGGTTTCGGGTCCTCTTCGCGGAGGCATGATTTCTAGCAAATCAATGCAAAGCTTCCAAAGGTTAGTATACCCAATACTAGAAAGTTGTTAAGTTCCGTTAATTGTTACGTATTAGTATAGTTCACATTAAGGCACTCATTTACATGATTAGTGAGAGAAAAATTTCCACCCGAAATTTTCAGGTTTTATTACCGTCACAATACCAGAATTTTAAATGAGGATCATCTTCAGCGCGCGGGGCAGTACCTTGCGGAACGGGTTGTAACCAAAGTTCTCAAAAACAGTTACAGTTCAGAAATTTTACTTTTTGAAAATGTTCTGGTTCGCTGTAACCAAGGGCTCTGATACCAATCTGTCACACCCCCAATTTCCACCTAACGGAGTTTAACCGCGTGAGGGTATGATCCAGACCAGGATCCCAGACTTCAGTTACAACCAAGCCATAAACAGAGTTTAAATTTAAATAAATAAGGCGCAGTTATTACAGACCCAAATGAATTTAACGGTTTTAGCGGAAGCATAAAAAGAGTTACAGACATTGTTTACAAAATGTTTAGTTCAACTGATTGGAAATATTGTTTTTAATTCAAAAGATAACGTCCTGTACTGCCGCTGCCGATGCCTTCGATGATCCTCCTAGCGACCTGAAAAGCATTCAACAATCAAGTGTCAGCCAAGGCTGGTGAGTTCACTAAGCAGTCTACCCGTCACGAGTAGACCGAAGTTTTATGATCAAAGAAAGGTAAAACGCAATCAATATCATAGGTTTAGTAAGTTTTCCATATCGTAGGTAGCTAGCCTGAGTTATGCTCATTTGAATTGTTCGCAACCGAAGCTGACAACGTATAGGTATTACCTACGGATTTTGCCTTCCCGTGTCCTGAAAGACCACGGAGGGTAGGGTAACATTGGTCCCAGTCCGACCTCCAGTCGGGTTGGTGCATCCCGTGCACCGCTGGGCGGGGGTGTCAATCCCCAGTAGTACTACTCAACATCACCTAGCTATTCTATATTAACGGCCCGAATGTAAGGACTTTTTAGTTTATCAATCAATTCAATGATACATATGATATTTGGTCGGAAAAGTTTACTTAGTAAGAAATACCTTACCGTTGCTCGTTATCATCCCTGAAAGGACATAACAGTATATAGTAATGAACTCACCTTAGGTTGCTCAGCTTATTCTTCAAATAAACCCGGTTATGATTGTTAACGAGGACCTAATAATCACATTAAGGTCTTAGGTGTTAGGTTGTTTAACTTTTGGCTATACCGCTAAGACCATAACATTAGCACATTGGAAAGTACGACACGACATAACGACACGCGACACCGATGGTTGATCATACACAAGTGTTCATATTCATCAGGAGTTCAAGCAAGTATTTTTCATAGTATAGAGCATGCAAGTCATGGCACACCATTCAAGCAAATTGTACAAGTGTGGATTCTGGTCACAGTTTCGCTAGTAGTTTCGCTAGGTAGTTTCGCCGTGTACTCGGGCAGCACTTTCGCTAGGCAGTACCCGGTGACGCAGTTTCGCCAGGCTAGTTTCGCTCGAAACTGTTGGCACAGTTTCGCTAGCCTAGTTTCGCCCGAAACTGGTTTGAACTTTCGTTCAGGGAATTTCGCTTGGTAATTTCGTTCGGTCAGGTCTGGTCAGTTTACCTAGCGACACTATAGTTTCGCTGCCTAGTTTCGCTAGAAGGAGATAGGCACAGTTTCGCTACACAGTTTCGCCTGATGAAGGTACAGTTTCGCTAGTCGCTAGAAAAACCCGTAAATTTGCCTAAAAATCTTTCTAACAGCCTCTGTATCACATGCAAATCAATATCTAGCATACCTAAACGTTTACTAACATCATACAAGCAATTTTAGCACCTAAAACATGGTCTCTAGTCATCAATTTGTCAAAAATGCAATTTCACATAAATAGCCTAATCTAGCATGGATCTTCATACATACAAGGCAAGTTGCAGAATTTATGTTACATCTAGCATCCCTAAGTACCATATCAGTAGCAGAAATTATTGCATGTGGATTTTAGGCATACATTTTAGTTAAGCATACGAGAATTTGCATAAAGGTGGTTCATGTGACTCACGGATGATCTCTTATGCTTGAATGGATGGAGATTTGAGGTTGGAATCACTGTGGTTCGAGCTATGTCCTTGCTGGTCGGAGGTCTTGAGAGAGGGAGAGTGCAGAAGTGTGTGTGGTTGTGTGGAAGTGGTAAAAATGAGAAAGTTAGGCTTGGGTTTGCTTATATAAGGTGATAGTTTCGCCCGCAATTTCGCTGGCAGTTTCGCTGGCCACGCGAAACTGGTCAGGCATCAGCTAACCGGGCGAAACTGTAATTTCGCCCAGTAGTTTCGCTGGTCACCAAAAACATGCAAATTTTATTCTAAGTAAGGTAAGCACGTTTTCTCGATAAATCACATAATTTCACAATGATTGTATTAAGCATGTTGCATAACTTCACACAGTGGTAATAAGCAAATAATCATATAACACATATGGTCGGGTTCGGTGATCAACCAAAGATCGTGGACGTATCCGGTCTCGGTAAGCATTAATTAGTTAATTTCTACTGGTAATGTGACTAACGACGTTTGTCTAACGGAACTAACGGTTTTTAACGGAAAGACTTAACGGAGTTAACTTGGGGAGTTAGGGTTGTCACAACAACCGTTAGTAGCAGCAGCGCATATGAGCCTCTGATATAGCAAGAGTAGAGTAATTCAACACTCGAGTTTACGATATGCAATCGAAAAATTCAAGCGTACCAAAAGAAATCGAGTACCATGAACTAAACAGAAGAACCACACATTGGATACCGTGAGCCGATTAGCACTCGCTCGGGTGTCACGACTAGCGTAATCCGAATGGTACATTTCAGAACAACACGACTCTTCTGACTTGGAATAAACCGCACGATTCGTGGTGTATGAATTTGATGACATGAATTGAATTACATGACCCGAGATGCATGAATTCGATAACATGAATCGAACAACACGTCTCGAAATACATGTATCGATAACGTGAACCGAACAACATGCCTCGAAATGCATGTACCGATAACATGAACCGAACAACATGCTTCGAAATAAATGTATTGATAACATGAACCGAACAACATGACTTGAAACTCATGTACCCGATGATATAAACCGGATAACGTGACTCGAAATACACAGGCCCGATAACATAAATCGAATAGCATGACTCGAAATGCATGAGCACAATAGCATGAATCGAATAGTATGACTCGAAATACATGAGCCCGATAACACGAATCGAATAGCATGACTCGAAGTGCATGGGTTCGATAATGTAAGTCGACTATCATGACTCGAAATACATGAACTCAATAACATGGATCGAATAACATAACTTAAAATGCGAGAATCCTGATAACATAAATCGAATACCATAACTTAAAATGCGAGAAATCAGATAACACTACTACAAAAATGGCCTTTCTTGACGCTTTTTGCGCGTCAAGAAAGGGCCCAGATGACGCGCAAAAAAGCGTCAAGGAAGGCAGGGTCAAGAAGCCTCTGGACGCGCAAAATGCGCGTCATCCCATTTATGACGCGCAAACGATGACGCGCAAAAAAACGTCATAAATTTGTGTCATAAAATAAGCGTCAAGGAAGCCCCCGTCATAAATCTTCTTATGACACGCTTTTTTGCGCGTCAAAAATTAAAAAAATATATATATTTGTAAAATCACTAATTTCCCCATTAATAACAATTAACCTCATAATACAAAATAAAATACACTTGTAGTAAAATTATACATTTCATATATAGAGCAAACATTACAAAGTTAACATTAATTTACAATTGGATCCGGTAGGTGAATAACCTATAATAACAAATCTAACACTATCATTTTCCTTAGCATTCTTACAACATATATGTCCCTTCCACAAGCATTCTTAGCATCAGCCCTTCCAACTTTAACTTCTCATACCCAGAATCTGTTAAACACAATGAAATTTAACAAAAAACACCAACCTAAATAGTCATTTACCAAATGGACATTCATAATTGCATGAATTGATTAGCATATCTCTATACAGAGTACACAATTTCGACCTTTTTCACTTATAAAGGGTCGAATTGGGTTATTTTTAATCTCAAACGAGCCAAACAAAAGAATTTAGCTAGGAAGACATCATACCTTAGGCTAGCATTCAAGGGTGGGGATTTAAAATCCATTAATGTCTGACATGTCCCCAAAAAAGCCATTAATGTCTGAAATGGAGTTATGATGTATATACACACAGCTAACACACACAAGTACGTGATAGAGCAACTCACTTGATATGCGAGTTTGGTGCGAGCCAAATCTAGGGGATATGTGCATAGCAGTCCCTCCAGCCGCTGAACCTGCTAAAAGATCTCCAACGGGCCCTGTTAATCATTGAGGTTGAAACTTCATTTTCAGAGCTTTCATGGGACATGTCAGATCTATCATTGCAACTGTTTGCTACCTGCTGAGCATAAATGTTATCCCGTTAAAGCCAGCTTCAATGCAATGCAGTAGCAAGAATCAAATTTCAAAAATTTAATCAAACAGAATGAAGATAAAGAAAGGTGTAAACATCTCCTACAAAAGCACTTAAAACCATGACAGAAACTTAATGGAAATAGCAAACACGGAAGAGAATTTGAAAACATAATTAAGCATTTAGTATAATCAACCACACAAACATGAAACTACTGATCACATACCAAAAGCCAAAATTAGGCTTAGACCAATAAATAGATCTGTTTATGATAGATAGTATGATGAATATATATCATTCATTTAGGAGCAGATTTTTTTAGTGTTTGCAGACAGCTCCCAGCGAGCACTCGCGTCCAGTGATGGACGAATATGCACTTGTGTAGTGACACCAAACTTCCTTTCCTTGAAGCTTCAACAAATTCCGCTTCATCGAAAACTAGAGCGAATCGTTCAATCGCATCAAATTAGCAATAAAAAATAAAAAATAAATAAAAGAATCTCAGAATCGTTCAATCGCATCAAATTCTAAATAAATGAAGGGATTATTTAGATTAAGATTATAGATATCTAAATAAATAGCGTAATAAATGTTTATATATGGATGATGATACTAGAACATTCACTTGCAATATCTACATATTGAACTTGATCAACAATATCTCTAGATTGCACTTGATCAACATTAAGTGTTGACAAAATCTTCTTACTCTCCTTTCTTACTGACCTAAAGGTAACAAAAAGCAAACACAACTTTAGAGTTCTAATATGATAATGCTCACATACAGTCTAAAAACCAATGTAATCCAGTACAGCTTACACGAGGACAGTGAAGTGGAATGACGTATTTCGTGCACAAGTACGGAGCATTCTGCAAATGAAAAGATTTGAACATTAGTTTGATTTTGCAAATTAGATATTTTCTATAATATAGAGAAGATCAATACTAAAAGAAGTAACAGACTAAAAATTGCAAGCATTGCATCCATCACATGCATGACCATAAGGGAAAGCAAACTAGAAGATGCCGAGAAGTTGTCAAATTCAATCAATGAGTTCTCAGCAGCAGTTTCTTTATTAGAGCATTCCTAAAACCATAAAGCTATGAAGTTCCACCATGAAAGATGTCAACTACATTTAACTATGTTGATTTTAATCACTAGGAATATAACACTCCTGCAAACTGCGATATTAACAAAACTCTTAACTAACAAGGTGATTCAATTTGCAACAGCACAAAGTGACTTATGCCAGAAGCTAATACAAATATGCCAATATGTTTATACAATGCTCCAGGTCACCAGCATCCTAATTCCATCCAAATGTGAGATCTAACATCAATGCATAGTCATATTATTTCTCGAGACATTATAATTTTATTTAAACAGAAATCTGATATGCTATGTTTATCAATGTTAATTACAAATTGAGATCTGAATACTCACGAGATGACTTGTGACAGAATAAACGGTAAACATTCCGGGAAATGCGAGGATAGTGATTAAAACATCAGGATCTTGAAGTTGTGCGAATAAAACCTAGCACTGTCATCTAATAACTGAAAATGATTTGAGAAGGGTGAACGGAACTGATCTCGAGCGTGGCGATCTCGACCGCTGTCGTCGTCTTGTGGGGGATGATTGTCTGATGAGAGAGGCGAAGGTAACGTCATCTCCTTTCCGGAGAGACGATGTTGCTCTGCCGCCGATCGAGATGGAGTGCCGAAGCTCCGCCATGGTTGTGGTTTAGGTTTTCGATTAGGGCTTTGAAGTAGCTCTGGAGGAGGTCATGACGAGCGGCGGAGGAGCGTTCGATGTTCAGGGAGATGGACAGACTAGGTGAGCGGCGGTTAGGGTTTGGAGGTCCTTTCCTAGATTCTGAGATTTTGGGGGAAAAAAACTATGTTATTAAAAATTATGTAGAGAGTGATGGACAGACCGAGTGAGCGGGAAATGAAATTTTGGGGAAAAAATTAGCGGAAAAAAATAAAATAAAACAACACTTTTTAGATGACGCGCGTTTTTTAAGTGTACTCCGTGTTTTTTTTTAATTTATGACAGAAATTTCTGACGCGCAAAATTGCGCGTCAGCTAGCCGTAAGATTTTACAATTCTTGACAGTTTTTTTATGACACGCGTTTTTGCGCGTCATTAAAAACCGCGCGTCATCGTTCGCGCGTCAAGAAAGACCATTTTTCTAGTAGTGTAATATATACATATCTTAAAATGAAGAATAACTTGATTAATAGTGAATACCGGTCACATCCACCATAGTACCTATCAGATAAGGCCACAGATTTAGAATTAAATGATACACTTGATGAAATAGATTTACAAACCAACAAACAGTTACATAATGATAGAGTGAAGAAAGACTGAACAACAACCGAAACAATCATCAAAGTCATGCAACTAAACAAAGGATCGAATCCATGAAATGATGGATATTGAGTCTAAAACTAGACTCGTGAGTCAATGGTAAAGCAATACCTAGGCAAATTTGGGGATGAAACGGCACGGATCGATTCCATAAACTGATTATTGAGTTAATCAAGAGCCTAATTCACGAACCCAACTAGCCGAAGCACCCACAGAGTTTCTGGGCTGAAAACAAGCGAGTTTCCCCATGATAGAGATCAAGGTCCAAGGATGAGAAATGAGCAAATTCATGTACCTCCTATGAGGCGATTACGAATTTGGAAAAGGACCGCGAAGTGCCGACCAAAACATGAATTCAGATCCAGACACTACCACGTACAAGAAAGAGATATTTTAACACGAGCGAAACCAAGAGGCATGGAAGGCACGGGTTAAGGAGGATCTTACACAATGGACGAGATAAAACCCACGAGGGAGAAACAATCACGCTGAGGAGAATAGTTCCAGAGGGTTAAAGATGATAAGGTGACTGGAAACTGGAGTCGCACGATCATAAAGGCAATGCGAAAGTCAATTTGGTGAACGGGATGAAGACCCGATGTATCTTCGGATATCTCTGATTCCCATTTCAATGTGATGAACCTCCACAATTTTGGGTCCTAAATGCATGCGCTCCATACGCAACTATTTGTGGGCATGAGCCCACAAAATGGTTTATAGTCAAGGATTTTCGGGACCTGAGTGTCCGGGTGAGATATGGATTGGACTTCTCAAATTAAAAATAAAGCAAATTCATATTTTTACGCGATTTCGATACGCGATTCGTTGCTTACCGGGAATCTCATATTTGGTCATCGTATGTCAAATTCAACATTTTTATGTGTCTATTAATCAATTATCATGTCACGAGTCATCACACACTTGATCGAGTCGCGAATCGTTGGTAATTGCCCAAAATCGATACATACGCTAAAACCGACCAAAATTGCCAAATTTGACCTAATTTGTGTATTGTTTTGAGTTACGTGACATATTTTTATTATTTTGAGTGGATTATACTTGGTAATCATGATGGGAGTGTTAAGTGGGTGTTTTGGGAGAAAACAGGACTCGAAAACCTCGAAAAATAAATAACCGAACACGCTAACGGGAAAATCAGACAAACCGAGATTTATAAACATAACTACTCTAAGGCGTAATGCATCTAAATCTCCAAAATGAAATGCAAGAACACACATCAGGCATACCATGATATGACAAGCAGGATCGGAACAGAAAAACATGGAGTTGCAGTCTTTAATCACCTGAGAATTCAAAAAATTTAAAAAAAAAGTCGACAAAATTGTTGGTGAGTTCACAGGTTTAATGACACTTGAACTGTTTGAAAATGTTTGGCCTATCATGATATTAGTTTGTTTGACACTGTTGTTGTAAAGATCAAGCATGAACCTTGAATTAAAAAATAATTGTTTACCCACTCCTGATGTTCTTCCCCAAGAACATCGAAGACCAGAATAACTAATGTACCCCTTGACTATAACCGTGGAGTCATGACTAGAGCGACCAAGTTAGGGCGGGGTTGTCAACCCAAATAGATCTATCTATTCACAAGCTATCGTTTCGAATGAACGAATTAATTCAATTAATAGTGGGAATTTAGACATATAACATGAATCAACATGAATACACAGATTTGAGAAATGAAAAGAACATGCAATCAATACGTCTTAAAGTTATCATAATATCAGACAAAATGAAATTGAAAGGTATTCATTAAATTCTACCCATAGTTTGAAAACAGAAATGTAAAAGGGGTCGTGAAAACTCAATTGTTTGAAGATTGATTGACAGATATGATTGGTTGAACTTAGCCTAGCAAACGTCTACAAGATAATGTTATGACGTATTAGGGTTTGGCTATTTTGGGTTAGTGAATACGTCACCCAATGTTCAAGGTTAAGTCTTGACTGTTATTACCCGATTACAGTGATGGAAGTCCTAGGATATTATTTATTGACTAATAAATAATACTGAATTTTTTGAATTTATTATTTATTTGAATAAATAAATAATAATAAAACTTTTGCGTTAGAAAAATATATATTGAATAATATACATTATTTTTCATAGAACGTCATGAAAATATAAATATTTAATTTATTAAATATTTGTAAGGTTTTGAACCCTTTAAAATAATAAATAAAATTTTTCATTTATTAATGTTCGAACCCGCGTGTTGTATCGCGCGTCAATACACGGTATTTGTCGCGTTTTACGAAAAGAATTTTAATACTTGAAAATATGACTATCTGTATGAAGAAATGTTTCCAAAAATATATGAAGTTATATTTTGGTAAAATTAGGTGTCGGTTCGTCCGGTAGTAGCCGGTTTCACCGGTTTGACTGTTTTTTATTCGTTTTATGACATTTTAAGTTTCCTTAACACTTAGGATTTGTTAGTAGACTTGTTTTAATGTGGTTTAGGGTCTTTAGTTTCCAATTGAGTCGGTGGGAGTTTAACTTGTAAAAATTGATATTTTCGAGTTACCGAAAGTTACAGTTTTGGTCCGGTTTACTTCTAAGACATGTTTTTCCATTTTTGAACCTTGTGAAACATTTTTATATATCAAAATGAGCATGTTTTATGTTCTGGACCAATCTAATTCCTGTTCATAAATAAGTTATATTTTTTGTCAAAAGTCGTATTACGGTTTCCGATTATTCCGTTTTCAAGTGTTTAACTTCCCGAATCATTTTGTAAGTTTGAAAATCAATATTGGCAGCCCTAAATGATACTTTACAAGTCCAAAGTGGTCATTTGTTGGTCACAAGGATTTTCACTTAATTTCCATAAAAATAAATGATATTTATATCATATAAATTCCATTTTTACATTTCTTTGCAATTTCATGGATCAATCTTCAAAATAACATTTTAGTGACTCAAAATCATCTCATGACAAGTTTGGTTCCAGATTTAAAGTCATTTTCATGAGGTGTTATTAAGATTGCAAAATATATATGTTTCATGGTAACTAAATTTTGTGACACACAAAATAAAGTGTCATGTTTGTCAACTTTAACATTATACATATATCTTCTAAAACTTGGTTTCCAAACGTTATGTTTGTGAGTTTTCCACCGAATCAAACATACTAAATCATTTAAAACTCATAATATGTCATGATTCATAAACTTTGTCACCAAATATGATACTTTTGACATAAATACACATGTTATGTTCATGTTTTACTAAGTAACGTTGTTTCAAACATCAACTAGTTCCATCAAAGTCACAAAAGGCTACTAACACACAAGATTGCTAGTAAGTCATCCAACAATACTATCAAGACTTAGATCATGAACATGATATTGTGACATTTTATTGTAACAATCATGGAAAAAGTTAAGGAAAGTAAGAGTTTTCTCACTTAAACTTTATCCGGATCGGTTATGACGTTGATGGGTTGTTGATATTTGCTTTCGGTTTAGCTCCTAACCCACCCTTGATCTTGAATTTAGGAAGAAGATGGTGAAAGAAAAGTTGGAACATCATGGTTATGATGAAAAAAACAAAGGATTAGGAATGATGTTCATGAAAGAATATAAGAAAGAAATGGAAGAAAAATGTTGGATTAGAAGTTAGAGATGTATTACCTTGATCAAATAAAGTGTTAGAAACTTGATTTGAGTTGCAATGGTGAAGAAATGAGGGTGGTGGTGGCAGTTTGAATGAAACCGAGAGGAAGAGAGAGTGAGATGAAGAATGGGTGTTTTCTTGAAGTGTTTAAGTGTGAAATGAGGATGTTTAAGAGGTTTATATGAAGTGGATTTCGGTTTAAGTGAGCCGTGAAAGGGGGCTCGGGTTTGGCTCTAGCTGAGAGCAAAAGAGAAGGAGAAGAAGATGTGAACCAAGGTTTGATCCAAGCGAGCTCTCTTGTGTTATGAGCTTGAAATGAGTCAAGATGGGTGTGTATAGGGTGCATACAAACCGGTTTGAAGGAGGGAGGAAGCAAGGATCAAGGAAACAAAAATTGTCTTATTTAAGGTGGTTAAAAGTATTACCCAAAGGATTTTGAAGTTGTAGTGTACTTAGCCCACAAAAATGTTTAATATCTATACTACATGGTGAGGAATCTAGGGACAAATCAATATAGACATGTGATGATTACCAAGTAATCTTGTAACAAATCAAATGGGAAAGTTGGAGGGTTTGGTTAAGTTTGAACAAGAGAAAGGGAGGAGTAAACCGTGAAAATGAGAGGAGAAACGGAGAAAGGAGTTGGGCTTGGCCCAAATCGGAAAAGGAGGAGAAAAAGAAAAGTGGGTCGGGCCGGCTAGGCCTGCGGGCCGGAAAAGAAAGGGAGACAGGTTGGGGGGTTGGGCCACGGAAAAAGGAAAGAAAAGGGAAAAGAAAGTCTTGGGTTGGTAGGCCCATTGGGCTCAGTGGGCCGATTCGGGTCTCGGGTCGGGTCGGGTTGAGTCCGGGTCGATCCAACGAGTCAAACGACACTTCGTTTGAGTCAAAACGATAAACGGTGAAAAGTTGATTTTTGGCTCGATAACGAATGATTTATATATATAAATCAATAAAAAAATGATTAAGCGTTGCGTTTAATTTTGAATGAACGGGACATGTCACAAGTCTTGATTATTGTCGTTTGATCATGCTCTTAATGATGTACTAAAGCTTTGGAAATAAAAGTTTCGCTCGACGTGGGTGTTTATTGTTTGGAATTTTGGCGACAATGTTTAATGTTTATTTTCGATGAAAATGATGTTTGGACTTTTGAAATAGTTTTAGGAATAAAACTAATCATTGTTTGAAATAAATTATCGTTCGAATGAACGTTCCGGATAAAATACGTTTGACACAACGTAATAGTTTTCAAAAATATAAAATAACTATTTTATATTTAAATTCCACAAAACTATATTTATGAAATTTCTTATTAATGAAGTTCCATCATGAATAGTCACGGAACTTTTGTTGATTTCCACTACGGGTAAATATTGTCGGACCTAATTTGTTTATGTTCACACGTAAAGTCACCTAATTTGGACAAATTAATTATAATGCACATAGAATCACAGTTAATTGCACATAATATAATATTAATGTATACATGGAATGTACGAGTTGTCACAACATAGAATTCAAGTCATAACACAATATAATCAAACATAATGGCATCAACTAAACAGAAAGAGTCTATTATTTAACTAGGTATCTCTAAAGCAGATCCAACCCTATGGTCATGATATCCAAGTCAAACCGCATTACCTGCAACATGTTTATAAAAAGAGCCAACTAAAATAGTTGGTGAGAATTCATAAGTTTATCGATAACATTCAAAAACATGCGTACAAGAGTTTTTAGAATAATTGATAAAATGAAAAAAGTATAAGTTAACGTAATCCAACCCTTGACAATTAGACTTCCAATCACAAGGCGCCACATGCGAGGCAGGCCAAGTGGGCTTGTCAGGCCAATAGATCTATTACTGTAACCCCGACATGTTTAGTGTTAATAATTATGTTCATCGTTCAATAGTTCATCGTCCCATCATTCATCGTTCAATCGTTCAATTCGTTCATCGTTCATTGTTCAACCACTCAATTAATATAATCATACAAGTTTCAAACAAATATCGAATATAGAATACACATGTGAAAATAGAGTTTTGGAAAATGATACATGTTGCACCTTAAAAACATTTAAGTAAAAAGGGGCTATGAAAACTCGCATGATAGCAGCAATGAGAATAGAGAAAACTGACGACCGAGAGAATGCTCAAATCCGGAGATCACCTTGACGACCGATTGTGATAGGACAAAATAAATAGATACATAAGTAATGGATAAGATTCCATGACTTAAAATGACACATCGGACATAAGGAAAACATGACTCATGAGTGACTTGATATGATGATACGTACGTGGTCGATTTGCCAATCAGGGGGGGGGGGGTCAAACCCTAGTCTAAGTCAAAGATAGTAACACATTCAATCATCATTTGGTCACATAATCATCCAATTTCATGGGATTTCAATATAGTCAAACAATAGCCAAAGGTCAAACTAAAGTCAAATGTCAAACTTAGGTCAAAATTATGGGTTTATCATGCAACATAACCTAGATCTAGCATTCTAATGTGATTAAACTTCAGATATACACATAATGATAATCATTTCCATGATAACATACAAGATCAAGCATCAAGAATATAGATTTTCATGGTGAAACCTTAGATCTAGCATCAAATAGGCACTTTGCATGGTGAAACCCTAGATCAAGTTTGATTACATCATAGAAATCCAACTTTTGACAAATATATCACTAGATCTATACTTTAGGAGCATGCATGGGGTAGATCTAGTACAACAACTTTACACCTAAAACCCTAGATTTAGTCATATGGAGCACACATCACATGGATCTCATCATTTTAGAGTATAAAAATTCAATCTTGACATGGAAAACCCTATATCTATAACATATCAAAGATTCCTCATGATCTAGTCCTAGATCCATAATCAAAACTACAACTTTCATGTAGATCCATACATCAAATTGCATGAAAAACATAGATCTATAGAGATTTCATCATAAATTCAAGTGACAAGGAGAAATCATGCAAAAATATGAAACCTTTCACCATAAAAACCCTAGATCTATCAAATAAAACATAGATCTAAGCAAGAAATTACATCAAGTTCAAATCTTGATGATAGAAGAGAAGATTCAAGGTATTAGCATCAAGGTTTTGAGATTACATGCCGAAAGGAGTGAAATCTAGATGATCCTAAGCAAGAACGCAAGAAACTTGAGCCTCAAATCTTCAAAGATCTTCAACTTTAAGGTTTAGAGCGGTTTTGGGTGTTTAGAGAGTGATTTAGGGCTGAATGAGGGGGCATGGAGGCTTAGTGTGCTTAAATAGTGGATTTTTACGGTTTTGATGGAAAACACAGTTTAAGCGTATCGCCTAGGGGCTCGGGATGCTCCAAGCGATACCCTTAGAGTATGCCCAAAGTTTCCTTGCAGTTTTGTCGTTTCGCGTGCTCGGTTCTTTGTTTTTTGGTGTTTTCGAGTCCCGTCTTCACCCAAATCACTTAATTAACCATACCATCATGTTCATTACATTAAATCCACTCAAAATGATTATATATGTCACATAACACATAAGTATGATCAAATTAGGTCAAATCATGCAATTTTGGTCGGTTTTGGCGTACGTATCACGTTTGGTCAAATCACCTACATTTCATGAATCGATCTAGTGTGTGATGACTCATGACATCATATGTGATCATAAAAATCATAAATATGATAAATCTGAAATATGATACACAAAAACGTGATCTCCCGGTTAAAATAGAAATCGCACGGGATTTACCGATCTTTCACCGATTACGTTCTAAGCCTCAAATTCTCGCACGTCTTCACTTGTATTTACTTGTATGCGTAACTAGTATTACACACAAGCCTTATACATGCTCAGATTGTTTGAATTCCTAGTTAAACGTAATTATCGATGCGTTCGTGATAAAATCCAAAATACTGATAATCGAACATCAAGTTGATCAATGATCATCATAATGGATCCAATAACATAGAATTAGGTTAATAAACACCAAAATCGGTCAATACCCATATATTTGATTATCAGTCATTGGATTGGGTTACAAACGGATACAAATCGGTCAACTAGAAATCAGAAATGTTACAGTATCTATTCTAGGTCTCTATACTTGTGTTCTACGTGATATCAATACAAAGATTTTATATTTACTCTTGTGTCTCATTGATTTCTATATAATTTGATCACGATCAGTAGACGATCTATCTGTTCCATGCTTATACACAATTGTTTCTAAGAAAAACTTAAGGTGTTTTTAGTAACTTCTATTTAAAAGAGATAGCTAACATTTTTTTTTCATGAAAAGTTCCTTTAATATCTATAGAGCAACTCCATTATGTAATGTTTGGACATCGTAAAGAACGACGTTGACATCTAAAAGGCGAATGACGTGTTTTAAGTGAGAAGTGGATGCATTTGTCGGTGTCTTATTTTGAACGTTAAAACGAAAAAATAGGAAAAGGTAGACCACACTTAAAAGTCACTAGTCGGTTCCAAAACGACATATTTAATGAAAACAAATTGTGCAGATCTAGGGTTTCATCAGTCAATGCTAACCGATTGAATGGGGATAAATACGTACCTAGGGCTGGCAAATCGTGTCAGACACAACCTGTTAAGACACGACACGATTGGTCTCAAACACGAACACGACACGAAAACTTTTGGTGTCTAGTTTTAAAAACACGAACACGACCTGTATTTTAACAGGTCGACACGATAAAACATGTTTAGACACGAAATTTTAACTAATCGACGGTCGACACGATAAAACATGTTTCACTCAACCTGTTTAGACACGAACACGACCTGTATTTTAACGGGTTTAAGAATTGAGAGATGTATGAGTGTATGCTACGACAAATAGGAATGGAATTTTGAGAGACCTCACCTAATAATCTAATTCTAAAATATCTTTAATATATTATCTAAAATATATATATGTTATTAAAATATAAACGTGTCTTAACAGGTTAACAGGTTTTCGACCTGTTAAAATACGAAAATTTATAGGTCTTAACAGGTCGACCTGTTAACGACACGAAACATGTTAAGCCCAAACACGAAACCTGTTAACATTGTCGTGTTTCGTGTCGTGTTTTTTGTGTCCGTGTCAAAATTTCCAGCCCTACACGTACCTTATAATTCGACACCAATCGTATACCGATGATGTGTGACGAACGTGCCGACAAACATGCCTAGGTGATCAACATGAGAAATCCTGATGATGCAACACCGTCAATTACAAACTTGCAATGAAAACCGAACCATCGGTCAAAAATCCGCGGTGGCGTCCGGTGGTGAGGCAACAAATAAGGTTTCGGCCGAGAGCTAGGGTTACGCCAACGATAGAGGTCAACGTCCGGTGTTTAGAATATTTATAAATATATATTTTTAAATTGATCGTTATTAACGGTGTAAACCTTTGGATCAATATTCTATAGTAGTGTTGTCAAATGTCGTTACGTGGACATCAAGATCCAACAACTAAATTGTTACTTTAGGAACTAGAGAATAAAGCGATACTACTAAATCAATTATATTGCCTCATTAAAAAGCTTGCTAAGAAAACCCAGCGGAAAAAACTTAGTTAAGGGAGAAATAATGTGATATATATTATGTTTCCTTTCAATTTAACACGTTTATTTCAATCCATGAAATACAATCTTCTGTGACATATGTTTCACTTGATCTTTAGGGTTGTCTTCTTTGATTTGAGCGGTACATGTTGCATTGTATTTGTATAGTGTAGTCGGGCTTCATTGAATCCAATCCATTTTCTTTTTAAATCATCGAAATCCACAATAAATTGTATCCCGATCGATATGAGCAATGTGTAAGTCTAGCACATATCATGCATCTGTATAACCAATTAGTTTGGGACTTGGAATTTTTTTCTCATATAACAATTCCATGTCTTGAGTTCCGCAAGGATATCAATTTATTCTTTGATAGGCTTGATAATGTTGCCTCGTTAAAAATCATGCTAGGAAATCCCAGTATGACAAATCATATCTAAGGGAAACAAATACAACTTTGAATTAAGCTCTCATTCCCGTATATCAAAACACACGACTAAGAAAATTGATTATGCAAGATAGGGGAAACGAGATGAGTGAAAGCCTGGGAGAGTAGGATAACAAGATTTCATACCCACTTTTACGGAAGACAAGCAGGAGCCATAGTAGAGCGGAAGTCAAAGATAAACTCCAGTCCAAACTACCTTGTGCGAGTAGTAATTTACAAAAGAGTAAATTACACAAAAGCTCCTTTATGTTTTACCAAAATTCATATTAAGTCATTTGACTAAAATAGTTACAACAAACATCCTTTGTACTTTATACTTATTTTAAAGAAGGTCATATATCCCTACGGGGTTAAATATATCCGTTAAGTATAGGGTAATTTGTCATTTTGTAACATGTTTTAATAAAATCCTAAAAATAAAAAATAACACTTTTAAAAAAAATCACAACTTCGTTAAAAAAAATCAAAACAATATGTTGCAAAATGACGAAATACCCCTGACTTAACATATATTTTTAACGATGTTAGTGACAAAGAATATTCTCTAAAACAAGTATAAAACATAAATGATGTCTCGTGTAACTATTTTAATTTAAGAACCTAATCCAAAATTTTAAGGCATGAGGTATACCTCTAGCCATGTTAAACTTTAACACCGCCACATCATCGCTGACTAGATTTTAACACCACATGGGTATACTCCATGTTATTTGGCGTTGTGTTATCACTATTTTATTTTATTTTTCTTTTTAGTTTTGAGATATTTAAATAACACATTAATCTTAAAATATAAATACTTCATTTAAATAAATAAAAAAAGCTACAAATACTTTATTAAAATTAAAAAAAAAACTACAAATACTTCATATAAATTTAAAAAAACTACAAATACTAGATAAATAAAAAAAAACTAATCGTCACGTAACTCCCTCATGATTTTTTCCTTCTCCTTCTCAATCATTTCTCGTTGCTCCGGAGTCAAGTTCGATGTATCCATGTCGAGAACACAGAATTGTTGAAGACGATATTTTTTCTCTCGCAATTGGGTTCTTTTTTCATGTTAAACCTTGTCATTTGCGCGTTAATAGTTTCGTACAATTCTAACTCCTTTTCTTAACGAACCGCCTTCTTCTTACCCACGGGCCTTCGCAGAACCTCTTGTTGAGGTTGCGTTTCGTCTTCGTCCTCCAACACCGTATCATCGTTTAAGTTGATGTTGCAACGTCCCGTTGAGTTGGACTCCATGGGACTATCGAGGTCGGTCGAGGAGCGCTTCTTGCTAACGGTGGAACCTTCCATAATCTCATTGAATTTTGGAGACGCTTTCAAAATTTGATAATGTTGAAGAAGATGTGACGACTTGTTGCGGTCGTTTTTGTAGCGAGCAACGATGATTTTTATCAAATCGGCATCGCTTGCACTGCTAGGACGGGTTCGATCCACTTACACCATAATCCCATGGAATTTCCCAATTTCCGTCTTCATGGTGCTCCACTTGCCGCTAAGTTTGTCGTTGTTGCGGAATATCGGGAGCTCATCGGGTTTTGTGGCTTCCTTCAAGTTAGCGTGATATTTCGTGCTAACTCGATCCCAAAACGCATCTTTAGTTTGCGAGTTACCTAACTAATATATATATATATATATATATATATATATATATATATATATATATATATATATTAGTAGATGATAAAATATAAAAAGAAACATTTAAATTAAAAAGATGTCAAAAATACAGTATTTCGGGTCTTCCAATGTATCGACATAAGCTCGAATAAGAGGTAACTTCTCTTGGGTATCCCATGGCACCCGTTCTTGTTTTTCTTGCATTCCTTCAATCGGTTTTTTCTCTTTACCTCTGCCTCTCCGAACCCGCTCCGGCACTTGTGTCTCGGGTATAACCTCCACGTCGTCATCTTCTTGATCAAGATGAGGTGTTTGAGGTCGTGATTTAGTAGATGGAGGTTGCGGTGAGAAAACGGTTTGTGGTTGGAATTGCCCCCATTGAGCGTAATTTGTGAAAGAGAGGTTGGGGTTGTACATATTTGAAGGTATTTGACCCGTGTACAACAGGTTCGTCCCCCCCCCCCCCCCCACATAGGAATATGTCACCGTTGAAGATTCGGGTTGTTTGGGGGTTGTTGCTAGAAGATTCTTGGTTGGGCTGGTCGGGATTCATGATGATTTTTTTAAACTTTAAAGAAAAAAGGAAGAAGAAATAGAGATGAGATGTGTAAAAAATTTGGATAGAAAATGTGTATTTATAGTGTAAAAGTAGAGTAAAAATGGTAAATAATTTTTTTTTTTAAAAAATACTCCAACGTTCACTATAACGGTCAAAAATCCAAATGCTTCTTTGTTCCACGCCAGATTCACAGGCGTCGAAGATATGACGCTGATTCATAACGCCGCCACTTAACGTCACAGAGGGGCGGTATTAACACCTGATGGCGTCGTTAAAATACATTATGACGCCTGATAACGCCGGTAGACCACATGCCCTAATAAAATGTTAAGGACCTTTTGTGTAATCTAATCTACTCTTTACAAAACTATAAAAGAAAAAGGATATTTAAGGCAACTTGATACTTGTCCAAGGTAGAAATGTGAAACCTTTCTTTGTATATAAAAGCATAAAAAAGATGTTAGCTAGGGTTTATCTGTTATCTACTTATCTCTGTAGTCACCACCTCCCCCTCCGATTCCTCCCGGCTTACTTTCATCCAATCGACGTCACGGTAAATCAATTTCTTCTTTTTCGAATCAGTAATCGATTTCGCCAACGGATTTGAGATGTTTACAGTCATTTAGCTGATTAAGGATGCGGATTTTGTAATTGATAGGCTAATCGAAATGAATTAGCTGCGATTTTGAAGATTGTGAATTAATTCAGCTGTTTCTGCTTAGAAACAGCTTAGTTTGTTGTGTTTATAGCATCGTGTTTGTGTTGATGCTGTTTATTCTAGGGTTTTTGAGTATTTATTGAACTTCTCACTTCGATATTGGTAACTGATTCATAGATGTTGTGTGTTTATGGCAGATGAATGTGGAGAAGCTTATGAAAATGGCAGGTGCTGTTCGCACAGGTGGGAAGGGTAGCGTGAGAAGGTTCGTTTCTGTTATGATTCCATAGTTTAGATCTGTGTGTCCTTTATGCTTAAAGAAGAGGAATATAATGCTTTTCTTTCTTTCTTTTTTTTTTTTGATGAAAATCACAAATATCATATGAATAACTTGCTTGAACTTTACAGGTTAATTCAAATATTGTTTTTTAATTGAAATGTGCTAAATGAAATCTTGCTGGGATTTTAGATAGGGGAATGAACAAATAAGATCTCTAAATTATTGTGAAAACTCATGAGAATAAATCAAAATCATTTATATGTTACATTTGTACACTTCAATATATAAATGTAACACATCAAAGATTTGTTTCTCTAGGTAATTAATCTATCTTCCCTTTTTTCTCTTTAAATTACTCTTAACAAGTTCTGTGTAAATTTACACATGTGTAAATGAGAGTTCTACATATGTGTAAAGTTTTATAATAAATGAGTACATGTAAATTTACTTGTAGTAATACATATCACAGTTATCGGTTTTCATATTAATTATTAATGTTGGTATTCTAAACCAAATGAAAGATTTTGATTGGTTCTCATGCGTTCTTAGATATTTTAGGAGTTCTGAAATCATCCTAACCTTATAAATTGCTAATAAAGATAAGCTTTTTGCAAGAACTAAAAGTCAGTGCTTTTTAGATGAATATGCTAGCATACCTGGCTATCAGCACTTTGCATATAGGATTTTTGTTGCAATTCAAAATATAATTACGTATGAAAGAAATGTCGGTAGGTAATAGCCTAATAGGATTTATGAATGAATTCATCAAAGAAAAACATTTGGACCTAAATTACTTAGATAGGCTAAAATATGTTTGAGGAAAGGTTTTTGGTCAAATTGAACTTAAGTTTTGTGTACAAATTATCTTTTGCATGTGATTATAAGAGTAGGATACTTTATAAATATCACACTTGTTCCAATATTGAAGTTTCATCTGTTGCTTGTGACTTGATGTTTTATGCAGAAAGAAGAAGGCTGTTCATAAAACAACCACCACAGATGACAAAAGGCTGCAAAGCACTTTGAAAAGAATTGGAGTAAATGCAATTCCATCAATTGAGGAAGTTAACATTTTCAAGGATGAAATAGTCATTCAGTTTTTGAATCCCAAAGGTGTCCAAATTTGAACTTTAAGTCCCTTACTTTCATTTAATTTTGTTGTTTCAAGCATTTCTGCTTGCTAACAAGTTTATTTTTTTCAGTTCAAGCATCTATCGGTGCCAACACTTGGGTGGTTAGCGGCTCTCCACAAACAAAGAGTATGTTACTTATTTGGTCATTCCTAAAGTTAATTTCTATATGTTTTATGTATATAATTGTATTTTTCTAGAGTAAATATTCATTTTCTGTTGGCTAAACAAGAATTTCAATGTTTACAACTTAAACCTCCGTAACAGTTTGGCTGCTCATATCCAAGTCCCATTTAGAGTAATATACAATTATACCCTTCTTCCAAATACTTTATACTTGTATATTAAGTTGGCCCAAATTAACAGTCTAAACATATACTGGAAGTTGTCCCTAATTAACTTCCTAGTTTCAAAAATGGATAGTTATAATATACTAATTAACCCATCTTACTCTTAATTACCTTCAGTTATCTTTAATAATAAGTGATACAAGTTTTCCAAGTTCGTTGGTATTGATGCATTAAGGGTCTACTTGTCATTCTGCAAATCAAACTGCAGTAAATCGTATATATTGTACCATATATCTTTTTTGTATGTGGAAAATTATTTTGCTACAATGGGATATAATTTCTTGCCTGTCAACAATCTTCTGATGGTCTATATCTTGATGTATCTTATTTTCCAAGTCCACCAGCCTCTATATGTATTTTTACTATTAGATCCTGACTTACTTTTCTGTCATGATTTTTTTCCAGAATTGCAGGAAATTCTCCCAGGAATTATCAACCAGCTGGGTATGTCTAAAATGCTCTTGTAGACATGGCAATCTTGAACGATTTATATACAAATGGGAAATGTCTAAATTGGGTTATGTTGTATCTTTAGCATGTCAAATGGGTTAGTTAAAGGTTCAAACTTTCTAAATTATTTAACTTTTTTAAAAAAAAAATATCAGCTTGTTCAAGTAATAACATAATTTTGTTAATTATAAATAGAATACTAACCATTTATGAAGTTGTGGTTATATTAAATTATTTAAAATAATGAGAGGTGATCAAACTTGACATGACCCATATAACCGGGTTTAACACTTTAACCTACCAGTTCCCCTGTTTTGCCGCATCCAAGTTTTGGATCTAATTTGGGACAGTAGAAAAATACATCATCAAACTTTTGGTATATGGCAATTTTAACCTGTTTATATAAAACCGGTGAACTAGGGTTGTCCCTTTTTTTTTACCAAAACTCTTCTGGACATGAACCCGTTTGAGTGTTTGACCCATTACACAAACCCTCTTTTTTCTCACCTCTAGGCCCTGATTGTTTGTCTTCTTTGGGTTGGTAAAAAATCACTTGTAATGGTTGACTTTTACAGGACCTGATAACTTGGATAACTTGAGGAAGCTAGCAGAGCAGTTCCAGAAGCAAGCATCGGCCGGCGGTGAAGGTGCGGCCGTCCCATCAGCACAAGAGGACGATGATGAAGTCCCGGAACTTGTGGCAGGTGAGACTTTTGAAGCTGCTGCAGAGGAAGCACAAAAATCTTAAAAATGGACCTTTGAAGTGTGCATTGTTTTGCTTCTTATATTTGGTTGTGTTTTTTGTTGTTTTTTTTTAGCATAATGAGTATCTGAACTTGTAGGAATGTTGCTTTTTATGGTCATCTTCTGTTGTATTATTTTATATGGCAAATAACTTTCTGCCTGTCATGAGGTTTGAACTCTGGTTGGGTCAGATCTGATCTGGTCCTAACCGGGCTTGAATTTTGTCTGGTCCTTACCGTGTTTAGTAGGGGTGCAAACAAGTTGAGCCCGAGTTTAAATTCGGCTAGCTTTTATGGCCTGTGAATATTTCAAGAAAAATCACCAAACCAAAAGACTTGTATTGGTTGCAAACTAGCAACAATGAGTATTGGTGACTACGGTAACAAAGAAATATTAGCAAGTATATAATCATCATTTCTATTTCTATCTATATCATTTTGCTTCCCATGTATAGTAGCACTTGCTGTATACAACTCTTTTAATCCCTAATTGATTTTTGCTTTGTATTAATTTGACACATAGCCTTGCTCATGTTTCATGATACCTCAGCAATTGTAATTCTGCCAAGCTCTTTTCTAGGGGTAAGCATGGTTCGATTTGGTTCGGTTTTTGGCTCGAACCGAACCGAAACCGAATGTTCGGTTCCTAGAAAATAAAAACCATTCGGTTTCAGTTTTTTCGGTTCGGTTTTTCCAGTTTTGTTTCGGTTTTGGTTCGGTTTCGGTTTGGTTTCGATTTTTTTATAGTATGTGGTTAATATACTTTTAAACTTTAAATGTCTAGTCTAAAAAGATAATTACATAATAGTAACAAGCAACTACAGTGGTAATATAAATTCAAAAACAAAAGCCGCACATGAAACGCATAACCATACAAAATAAAGTGGTTTTAAATTTAACGGATAGTGTCGTGACTTCAGATGAAAGGACGATGCTAACTGATATCGTCATTAGTGTCGTGAATTCGTTTAGACGTTTGGTGTTATTAGAAAATGAAACTAGTTTTAAATGAAACTACGGTTTAAAGTTTAGAATAACCTTCCTAAAATACTAATTTACACAAAGGCGCTCGGTTCGGTTCGGTTTTTTTATCGGTTCGGTTCTGTTTTTATTCTACGTGAAACCGATACCGAACCGTTACTTTCGGTTCGGTTTTTTTCGGTTTGATTTTTTTCGGTTTTTCTTTCGGTTTGGTTTTGTCGGTTTTTTCAATTCCGGTTCGGTTTTTTCGGTTTTTTGCTCACCTCTAAGTCTTTTCTTTTTCGCTTCCTCTGGTTCTGCATTATCATTGTATATACGTTATACGATGGTCTGTTGAGTTGCCTTCGTTGTGAGTGACTGTTACATTTGTTGTATGTTATAGAATGTGTATGTTGGTGGTGATTGTAGGTCACTAGAAAAAAACTATCCGTGCGAGTCGTGTCGCGGTAAATCGTCTTTCAAAAGTATGTAAAACAGATTTCACTATCCGAGTGTTACAGCGTTAATGATATAAGTACATAAAACAGTTGTATTGCTAAAGTATAACGTAATAAAAACGCAAATACATACCACAAGTGACATTAAACTAAAATAATAGAGAAAACTAAAAAAAATATATGGAATTGTGACGTGTGAATCAAACGATAGGAAAAAAAAGATACCTAAAAGAAAATAGAAAAAAAAGATGGCTTGTCACGCGACACCCAACCAGAGTACGACCTGACAACATAGGAAAAAAATACGGATTGTGATGTGTGAATAAAAACGATAGGTCCATTATGAATAGTAAAGAATCTGACATTTGCCAGATGTTTTTCGAGTTTTGGTTAGGCTATCCGTAGTGGTAACCCCCCTCCCTTGGGGGTTATGTGCCATGTGGCGTATGACATGGAAATGGGGGGTTATGAGATAAGGGGTGTAGTGAGGGGTTATGAAGATGGGGGGTTATGAGGATGGGAGAACCAATAGGAAAAAAGCAAAAAATAAAAAGAAAATAAAAACATGAGAAAGTGGAGGGCGTTATGTAGGTAACGCCGGTGATGAATTCACCTAACATGGCACCCAAGGGGGTGGGAAGGGGGGGTTATAGGGGCGTTATGTTGGCAAATTTGTTGCCCATAGCGCCCCACTATGGATAGTCTTATGTTTGTCCTTGTTCTATGTTTAGGTGAGTTCAATTCGTGTTCCTTTCTTTGGGGTTTACGTGCTTTGCCGATTTCGGACTGTTCATTGATATGTTGTTACATGTGTGCAGATACTTCAAAGAAAATTATGTTGGCTGCATCGAGATGCCTCTCATGTTTCTTGCATGTCTGCTTTTCTACTTGATTGTTTGGATGTTATTAGATTGAGATTAATTTGTTTGATTTTATTACATGTGATATGGTGCAAGTATTTGTAGAAATTGAGTGTTTGGTGGCTTTTATATAGCTTGTGTTTCTTTTTGTTGTTTTGTAGGTGTTTAGCAGGGCTGTCTTTGTGCTTTTCTTGCTTTGGTAGTAAGTTGGGTTGAATTTCTGTAATCATTGTATATTGACTCGTTTATAAAATAAGCCATATTTCAAAGTTTAAGTTTAACACGCGCTTGATAAGGCTTGACTAGTTTCAAGTTTTATATTGATTCAATCTCGAGTAACCTTCGAGCAACTCAGCTCATTTGCACTCCTAGATAAACCTGAACAACATTGGTGGGAAATCAAGCGGTTCTGATCCAAACGAATTTTACCTTACTAACACATGTCGCCGTAGTTAAAATCAAACTCTGGCTCGACTGATTTACACCCCCACAAAACTCGATTAGGAGCAGACCAAACCCAAGCCCGGTTAGGACCAGATCTGACCCAACCAGAGTTCAGACCTCATTACAGGCAGAAAGTTATTTGAAATGTAAAATAATACAGCAGAAGATGATCATAAAAAGCAACATTCCTACAAGTTGCAAGTAAACATCAAAACTGATAACTTAAGATATTCATTATGCAAAAAAAACAACAAAAACACATCCAAACATAAGGAGCAAAACAATGCACACTTCAAATGTTCCATTCTTAAGATTTTTGTGCTTCCTCTGCAGCAGCTTCAAAAGTCTCACCTGCCACAAGTTCCGGGACTTCATCATCGTCCTCCTGTGCTGATGGGACAGCCGCACCTTCACCACCGGCCGATGCTTGCTTCTGGAACTGCTCTGCTAGCTTCCTCAAGTTATCCAAGTTATCAGGTCCTGTAAAAGTCAACCATTTCAAGTGATTTTTTAGCGAACCAAATCAGACACAAGATAGTCAGGGCCTAGAGGTGAGAAAAAAAGAGGGTTTCTGTAATGGGTCAAACGGGTTCATGTCAAGACAAGTTTTGGTGAAAACAGGGACAACCCTAGTTCGCCAGCTTCATATAAACAGGTTAAAATTGCCACATAACAAAGTCTGATGTCTTTTTCTAATGTCCCAAATCGGATCCAAAACTTGGATGCGGCAAAAACAGGTTAAACCCGGTTATATGGGTCATCTCAAGTTTGATCACCTCTCTTTATTAAATTTAATCTAACCACAACTTCATATATGGTTAGTATTCTATTTATAATTAACAAAATTACTTGAACAAGCTGATTTTTTTAAAAAAAAATATTAACAATTTAGAAAGTTTGAACCTTCAACTAACCCATTTGACATGCTAAAGATACAACATAACCCAATTTAGTCATTTGTATATAAATCGTTCAAGATTGCCATGTCTACAAGAGCATTTTAGACATACCCAGCTGGTTGATAATGCCTGGAAGAATTTCCTGCAATTCTGGGAAAAAAATCATGACAGAAAACTAAGTCAGGATCTAATAGCAAAAATACATATAGAGGCTGTGAACTTGGAAAACAAGATACATCAAGATATAACTGTTGACAGACAAGAAATCATGACAAAAGTAAGTCAAGATCTAATGGTAAAAACACAAATAAGAGGTTGTGGACTTGGAAAACAAGATACATCAAGATATAGACCATCAGAATATTGTTGACGGACAAAAAATTAAATCAGAAACTATACTTATAGACATAAATTATACCCCCTTTGTTGCAAAATAGTTTTCCACAAACAAAAAACAATATATGCTACAATATATACTAATAACAAGAGTTTGATTTGCAGAATGATAATTTATCCTTAATGCATACCAACTGACTCAGAGAACTTGCATCATCTATTATTGAGGGTAACTGAAGGTAATTAAGAGTAAAATGGGCTAATTAGTATATTAAAACTATTCATTTTTTAAAGAGGGAAGTTAATTTGGGACAACTTCCAGTATATGTTTAGACTGTTAATTTGGTACAGCTTAATATGTAAATTATGAACTATAATTTTGGAAGAAGGGTACAAATGAATATTACTCTAAATGGGACTTGGATATGAGCAGCCACACTGTTATGGAGGTTTAAGTTACAAAACTTGAAATTCTTGTTTAGATAACAGGAAATTAATATTCACACTAGAAAAAAAGTAAAAAGTACATAAAACATACAGAAATTAATTTTAGGAAATAACCAAATAAGTAGCATACTCTTTGTTTGTGGAGAGCCGCTAACAACCCATGTGTTGGCACCGATAGATGCTTGAACTGAAAAAGAAAAAGAAAAAATGTTAGCAAGCAGAAATGATTGGAACAACAAAATTAAATGACAATAAGGGACATAAATTTCGAATTTGGGCACCTTTGGGATTCAAAAACTGAATGACATTTTCATCCTTGAAAATGTTAACTTCCTCAATTGATGGTATTGCGTTTACTCCAATTCTTTTCAAAGTGCTTTGCAGCCTTTTGTCATCTGTGGTGGTTGTCTTATGAACAGCCTTCTTCTTTCTGCATAAAAAATCAAGTCACAAGAAACAGCTGAAACTTCAACATTGAAACAAGTGTGATATTTATAAAGTATCCTACTCTTTTAATCACTTGGAAAAGATAATTTGTACACAAAACTTAAGTTCAATTTGACCAAACTTTTCTCTTTTTAGCCTACCTAAGTAATTTGGGGAACAAATGTGGTTATTTGATGACCTTATTCACAAATCCTATTAGGCTATTACCTACCGCCATTTATTTCATAATTTCATATGTAATTATACTTCGAATTGCAACAAACATCATATATGCAAAGTGCTTACAGCCAATTATGGTAGCATATTAATCTAAAAGGCACTGATTTTTAGTCCTTCAAAAAGCTTATCTTTATTAGAAATTTATAAGGGCAGAATCATTTCAGAACTCCTGACATTTCTAAGAACTCATGAGAACCAATCAAAATCATTCATTTGGTCTACAATACCAACATTACTATGTACTCCTATATTATAAAATTAAAACATGTGTAGGACTGTCATTTAGAAATGAGTAAATTTTTACCAAAACTTGTTAAAGTAATTTAGAGAGAAAAGAGGGAAGATAAATTAACTACTTAGAGATACAAATCTTTGATATGTTACATTTTAATAATGAAGTGTATAAATGTAACATATAAATGATTTTGATTGGTTCTCACGAGTTTTCACTTTGAGATCTGATTTGTTCATTCCCCTATCTAAAAATCCCACCAACATTTCATTTAGCACATTTCAATTAAAAACAATCTTTGAGTTTAACCTGTAAAGTTAAAGCAGGTTATTCATATGATATTTATGATTTTCATCAAAAATAAGAACAAAAGCCTAATATTCCTCTATTTTAAACATCAGAAAGTACACACACAGATCTAAACCATGGAATCATAACAGAAACGAACCTTCTCACGCTACCTTTCCCACCTGTGCGAACAGCACCTGCCATTTTCATAAGCTTCTCCACATTCATCTGCCATAAACACACAACATCTATGAATCAGTTACCAATATCGAAGTGAGAAGTTCAATAAATACTCAAAAACCCTAGAATAAACAGCATCAACACAAACACGATGCTATAAACACAACAAACTAAGCTGTTTCTAAGCAGAAACAGCTGAATTAATTCACAATCTTCAAAATCGCAGCTAATTCATTTCGATTAGCCTATCAATTACAAAATCCGCATCCTTAATCTGCTAGATGACTGTAAACAACTCAAATCCGTTGGCGAAATCGATTACTGATTCGAAAAAGAAGAAGTTGATTTACCGTGACGTCGATTGGATGGAAGTAAGCCGGGAGGAATCGGAGGGGAGGTAGTGACTACAGAGATAAGTAGATAACAGATAAACCCTAGCTAACATCTTTTTTATGCTTTTATATACAAAGAAAGGTTTCATATTTCTACCCTGGACAAGTATCAAGTTGCCTTAAATATCCTTTTTCTTTATAGTTTTGTAAATTACTTACTACTCATATCGGATAGTTGGAACGGAGTTTATTTTTGGCTTCGGGTCTACCATGGCTCATCTCGTTTCCTCTATCTCGCACAATCAATTTTCTTTGTCGTGTGTTTTGATACACGGTGTTGAGAGCTCTATTCAGGGTTGCATTTGTTTTCTTTAGATATGATTTGTCACACTGGGTTTTTCTAGTACGAATTTTAACAAGACAACATTGCAAAGAATATAAAATGATAACTTGATATCGTTATTCAAGACATGGAATTGTTATATGAGAAAATTTTTGAGTCCTAAACTTGTTGGTTATACAGTTGCATGATACGTATTAGACTTACACATAGCTCATATCGATCGGGATATAATTTACTTGTGGATTTCAATGATTTAATAATAAAATGGATTGGACTCAGTGAAGCCCGACTACGCGCCATACAAAGACAATGCAACATGTATCGCTCAAAGCAAAGAAGACGACCCCAAAGATTAAGAGAAGCAGTTGTCATAGAAGACTGTATATCATGGATTGAATTGTATGCGTTAAATTGAGAGGAAACATTATACATGTCACACTCGTTCTCACTTAACTAAATTTTTCCCACTTAGGTTTTCTTAGAAGGTTTTAAAGATGAAATATAATTGATCTAGGAGTATCAGACTATCAATTTATTCTCTAGTTCCTAAAGTAACAATTTAATAACATCTTAAAGTATGTTGTTAATAATGTATAATGATCGGTAATATGTCCCATGTGAAGTGTTATAAATCGTATATGATGTACCTTAATAGAGACATTATACCACAATTAATACGTCGTTATTATAAAGTTGGTTTCAACTTTTTATATTATATAATATGTAATGTAAACAATTGGTGACATTATATAAGTTTGTTTAAAATGTAATCGTTTTGGATTAAGTGTGGTCCACCTTCTCCTGTTTTTTCTCGTTTGAAAATTCTAAAAAAAGACAAAACAGTTGCATTGCTACAACGATACATAAGAAAAACAATAACAAAATATGCAACGAGCTAAACGCTTAAACTATCGAGCATCTGACCTACAAAAATATGTTGCACGACTATAATTATCAGACCACAAACTCCCTTACTTAAATCGTTGATATTGAAAATAGAAAAAATAAAATATATATATATATATGCTACACGACTATGTCTATTACACCACCAACTCATTGCATTATACCTATTAGATCATAAAATTATGTGTTAAATTTGTTACAGTTGGATAAGAAACAAAAAAAATGTATATATATGTATTTGTGCCACGTGACAATCAGAGCTACTATGGATGGTATCGACTCAAAAATTTGTCGTTGAGTCTTCCTAGTGAAGTTTCTTGAAGATATCTCTTATTTTGTCTAAGTCTGCTTTATACGAACCAACATCTTATTCTAAACGACCCAGTTTGCTTCTATATGACTCAGCATGCTTGTTAAAGAATTATGTCCAAGTGTGGATTATACAATCCAGATGGGTCATATAACACATTATCCTGACGAACCATCTTTGTTTTGTAAGAGCCAATATTTGTCTATACGATCCAAACGATTGTTCAACTTAAAACCATATGATCTAGAAATTGTTCAATAATTGTTCAAGTGTCGGTTATACGATCCAGATGGATCGTATAACATTTTGCCCATACGACTCAGTTGCTCCACATGACTCAACTCATAATGCTATATACGAATCAGATTTGTACTATACGATCCATATGGATGGTATACCCCTGACTTAGAATATGTTGATGTGACACTTGTCTAATGATGTAATATGAATGTTATACATTATGCTTAATTGTGTGATCTCTTGTATAGTATAAATAGGAACATGATTGTAAACCCTATCATGGCTTTTGATCCTTTAATATAATACATAGAGTATATTTTCTTATGTATGTTTATTCTTTGTGAATTTGGCGTGTATTTCTCATATTCCTTCATTATTTGTTAATCAAACCATGGATTGGTCATTGATTTATTTTTTCGCACTTAGATCAATGAATTGGTTGAGACGATAAAGCAAACTTACAAGTGAAACATAAAGTTTGATGAAATTATAAATATAACAATTCTTCACTAAGAATAAGTGGGTTTATGAACCTGCCTCAAGATGAGTGGGAGCAACTAATTATATACTAGCCCTTATATACACTTGTAGGCAAGAGTTAACTTAGTCTTGTTACATAAATCAAAGCGTTTATTCTCGCAAAATTTTGACATTAAAATCTTGGAGATGCTTTTTATATATTAAGCATCTAGACACACGAAGATCAATCACATGAGACATTATTTAGTCTCATAAGGCTTAATTGTGTGTTTACACATTATAACATGCAACATTGCTCCTAGTCTGTAACTCTAGTAAGTAGAGGAGATTAATTAATATGAAGGTTCGAATAAGTAAATAAGATTGATATCTTATGCTTCATTATTTGGAAGCCTTATGTATGTTCAAGTCTACATTCGTTTAGATATTGCCTACATTGCTAAAACATCAGAGTGATGTAAATATATTTATAGCTTAGTTCATTATAAAAGCATCTAAGATGATATTCCAATATCTATAAGAAACGAATGGCTGTAATTTGAACTATAGAAGAAGTGAAACTTAAAAATGGTTCACTATTCTTAATCTTGACTCTGTTGTAGTTAGGTGAATCAAAATGTCAACTTTGGGGTATATTCTTATGGAGGAGTCATAAGAAACTGATAACAACAACCTACGTCATTATGACATGATATGTTTGTCACTAAACGTTGTTGGTAAATTTATCAGTAGACACATAATTCAGTAACTGCAAAATAACATATTGAAGACTCATTGTGATAAAGTCGGCTACCATAATGTCTTGAATAGTAACAATTTGAGTGGAGCTGTATTAGATTTTCGATACAAGATTACTGTTCATTTAAGAATAAGTAGAGGAAACTAAGTCCTTGTATTGAAAACATTCATTATATGTTTAAGGATCCTATAACTAAAGGTCTATTCTCATAAGTATTTTCTAAGAGCTCATGACAAAGACGGGTTTACTACTGACCAAGCATATCATACTATGAATGACTAATTATTTATTTTCCTCGTCCATTTTGATTTGTTTTGTCTCTAAATATGTTACGCATGCCTAATGGGACATATAGACAATTTATTTACAAATCAACGTTAAGGACTTAATTGTTAATTGATCCTAAACTAAGTTGAGTTTTAAATTTGGGATTGTAGTATGATCAATGAGGGTCTTCATTTGGATAATCAATTCAATGATTGTATCTCTCCGCTACAGTTTTGGTTTATAACTGAAATGAGTATTAACTTTTATCAGAATTATCTAATAACTCATTATAAATGATGGCTCGGCCAAGTGAGAGAATGTTAGAAATAACTTTCTTATGGCTCAAGTCAAACATTTATACTTGACATTTATTCGATGAACGTAATTGCCTTTACTAACATAATTAGGGTTTCCCCTTGGGTGTACATATAGAGGTATTAGAGATAGACTAAACACCACTCCACGACTCTAAAATCGTGACCTCCTCTCTCACTCTCTGCAATTCGCGGGTCTCCACCTTAGCCATCCAAACCATACACCCTAAAGGGGAACTCGATAAGTGGCTTCATGGAATCTTTCAACATGACTGTAGGTGTTGCGCCATCAGGTAATCATTATATTTATGTCATGTTTATTTATCATGTTAGAAGTATCGTCCAACAAATAAGAATAGTGATTTTACTTTTTTTGTCTTTTAGAGTAAACGTAAGTCCCCCCCCCCCCCCCCAAATCTTAGGTATTAGGTTTTTTTTCTTTTTATACGAGCATTACTAATTTACAGCCGTGTCCCATAATTCTCACGTCATAGGCTCAATACTTTTAGCATTTGGTCTCAAATTTTAATGTCATTAAGCAGTCGTTGGTATTTTCTTTTTCTTTATGTAGTATTATAGCAATGCAATTCTTTTGTGTGTCCGCATTGTCTCTGAGGGGTTTTTTTGTTATTTTTTTTCAAACACAACGAGTTTAGCACATAAGTTGGTGATAACATAACTTTTAGGTAGTAGAACAAATAATTTAAGTGTGTGTCTTCTAATTTTAACTTTATTACTCAGTTTTTCGTATTTATGATTTTTTATGTAGCATTATAATAATGTAACTTGTAACATCCCAAAATTTCATGATTCGTTGTATACGTAAGAATTACTTAACCAATGTGATATATACATATGATATATGTGTTTAATAGCCAAACGTGATCAAACGTATATAAATGCATGTTTAAATAGTAACATGTGATGAATTGATAAAAGATAGTGTTATACGGATGTTATACATACTAATTAAATGAAATAATGAAATGAAATAGATACATGTTTTATAACAAAGGTAATTGATATATAGATGTTACCATGAATATGTGTTTAGGAGTTAATATGATAAAGTACAAATGATAAACGGAGAAAGATACCTTTATGCGATTGCATTATGTTAAATACGTGTGTGTGTATATATATATATATATATATATATATATATATATATATATTTGAATGTCATGAATACATATGAAATAATAATTTGATGAATATATACGTGTGAATATATGTTTAAATAGTTAAACGTGTGAAACATAGATAAAAACATGTATGAACGTAAACGGGTTGTTAAATAAATAAAAGGTAATGTATTTGGATTCTATATGTGTTTATATATATCGTCATACATATCCCGAAGCTTAGAAATTATTAGAAATATATCCTAATATGATTGGCGGCATAAAATAATAAGTATATGAGAGTTTGAGGGGCAAAAACAAAAAAGCTAGCGGAAAAGGTTGGCTCGCGGATCGCAAGCCACATCCCACAAATTTTCGCGGTCCGCAGCTGATACAGCAGCGCAAAAACATTATGTTGGTCACACAATTTAGCCACATTTCTTGAACTTGCAGAGCACGATTCGCTCGATTCGTGTCAAATTTCAGTTGTTAGTTACCATATTACGTGTTAGGAGGCTAGGGCGGTCCAGAAGACTATAAATACTTGATCAAACAACCATTTAAACTCACCAGTTTCGTGAATTAACACCACAAAAACCCTAGAATGAACCAACCTCTTCTTCTACAAAATTAGAGTAAACGACAAGGGGATAGGAGCCGATCTTCTGCAGTTATACGTTATTAGGTATGGTAACAAAAGCTCTCAATCAATTTCTATTAATATGCTTGTTTGATTAGGTATCTAAAATGTATAAGAATTAGGGTTCTTGCGTTTGTTTTGCTAAAATTGGGAGATCGGGTTGGAATTAGGATCTGAATTTTTGTAGGTAATCCTAAAATAATGTATTTTAAGAAAGATCTAAGTTAATTTCATGGTTGGGGAAGGTTTGGTATGAATTTGAGAAGTACATTAAAATTAGGGTTTTCATAACGTTGTTTTGCCAAAATTGAATAAACGGAGTTAAATTAAGGGCTAATCTTTTAAGGTATGTTATAATATAATATTATAAGTAAAATCCCTAAGTTTATTTCTCATGATAAAGAGTTTTGATAATTATTTGATAAGTACGTCAAATTAGGGGTTTCAAAGATGATTATTTGATACTGAACAATTCGGGAGGTATTAGGACTTGGTTTTTTATATTAGAACATGTTTATATATAATAAATACATATGAGTTCAAAATGGATAAATAATAAAATATTAATATACCAAGTTATTCGGGTACTTAGAAGTTCATGCACACCGAAATGGTAAGCGCCTGTACTCTGGGATTTCTGGCATAGCGGGGGTGTCGCATAAATCCCAACTGTGACCAGGAATACCTCACTGGGTGATCCCATGATGAGTGTTTACTTATAGAAATGTGCATCCTCATATTATCATTAAAAGGGTGGTTTGCCTGTAAAGGGCATTTTGGTCATTTGACCTTTAAAATGGTAAGTTTTAATAATTAGAAAATATTAAGATAATAAAATGTAGAAATAAACATAGGAAGTGTTATTATATAAAGTCTTGCGTTAATGCCATACGATACGCGATTAGATTTAACTCAGGATCATAACGGAGCTTCTGCCCGAGTTAACCGAGTAAAGATATAAGGTGAGTTCTATAAGCCCACTTTTAAATGATTTAAATTTTTTAAAGTTTTCGGACTGATATACATACAATTGTTATGAAAATACATGCAACTGCTTATAATTGAAATGTTGCCTATTTAAGTGTTAAACTGTTTTTGAATTGATATATATGTGAATTGCTACGAAAATGCATTTAAATGCTTAAATGTGAAATGTTTTTAAATGGTTAAACCGTAAAACTGCTCTCGGGGTTATATATACATGATATATTATGAAATTGATCTTAAATTGCTTATACGTACTATTTCGCAATTATAATGATTGTGATATGGTATGTGCTATATTTGCTTTCAAATTAAATAGTCAAGTGATAAGGGAATTGTTAGTAGACATTATAGTGAATATGTATTTATATGTGAGAACATGTGATGCATTTGCTTTATTATTATGTGGTGGATACGCCGCTGGCACTTCCTATATATAAGCATAATAATATTAGTTACACGATATATCAGAAGTGTGGAGGATACGCCGCTGGTACATCCTGTATACATACACCAATGGTAAATTAGGGATGTTCATTTGTTGCAATATATGAATGCCTTATCGGTGTTTACTAGTAACCCTAGGTCACTTGGGTATTTAACTAGGGGCGGGTAGTAGTACTAGGGTAGTTGTGATTGTTAATGAAGATAGTCTCTGCTTATAAAATAGCGGATGAAAGTAAGGGTAAGGACTGAGAGTCTTATAGAAAGGACTGAGAGTCTTATAGGGTTAATGGAAGGACTGAGAGTCTTATAGGATTAGCAAATGGTTGATCCTATTCATTAGTACTCGAGAGGTACATAGTAGATAAAAGCTTTAGAAAGAACTATAGGATATAATGGGGTGGACGGTTTTTGTAGAGGGTATTTCTTGTTAAGGAATGTTACGTGTTGTATAATTATTTTATATATTATACTTAATGAATGTTTGTGAAAAAAGGATCTTGCAGGTCCAAAGGTTTTAACCTCAGAACGAGGTAAAGTTTTTAGAACGTAGAACTCGCTGACCTTTCAAAAATATATATACGTCAGGTCAATGTGAGGAGTCAAGTAGCAATGGGAAGGCGCTTGTGATAAGGGATTAGGTGGGCAAGCTATCAGAGGAAGCTTTTTGGCGAGCTGAGATAGACATATTAATAAATCGTAGCTATAGTTAGAGTTAACTTTTGTAAATTATCTCTCTTACTTGTAGTACTTGGCTTATTAAATAAAAGTTCTAATTTCCGCTCTTTAGTTATCTCCGTTATGCCATATGTTCATGAGGAAATCCAATGCGTGACCTCTCCTAGTGCCAAGTCTGAGAGTGGGCGTCACATAACTATTTTGTATACCCATGCTATCTCAACAGTAACACATGAATAACAAATCTAGTATATATATATATAACAATTCCAAATGGCTAGAAATAGTAAACTTTTATAGATTTCTACTTTGGATAAGAAATTTTTTATACTTATACGTTTTATGCCCCATAAGTTTTCTAGTTTTGGTTTTTTTGTGTTTCCTATTTTGGCCACCAATGTTTTATACATTTTATGTTTTTTACTCTTAAAGTTTTCTACTTTATTTTTATTAACTTTTGAGGTTTCCTACTTTGGACACAAAACTTTTACACTTTTACGTTTTATACCCCTTAAGTTTCTTACTTTGGTTTTTTAACGTGTCCTACTTTGTCCACCAATATTTTATACATTTATATTTTTTACCCCTGAAGTTTTTTACTTTATTTTATTATTTCTACTTTGGCCACCAATGTTATACACATTTATGTTTTTTACCCCTTAATTTTTCTACCTTTTCTTTGTGTTTCCATTTTTGGCCACCAAATTTTTATAACATAAAATGGTCACCGCTTCTATTTACATGAAAAATGACTAATTTCTAAAAGATAGAGTACTTAAAACGTTTCATACTTAAACTGACGGATAAATGGGTGGTTCGCCGCGAAGCGCAGACATGTCACCATCTTGTATATAACAATTTGAATTGGTGTTAAATAGTAATCTTTTATTGTTTTTTTGTACTTTAACCGCAATAATTTTACACTTTGACATTTTTTACACTTGAAATTTCTTGCTTTATTTTTTTCACCTTTTTTAGCTTCATACTTTGGCCACTAATGTTTTACACATTTATGTTTTTTACCGTTGAAGTTATCTACTTAACTTTTATTGTATCCTACTTCGGCCACGGAAGTTTTACACTTTTATGTTTTTTACCCTTGAAGTTTCTTACTTTGGTTTTTTTATTAATATGGTTTGGAATGGCTTTCGGTTATTGTTTCCTACTTTGGCCACCAATGTTTTACAACATTTATATTTTTTACCCTTAAAGTTTTCTACTTTTGTTTGTTTTTACTAATATGGTTTTGAATCGTTTTTTTTTGTTGTTTCCTATTTTCGTCACCATTGTTTTACACATATATGTTTTTTACCCCTAACTAGTGGGTGACCCGCCGCACGTTGCGGCGGCCTCACCGTTTTCTCACCATGCAGCAATTGTATGTTCTGAATCTAGGACAACATCAATCTTTTCAGGAGGTGCTCATTACAATTCCATGTATGTTTGTCTAAGTAGGCCTAAGAGCAAGGCTGTTGTAAATAAGAATGGTCATCCATACACGCCTACCAAACTACTACATTTTCTACCAAACTATACATACTTTTAAGGCTACTTTTAAGCCTACATAGTACATATACTCGCACATGTTCAAAAGAGATAGTGACCCGCCGTGCGTTGCTACGGCTTCACCGTTTTTTGTATCACATGTCAACTTCACCATTTATGTATCTTACAATAATGAACATTCCCTGCATAATAATGGATACCAAATTTTCAACCTTTTAGAAATTTTTTGATAAAGTTATACTTTATACAATTAAACTCATGGTTTTCAAACAAAAGTCCAAGTACGATACTCATACTCCAAACTAAAGTATAAGAACTTCTAAACTGAAATAAACAAACCAATAATCAGGATGCTCTTTATGGTTGTGTCACCTGCATCACATAATGAGAACACTACATCATGAGAACACCACATAATGAGAACATTCCTAGAAAATTTGAGTATGGAACCAGCTCTTATCCCAATTCCAAAGCTCAAATCTTTATAAAAATCCGTTCCTATATGCATTTCAAGTACATGCACACCAGTATTGGTACACTTTCCATTTACAAAAGCATGCGACTGTTATGTATGCCTGCAAATGAATAAGGAGTTCAAGTTTAAACAATGCATATACACTAAAGTTACATAAAAAAAAACAATGGAAATTTATTTAACCATTTAGACCTCTAATTGAGGTGTAATAAGTTTACAAATCAAGAGCACCTCAACATAGGTTTCTTCTTACTTCAATATCCTAAACAATAGAAAAATAATAAGACTTAAATATGAAGACCCAAGCAAAGACAAAGTCATCTAACGAATTTGTAAATTTAAACTTTTCTATGGTAGATACTTGGCATGAATCTAAACACCTCAACATCAATAAAATACTAAGAATTACAAATAAAGGCAAAGACACTAAAAAAAATATTGTGTACCTTTGTATTATGGACAACAAATACAGAAGATAACACTTGCAAATAGAGAAAATCATACACATCCGATTTGTTTATCTACTGATTGATGTCTATCCAACTCAAAATCAGGTGTTCTAAACGGGTCAAGTGTATTCAAATTTGTTCAATACTTTTTATGCTCCAGAAGTCCCATTCCCACATTGTATTTAGTAATAGTTTCTTTACAAATATAAGCTCATGTGTACGATGTACCTGAAAATAACAATTTGTGGTGGAAGATCGCTCTGATTACCAGAACTCATGTGTGACACCTGACGTTTCCAGGTTAGAATGCCGTACTATAAGTCATAATTTGATACAAATAAATATTATTTTATAAATGATTAAATGCCGTCATATGAAAAATATTTTGTTAAGTTATGTTGGTGACAACGCAAGATATGATCAACCCGGTATCCACCAAAAAGAAATAGTATATCTATAAAGATAACTGGTAAATCAAGTATGACGAAAATTATTTTGGTTCATACCGTTGCAAGCGTAATTTAATTATTTCATTAATTTTCATATAATTACTTTTACGTTTTGTGACTAAAAATTTACCTGTTATACCGCAAAATGCCAGTATTATACCAGTAAACCACCTAATACTACAATATATATATATACACACACATGACACATGGCCTTACACTTGTCTCGATTTTGAACTCTTGAAGCCACCATTACTTGAGAACTTTCCAAGTAATCATGGCTACATAGTAGGCCATGATTACAAATTATGACATAAAAGGGCTTTCACAATTACACACAACCCATCACCATCAACCACATTCTCTCTCCCTCTCTTCCCCACTCACGGCCGAGAACCCCCCTTTTCTCTCTCTCCATCGAAATTCATCATCATCTTCATCAAACCTTCAAGAACTCAAAGGTTTCCAAGCTTTTGTCAAGGGTTTTTCAAGATTTGAGCATCAAAACACAAGAAATCAAACAAGCTTTCATCATCTCATTCATTTTTCATCAAAAACTCAAGTAATCTTGCTTTCTCTCTCTACTCTCTCTCTAGTATTCTTGAGTTTTAGTTGAGTTTTGATCCTCCAACCTTGAAAGATGATGATTTCTTCAAGAAATAAAGCTTAAATCTTTACAAAACTATAGATCAAAAGACATTCATGGATTAAAAATGATGATTTGATGAACCCTAAGTGTTATTCTTCAAAAACCCACTTGAGATTTAATGTTTTGAGCTTTGATCTTGTCCTAGTTTGAAAGATGGAAGTAAAATATGAAGATTTGTTCATGCATGTGTATATTTTGTGAATGTATATGCATGCATGTGTCGAAATTATACATATATACATATATATATATATATGCATAATGTCGAATGTATATATGTATATGAAGTTGATATGAGTTTTGAAGTAAAGTATGATTGAAAATTGTTATGGGTTTTAGAAGATTAACTCTTTAGGTTGAATCTTGATTGAATGGATCATGCATGTATGAGAATCGAAAATATACATGTATATATATATGCATGCATGTATACGAAATATATATATATGTATGTATGATATGTTTATTTTCTTTTAAATGCACATACATACATGTATGTATGATTAAAAGGATAAAAGGTATGCATATGCATACATACACATACATACATGCATCGTGAATATATATATATGTATAAGTGGAATATGACAAAAACCAATGATTATCCAAGAAAGGTAATCTACTTTTCAAAAGTGTTCTTTTGTTATAGTTAATAAAGTAAACTCAATTTTAAATAAATTTATTAAAAATTCTGGATAATTAATTATATATATGTAAATACTTTTGAAAAATAAAAGAGATTTGAGAAAAAGGATTAAAATAAATTATATTATATAAAACTAGTCATAAAAACGTCAAAATCCGGCTTAAAAACGTGATTTTAGGTACTAATAAATTTCTAACAGCCTTTAAATATATTTTTATGAGAAAATTTATTTTTAAAAGTTATATACATCTTAGAATATGTAATTATATCGGATTAATCTATGCCGTAAAAAGCCGAAAAACTACACTTTTGACTTAAAAATTCGTAAACTATTTATGTAAAACTTCAAAAATATACATAAATGATTTACAAACATGTTAAGATATATATTGGTGGAAACGGTTAATCGGGTTGCTCGTTGAGTCACCAACGGGTTGTCAAATATAAAAAAAAAACTAATTGGAATCATTATCAAGTCAAGTAAGTTGGAGGATCAACTTACCTGTTAAAACGACTTGGAATTTTTACATGTCCCTTATGAATTATTTAGGGCATTATATTGACGGATAAAGTTCAGATTATCGGATTATCACAGTGAGTTTCCATAGCCCCACTTTTAACTATTTTAACATTTTGGGGGAAAATATGCCTGTTTATTTATTGCTCGTGGACAGGCAGATACCGCCATGGCACTAGTAGCTGCTTGCTTTGCCATGATATCACAGGTTTTGATGCCTGGTGTAGGTGGTGGTGGACCCCATCACTAGATCACTTATTAGATGCAGTAATATTTTGAAGGAATTAGCACTGACAATTAGTCATAGATTGACAAATTTTGGTTTTTGTTTGTAATTCAGTGTAATTTCCTTAAGAAACTTGTTAACTTGTGGTATTATGTTTGGATGGAACTAATGGTTTATGGTATGAAATGACGAACCTAGTTTTTATATTAATCTTGGAATATGTAATTGCTTTTATTTAAGTGTTGTATTGTTATTTCTAAGTTGTCATTAATGTTGTGTATAGAAGTTATTCACAACTATGGATGGACGCGGTCGCGGACGTGGTCGAGGTTTTAACCTTCCTACCACTATGGCTGAATTAACAGATCTAATAGCCGAACATGTAAATGCTGCTATTGGTCACATCAATGAGCAAAACATCAATCAAGGTCTAGGCAGAGGTTTAGGTGGGGCAGCACCTATCGGTCAACCACCCGCAGTTATTGGTTGCTCCTATAAAGCATTCCAAGGTTGTCAACCAAAAGTTTTCACAGGCAATGAAGGTCCGTTAGAAATAATAAGGTGGATTGAAAAGATGGAATCCGTCATTGCTATCAGCAATTGTGCGGAAAATCAGATTGTTAAATATGCCACTTGTTCTTTTCTCGATAATGCCTTGTCCTGGTGGAACTCTCAACGTCAGATTCTTGGAGAAGCTGCAGCATATGGAATGACCTGGAATGAGTTGAAGGAGATGCTGATGAAGGAGTATTGTCCTCGCACTGAAGTACAGAAGTTAGAAACCGAGTTTTGGGACTTGTCAATGATTGGAGCGGACGTAAAGGCTTATACAACTCGCTTCAATGAGTTAGCAAAGTTGGTACCGCGGCTTGTAACCCCAGACTATGTACGGATTGAGAGGTATATTTGGGGTCTAGCGCCTCAAATTAGGGGAATGGTTACCTCCGCTAACCCGGCGACCATTGGCAGTGCCATCACTCTAGCACACTCTTTGACGGATGATGCTGTGATGGCAGGTCTATTAGGAGGAAAGTCGCCAGTGGGGTCTGTTCCCAAGAATGCTGATGATGGTAAGAGGCCTGGTTCTAAGAGAAAGTGGTCGGGAAACAATGATGATCGAAGGAGGTCGAATCCAAAGTCCCATAAAGTATTTGCAGCAAACGCCTCAGAGGAGAAGAAGCAGTCTGATTCGTACCCCCGTTGCGGAACATGTGGGGTATCATCACAAAGGGGTTTGCCGATACTGTACTAAGTGCAGTCGTTACGGTCATGACACTCCTTACTGCCGATCACGGACCGGAGAGAAAGGTGCCAATTCTGGCCATAAATGTTACGAGTGTGGAGCTGTTGATCACTTCAAGAGGGAATGTCCCAAGTTGAAGAACCAGGGTACGAGAGGACGGGCGTTTGAGATGAACGCGAAAGAAGCTCAAGAAGAACCATCTGTTGTTACCGGTACGTTTCTCGTAAACAATAAATATGCCTCTGTGTTATTTGATACGGGTGCTGATTTAAGCTTTGTTTCTAAAGAGTTTGAACCGTTACTTGGTATTAAACCTAGTAAGTTAAGAAATAAGTATATCATAGAAATAGCCAATGGAAGGAAAATAGAGGCAGATACTGTTATTCAGGGGTGTACTATGAACATCGAGAACCACTCTTTTTGTATTAACCTTCTACCCGTGGACCTTGGAAGTTTCGATATTGTAATTGGAATGGATTGGTTATCCAAAAATCGTGCTGAAGTGGTATGCTTCGAGAAGATTGTTCGCATACCAATTGCTAATAAGAAAGTGTTAACCATTCGGGGAGAAAAGCGAGATCCTACTTTGAAAATAATTAGCGTCGTGAAGGCTCGAAAGTATTTGCAGGATGGTTATCCATCGTTTTTAGTTAAGGCGATAGACGTGAAAAATGCGGAGCAAAGAATTGAAGATATACCAGTAGTGAGAGACTATCCAGAAGTTTTCCCTGAGGAATTACCTGGTATACCTCCTGAACGTCAAGTCAAATTCAAAATCGATTTGGTGCCTGGGGCAGCTCCCATTGCCCAATCGCCCTATCGATTGGCACCATCAGAAATGAAGGAATTAGCCCAGCAATTGCAAGAGCTTCTAGATAAGGGATTTATAAGACCAAGTTTTTCACCTTGGGGAGCACCAGTTTTATTTGTGAAGAAGAAAGATGGATCTTTCCGTATGTGTATCGATTATCGTGAGCTGAACAAGATTACCATCAAGAATCGATATCCACTGCCTAGAATTGATGATTTATTTGATCAACTTCAAGGGTCTAGTTTCTATTCAAAAATAGATCTTAGGTCCGGATATCATCAATTGCTTGTAGCAGAAGAAGACGTACCAAAAACTGCTTTTCGAACTCGTTATGGTCATTATGAGTTTGTGGTTATGCCTTTTGGACTAACCAATGCTCCTGCAGTGTTCATGGACCTCATGAACAGAGTATGCAAACCATATTCAGATAAATTCGTGATTGTGTTCATCGACGATATACTTGTTTACTCACGAACCAAGGAGGAGCATGAGGAACATTTGAGATTGATCCTCGAAACGTTAAAGAAAGAAAGACTTTATGCTAAGTTCTCGAAGTGTGAATTTTGGTTAAGAGAAGTCCAGTTTTTGGGGCACGTCATTAATGAAAGTGGCATTCATGTGGATCCAGCAAAGATCGAAGCAATCAAGAATTGGAGTGCACCTCAGTCGCCAACTGAGATCCGTCAATTTTTGGGGTTAGCTGGCTATTACAAAAGATTTATTGAGAATTTCTCACGAATAGCCCAACCACTAACTCAATTGACACAAAAGGATAAGAAATTTGAATGGTCGGAGAAGCAGGAAGAAGCTTTTCAATGCTTGAAGCAAAAACTATGTAGTGCTCCAATTCTATCCCTCCCAGAGGGAAGTGATGGATTCATAGTTTACTGTGATGCATCAAGATTGGGTTTTGGTTGTGTACTGATGCAAAGGGATAAAGTTATCGCCTACGCATCTAGACAGCTCAAGACGCACGAGAAGAACTATACCACGCATGATCTGGAGTTGGGAGCCGTTGTCTTTGCATTAAAGATATGGAGACATTATTTGTACGGCACGAAATGTACAATTTTCACGGATCATAAAAGTCTCCATCACATCTTCGATCAAAAGGAACTCAACATGCGGCAACGTCGATGGGTGGAATTATTAAATGATTATGATTGTGATATTCGCTATCACCCAGGCAAAGCCAATGTAGTAGCTGACGCCTTAAGCAGAAAAGAACGGGATAAGCCAAGGCGACTGAGAGCCATGGAGATGAAGATTCAATCCGATTTTATTTCGCACGTTCGTTTAGCTCAGCAAGAAGCACTCACGGATGCTAATTTAAAAAACGAGGATCTTCGAGGAATGATTAAGGATTTGGCCTTGACCAATGGTGTTAGATATTTCATGGGTCGAATTTGGGTACCGCTATTGGGAAAATTACGTGAGTTGATTCTGGACGAAGCTCATAAGTCTAAGTACTCCATCCACCCAGGTTCTGATAAGATGTATAAAGACGTCAAAGAGCATTATTGGTGGCCAAACTTGAAACGTGATATAGCAACTTATGTAAGCAAGTGTTCCACATGCGCCAGAGTTAAGGCAGAACACCAGAAACCGTCGGGTTTGTTGACCCAACCTGAAATTCCTCAATGGAAATGGGAGCGAATTGCTATGGATTTTATCACCAAATTGCCTCGAACGTCTCGAAATCATGACACCATTTGGGTAATCATTGATCGTCTCACTAAATCAGCTCATTTCATTCCAATCAAGGAGACGGATTCAATGAAAAAGCTCGCTAAGATATATATCAAAGAGGTTGTATCTCGTCATGGTGTGCCAGTTTCTATTATTTCTGACAGGGATGGACGGTCCACGTCACGATTCTGGCGGTCGCTACATAAAGCATTAGGCACCAAGTTGGATTTAAGCACGGCATATCATCCGCAAACAGATGGTCAAAGTGAGAGAACTATTCAGACGCTCGAAGATATGCTTAGAGCCTGTGTGATTGATTTTGGTGGAAGTTGGGACACTCACCTACCGTTAGCAGAGTTTTCTTATAATAATAGTTATCATGCTAGCATTAAGGCTGCACCTTTCGAAGCTTTATATGGTAGAAAGTGTCGATCTCCTCTCTGTTGGGCAGAAATTGGAGAAAAGGAACTGACTGGTCCTGAAATAATCCAGGAAACGACCGACAAGGTGTCGAAAATCAAGAGTCGATTGGAAGCTGCCAGGGCCAGGCAGAAGAGTTACGCTGACAACAGAAGGAAACCCTTGGAATTTGAGGTTGGAGACAGGGTGTTTTTAAAGGTCTCGCCTTGGAAGGGTGTTATTAGATTTGGTAAGCAAGGAAAACTCAGTCCCCGATATATTGGACCGTACGAAGTTCTCCAACGAGTTGGATCTGTTGCTTATCGTCTAAAGCTGCCTGACAAACTCAGTGGTGTCCACGATGTATTCCATGTATCTAACTTAAGGAAATGTCTTTCCGATGAAACGCTGATCATACCATCAAAGGAGATTCGAATAGATGGTAAACTGAATTTTACCGAAGAACCAATAGAGATTGAAGACTGGAAAGTGCAGAAACTCCAACGAAGTACGATCAGGTTAGTCAAAGTTAGATGGAACTCAAAGCGTGGAGCTGAGGTACACCTGGGAGCGAGCTGATCAAATGAAGAAGAAGTACCCTCATTTGTTTTCGTCTGATAAGAATTCGAAAATTTCGAGACGAAATTTCTAAAAGGAGGGGTGACTGTGACACCTGACGTTTCCAGGTTAGAATGCCATACTATAAGTCATAATTTGATAAAAATAAATATTATTTTATAAATGATTAAATGCCGTCATATGAAAAATATTTTGTTAAGTTACGTTGGTGACAACGCAAGATATGATCAACCCGGTATCCACCAAAAAGAAATAGTATATCTATAAAGATAACTGGTAAATCAAGTATGACGAAAATTATTTTGGTTCATACCGTTGCAAGCGTAATTTAATTTCAATAATTTTCATATAATTACTTTTACGTTTTGTGACTAAAAATTTACCTGTTATACCGTAAAATGCCAGTATTATACCAGTAAACCACCTAATACTACAATATATATATATAATATACACACACATGACACATGGCCTTACACTTGTCTCGATTTTGAACTCTTGAAGCCACCATTACTTGAGAACTTTCCAAGTAATCATGGCTACATAGTAGGCCATGATTACAAATTATGACATAAAAGGGCTTACACAATTACACACAACCCATCACCATCAACCACATTCTCTCTCCCTCTCTTCCCCACTCACGGCCGAGAACCCCCCTTTTCTCTCTCTCCATCGAAATTCATCATCATCTTCATCAAACCTTCAAGAACTCAAAGGTTTCCAAGCTTTTGTCAAGGGTTTTTCAAGATTTGAGCATCAAAACACAAGAAATCAAACAAGCTTTCATCATCTCATTCATTTTTCATCAAAAACTCAAGTAATCTTGCTTTCTCTCTCTACTCTCTCTCTAGAATTCTTGAGTTTTAGTTGAGTTTTGATCCTCCAACCTTGAAAGATGATGATTTCTTCAAGAAATAAAGCTTAAATCTTTACAAAACTATAGATCAAAAGACATGCATGGATTAAAAATGATGATTTGATGAACCCTAAGTGTTATTCTTCAAAAACCCACTTGAGATTTAATGTTTTGAGCTTTGATCTTGTCCTAGTTTAAAAGATGGAAGTAAAATATGAAGATTTGTTCATGCATGTGTATATTTTGTGAATGTATATGCATGCATGTGTCGAAATTATACATATATACATATATATATGCATAATGTCGAATGTATATATGTATATGAAGTTGATATGAGTTTTGAAGTAAAGTATGATTGAAAATTGTTATGGGTTTTAGAAGATTAACTCTTTAGGTTGAATCTTGATTGAATGGATCATGCATGTATGAGAATCGAAAATATACATGTATATATATATGCATGCATGTATACGAAATATATATATATGTGTATGTATGATATGTTTATTTTCTTTTAAATGCACATACATACATGTATGTATGATTAAAAGGATAAAAGGTATGCATATGCATACATACACATACATACATGCATCGTGAATATATATATATGTATAAGTGGAATATGACAAAAACCAATGATTATCCAAGAAAGGTAATCTACTTTTCAAAAGTGTTCTTTTGTTATAGTTAATAAAGTAAACTCAATTTTAAATAAATTTATTAAAAATTCTGGATAATTAATTATATATATGTAAATACTTTTGAAAAATAAAAGAGATTTGAGAAAAAGGATTAAAATAAATTATATTATATAAAACTAGTCATAAAAACGTCAAAAATCGGCTTAAAAACGTGATTTTAGGTACTAATAAATTTCTAACAGCCTTTAAATATATTTTTATGAGAAAATTTATTTTTAAAAGTTATATACATCTTAGAATATGTAATTATATCGGATTAATCTATGCCGTAAAAAGCCGAAAAACTACACTTTTGACTTAAAAATTCGTAAACTATTTATGTAAAACTTCAAAAATATACATAAATGATTTACAAACATGTTAAGATATATATTGGTGGAAACGGTTAATCGGGTTGCTCGTTGAGTCACCAACGGGTTGTCAAATATATAAAAAAAAAACTAATTGGAATCATTATCAAGTCAAGTAAGTTGGAGGATCAACTTACCTGTTAAAACGACTTGGAATTTTTACATGTCCGTTATGAATTATTTAGGGCATTATATTGACGGATAAAGTTCAGATTATCGGATTATCACAGTGAGTTTCCATAGCCCCACTTTTAACGATTTTAACATTTTGGGGGAAAATATGCTTGTTTATTTATTGATATAATTAAAGATGGCATGAAGCTTATATTTGACATGTGATGGCCATTGGGTTGTTTAAATTTTATCCCTCGCTGTTTTATTTATGCCATAATCATTAGCCTCGTATTGGCCACTGTTTGTATTGATAGATCTATCGGGTGTGACAACCCGCCCCTGGCCAGTCGCGCTGGTTTTGATCCGGATTGGGGTAATATAAATAGAAAGGGGCGTGTGGACGTTTTGGGTTGATTATGGGTACAATGGCTAGATCACTATCGTAAATCTAGCTAATTTACGTTAAGTCATTATAAGGGATATTGCATGATAATTATGTCAATGGTATTTATTAACACCGGTTATGGTGTTGGATTATTTATTCCGGGAGCGTGGCTCGCCGAGTGGTTTTAATATAAAACTCTATGGAACTCACCAGCTTTATGCTGACCTATTTATTTTGGGCATATTTTCAGGGTCGTAATCATGGCATGGATGGAGGCTTGTGTTGGAGTTGGCGAACGTTGGCTAATAGAAACAAAATGTGTTTTGGTTGGGACCGCTTGAGGCCTGGTATCATGTTTAATTAAATAAATTTGTGAAGCTTTTCGTAACCCCCGGTTTGTAATCGAATGATGTTTTAATTCAATAATTATGATACCATGTCTTTCCTCAAGTTATATTTTTCTAAAATACGATTATTTAAACGTGTCGCCAATTAATTAATATGGGTACCAACTTCCGTTACCACCACCCGCGTTAGATCTTCCGCTGCGGTTTTCGGGGTGTTACATCATGTAAGCACATTGCCCTTTGTATATGCATTTTGTTACCTGTTATCATCATAGGAGCAACCAATAATGCATGTACCAGATCTGTAGGTGGATAGCCATGGATCAACACAATTTCACAAAGCACAAACCATGTAAACTAATTTATGACCCGAGCTCTAAACAGATACGTCTCAGGTCTAAGGAAACATTAGAGCATACCAATAATCAAGCAATCAAAACTTCCACGATTGAATTGCTTGACGCGAGTTACGTCCAACGTCATTCTCTAATGAGGTTTGTGACTTTGAACGTTAAACCCCTTTAAGGTTCAAAATCAGAATAGTCTTGATTTAGAGTCGTTCCCACGTCTCCAATCGACTACGGACATTTAGAATAATAACAACAATTGTTCAGGGATGATTAAACGTATTTGTTTTGGTCAAAAATTACACAAGGCAATCTCGTATTCCAAACTTAGAATGTGGGGTGAGGTGCTAAGAAATCTGGTTCAAAAGCAAAGTAAAAGTAGTGCAAGTGACACGATGATATACGAGGGAAACCCGAGAATCCTGAGAGTTGC
>JBCNJP010000023.1:9617461-9684183 GCA_039602395.1 Deinandra increscens subsp. villosa
CGGACAAAACGTTTATAAACTGAAAATAAATTACAAGCATTGCTTTTCACAAATGAATATTTTGTAAGTACATGTTGATACGAACTATGATTATGAGACCGGGCCAATGCATGACAAGCCCACTGTGAACTCACCAACCGTTAGGTTGACACTTGCGTGGTTTAAACTTTTGCAGATCGCTAAGGAGTATCCGGAGCGGGTTGGCATGGCACTTGAAGATCCTTGTTTTGATTTAAACTATATTGGGAATTTAAAACAATGTTTATGTAAAGCACGTGGTTAGTGCTAAGACAATATTTTATTCCGCTGCGTTGTGTTTGAAACTTTGATTTATAATTTGTGTTTGAACTAACCCTGATTCGTTTAGTATTTGTAACTATGGTTGTGGATCCTGGTCTAGTCGCGCCCCTTAACGGTATAAACTCCGTTAGTGGTATTATGGGGGTGTGACAATTACACCACCAACTCATTGCATTATACCTATTAGATCACAAAATTATGTGTTAAATTTGTTACAGTTGGATAAGAAACAAAAAAAAAATATATGTATTTGTGCCACGTGACAGTCAGAGCTACTATGGATGGTACGACTCAAAAACTTGTCATTGAGTCTTCCTAGTGAAGTTTCTTGAATATATCTCTTATTTTGTCTAAGTCTGCTTTATACGAACCAACATCTTATTCTAAACGACCCAGTTTGCTTCTATATGACTCAGCATGCTTGTTAAATAATTATGTCTAAGTGTGGATTATACAACCCAGATGGGTCATATAACACATTATCCTGACGAACCATCTTTGTTTTGTAAGAGCCAATGTTTTTCTATACGATCCAAACGATTGTTCAACTTAAAACCATACGATCTGGAAATTGTTCAAGAATTGTTCAAGTTTCGGTTATACGATCCAGATAGATCGTATAACATTTTGCCCATACGACTCAGTTGCTCCACACGACTCAACTCATAATGCTCTATACGAATTAGATTTGTACTATACGATCCATATGGATGGTATACCCCTGACTTAGAATATGTTGATGTGACACTTGTCTGATGATGTAATATGAATGTTATACATTATGCTTAATTGTGTGATCTCTTGTATAGTATGAATATGAACATGATTGTAAACCCTATCATGGCTTTTGATCCTTTAATATAATATAATACATAGAGTATATTTTCTTATGTATGTATATTCTTTGTGAATTTGGCGTGTATTTCTCATATTCCTTCATTATTTGATAATCAAACCATGGATTGGTCATTGATTTATTTTTTCGCACTTAGATCAATGAATTGATTGAGATGATAAAGCAAACTTACAAGTGAAACATAAAGTTTGATGAAATTATAAATATAAAATTTTTTTACAGAGAATAAGTGGATTTATGAACCTGCCTTAAGATGAGTGGGAGCAACTAATTCTATACTAACCCTTATATACACTTGTAGGCAAGAGTTAACTTAGTCTTGTTACATAAATCAAAGCGTTTATTCTCGCAAAATTATGACATTAAAATCTTGGAGATGCTTTTTATATATTAAGCATCTAGATACACGAAGATTGATCAAATGAGACATTATTTAGTCTCATAAGGCTTAATTGTGTGTTTACACATTATAACATGCAGCATTGCTCCTAGTCTGTAACTCTAGTAAGTAGAGGAGATTAATTAATATGAAGGTTCGAATAAGTAAATAAGATTTATATCTTATGCTTCATTATTTGGAAGCCTTATGTATGTTCAAGTCTACATTCGTGTAGATATTGCCTACGTTGCTAAAACATCAGAGTGATGTAAATATATTTATAGCTTAGTTCTTTATAAAAGCATCTAAGATGATATTCCAATATCTATAAGAAACGAATGGCTGTAATTTGAACTATAGAAGAAGTGAAACTTAAAAATGGTTGACTATTCTTAATCTTGACTCTGTTGGAGTTAAGTGAATCAAAATGTCAACTTTGGGGTATATTCTTATGGAGGAGTCATAAGAAACTGATAACAACAACCTATGTCATTATGACATGATATGTTTGTCACTAAACGTTGTTGGTAAATTTATCAGTAGACACATAATTCAGTAACAGCAAAATAACATATTGAAGACTCATTGTGATAAAGTCGGCTACCATAATGTCTTGAACAGTAATAATTTGAGTGGAGCTGTATTAAATTTTTGATACAAGATTATTGTTCATTTAAGAATAAGTAGAGGAAACTAAGTCCTTATATTAAAAACATTCATTATATGTTTAAGGATCCTATAACTAAAGGTCTATTCTCATAAGTATTTTCTAAGAGCTCATGACAAAGACGGGTTTACTACTGACCAAGCATATCATACTATGAATGACTAATTCTTTATTTTCCTCGTCCATTTTGATTTGCTTTGTCTCTAAATATGTTACGCATGCCTAATGGGACATATAGACAGTTTATGTACAAATCAACGTTAAGGGCTTAATTGTTAATTGATCCTAAACTAAGTTGAGTTTTAAATTTGGGATTGTAGTATGATTAATGGGGGTCTTCAGTTGGATAATCAATTCAATGATTGTATCTCTCTGCTACAGTTTTGGTTTATAACTGAAATGAGTATTAACTTCTGATCAGAATTATCTAATAACTCATTATAAATGATGACTCGGCCAAGTGAGAGAATGTTAGAAATAACTTTCTTATGGCTCAAGTCAAACATTTATACTTGACATTTATTCGATGAACGTAATTGCCTTACTAACATAATTAGGGTTTCCCTTTGGGTGTACATATAGAGGTATTAGAGATAGACTAAACACCACTCCATCACTCTAAAACCGTGACCTCCTCTCTCACTCTCTGCAATTCGCGGGTCTCCACCTTAGCCATCCAAACCATACACCCTAAAGGGGAACTCGATAAGTGGCTTCATGGAATCTTTCAACATGACTGTAGGTGTTGCGCCATCAGGTAATTATTATATTTATGTCATGTTTATTTATCATGTTAGAAGTATCGTCCAACAAATAGGAATAGTGATTTTACTTTTTTTGTCTTTTAGAGTAAACGTAAGCCCCCCCCCCCCCCCAAATCTTAGGTATTAGGTTTTTTTTTCTTTTAATACGAGCATTACTAATTTACAGTCGTGTCCCATAATTCTCACGTCATAGGCTCAATACTTTTAGCATTTGGTCTCAAATTTTAATGTCATTAAGCAGTCGTTGGTATTTTCTTTTTCTTTATGTAGTGTTATAGCATTACAATTCGTTTGTGTGTCCGCATTGTCTCTGAGGGGTTTTTTTGTTATTCTTTTCAAACACAGCGAGTTTAGCACATAAGTTGGTGATAACATAACTTTTAGGTAGTAGAATAAATAATTTAAGTATGTGTCTTCTAATTTTAACTTTGTTACTCAGTTTTTCGTATTTATGATTTTTTATGTAACATTATAACAATGTAACTTGTAACATCCCAAAATTTCATGATTCGTTGTATACGTAATAATTACTTAACCAATGTGATATATACATATGATATATGTGTTTAATAGCCAAACGTGATCAAACGTATATAAATGCATGTTTAAATAGTAACAGGTGATGAATTGATAAAAGATAGTGTTATACGGATGTTATACTTACTAATTAAATGAAATAATGAAATGAAATAGATACATGTTTTATAACAAAGGTAATTGATATATAGATGTTACCATGAATATGTGTTTAGGAGTTAATATGATAAAGTACAAATGATAAACGGAGAAAGATACCTTTATGCGATTGCATTATGTTAAATACGTGTGTATATATATATATATATATATATATATATATATATATATATACAAGTGGGTCGACCCGCGCTTCGCCGCGGAGTTGACCCGTTTTTAAGCTAAATAAGCGAAGACTACGAAGAAGCAAACCCATATTTGTTTTATGATCTAGCAGGTATAAATATTGTTTGGGAGGTTGAAGAAATTGTTGGAGAGCAAAAGAAATTGAAAAGGAAACTATCACTCAGTTGGATTTGTTTTGTATATTTTTAGATTCCATTGTAATGTAATAATTTAATGTTATGTGTTTTAGCACGTCGACCATAAACAATGGCCATTAATGTTTCTATATATCCATAAATAACACAGGTGACTCTAAAATTAGTGTCATCTTCAAAATAGAAAACATGGATCTAAAACAATATGTTTAACCATAGAACCTGCAGTTGATACTCGACCTTACCTATTCCCAATTTAAGAATTTGGAAAATAGTAGCCCACCCAGTCACTAAAAAAGTCAACAGACAACTAGTTTCCATAAGTATGCATGCTCTTATACTCAAATTGATTGGTAATGGAGATGAATATCTACCTCATAGCCTTTAAACGAAATGAAATATTGTAATCCATCTCACCCTCAAAATCTTTCAACCTAGCCGCCTCAAAGAGCCCAATAAAATCCAACCAATTCCTAATAGAGGTTTAAATGCTGTAAATATGTAAACATGAGTATTGGTAACAGAAAATGCATTCAACAATAACAGAGATGCCATAGCATCAGAAGCAATAACTGCCAATACATAGTGTTTCACCTCTAAGCACCAAAATTCTTTCCTATTCATGTCCAACTCTTTGCACCACAAAATGTCAAGATTTTGACCTCTAAGTACCACAACTATATCCTGGTGAAAAGTGCAAATGTGCAGCAGAAACGAACCTTACAGCCGAGTGAAAGAGGGTCAGTAGTAATTGACTGCACAGAGCAACCTGTTTCAGGACGTGCAGAGGAAGCAGTAGATAAGGAAGGTAAGGCGTTGTCTACACTTGCACGTGGGCGCTTGCGTGTCGCAGGAGCAACATGCATGCTTATAGATGTACCGGATGCTACAGCAGAATCAACAGATATATATACAGCTATATATGTAATAACCTTATGCAAGAAATAGGCAAAACAATAGCAGCAATCACTATGTAAACATACCCAAAAAGACTAAGACAATCTTCTAAATGTGAGGAGGAGCGAAGACCTTTAACAACGAAAAGCGAAGGGGCCTAAGAGGAGAAAGTAAATGTAAACAACGAAAATGCGGTCACCTAATTAGTAAAGAAGAAGGATAAACGCGACAAACTAATCTAAACGAAGAAACCATACATGAAAAATAAACATAATCAGGCAGGATGGAAACTGAGAAGCGCGACACTGCGACAGTATTAGAAACAGTAGGATTAAGAACAACGAATAAAACAACAAAATAGTGTCGGGCAATTAATGTACGTAAACTTACAAAGCATACAACACACCAATAGAGCCGAAGAGAACCTGTGTAGAACAAAACAAAATCAGGCAAAGCAATAACGAACGCCGAAAAGGAAAAAAATTAATAAATTCCTATGGAAAACGTATTATTTCTTGGAACGTTGCATAGTTTTAGAAATTTTGTGCACCTCAGTTACCGAGTCTCCATATATGGTGTAGTTCTTATATATATACCTTACATAAGAGCTGTTATTTTGTTTGATCATAAACAAATTCTATACCATATGAACCTGGGCCCAAATCTTTTTGTAGAGGTGTTTGTTTTTCGAAATATATGTTGCCCTGATTAGTAGAAACCAAAGTAATGGTTGCTACCTATCTTCTAGAGCAACACCAATCAATTCATGCAACATATATTTTAACCATATAAAATATTTACCTGTAGAAGAAGCAGTAGTTCAAAGCAGGACAACAGCTGCAATCACGAAATGTATAACAAAATTAGTTCTTTACAATACCGTAAAACAGAACAACAACTCCTACGTCAATACGTGGTTCTAGGATGCCAAAAAATGTCCACAAAAGGACCACTTCATAAACATGGAAGCAGTTCACCCTAAATTCTATATTCAAAAGTCACTTACATGAAGATATGAAAAGAAACCTATGATTTAAGACTAATTGACATGAAGATGGTATTAAAGCACTATGAGGCAAAGAAATAAAAGCATAGAACACATGAATCAGGAAGTAAAAGGTAATCCAAACACCATATACATTACCACAGCAGAGACTAAAGAACATATGAATTACTTTGATTAAAGCATTACAATGCAAAGAAATAAGCATAATAAAACCACAGAACACATTAAGCAAGTAACTTAAACCTATGGAAACAACAACTGCATTCTAATGTGCTAATTTCCCAAAAAACCAATGGCATCTACATTGTAAAAATTGATAATTGAATCATACACAATATACATCACAACAGCATACAACAAACATATGATACCTATCAATAAATGGAAATAGATCTTCACAGGCATTACAACAAACACATGGCGGGCATGACATAAAAGAACATAAAAATATGGTGGATAAAAGTTCTAGGACCGAAATCCACAAACGGAAGGAAATTGGAACTCACGGTGTAAGAAAAATATAAATTAAAAACTGTACACGAAAGATAACTCACCAAATTGATGAAATCCTGAGAATTGGTGAATGATCTCCAAAGAATTGGAGATGATTGGGGGTGGTATATATGGACATTATCGCTGCTAAAGGTCATGCGTATACAGTGCATATACAGTGCGTCCAATGGGAGATGGCGATGAAGGACTTTCGCCATGCCTCCGCATTTATTGTTACCTCTCTGATAAGGAGAAAAGGTACATCTCCGGCCGGAAAAAACGGTGAGTGATCGAGACATGGTGGCGTGTCCCAGAAAAGAAAAATAGAAGAAAAGGAGCACATGGGTGACCCACACACCGTTTATTTAGTTTCATTTATTTATTTCCTTTTGAAGCCTTGTACAATGAGCATAAAATTTAGTAACCTAGGCAAATATGGAGTGTGAACAATAGGTGGTACGTAGTGCATAAAGGGTTGTACAATGGATGCTTTAATGGGTTGTACTTTTTGTTTTGAAAGTTGTACAATAAGTTGTATTTATGTATATATAGGGGGATATATTTGAATATCATGAATATATATGAAATAATAATTTAATGAATATATACGTGTGAATATGTGTTTAAATAGTTAAACGTGTGAAACATAGATAAAAACATGTGCGTAAACGGGTTGTTAAATAAATAAAAGGTAATGTATTTGGATTCTATATGTGTTTATATATATCATCGTACATATCCCGAAGCTTAGAAATTATTAGAAATATATCCTAATATGATTGGGGGCATAAAATAATAAGTATATGAGAGTTTGAGGGGCAAAAACGCAAAGCTGGCGGAAAAGGTTGGCTCGCGGATCGCAAGCCACATCCCACAAATTTTCGCGGTCCGCGGCTGATACAGCAGCGCAAAAACATTATGTTGGTCACACAATTTAGCCACGTTTCTTGAACTTGCAGAGCACGATTCGCACGATTCGTGTCAAATTTCAGTTGTTAGTCACCATATTACGTGTTAGGAGGCTAGGGCGGTCCAGAAGACTATAAATACTTGATCAAACAACCATTTAAACTCACCAATTTCGTGAATTAACACCACAAAAACCCTAGAATGAACCAACCTCTTCTTCTACAAAATTAGAGTAAACGACAAGGGGATAGGAGCCGATCTTCTACAGTTATACGTTATTAGGTATGGTAACAAAAGCTCTCAATCAATGTGTCTATTAATATGCTCGTTTGATTAGGTATCTTAAATGTATAAAAATTAGGGTTCTTGAGCTTGTTTTGCTAAAATTGGGAGATCGGGTTGGAATTAGGATCTGAATTTTTGTAGGTAATCCTAAAATAATGTATTTTAAGAAAGATCTAAGTTAATTTCATGGTTGGGGAAGGTTTGGTATGAATTTGAGAAATACATTAAAATTAGGGTTTTCATAATGTTGTTTTGCCAAAATTGAATGAACGGAGGTTAAATTAAGGGCTAATCTTTTAAGGTATGTTATAATATAATATTATAAGTAAAATCCATAAGTTTATTTCTCATGATAAAGAGTTTTGATAATTATTTGATAAGTACGTCAAATTAGGGGTTTCAAAGATGATTATTTGATACTGAACAATTCGGGAGGTATTAGGACTTGGTTTTTTATATTAGAACATGTTTATATATAATAAATATATATGAGTTCAAAATGGATAAATAATAAAATATTAATATACCGAGTTATTCGGGTACTTAGAAGTTCATGCGCACCGGAATGGTAAGCGCCTGTACTCTGGGATTTCTGGCATAGCGGGGGTGTCGCATAAATCCCAACTGTGACCTGGAATACCTCACTGGGCGATCCCATGATGAGTGTTTACTTATAGAAATGCGCATCTTCATATTATCATTAAAATGGTGGTTTGCCTATAAAGGGCATTTTGGTCATTTGACCTTTAAAATGGTAAATCTTAATAATTAGAAAATATTAAGATAATAAAATGTAGAAATAAACATAGGAAGTGTTATTAACTTATTATATAAAGTCTTGCGTTAATGCCATACGATACGCGATTAGATTTAACTCAGGATCATAACGGAGCTTTTGCCCGACTGAACCGAGTAAAGAGATAAGGTGAGTTCTATGAGCCCACTTTTAAATGATTTAAATTTTTTAAAGTTTTTTGGGCCGATATACATACAATTGTTATGAAAATACACGCAAACTGCTTATAATTGAAATGTTGCCTATTTAAGTGTTAAACTGTTTTTGAATTGATATATATGTGAATTGCTACGAAAATGCATTAAAATGCTTAAATGTGAAATGTCTTTAAATGGTTTAACCGTAAAACTGCTCTCGGGGTGATATATACATGATATATTATGAAATTGATCTTAAATTGCTTATACGGACTATTACGCAATTATAATGATTATGATATGGTATGTGCTATATTTGCTTTCAAATTAAATAGTCAAGTGATAAGGGAATTGTTAGTAGACATTATAGTGAATATGTATTTATATGTGAGAACATGTGATGCATTTGCTTTATTATTATGTGGTGGATACGCCGCTGGCACTTCCTATATATAAGCATAATAATATTAGTTACACGATATATCAGAAGTGTGGAGGATACGCCGCTGGTACATCCTGTATACATACACCAATGGTAAATTGGGGGATGTTCATTTGTTGCAATATATGAATGCCTTATCGGTGTTTACTAATAACCCTAGGTCACTTGGGTATTTAACTAGGGGCGGGTAGTAGTACTAGGGGAGTTGTGATTGTTAATGAAGATAGTCTCTGCTTATAAAATAGCGGATGAAAGTAAGGGTAAGGATTGAGAGTCTTATAGAAAGGATTGAGAGTCTTATAGGAAGGACTGAGAGTCTTATAGGGTTAATGGAAGGACTGAGAGTCTTATAGGATTAGCAAATGGTTGATCCTATTCATTAGTACTCGAGAGGTACATAGTAGATAAAAGCTTTAGAAAGAAATATAGGATATAATCATATAATGGGGTGGACGGTTTTTGTAGAGGGTATTTCTTGTTAAGGTTACGTGTTGTATAATTATTTTATATATTATACTTAATGAATGTTTGTGAAAAATCTTGCAGGTCCAAAGGTTTTAACCTCAGAATGAGGTAAAGTTTTTAGAACGTAGAACTCACCAGCGTAAGCTGACCTTTCAAAAATATATATACGTCAGGCCAATGTGAGGCGTCAAGTAGCAATGGGAAGGCGCTTGTGATAAGGGATTAGGCGGGCAAGCTATCAGAGGAAGCTTTTTGGCAAGCTGACATAGACATATTAATAAATCGTAGCTATAGTTAGAGTTACCTTTTGTAAATTATCTGTCTTACTTGTAGTACTTGGCTTATTAAATAAAAGTTTTAATTTCCGCTCTTTAGTTATCTCCGTTGTGCCATATGTTCATGAGGAAATCCGATGCGTGACATCTCCTAGTGCCAAGTCTGAGAGTGGGCGTCACATAACTATTTTGTATACCCATGCTATTTCAACAGTAACACATGAATAACAAATCTATTATATATATATAACAATTCCGAATGGCTAGAAATAGTAAACTTTTATAGTTTTCTACCTTGGATAAGAAATTTTTTATACTTATACGTTTTATGCCCATAAGTTTTCTAGTTTTGGTTTTTTTGTGTTTCCTATTTTGGCCACCAATGTTTTATACATTTTATGTTTTTTACTATTAAAGTTTTCTACTTTATTTTTATTAACTTTTGAGGTTTCCTACTTTGGACACAGAACTTTTACACTTTTACGTTTTATACCCCTTAAGTTTCTTACTTTGGTTTTTTAACGTGTCCTACTTTGTCCACCAACATTTTATACATTTACATTTTTTACCCCTGAAGTTTTTTACTTTATTTTATTATTTATACTTTGGCCACCAATATTATACATATTTACGTTTTTTACCCCTTAAGTTTTCTACTTTTTTTTGTGTGTTTCCTATTTTGGCCACCAAATTTTTATAACATCAAATGGCCACCGCTTCTATTTACGTGAAAAATGACTAATTTCTAAAAGATAGAGTACTTAAAATGTTTCTTACTTAAACTGACGGATAAATGGGTGGTTCGTCGCGAAGCGCAGACATGTCACCATCTTGTATATAACAATTTGAATTGGTTTTAAATAGTAATCTTTTATTGTTTTTTTGTACTTTAACCGCAATAATTTTACACTTTGACATTTTTTACACTATGAAATTTCCTGCTTTATTTTTTTTCACCTTTTTTAGTTTCATACTTTGGCCACTAATGTTTTACATATTTATGTTTTTTACCGTTGAAGTTATCTACTTTACTTAACTTTAATTGTTTCCTACTTCGGCCACGAAAGTTTTACACTTTTATGTTTTTTACCCCTGAAGTTTCCTACTTTTGTTTTTTTATTAATATGGTTTGGAATGGCTTTCGGTTATTGTTTCTCGCTTTGGCCACCAATATTTTACACATTTATGTTTTTTACCCTTAAAGTTTTCTACTTTGGTTTGTTTTTACTAATATGGTTTTGAATCGTTTTTTTTTTTGTTGTTGTTGTTTCCTATTTTCGTCACCATTGTTTTACACATTTATGTTTTTTACCCCTAATGAGTTGTTGTCAAAAAACACATAAAAATGAGTGGTCTGCCGCAAAGCGCAAACGGGTCGTATTCTCGTGAAGTTTAAAACACAACAATTAATTAAATACATCTAATGTAACTTATTTAAGAAAAAAAAACATATCATAATTTTTCGGTCTAGCCCGGTTTTAAACGCCCTATTTTCGGTATAGACAATGAACCAAACAGTTTGTTATGGTTTGAAAATTTTAAACCAACCGATTGAAAGTTAAAAAAAAAATACCGACCGTATATAGAACAGAAGGTTGGGTTCTATAGAAAACCAATATTTTATAAAAAACCAAAAAACCAAGGAAAAAAATTGTTTTTTTTTAAACTTTTTTTATATGTTTCTTTCATGATTTTAAGAATATTGGAAAAAGGAAAAACTTTAAAAACGTTTTCGAGTTTTTTTTAAAAATAAAATAAAATTCGAATTTTAGCTTGAAATTAATATTGCACTATGCAACAATAATATAAAATTGGTTTATGAATGTCAATTCTTTGTTTTTTACATTATTCGCATAAACCACATTCATATTTAAGTTAAGTCTCTTGTTTTTAAGTAGTTTTAATTATAATGCATTATGCAATACTATTGGTACTATTGCATGATGCAATAATAAAAAATCACTAAACTTTTTATTTTTTAAATTTTTTTTCCCATAAATAAAGCTAATAAAATTATAGAATTTTTGGTGAAATTAATTAAACGATCTCGTGTTTCATAACGGATCCTAAGCACACAAAAACAAAGGCAGTTAACTTAATTGGGACCCATAAATAGATTACACCTTCATAGAATCATAGGTAGTTAACTTAAATTGGGATACAAGTTTACAAATATGAGCCTCATAGGTCATGAAAGAATTGATATCAAAACAATAAATAAAACATGCACTCTTTTGATAACTCCTGATCTTATTATAATCACTAGAATAACTCAAAACCTAATTACACTAAACACTTATATATAACCTTCTGATTTGGTCATGTATTTATATTTGAACCCGACTTGATCACTAAGTTAAATTAATAAAACCTAACGACTCTTAAACTGAATTTCTTAACTACTGTGTTTCCGGGTTCACTTAAAAAGGGAAAAGAAATGAATGAAAAAGAATATAAAAGTTTTTGTGTTCCTGAGTTTCTCTTAAGGAGAGAAAGGGGAAAGAAAATAAAAATTTTGTGTTTCCAAGTTTCACTTAAAGAAGAAAAAGAAAGGAAAATAAAAAATTTGTGTTTTCAGGTTCACTTAAGGACAGGAAATGAGAGGGAAATGAAAGTTAGGTTGTTTTCTAGTATTATTTTTCCTTCCAATTTGGAATGAATAGAATCACTCCTATTTTCTTTTTTTCTTCTTTTTTTCTTTATTTTTTTTATCTTCTAAACGGGGAACAGGGCATAAGACTGACATGGGTTGGCCCTCGTCCCCAACATGCGTGAGACTCGCTATGATTAATCGGCAAATGTAACAGTATTTATCAAACCTTAAACCAAATAATACTTAACATGCATAACAGACTCAAGTCGAAAAAAGTAAAACAGTTATTTTTTATTTCAAAATTTGGTTACATGGTTTATTTTATAGTATTCTTAGTAGGCTGTCTCAGGTCCAAATCACATATTATGCTAAGCATCCATGATATTGACATGTTCTTTGACCATAAATGTATTAAAATAAAATAGCAATATAGCATCCCAATATTTTATTTCTTGATTACCCCTTTATTACTAAATACATCTATTAGGTTGGCCTTATTCTATATTTAATATATTATTTTAGTGCAACTTACCCCTTTAATAGAGTAAGAGAAGAAAGTGATTAACCAAAAATATGTATCCACCACCCATATGCTTAACCAAAAAGACTATGGAAATTGGAATAGTATAAATAAAATGAAGAACACAACTAGGTCACGATTCTTGATGAGATATTTTAGATTAACTTTTTGAAATGTTTTCAGATTTTATAAACTCAACCTAAATCGGACTCGAACTTGAACTAAAATCATTTTAATAATCAATTTGAGTCGGGCTTTGTATAAAGGTATATGTAATGGGTGATAAACGTGAAGAACTTCAAAATTGCCATGTCAACTTATACTCACATACATGCCATATCGCCCCCGTATTAGTAGACATCACGTGCATAGGGTTACAACTTACAATAACTTCAAAGTTTAATATTTTTCAATTGTCAAATTTCTTTTGTATATTTTATTATAATTATAGTGTTATATTTAACAATTTAATTTAATTTTTCTCAAATAACATATACTATATATTAATATATAACGTTGTTTAATTTTTCTCTTAACATGCTGAAAAATGAAGTACTTTTTGGTCTCGGTTCATAGTATTATCAATCAAAATACAAAATTACTACTATTTATTTAAAAATAATTAATATTAAGTATTTAAAACTAATTAATTAATAAATTGTATTAAACGTTAAAATATGTACGCATCTTTTATCTGTCACTAGACATATAAAACAGCATTCAAATGAATAAGAGAACGGTTGACTACTCCACCTAGGTAATAGTGATAACCTCCGAGTATATATGACACTTATTCTAAGTTTGTGAATGCAAATTATCTACAAGGCTATGTGTAATGGTGATGAGTTTTCAAGCTTTTCTCATGTGGGTATTTTTTAACATGTGGTAAGGGTGGACGGTGTGGGTGGTTAATTTTTTTGGCAAGTGGGGATTCGGCAAAGGAAAAAATCGGCAAGTGACATGTACCCACACCATGCCTTCGGCATGGGTGGATTTCGGCAACCAAATTCCACAAAACGGCAACTAAATGCCGAGAATTGCCGAGAGAAACGCATATACTTTTTCCCACCCAACTATCCAACTTATCTCACCTAACTTATCCCACCCATACCATTCCAAAAAACAAAAAAGACATATACTTTTTCTCTCTCCTTTGTCACTCTCCTATTGGTCCATCAACTTATCCCATTTTACTCATCCTAAATAATTTATCCCCCACACCGCCCACTCTAAGGGGTTTGAAAACAAAAATGGTGTTGTAGTTTTCAAGTCCCTTTCAAGCTCCATCATTATTACTTTTTAGCCTAAATCTTCACCTTTAGCGTGAAAAATACACGCTTGTGAGCCAATTTTGTATTTTTGCGCCCCACCGTAGTAGGAGGTGGGCGCCAAAGAGCGTGAAAGGGACACTAAAATTAGGTTTCAAGCCCCGCTACGAATAGCTTAAATATAATAAAAATTTATATAATTTAATATATTGTCACATAACATGCAATATTGCATATATGTTGTATTACTATAATTGTAAGTAATACAAAAAAAATATACATATAAGTATAGTATTTAATTAACATAAAGATGAATAGTCGAACTAAAGCTTATAGAATCTCTTTTATAGTGTAATTTTGTGTGAAAAAAAAAGTATATTAATAATATAAAGTTTAATCACTTACCCTAAACTTTCTCAAACAAGGATTATGAAATGTTAAATTAAAAGATTTAACATGTTTCAAAATATTGAAAGTCACAACACCTTATGCTTCAAATAGGGTTTAGAGTATATGATTTATATATTTCTTTTAACATCATATATCTAGTTATCTGGGGGTCTCATCATAACAGACGATGTTACCCACGATAGGCTACCACCACAGTCCGTGTGAGTAATCAGGACCCTCTGTGTTGCATATGTTGCATAATCATCCCAGAGGAAACTCACCGTCTAAATGTTCAGTGTGATAAAACCTCTAACCCAAATCTATAATATTGTACATAAATGTTTGTATCAGATGGGATTTGAAAGTGTTGACGTTACAATAAAAGTAATCCTTATATTTACTCAAACTTAGATGATCTTTCTTTCCATTAGAAAATTTCAACTTGTTCTCTCTTAGAGTCTTAGTATGTTCATTCCTTTTATGGAAACATGTTTACATGTTAGAGTGGCACACCTTCACGTGTCGGCGTGTCCTTTCCTTAATTGATGGTTGCTTGACCTATAAGAAGTCTATAGCATTAGCATTCACATATAATTTATTAATTCTTAGCAACTCACTTCGAACACAACCCATTTAAATGCATACATTATAACGAGTTAGTGATCTGCACGTATATTACGACGGGTCACTTATTTTTATATTAATTATGCGAATGTGGTAATTCTATCCTATAATTAACTTGACTTTAAACTCGTTACATTCAATAGTGCATACTCATAAGAAGTTACAATGTCTTTTGAAAATACAATAACCGACAAAAAAAATACATATTAAAGAAAAAATATTTAATTCGAGTTACCTTTAGAAAATAAAAAGTTAAATTTGTTTAGTTTTGATTAGGCTTCAAATAAACAATGTCATCAAAAGCAGGCTCGGATCAATATAAGAATGTCTTCACAAAAAGGAGATAAAATGTTCTATATTTGCAGAGTTAACTGCCAACTGCCATGCCAAAAGAAACTTAAATCTTCTAATGCTAAAATCATCACATGAACCAAATTAGAATATATCAAGATTACATAATGATCATCACAACCTCGTTATACACCATCAAATTTAGCATAATTTACTAACATAAGAAACAGTTTATGCTTAGAGAAAACAAATGTCATGCCTAAGGAGAGTAATGTCATCGCACACCTTCATACCATAAGCAAACACCGGCAACCACCACTAGTCCGAAATCAGAAAAACTAGTGGTAACATCATCGGAAAACATCACACAAACTGACAGCCACCATCGACGGTAATATCATCGCAAAAAATCGCAACGAATAAGAGATCTACAAAAGAATGAGCATCTGAGAGAGGGGGGGGGGAGCTGTAAATGATCTTAGAGATAGAGAGAGAGTAAATTTAAGGTATGCCTTAGCAAACCCTCACCGGATCAAAGACTAAATTTGAGGTATGCCTGAGCAGCTAGTGGTTGTCGCTGAGCATCATCGGTGACTACAGATATGTCGGAGCAATGAGTGGCCGTAGAGAGGAGAGAGCATCAACATTTTTGTAGAGGAGACGATAGAAGCATGGTTGACGGTGGATGAGGTTGTCGACAGCGATGAGAAAGACTTTTGGTCTTTTAAAGACATAGTATTAGCATACCTGTACATGGAGCTTTGAAATGTGTACAACCAAATGAACAGTTGTCGAACACACTCAACCGACTATTTTAAGAGTGTAATATATATAATATCCAAAAGTGTAAAAGTAAAAATACAACCGAGATACAACTCGTTAAGCTTATTGATAATGTGTTTACTATATATACAATTGATGATAGTTCACAATGCTATACATCTACATTTTATAGGATATGTTAGAAAGAAGAACGATACATTATATAAGATTGCAAAAATAGACATCACACTAATTATATAAGGCACAATTATGCCTCACAAAAAATGCATAACTCAACAGCTGTCATATGATAGTTATAATGACAACTATCTAATATGCCCCTTAAGCGAAATGGGTGTAACAACGTGAGGCTTGAGTCTAAGAGCGTCAAAACATGATAATGACAAGCCTTTGGTTAAATATCGACAAGTTGAGATGCAGTAGAGACATGTCACAACGTTCGTGCTAAAATAATATCTCCAATAAAGTCTATATCAATCTCGAATTGTCACACCAAATAGTAGCTAGGAGGAAAGAAGACATGGGCCTGAAGCTCATACATAATGGACAAGATCCAACTAAGCCCTGTAACAATGAACAATAGGTGCTAGTGCTCGATACTCCTCCTTGTACTTAATCGAACAACCATATGCCGCTTCTAGGAGCTCAAATTAATGATGTCAGGTCCAAGAAAAAGACAAAACATATGATGGAATGACGATCATCAGGGCATCTAGCATAGTAAACATCAAAACGTGCATGTAAATCACGAGTAGTAGACCTTTAAATAGTTCAACCATGGGAAATGGTACCATTGAGATGCCTCGAGATACGTTTGACTACAATCCAACGATGATCAATAGTTTTATGTGAAAATCAATAAATCTTACTTACCACATATGCAATCTTTGGTTGAGTTAAAAGAAATTATTGTAAGGCGCGGACACAATTATGCGATATAATGGTTCATTCTGCAAAGAAATGCAAGAATACCGAGAAAGTTGTTGTCTAGAGAAAATTGATGTAGATAATGATTTGTAGTCCAAAAGCCCAGTCTGTGTAAGAAGACATGTAAATAAGTTGATGGGACATGTTAATACGGTACCATTGAGATGCCTCGAGATACGTTTGACTACAATCCAACGATGATCAATAGTTTTATGTGAAAATCAATAAATCTTACTTACCACATATGCAATCTTTGGTTGAGTTAAAATAAATTATTGTAAGGCGCGGACACAATTATGCGATATAATGGTTCATTCTGCAAAGAAATGCAAGAATACCGAGAAAGTTGTTGTCTAGAGAAAATTGATGTAGATAATGATTTGTAGTCCAAAAGCCCAGTTTGTGTAAGAAGTCATGTAAATAAGTTGATGGGACATGTTAATGTGTCACCAGAGAACGTAACATGTACTCCTAAAAAGTAGGATTAACATGCCTAAGTCCTTGAGCGCAAACTGTGAATGCAAACGCTCAATCAAACTCATAATATAACCCGATGAGCTCCTAAAGACAATGATGTCATAAACACAAACCAATACATAAGAACCACTATTGTAGACAAACACAAAGACATCGAATAAACACCAGAGAAAACCAAAGGTTGTAAGAGCAAAAGACAGCTTGAATAACCAAACTCTAGGCATCTGCTTAAAGCCATATAGATCCTTCTTCAACAAACATACATGATGCGGTCTGGTGGAGTAAAAAAATCCCCGAAGGTTAAGAAATATATACAATCTCAAATAAACCATCATAAAGAAAGACATCATTGACATCAACATAGCGGATACCCCAACCCCTAGAAAAGGCAACAAACTAAACAATTCAATACGACTCAGATTTGTCAAGTCAAACGAAGATAATATATTTCAATAGTATCAAAACCCGATCGGTTAAACAAAAACACACGATCTTTAAAATAACTCTTAAAGAATATAATTGCTTTGTAACAAGTAAAAGTGAGATGATAAGTGATAGTAACTTTCTTTTTGTAGGTTTGTTAACCAAGAGAGAATCATATATGGAGTGATGAGGACCCTTGGGGTGAACAAATGGCCATCTTAAATCTGTCCACCCTGCAATCCATCTGACGTCCATGAAAGTAAACATCACTCTCCACCATAGCAACAATAGATAGAGCTTCGGGTGGCTCCCAATTTCCTTGATTTTCCATTTTATTATCCTCACATCTCTCCATTCTCTCATTCTCCACACAAATTCCCCCCCTTTCTCTCTCTCTCTCTCTCTCTACTCCCACCTTTTCATTTCACCCCCAAACTCTACATGTTCTTCATCCCTTTCATCCTCTTCTGATTCGCGTCTGCAATTAGTATGTCTCTTCAGTCTGTAGCCCATGTTAATGGCTACTACCTGAAACCTACTTCCGTTTTCGCCTCCAAACGAGACATTTTGTTCACGGATTTTGTTAATTTGGGCGCCGCTAAACGGAGTAATCGGAGATTAATCGGCGCTGGTGCTGCGGTTCTCAAGGGTTTTGGAACGTTCCAGAATAAAAGGAACTGGTCGTCTTCGATCAAATCGGTGCTTGATTTTGATCATGTTGATTCGAAACAGTCTCCCGATTCGAAAGTGCAGGTGTGATTTTCGGTTGTTTTAACTTTTAAGTTTTAACCTAAATTCAATGTTTCGGTTGATCGGTTTTTGTAGTCTGTTTGTTCTAGTAGCGTCTATGCTGAAGATCGATAAATTGATTCGTTTGCTTTTTTTTTTATAAAATTGAGAGTTGACTAAACAAGTTTACTGATGATCAATTGAAGTGAAAACAACTTATTTCACTTCAGAGTTTGCAGATATGAATAATAAAGAATTTTCTTCAATCAAACACTTTTGATCAATTGGTGGTAGGGGTTATGAACTTATGATAGTGATGGACTGTTGAAATAACTTGTGGCTTACACTTGATGGTCAAATTAGTCTTATCAGTCACAACATGTGATTCATGTTTATCAGTTTTTTTTTTTTTTTTTTTAAATTTCATTTGGATGATGTGAACTTGGATATTCATATGCTTGATAATGAGCACCCAAAGTAAGACCTAGCTTACCAATGCTTATGATCAAGTGGTCTTTGACCTAATGATATATGGATATCAGTTTATCAACACAAACCCTTTTGGACCCAAGTATATGTTTATTCCTTACAGGCCTCGGTTTATTGGTTTGATGACGGTTTAAAAAACTTAGTAATGTTTATGGACCATAAGCTTAATGGGTATGCTTGGCACATAGGTTCTGGAAGCTTTGAGTGCTTAAGATTTTTGTTTTTTTTTATTATAATAGTTTTTTATTGGAAAAAATGTTTGTTTGATAAAGCTTCAGCATTTATTTTGAGAAAATAAATTTATGCAACCACCAGATGATTATGTGTATGTCCTTTTATGTCTTTTTTTACACTTTTTAGCTACAACTACTTCTACCAAACACTTGTATACAACTCACAACTCCAGTTGCTTTTGCTGAATAGTGTTTGAGATTGCTTTTTAAACTCAAAATAATTGATTGCTTTTCGAAAAGTAGTTTTTTAAAAAGTGATTGGTTTAGCTTTTACGGTGACAAAAGCCGGTAAATCAATAAGATGTTTTTAAAAAATGTTTGGTTTAACTTTTATATGTAAAGTGACCAAAAGGGGTTAGATGGGTATAAGGTTAGGTGAGTATAAGATTAACTAAGGGTATTATGGTAATTGTGCCCCCAAAAAGCCAAAGGCACTTCAAAAAGCTTGGTTTTTGTGGCTTTTTGAAGTAACTTTTCGATCATTTCCCAAAAGTTAAAATGAAAAACGTTTTTGCCTTACACAAACACATTTTTAGCTTATTGGCTTTTCATTTTGAAAAGCAATCCCAAACACCCTAATCTACTAGAGATTTAGTTTGTTTAACATTTTCCTTTTGATTTACTTCTCTTTAAATGATACCGACGTGATTTCTTGATTTGATGTTTTTTAGGTTGCAAATTTGGAAGACATATTAGCTGAAAGAGGGGCATGTGGGGTTGGGTTTATTGCTAATTTGGACAACAAGGGGTCTCATGAAATAGTTCAAGATGCACTTACGGCTCTTGGGTGTATGGAACATAGGGGTGGGTGTGGGGCCGATAATGATTCGGGTGATGGGTCAGGTTTGATGACTTCAATTCCATGGGAATTCTTCAATGATTGGGCTGGAAAAGAGGGGATTGCTCCCTTTGATCAATTGCATACAGGGGTAGGAATGGTATTTCTTCCACAAGATGAAAAGCTTATGGAACAAGCCAAATCTGGTTAGTAATGGTATTCTTGTAATGCTAGTTATTAAAAGGACATCCTGCCCGAATAGAAACAAAATTTGCATGATCTTTTCTGAATTTAAATTAGGCTCAAATATAAGCCAACACACAATTTATTACTAATTGTAGCAACCAATGATCTCTTCTAACGGTACCAGATGATTTTTTTTCTTTCTCCTTTTGCTGATTCTTTAATAATTACCTTATTTGTTAATTTAGAGTATATGAATACACCACGTGACATTTTATCTGGTATTTAATAATCTTTATAAATATGAAATCTGAAAAAAGAAGATTGTTAATGAAACATAAATATATGTTTTTTTATATAACTTTTTTCTCCCACCTAAACCTTTTTGCATAGGTGGCGGTTGATGTGGTGGCTGTCATGGCATAAGCAGTGCCACATCAGCATCGGTTGCTAAAATTGGTAATTAATTGTAAGTGGTTTTTATCTTACTGCCATACTTTAAGTTGGTTGCTCAAATTGGACAGCTGTAAACTTCGTTTCTACTCCATGCATTTTGCCCACTATTTAATTTGCATATAACTGCTAAAGAGTCTTTACTGCTTTCGTTGATATTTAGTCTATTGAACAATGCAACTTTACTCACACAACAAGTATTTCCTTCTTTGGAGACTAGGTAAGATAATCATAATCAATTGTTTTATTGATAAAAAGAACATATAGATAAATTATAAATAAATGAAATATAACTAATTACTTTCGTCACAATACTAAATCTCGCAGATTTACCAAATAATAGTACTAGCATCCGGACACATGATTTTTGTGTTTGGACGTGCGTTCTGAAATGATAATTAGAATTAGATAATCAACTGTAATAAGCAGACCATAGAAGATAGGTGTAGATGTGCTTTCCTTGTTTGAAATGTTTGAGCATTTGATTTTTTTTTTTGAGTATTCAAGGAACTAATTGATCAAACTAGCAGGTTAAACATACACATGTTTTTCTTTTTTTATCCTTGGGAGCACACAACCTTTGTGCTTCTATCAGCACATTTATTATCGACTTATTCCCTAATCCCTAGACATATTTGTGAAACAAGGATAATTGTCTTGTTATGTGCTTAGCTAAAGCTAATAGTCATATATCAGTGATGCCATTATGTAAGTGTGGTGTGGTTTATCATTCCCAACATGTAGCTGATTGTTTTCTCTTTTGGTGATATTTATGTAGTTATTGTAAATATCTTCAATCAAGAGGGTCTTGAGGTGCTTGCATGGAGGTCTGTTCCTGTTAATACGCCTATTGTTGGTTACTATGCAAGAGAAACGATGCCAAATATACAACAAGTGTTTGTTAAAATCATCAAAGAAGATGATGTTGATGATATTGAGCGGGAATTATATATATGCCGTAAATTGATTGAAAAAAAAGCTAGTTCAGAAGCATGGGGAAGTGAACTTTATTTCTGCTCATTATCAAATAGGACCATAGTTTATAAAGGCATGCTTCGGTCCGAGGTTCTTGGAAAATTTTACTATGATCTCCAAAATGACGATTATAAATCACCTTTTGCAATTTATCACCGGAGATACAGTACCAACACGAGTCCTAGGTGGCCACTTGCTCAACCGATGAGGCTTTTAGGTCATAATGGAGAGATTAATACCATACAGGTTAGAATACACTGAACTTTCTTTAATAAAGAGGGGGCAAAATGAGCCGGTAGGCCAGATGGGTAATGGGTCAAAATGGGTTTGGGTCAAAACAAGTAATTTCTGGTACAAGGCCAATTGGATTGACCCGAGACACTTCTAAAATTCCTGCATGTTCTATAAGTAAGTAATTTGTCACATATGATTATAAGTATTAAATTATTTGAATGAAAATCTAATTTTGGAATAAGATGATAGGGTTTTATACATTACAGATGCACTCAACCAATTTGACTTGTTTCCTGTTTTGCAATTTTTTTTCTGTCTTTGACCTGTTTGACCAATTATACAAGTACACATAACCTAGATTAACACATTAATTAGTAAACATAGGTTTGTGTCAAAGTATGTAATTTTTGGCACTGGTCGGGTTGGATTGACTCGGTATTTCCGCATATATAATTAATAATTAGTTTTTCAAATACGATTATAGAGAATTACATTATTTCTGTACTAATCTGATTTTATTAGGAGGTTTTACGTATTAAAAATTCACCTGGTTGACTTTCAGCCCAATTGAGGAATTACACACTCATTAGTACATGGGTCGAAGTTACCACAGCTACACTCTGATGTGGCAATTGGTCTTCATTTTTTTCTTGATACTTCATTTTATTTTTTATGTTAAAACTCAATACAGGGAAACTTAAACTGGATGCAATCTCGAGAAAACTCAATCAAGTCACCCGTATGGCGGGGCCGTGAAAATGAAATCCGACCTTTTGGTAATTCCAAGGCATCCGACTCAGCAAATCTTGACAGTGCAGCAGAAGTAAGGCATACCATGCATTTGATTTATTTTATGTTATAATTATTATTTTTAACTGATAGTACTTTTTTATAACTTTCCCTAGTTGTTTATACGAAGTGGGCGTACTCCTGAGGAAGCTATGATGATTCTTGTCCCCGAAGCATACAAAAATCATCCGACTTTGTCAATCAAATACCCCGAGGTATATATGTTGAAATACACACTTTAGATTTATTTTTGTGAACCAAAAAAACAAACACAAACTTACCCTTTTTGGTGTTTAGAAAAGGTATAATATTTCATAGTAGTCTCTAGGCATACAATTAAATAGGATATCGTTATAAGACGTTGCATCAGCTCAACTAAATGAATTCAAAATTTCAAGATATATCTAACAAGCCGGAATTTATTAATCATTACCATGTATCATCTCCAGATTAACGGAAGTCCTTAATTTATGTGATTCAAGTTTACAACGAAGCGAAATAAAAAAGTACAAATCTTGATATTTCAGAAAAGTTGAAATTGGAGCTCCAAATTTTGGTTGATGCTAATTCTAGTCTCTTTAGGGTTTATTTTTTCTTTCTTATAATTTTTTCTTTTTTGAGCAGTAACTCACACACCTTACATCTTGTAGGTTGTTGATTTCTACAACTACTATAAGGGTCAAATGGAGGCTTGGGATGGACCTGCTTTACTCCTATTTAGGTAAAAAAATCGTTCAAAGTTTACTACCAACTCCTTTGTGAATCAATTAAATATATTGGTCGTATCTATTGCATTATGCGACAGATGATTTGACTTTAGGATTTAGGAATATAAATTTGGCCCACTTTTCATGGTTAACACGTTTTCTTATATATTTTAACAAATCTTAGTAATGGTTAGAGAAATAAAGATTTCTTGTAATAATTGTAACTAGTTGCAAAAAGCTTTTCTGGATTTATAACTTCTCTAACAATTTTCTCAGTTGTCTACATGGAATCCACTATTTAGATGTGTATTTTATATCTACTTGATTCTTTTATATAACCAAATGAAAAACTTTTTTTTTTTTTTTTTGGAAAACAGTGATGGTAAGACGGTAGGAGCTTGTCTTGACCGAAATGGACTTCGCCCTGCTAGATACTGGCGGACTGTTGACAATGTTGTTTATGTTGCATCAGAGGCAAGTTTTTTTTCTTTTGATTTTTTTTTTGGCAAAAAAAGAATTCACGCATCTATCTCGAATTTGTGATTCAAAATATATAAATGTAGTTCAGACATAGTTGCATAAAATTTGGACACAATCTCGATAAGTAATTATAAACTTTGCAATTAAAATAAAATTGGAGCGGACCACATTCATATGTTAATCTAGTTGAGTTTTGGATATTGAAGTTATTTGTTAATGTTTTTAAAATCCTTATGCTATTTGAAAGGAAGCCCAAGTATATTCACAAGTTTCTCCACGAGTAGACAAAGCTAGTTCTATAAAGATTTAAATTTGGATTTGTGTTTTAGTACTAATTATCTGATTATTTCAGTTTGAAATCACAGTAATCTGTTTTTAATGTTTGGATAAACTAATTCTACTTATGGTAATCTCTTTCATACCAAGTACCAACTGCAACAACACTTTTATCTAAGGTTAAAATTAAGTTATCTATTTTATATCAATGTAGGTGGGAGTTCTACCAATAGACGATTCAAAAGTTACAATGAAAGGACGTTTAGGTCCGGGGATGATGATAACTGTTGATCTAATCAATGGTCAGGTTTGTACCAATGTTATACCTTTAACCTGTGTCTCAAATGGAACTGCTTATGAGCACTTTATAATTTAGCGGAGGCCATTTTTAACCTTTTTTTCTTTTGATTGGGTCGATTTGGATTTTCTTATAAGTTTTATCTCAAACGGGTCATAAATACCGTAAATTAAAAAGGAGAATAGTGCATACAACTTGCTAAACTTCGTTGCTTATAAGATTCAAATTATTATTGTAATGTATTGTTTTTTGTCATAATTAACACACTAGTTATATGTAAAAAATAAAACTGGACAAGAAAGTATTTGTGGGTCAGCTCAACCTGACACGGTCCCATATAGCCACCTCTAATTTTGTTAATCATTTCTCAGGTGTGATGTGTCCGACTTTCTCTTTTTAGTGTAAAATAAAAGAAAATTTGGTCCATGTTCATCAATGCAAATATTTAACTTGCAAAAAGGCATGTTAAGTGAATATTTCTTGATAATTAAACAGGTTTATGAGAATACTGAGGTTAAGAAAAGAGTTGCTTTGTCAAATCCTTATGGAAAGTGGATAGCTGAAAACATGAGAACTTTGGAGCCTGCAAATTTCCTGTCATCCCCAACTATGGAAAATGAAACAATATTGCGTCATCAACAGTAAGAATTTAAATTATTGCTGTAACAATATTGTTTTTCCTGATCACGATTAAGACATTACTATTGATTTCTATCATTGATTTATGAAGGGGTTGATGTGGGTTATGTTTTATCTCAAACAATTCAAATAAAAAACTTGTGTCAAAAGGGTAAAGTCACACAATGTCTACTTATTTCATAAAACCTCCTGAATTCTTTTATTTGAAGATTTAGATCGTTAATGTAAAACGTTGTTTTTTATTGTCATATATAGCGCATTGATTCTTTCTTAATTGTTTTAAAAAAGTACAAAAAGAGTGTTTGTGGGTCAACCTGGCCTGGCCCGCTTTTACCCATACTAAAAAGTGACCCATTATAACCTGTTCCACAACCTACTCGACTTCTCAACTTGCCACCTATGGAAATCATATTACTAGACCTGATGATAGTAGCTGCCTTTTTACATTATTATAAAGGGCAATTGTCGAAAAAGCCTATAGGCTATTTGTAAACCAAGTCCATGGACTTTATTTATGCATGATTAAATCCTGGACTAATAAAACATAATGATAAGGACGCTGGACCTTATTTTCAAGACAAAAGTCAATTATTTTTGCATGATTATTCCCTTTAACTAGAGGTTCAATGAAGATGTCTTCGTTTTTGCATGCTTAAATCCCTAAACCTTATGAAAAGGAGATTGTCGTTAAGTTTTTAAAGTTGGATTAATCATGTAAAAAATGAACAAAAGCCCTATGGACTTAGTTTTTGCATGATTAAATCCCTGGATTTCTAAGGTTAACGATAAGGTCCCTGGACTTTGTTCTTAACAAAAAAGGCCATTATTATCTGCATGATTAAATCCTTTAGTTTCTTAATGTTTAACGTGTATGAACAGGTCATTGAATTTTAAAAAATCGAACTTTTCATTAAACTTTAAGAAGCCCATGGAGTAATCATGCAAAAATAAAGTCAGTACTTATGTGCAAACTCAAAGAAAGTCTATCTTATTAGTCCATGCATTTGGTCTTATTATGATATAATTTTATATAATTGCTTGTGACTAATTTTTTTTATATGATCAGGGCATTCGGTTATTCTAGTGAGGATGTCCAAATGGTTATTGAAAGCATGGCTTCAGAAGGGAAGGAACCTACATTTTGCATGGGCGATGATATTCCATTAGCCATATTGTCTCAAAAGTCACATATGCTTTATGATTATTTCAAACAACGATTTGCTCAGGTTTATAACAATATCTTCTTTCATCATTCTTGTTCCAAACTTTTCTCTTACATAACATTTGCTAAAAAATTGTAACTTTAAGTCAGATGATGGATGTTACCATGGATTTTGTTGTTGTTGTCTAAGTTATTATGAAATATCTGCAGGTCACAAATCCTGCAATTGATCCACTTAGAGAAGGATTAGTGATGTCACTTGAAGTCAATCTTGGTAAGCGTGGGAACATATTAGAAGCTGGACCTGAGAATGCCTCTCAGGTAAATATAATGTTAATCATATTTTCCTTTCAGTTTTTCTAAGTGTTAGTTCCTTGATTATTATTATTTTCCTAAAAAGTGTATGCATATGGTACAATTTTTGGGCAGGTGACTTTATCCAGCCCTGTACTAAATGAAAGTGAGCTTGAATCATTATTTAAGGATCCAATTTTGAAAAGTCAAACTATACCAACGTTTTTCGACATACGAAAGGGGCTTGATGGTTCATTAGAAAAAACACTGAATAAGATCTGTGAAGCTGCTGATGAAGCTGTTAGAAATGGTTGCCAGCTACTTGTTCTGTCTGACAGAGCTGATGAACTAGTAAGTACTGTGTGTATATGAAAATATATGTATGTGTCTGTATGCTTTAGAGGTGTCATATCGAACCATTTACTTATTGAATGGGAAGATTTGGGTTGTGTTTATCTCAAATGGGTCACATCAAAAATTTCTTTAGTTAAAAGTGGAATGGCTCGAATGAGCCAAACAAGTTGGTTGTCACCTGAAGTCTACTTTCACTGCATACAGTCTCATTAATGGTTAATATTCAACGTCAGAGATTTCTATAAAGTATTATTTTTAATGAATATTAACCAATTAACTATTTATACATCTTTTACAGAAATGGATAGAAAACTGTTTGTGGACTGAGCGAATCTGACGCGTTTCAATCTGTTGTCAGATTCACTCATCTTGACACTGGAGAAATCTTATTTTGTGTTTTCTTCAGTGGCTTATGTGCATTTTCATGATCTTTTTGAGTGTTTGTGATTTGCAGGAAGCCACACGTCCAGCTGTCCCAATACTTCTTGCTGTAGGTGCGGTCCACCAGCATTTAATACAAAATGGGCTGCGAATGTCTGCTTCAATTGTTGCCGACACTGCTCAGTGCTTCAGTACACATCACTTTGCTTGTTTGATTGGATATGGTGCAAGGTATACTTCAAATTTTCATACATTTATGTGAAAGTGGGTCAATCAATAACTAAAGGGTAACAGGCAAACAGTTCTAAATTCGCCGAAAGTGTACATGGAAATACTTGGAACCCCCTAAGTTGCTTTCTTGAATAATCGGATCTTTATTATAGTAAATAGGTTCTGTAGTCGTATTTTCATGTATGAATTATTTATGAAACTCAAACACGATTAGCAGGAAGTGTTTGTAGGTCAACCCAACCCATTTCGCCACAGATTATTTAACATATTAATTATCTGTGCATTTTGATTTACTGGTTGTAGTGCCGTATGTCCTTACTTGGCATTCGAGACATGTCGACAATGGCGTTTGAGCAAGAAAACTTTAAACCTTATGCGGAATGGGAAAATGCAAATGGTTACAATTGAAAAGGCTCAAAACAACTTCAAAAAGGTTTGCAGTCATTAATATTTTTAATAAATAAACTAGTCAACTATGAATAAGAAATTTTATTTTAGTTGTCTTTATATCATTTGGTAACATAGCTTCAAATTATTTTATCATATTCAGGCAGTTAATGCTGGTTTGATGAAAATTTTATCCAAAATGGGAATATCATTGCTGTCAAGGTATTTTCTCACTCCCTAGCTATTTTGTTTGTCATGCCATCTATTTCAGTGTTTCACCTCTTTATTTTTACTAATATCACAAATTTGTATATAGTTATTGTGGGGCACAGATATTTGAGATTTATGGTTTGGGAAACCAAGTTGTTGATTATGCATTTACTGGGAGCGTGTCAAATATTGGTGGATTGACTTTTGATGAGGTATATATAATTGTATGATGCCCACAAGCAGATCAATATCTTGTTGAACATAGGTGACAATTGGGTTGGTAAGGTTAACATGTCAAAATGGGTTGGTTGGGTCATGTTAGGTCGACTTGAAACACTTTTTGTCCAAAACGTCAAATTTTCTTCAAAGATTTAGCGCTGTTTAATTATGATTACAGAAACTATTATCACATCAATATCTAACATTTTTGTAAAATGATTTAGAAGGTTGTATGCACGGGCAACTTTCGACCAACTATTTATTTTATGGCTCACTTTTTATTTAATCAACTTGACTCGTTAAAGATAAAACATACTCAAATCAACCCGGTCATATGTCGATGTATCTAATTGTCTATTCATATTGCAGCTTGCAAGGGAGACTTTGTCATTTTGGGTTAAGGCTTTTTCTGAGGAGACAGCTAAAAGACTTGAAAATTTTGGATTTATACAAATGAGACCAGGAGGTATTTATTTACACATCTTAGTATTTCTTATGGTTTATTATCATAAAGGTGTACTTAACATCTGTTTGTGTTTTTTCTTTTGCGTAATTAAAAGGGGAATATCATGGAAACAACCCTGAGATGTCAAAACTGCTTCATAAAGCTGTTCGTGAGAAACGTGAAAGTGCATATTCAATTTACCAACAGCATTTGGCTAACCGACCTATCAATGTAAGTAATAATGTTCCTTTTATTTCTATGTATTTTTTGTTCTTTATCAAGCTGCAAATGAATTTTACACTTTTTCTTGATTTTAGCAATCAACTTTAAATCAGTCTCAAAACAGAAATCCACTTGCAATTTATAATTTATTACCGATTTTAGTAAGCAACCTCATTTTATCCATAGTAGATGGCGACCGTAAACAATGCTTATGTGAAAAATAAAATAGAATATTTTCCTACACGTTTGTAAAACGATTGTCTTTTTCAAGAAAAATATATTTATAAATGATTATTATGTCACATAGATGCCGAGCAGGTTATACATATATACTAAAATGACAACTAAGCAAGTCAGTACTTTTTGAAAAATCAGCGATCTGTTGCCACAATCAGTAATAAAGTGTGAGCTGGTTGCTAAAACTGATAATAAAATGTAAGTTGGTTTCCATTTTACAACTAATTTAAAGTTGGTTGTCTAAAATAAAATAAAAAAGATGTAAAGTTTGCTTTTATTTCATGCAGTTTGTCCTTTTACAATTAATGGCACAAATTAATTTATTGATCTCGGATTTTTTTTTTGATAATATGGTGAAAGTTCCCAAGATTAAGATCGTTTAGTCCTACTTTTTTCCCCATCAAGTGATCTCTGGAGTTGCCATTGTGGGACTAGCCCAAGTGGTAGAGGTGTAAACCTCTTAGACCGGAGGTCATGGGTTTAATCCCTGGCAAGGTGTTTCTGGTGTAATTTAAAAGTAAAGTAAGAGTAAAGCAACATTTCGACGTTAAAAAAAAAGTAAAGTGCTCTCTGGACTAGGTGGTGAATGACCAATTACTGTTTGTTCTGTGTACGGAAAAAAGTCAAAAAGCTGAATGACAGAAAATAACATCTTAAATGCTGTGTGACTAAAGCATCACAATTATCAGTGAACCCTACTGATTTGAGCTATTATGTGAATTCTTTACCCAGGTTATCCGTGATCTCTTTGAATTTAAGAGTGAGCGGGCCCCAATTCCAGTGGGAAAGGTGGAATCTGCTGCATCTATTGTGGAGCGTTTTTGTACAGGTGGCATGTCTCTAGGGGCTATTTCCAGGGAAACCCATGAAGCAATTGCCATTGCAATGAATAGGATTGGTGGGAAATCTAATTCTGGAGAAGGTGGTGAGGTAATTATAATCTTTTATATATTTTTGATAACTTTTTTAGATATTCACAATACTCCAAAAAGAATTTGCTTTTTAGTTATCTTTTTAGATTTTAATTGGTTTTCAAAAAGTTCCAAAAAGGTGTGTGGAATTTGAAAAAACTGAATAAATTTGGGCATTTTGAGTTTTTTTTTAAATAAAATACTAAATCTTTCAATTTTACTACAGAAACACAAACAGTATTGTGACAATAGTAACCTATATTCTGGAAAAGAAAAGAGGTTGTGTACTTGTGTGCATGAAATAAATCTGTGAGGCCACTTTCCACTCGGTCGATCCATTTCTCTTTTAGCTAAATTTTATATTTGAACCCTAACCCACCCATTTGAAATCAAACACAACCTAAATGGACCCATTTTTAAGTGGGATGAAATCAAATTTCTATCTTTTTAAGAATGTTTTGTAGTTATGATATACTTAGTAACTTAATCCAGGACCCCATTCGATGGACCCCGCTTTCTGATGTTGTGGATGGATATTCTCCCACACTGCCACATCTTAAAGGTCTTCAAAATGGAGATACTGCTACCAGCGCCATCAAGCAGGTAAAAGAATAATCAATTTCTAGTGTTTTGACTAAAATTACTAAATACTAATCCATCCTTCTTATTGTTGTCTTGAGTGCGGCTTCTTCTAATATGAAATTAACAAAAGGGAAAGGACAAATATGTCAAAATAAGGCCATGGCAGTCACTATATGTACTACATTTATGAAAAATCAAAATTTGCAAAACATTTAACATCTATAAAAGTGATTTTTACAAATTTAAGTGTCAAATGCACATAAACATTATCTGTTTTAACATGTGTAAACATACAGCTAATCATCAAAATCTAATTATTTAACGTCGCATAATCATTTAGTGTGAGATTTATCAGGTTGCACATTATAGTATTATGAATAACCCATACAAAAATGGTTTTAGTTTTTTATCTTCTAATATAAACAATAAGACGACTAATAAAAATATGTATGTTTCAAGGTTGCATCAGGGCGGTTTGGTGTGACTCCAACATTTTTGGTCAATGCTGACCAAATAGAAATCAAAATTGCTCAAGGTGCAAAACCAGGTGAAGGTGGTCAACTGCCAGGAAAAAAAGTCAGCGCATATATTGCAAGATTAAGGAACTCAAAACCTGGAGTCCCTCTTATTTCTCCACCTCCACATCATGACATTTACTCCATTGAAGATCTTGCTCAATTAATATTTGACCTTCATCAGGTTAAAAAGATGATTGATAAGTTGATAACACATCAGTAATATAAATCTATAAAAGTTGAGAATAACAAGCTGTAAAATTTTATGTGAGCAGATCAATCCTAAGGCTAAAGTATCTGTCAAGCTTGTTGCGGAAGCTGGAATCGGCACCGTGGCTTCTGGAGTTGCAAAGGGTAATGCTGATGTCATCCAGGTACTCAATGTTATTCTGTCAATGTGCAGGTTGGCAAGAAAATGTGTTTATACTGGTTGGCTCGGGTGGACCTCAAAAACTAATTAATTTGGGGGTGTCATAGGGGTCAATAGATTGCGTAAAAAAACTTGTCAGATTGAGTTGACCCATAAAGAGTCTTTTTCATTTTATGCCTTTCCTTGAATATAATACGTGTGTTAAATATGATCACTAAAATTATATTACTATAGTAATTCTTATTTATTTTAAGTTAATCTGTTCTTCGAGTAAAACAATTTAGTAGGTTCTAGTGTTCTATGCTTTGAAAAAACGGTCTGGTCTCAGCTAAATTTTTATTGACCCATTTGAAATTAAACATAATCAACATCTACCAATTCATAAATATATGGGTCAAATTGCCATCTTTAGTTGCAATCGATTTTTTTTAGCACGGGACGGAACATGTTCAAGTGAAAAAGAAACACACATTTTTAGAGGAAATATTATTATATTCCTGAATATGTTCTGGGCATTCAAATTGTGTTGAATCCTTAAAAAAGGACTACTTTTTTTAGCAGGTTCAGCCAGAAATCAAAATTCGAAATAATGCCTATACTTACAATCTTTCTCTGTTTGCAGATATCAGGGCATGATGGCGGGACTGGGGCAAGTCCCATAAGTTCAATCAAGCATGCTGGTGGTCCTTGGGAGCTTGGTCTCACCGAAACGCACCAGGTAGTTTGTTTTACTTTACAAATATAATCATTGATTATTACTTTGTTACTTTACTGAACTTTAAGATCTACATATAATCCTTTGCAGACTCTAATTACAAATGGTCTTAGAGAACGTGTTATTCTTAGAGTTGATGGTGGTTTCAAAAGTGGATTTGATGTTCTTATGGCTGCTACTATGGGTGCTGATGAATACGGTTTTGGTTCAATTGCTATGATTGCTACAGGATGTGTGATGGCTCGTATTTGCCACACAAATAACTGTCCAGTTGGTGTCGCTAGTCAGGTAAGGGCTACGAAAATGGGTGTCAGTGGGGCTGGGTGACAAGTCAGAATGAGTATTTTTACTATGGGTTTAATAGGTCGGGTCAACCTGAATACACTATTTTTCCTTTCCTTTTCTTGTGTAACGTACGCAAAACAGAGACGGGCTTACAATATATTACTGATATTAGTACCAACCTGGCAACCTCATTCTAATTGATCTTGTGACCCTGATCGATGACATGGCAACTGCCACATCAGATGCACATATGCAAAAAAATGCTTATGTGACACTAGTTTAAGATGATTTTTAAGTTTCTATTAGAAAATAAGTAAATAACTATTAAATGTCAAATTAGATGCCATGAGGCATATACACATACATTAAAATGACAAAGTAGATGCTATACTTCAACATTTTTGTAAAATTAGCAGAGTACGGGCTTGATACAATAATAAAATGTAACTTGGTTGTTAAATTGATAATAAATTGTAATTAGTGTTTATTTGGCATCTAATAAAAATGTTGGTTACTGAAATCAGGAAAAGGCGTAAAGTTCGTTTCTGTTTCGTGCAGCTTGCCCAAATTTATGTGTTAAATACGATTAAGAAACTATATTATCATGTTGATAATGAAATAAAGTGGTTTAGGAGGTTTTATGCATTTTGAATACACTTTGGGTGGCTTTCAAGTCATTTGACCCGCTTGACTTGCTCAACCTGTTTCCATTTATGCTAACGTTTTTTAACTTACAATGTAATCTATTAAGACAGGGTATAACTGAATCGACCGGTTTACCATTAAACATATTGAAAGTGCCCCTACATTACAAATGTTTCGCGTTTGATATTGATAAACAATTGGATTTTAATATGCTTTATTTAATTGTTTTTCTCAGAGAGAAGAACTACGAGCTCGTTTTCCTGGTGTGCCCGGTGATCTTGTGAACTACTTTTTGTATGTTGCTGAGGAGGTAATTTTTCTTTTAAGCGGGGTGTTCGAACACGTGTTTCTTTAAAGTGAATATATGATGCTAGATATTAGCAATCAGGTCATGAGTCCTTATGAAACGGCTTGTGAGATTGTGTTTTTCCTGTTTGGATATGTTAATATTAAGATAATATAATTATTGAGTATTTGAAAAACTCTGATTAATTGGACTATAATAAATAAAATCACCAAAAATGATATATTTGTGAAGTAAAAGAGTTGTCTTTTAAAATGCAAGTAAAAGTCCTTCAAGTTGTGTTAAAAGGAGTAGATACGTAATCACATTTTACCTTTGAATTATCAATTTTGTTGCAGTTAGTATGAAACCAATTAACATGGATTTTTCTAAACCATTAGATAATGTGATAATCATAAGTGTAAATTATCCAAACATTACATAAAGATAATTTTGGGTTCAAGTCACAATTATTGGATATAATTTGTTTTAAAGCTCACTAGTTTATTACTCTTATTAGTACTTCAGTTTTTGGTTTTATTATCTACACTATATGTTATTTGTATTTTGTACCTTATTTTCTACAAAAAGAAAAGGTTTTTTGGGCCTAGGGTCTCAGTGGGTGCAACCTCTCTATCTCCTGGGAAAGAGGAAATGTTTTGCTTTCATCTCACCCTCCTGAGACCCTTGCCAATAGCTTGCTATGAGTGGGATCTTACTTGGTTCGTTTAATTTTAAAGCTCATATCCAAACACCCATAATTGTGGGTTCTTATAATAAAGAATTAGTTATATTGTATTCTTGTGCCAGATAAGAATTTGTTATTGTTTATCATTATTATTATTAGTAGTAAGAACTAAATGATAATTAATTTATGTACAGGTTAGAAGCACGCTGGCTCAGCTGGGGTATGAAAAGCTTGATGATATTATTGGACACACAGAATTATTAAGACCTCGAGATATTTCATTAGTAAAAACTCAGCATCTTGATCTTAGCTATGTTCTATCGGTATGTAATCTATGAATTCTTTATGTTTTTTTATATCTGTATTTGTGTCAAAATTATTATAATTTATTTTATATTTCAGAATGTTGGGATCCCGAAATGGAGCAGCACGACTATTAGGAAGCAGGAGGTTCATAGTAATGGTCCTGTTCTGGATGACATTATACTTTCTGACATAGAGGTAATTCTTAGAAGAAGCAAAATGGGTGGGATGGGTGATGGGTCCGGACCAAATGTATCACTTCTGAATTGGTCAACTTAAAATCCAGGTTGGATCGTGTTGGGTATTGGGTCAAGAAAGGTTTGGTTGCAAACTGGTAACTTTTGAAAACGTTCATAATGGGTCGGGTCAACTCTGGTTTTGTTGACAAGCTACATTTGACCCCTTTTTGTATATACAAACTGGTAACTTTTGAAAATGTTCATAATGGGTCGGGTCAACTCTGGTTTTGTTGACAAGCTACATTTGACCCCTTTTTGTATATATAAAGTTCAAGTTTAAATTTTATTACTCTTCACTTAAATTATTTTAAAATTTTTAAAAAAGCTAGATAAGACTACTTTTGAAAGCAGGTCAATTTGCCAGGCTAATTCTTAATAACCTTTGTATGAATTTTTGTTAGTTAATCGAAAAATTGGTCAATTTGGGTAAAATTAAAAAAATGGCTAGGCAGATCAAATGTTTTGAACAGGTTGAAAGGTGCCCAAAAGTTTATCAAAATGCTTACATCCTTCTAAAACAGCTTTATTTTTAAAATAGATTAGTTTTTTTTGTAACACAGTTTTTGAAATCATATCTATTACATTAAATAGTTATGATACTAAAAATGGGTGAAATAAGTGTGCGTGAGTCTATTCTGGCTCACACTAAAAGATTACCTATTTTACACGTCACCCAACTGCAGAGGTGTCAAATTCTATCCATGTACTTAGGAACGGGTCAATCTAGGTAGTCATCTCTCTATAAAGTTAAATGGGTTGAAAGTTGCCCAAAGTGTATTTTTGAAGATTAGAACCTCATAACTCGTCTATTCCAAAATATTGATCATTAATAACATAATATAATTTTGTAAGTTGTGTTTGTAATAATAATTCTTTATAAAAAAAAGTTTGTACACATTGCATTGCGGGTCAACCCAACTTGTATTAAAATTACTTTTGTTGGAATCTTGATTATGGATGTCTGAAATTCCTTTATTGCAGATATCAGATGCAATTGAAAATGAGAAAGTGGTAAATAAAACATTTAAGATATACAACGTGGATCGTGCTGTTTGTGGCCGGTTAGCAGGTGTTGTTGCAAAGAAGTATGGAGATACCGGTTTTGCTGGGCAGCTAAACATAACGTACGACACTGGTTCATTAAAAAATATTTATAAAATTATAAGGTAACAGTAATATGAAGAATTTGTATTAAAATAATTTGTTTGCCTATCTTTCCAGATTTGAAGGGAGTGCTGGACAATCATTTGCGTGTTTCCTTACACCTGGAATGAACATACGACTAGTAGGAGAAGCCAATGATTATGTTGGAAAGGTTTGATTACTAATTTGCATACATGCATCAAAATTTGGTCCAATTTTGTGTTGATTATGCTGAAGTTTGTTTTGGCAGAACAAGTGGGTCACACGGGTTGGGTAACAGTTCGAAATTGGTTCAGGCCAAACGAGTAATTTGTTATACGGGTTGAAACGGTCAGGGCTGGTTGTTATACATGAGTAAATCCTTCTACTTTTTAAAACTCATTTATTTCAATATTAATCTATTTGATGTTTGTTTATTGTTTCAACAATAATCTTTTTGTTGAATAAGATAATTTATGAAGTTTTAAGCATTGAAATTTAGAATAGTAAAACACACTTTGGATACTTTTAACCCATTTAAATCTTTCCTTTTTACCTACTGCGATTTGATTTTACCAATTCAAAGATGTGATAATCCATATTGACCCATTCATAAGTAAATGGGTCCCACCTTTATTTTTCCGTAATGTTTTATAGATTTTTATTTTGTTGGTTGTTTTGTTAGGGTATGGCTGGTGGTGAATTGGTTGTGACACCCGTTGAAAAAACCGGCTTTCTCCCTGAGGATGCTGCAATTGTTGGAAATACTTGTTTATATGGAGCAACAGGAGGCCAACTTTTTGTTAGAGGCAAAACCGGTGAACGTTTTGCTGTCAGAAATTCTCTTGCTCAAGCAGTGGTGGAAGGTACCGGAGATCATTGCTGTGAGTACATGACTGGTGGTTGTGTGGTTGTCCTTGGAAAGTAAGTATTTAACTCAAATCACCTAATCATCCCTTTCTATTAATTTCTCAAAATTATTAGAATTTGTCATATACATCCTTGCTTATGTGCTGAATACAATTTTAAACAGCAAAAGCACATGTAAAACTATCTCCTAGTAACATATCCTATAACATATGTTATTCCACCTTATGCGATATTGGATGGGTCAGGTAATGGGTCAAAACGGGTTTTTGTAAGGTTAGATACAAAACACTTCTTGTCCAGTTTTTGAATTTTTTTTATAAGTAATTAGTGTGTACTATGATTACAAAGATTATATATTGGGAATATAAATTATTTAGGAGGCTTTATACATTAACAAGTACCCTTTGACCCGTTAGAGATGTAGTATAGCCCAAATTAACATGTTCATAAGTAAAGGGTTGAAATTGCAACTGGCTATTAAGAGGAGATGCGATTGGATTTTCATTTCTTTTATTACTTTTTTTCAGGGTTGGCCGGAACGTGGCAGCAGGTATGACCGGTGGTTTGGCATATATTCTTGATGATGACGATACTCTCATTCCCAAGGTTCATATCATGCACTCTTTTTTATTTTTATGATGCTAATTTTTTGGTTATTTCATGCATGAGCACTAGCAAATTAAACATTATCTGTTGGTATTTTATTTTTAAATAATCAAATAATTTTTATATTATAATTAAATGATTTTTAAATAATCATGACAGATAAATAAGGAGATTGTGAAAATCCAGAGAGTGGTTGCACCTGTGGGGCAAATGCAGCTGAAGAGCCTTATTTCAGCACATGTTGTAAGTACAAAATGCATCAATTAGCGCATATATTCATATTTTAAGGCCCAAGAATCTTGGATTCATCACTGGTTCATTCTCGACTTATAGTTTTGGGGGTGTTTGATTGCTACCCAAAATTGTAAATACTGTTCAATAATGATAAAAATAGAGAACCCTAAGGACCAAAGTTAATAAGATTAATCTCATATATATCCTTCTAAATTTCATAATATATATATTTACCCTTTCAAAATATATCACATGTGCCTGTTTCATATATTAGAAGGATATATATATCAATTTTTTTGAACTTTAAAATGAAATTTCCCCATTTTGTTACAAAGATAATCTGATTATATCACAAAATTAGTTTGAAAGCTCATGAATTCTTTACTTGGCGTAGGAAAAAACCGGGAGCACCAAAGGTTCGTCTATCTTGAAAGAATGGGACAAATATTTACCTATGTTTTGGCAGTTGGTCCCACCTAGTGAGGAAGACACGCCCGAGGCTTGTGCCGAATATGAACAAACCACCACGGGGCAAGTGAGCGTGCGATCTGCATAAAATCGTCGATTTCTGCAACCCCTAAATACCTCTTTTATAAAACCAACATTAGATGAAACGATTCTTTTGACTCCTTGACCACATAGATTCATTCACGTTTGACTCGAGTGATGGTCAAAGGCGTCAGGTGGTGCCGTTAGAAGATTATGATGGATGAAGTCATGGCGATCTGGTCTAGTTTGGTTTGTTTGGTTGGAAAACATACCCTTTGAAGGTGTGAAAATGTATAGACAGACAGACCATAGAATGGTGCAAGAAATGTAAATTCTTAGGGTACAATATTTGAATAAATGAACTTTTGTATGCATGTGCAAATGTGATGTAGCTACATCACATACTCCATTTTATGTTTTGACATATTTCATGTCGAGATTATTCTATTTCGATATAATTAATTATTAGTGTTAGAAACCTTGAATAACAAAAACGATATAATTAGTGGTGGATTCAGGATTTTCAGTCAGCGGGGGAAAAAAAATATTCGATATCATATTCGGATAATTAAAACCTTTTTGCCACATTTTTTGTATAAGGTTTAAAAGTGGTTTCAATTATGTATATCATAAAACATTAAATATTGAGTTAACATTACGATTCTTAAAAGATCTTTTTTTTTGGAAATTAGATACTACTATTTTTTTTTTAAACTTTTGAGCTTATACTTGATGTAGACATAATGCTTCTACAAAGAAATTTTTTTATATAGTCCTAGTATTCTAACTTTATATTTTTATGATAAAAAGCTAGCCTGACATAGTGACATTGGCACTAGAAAATTACTAGGATCAAAATTTCTTTTACAATATTTTTTTTTATCAAAAGTAACTTAAACCATTTTAAAGCAAAGGACTACAATTAATCACATATAAAAGGCAACTAGCTAACAGGTCCTATATGAAACTAGACTCGTAGAATCAACAATTGTTTTGAGGTTTTAGTTAGACAAGTAAATTTATTTATAAATAATTTTTATGATTTTTCTAATTATCAAATACCAAATCCTTAATATCAAAAGAAAATATTCAATACTATTTAATAAATATACAAAGGAAATTGAAGGTGAATAGTATTGATTTTGTTTCTTATAGATTGACCACATATTTTGTGTTTCTTTACGTTTTTGGTCCCTCTTTTATTGTAAAATTTACAGCCAGCCCTTTTGCCATTGCTTACTTCTCACGCGTGTATGGTTTCTTTGCAACCAGCAATTCAGATTGCAACTGTTATAGCCTCACGCGTGTTCTGATGACCCTGACGTGTGTATAGGATTAGTGTACAACTGTCTTGCGTGTATCACTACATCTACCCATATATCAAGCTAACCTCTCTCCATCATTTATCACACCCTCTTTCTCTCTTTCTCATTTTTGTTTTAAACTAACTCCAGATCTTTATCTTTCTATCTCAAAGTTCTTCTATTCGCTTAATCATATATAGGACAGAGGGCTTATTGCTATGGATTGTAACGGAGACCGCACTCGGGACAACACCGTTCCTGATCGCGGACTATGGTAACGTCGGTGTTGCATCCATGCAAGACAATTGGGTGTAATAAGGTATATTTTGGGGCTTTTATATCCTTTTATAGACCAGCCAATTTCTGATAGATCGTTAGATGCATGCACTCCCATCTTCAAATTTGTGATTTTTACTGTGCAGATGTGATTCGGGCTTTCTTAGTGGGAGGAAAAACGAACGAATGCAGGTAGTCGGGATATGATAAGGTTTTGGATACGTGATTAGCTGCTGAAAAGACTCTTAAAGCTGACTCCATTTTATGTAAAATTAAAGAAGGGATGTTACTGACAAAAGTAGCGATGCAGAAATTAAAATCTTGATCGGGCTCAATCGTTTGGGATTTCTTCCGGAAATTAACTCCATGGATGCTATTTAGATAATGTGAGTTAAATAACTGAAGCTAACTCATTATTTTGGGTTATCAACTTAACACTGTCAGTGTTGTCCTAAAAGTGTTGCTTATGTTATTTGTTTTTTTTTATCACAGAGATTTGCACAAGAACCTGACCGGAACAATATCTTGAACAAATGTGAGACTGTGAGTCATCTGCTATGTTTTGCATGATGTACTTTGTTGAGTTACTACTTACTGTAACATGCATCTCATTATTTTGGTTCAGGTCTTAAAACTATTTTTTTATTGATAATTTTGGATGTAGGATTGTCATAAAGAGGAAGATCTGGGGTGAATTATATATTTTTTTAATAATCTGGTAATTTTAGTGTGGGGTTGTGATATCATGAGAGAGATGTAAGACACTAAATGAATCTTCATATGATACTTGAGATAGGTGTATACAACACTAGAATATAATCTTGATATTTGTGAGATGATATGAGTTTTTCAAATTTTTTATTGACAAAGTGAAGTTTCTTATTTAAGTTTTTATAACTTTTTTTAGGCAAATAAAATTCTTCTACAGGGTTATCTTTTTGTGAGGACATGAGTTATTACAAAGGATAGGTATTACAAAAACAAAAGTTAGAATTATGATTTGGCTTATAAATGTATTAACACTTGCAAACAAAATCAATTACATATACTTGATAAAACACAAAAGTACTATTGTAGATGTTAGGGGTTACAAACGTAATTATATAAATCATTGTTATAAACATAACAATACTTGATAAGGACCAGCAGTATAGTTGCTTTCCGTATTGTTGCTTGAAATAAAATTCCTCTCCGTGTTTTCCTCAAATAATACCTCTTCAGTTTATTAAATTAGCTATCTAAACATAACTCATGTTTAATTATAAGAATGACTTAACATCAAATTAACAAAACGAACATTGTTCATTTAATTACAAGAAAGATTTAGCATATGATTAGCAAAACAAGAAGGGTAACCGGTGGTCCGTCGTAACGCGCGGGCGGTAATCCTTATAAACTAATATTTACTTTTCTATTCAAGTGCTGATGTTTGAACCAAATTATTACATAATATTCATGACACAGTCGCTTGACAATGAGCTTTAAACATTCAAACATTGCAGGTACACCATAAACAACTGGGGACCCTTTGCAAGACAACATGGTATTCAGGTTGACCAGAAGATACGAATCCAGTATGACTACAACCTGAAGGCTCTTTTCATGTTTGATGCAGAATGATAAGGCATGCAAGTAACACTTAATTGCACATTTTGGTAACAGTTTGTAACACACAATTTGGCTAGCAACATTAAAATGTCTTTTGGTTGGAGTCTATCTAACAACTTATTACACTACTACTATAGTTGTCTATGCCATATTTACATTTCGTAGTCTACCCCGCAGCAACGCGCGGGGGTGGTCAACCATCTTCTTAATATATAAAAAGAGTTACAAAGACACAAAAAGAAGATGTTCAATACTATTAATATATAAAAAGAGTTACAACGACACAACTCAAGACATCATACAAGGAAGGCGGACAACAAGTTGCGCCGCCAACCCTTTCTGAATAGCAAACCCTAGACGTGTAAAAATGTCGTTCATTGACCTAGGGGCCGCAATATTCCCAAGCATGACTTTTGGATACGGCTAAGTGTGTCCACGGCCTCTGATGCAAGGTGACCAAAAGTGTCAAACGCGAATGGAACAAACACATGTTGATTTTCAAGGCATGTTTTCTCGTGTTTGTCCACCTTTACAGCTGTCGCTTTAGAAGCTGCTTGCTTGGCCAGCTCTGAACGTGTCGGGCCTCAGCGCCACCAGGGGGAAACCCCAGTAAGATCAGCACAAGCAAGTTTCCCCCTTTTCCATCCAAAAACAAGGACATCACCCAGCCGGTCCAAGCGTTGAGCGTCCATCCGAAGGGTCCGATAAAAAATTAACTGGCGCCTCTTTTTTAGCCGAGATCCCCGCCCTTTTAAAAATGCCAAACAGAACATCCCGCACAACATCATGCCTGTATTTGAAACCAGGGAGCTCTCTACAGTGGACGGCATGCTCTCCAAACAAACTAGACACACTTTGTTACATACCAGGCATCTCTCATCTACGGGAAACATGGGCACCATGAGGCGATATTTCAGGATAGCCCGATACTCAACTGACGACATGTGCTGCCCCAATCCGTCAATGTGGAGAGCAAGGAGGAAATCATGGGCATGCGGCTGTCTAAGGCATTCCCATATAGCTTTCTGCCTCATTGTCATCTCAAAGGTGGCTTCCATTTCTTGCACAACTTTACTAAAGAAGACACTCGCCAAAACGTGTTGGGCTTTAGGGGGGGGGGGTGTCCTTATTAGTGAAATCGCTCAAATCAAAGCCCGGAATTAAATCACGGAGACTAGCTAGAGCAGATGCATATTTCGCGTCTGTGACACCCGAGAATTCCAAGGTTAACTTCCGTTAGACAATCTCCGTTAGTTACGTTATAAGTGTTAACTTAGTAACTAATGCTTAACTAGGCCGAATACGTCCACGACCTTTGGTTGATCACTGAACCCGACCACTTGTGTTATGTGTTCATTTATTTATGGTCATTATGTGCAATGTGATTTAAACGCATGATTTAGTATTATTAATAGCATGACAAATTCATGAATCGTGCTTATCTTGCTTAGAATGTAAATTGGCCTCTTTTGGTTGCCAGCGAAACTACCGAGCGAAACTGTAGATTCGCTCGGTAGCTAAACTTTTGATTTACAAGTATTCAGAGTTAGTTTCGCTTGGCCAGCGAAACTGCCAGCGAAACTAGCACCTGATCTATATGATATATAAAGCCAACCTAAACCCTAATCCTCATTACTTACATCATTTCTCAAAAAAAAAAAACACACACACTCTCCTGAAATTCTGACCAGCCGAGAACCACCACGAGCCGCCGTCATCTCAGTTGGTGAACTCATCCATTCGGATCCTAGATCGAACCGTGAGTCTCCAAAACCATTTTTCTTGCATTTCTATGTGTTTTCTTAAAAAGCATGCTTAAACCTCCATGTAATCGTTTGATCCTCTGATATGAGGCTTAGGAATGCTAGATCTATCATAAAGTCTGCAACTTTACGTGTAAAATCATGCCATAATGAAGATTTATGCTAGTTAGGTCATTTTGTGCTTAAAAAGTGTTCTTGGTGGTTTGATGGTGAAAACTCATGTTTAGGGTGTTAGATTTGCTTGTTTAATGTTGGTAAATGTTTATGCATGCTAGATAATGAATTACATGAAGTATGGAAGCTGTTAGATTGATTTTTGGTCTTAAAAACGAGTTTTTCTGCGTTTAGCGAAACTGTGTGTTCCCTGGGCGACACTATTCAGCGAAACTGTGTTAATATTCATCCAGCGACACTATATGGCGAAACTATAGTGTCGCCGTGAAAACTAAGTATAACTGCTCGAACGAAACTACCGAGCGAAACAACCATAGACTCCTGAACGAAAGTTCAAATCAGTTTCGAGCGAAACTAGATAGCGAAACTGTGTCATCAGTTTCGAGCGAACCTATCTAGCGAAACTGTGCCAGTTTTGAGCGAAGCTATGCTAGCGAAACTGTGCCATCAGTTTCGAGCGAATCTAGCTAGCGAAACTGCGTCATCGGGTATCCCCTAGCGAAAGTGCTGCCCGTGCACATAGCGAAACTGTGTAGCGAAACTGTGCCAAGACCAAAACCCAAACTTGTGCAACTTATTTGAATGTTATGCCATGACTTACATGATTATGCAATAATGAAACATGCTTTGATTTCTGAGTTATGTGAACCCTCGTTTATGATCAACCATCGGTGTCGTGTGTCGGTATGTCGTGTCATAGTTCCAACGTGCTATGTTATGGGCCATAGTGACGTAAGTTAAAGATTAGACACAAAACTAATACTTAAGACCTAAACGTGTTCTTAGGTCTTCGTTAAGCAAACAATACTTGGATTATTTAGCAAATGTAGCAGTGCAACCAAAGGTGAGTGTCACTAACCCGTTTACTGTGAGCCCGTTTGGGACACACCGAATAACTTAATGAAAAACAATGCTGACAACCTTATGAGTGATATGCACCTCTTTTATGAACTTGAAACCTTATGAGTGCCACGCACCTCTTTGATAAACTTAAAGTGTTTTATGGGAAACACTTGTGGAACTTAAACAAACTATTTCTGAAACGAAACTGAAAACATTTTGAGATTCATGAGAATCCGGTAAACCGTTTTAATATGGCTAGTGTAGGTTAAAGTCTAAACCACATGATATCACATGATTTCTAAGGATTGCCTTTTAACTGAAAAAGTCCTCAACTTAATTATGCCATTAATTGTAAAGCGAGGGGATGTTGGGTAGATCTACTGGAGTTTGACAAACTCCGCCTCGTGACACTGGAGGTGCACGGAGGTACAATATCAGCCTATCTGACCGTGAACCCGAGAGGACACGGGGGAGGCAAAGCCGCGATGACATATGTCCGCAAAACAAAATAGATGATGGCGATGCCACTACAATACTTATTAGTCAGCTTTGGCACAAACTTCCTTAGTGCATGGAACAACGGATTAGCTACCCGCGATATCGGTTGAGCACTTTAATTTTACAAAACTAGTACATACCCGATAATGCATGTTACGGACATTACTTTTACTAAATCACTCCACTATGATTATGGACTGATGTATATCACTGAGCATTGCTTTTTCACAAATAAATATTACATAAGTATATGTTGACATGATTACGATCATGAGACCGGGCCACTGCGTGACAAGCCCACTGTGAACTCACCAACCGTTAGGTTGACACTTGCGTGGTTTAAACTTTTGCAGATCGCTGAGGAGTATCCGGAGCGGGTTGACATGGCATATGAAGACATTTTACTTTTGTTTAAACCAAATTGGGAATTTAAAACAATGATTTTGTAAAGCACGTGGTTAGTGCTAAGACAATATTTTCCGCTGCGTATTTTTAGACTTTAATTTATGACATATTTGGACTAACTCTGATTCGTTTAGTATTTGTAACTAATGGTTGTGGTCCTGGTTTGCTCGCACCCCTTAACGGTATAAACTCCGTTAGTGGTTAATTGGGGGTGTGACAGATTGGTATCAGAGCCATAAGTTGTAGAGAACTGAAATCATTTTTGAAAAAAAAAACGATTTGGAAACTGCAACTTGAAACCTTAGTTACAAACGAACAAACAAATTCCCAAAACAAAAATTTTCACGTGCCAACCTGGGATACTCGCTCTGCTGTGTAAGTAAATGCTTCGTACGTATGTATATATATATATATATATATATATATAAATATATATATATATAGACCGTGTCTAAGTAGTCTAACGGAAAACCTTAGGAAATTTTCACACACGAATACGAAATGCGAACGCTAATACGCACACTGTTCCGAGGAAAGCGACAATGAAACGATGCTACACGCTACATCCTGATTTCTACTACGATGTCTATGCCGACGGTGACTTTTATGGGAAAGCCGACTTTCGACGATAGTACTTACGACTTACGACGTCTCCAACGACGCCTCAATTTTGCACGAAAATTTCTCTGGACTAATAGAGGGATAAAGGGAAATTGTTAATATACATATTATGGGGTATGTATAGAATATAACTGTGACTGAACACTGGCTACTTTAACTGTCCAGAAAATGCCTGGAAGAGGACACGGAAGAAACAACATTAACCTGACACCTGCACAACTGCAAGCTATGATAAACGAACACGTGCAAGCCGCAGTGGCAGCCGCCCAAGCTGCATTCGCCGCGCAGGGTAATTATTATGCCGGTTAAGGCACAAAGCGATTATATATTTGACTTGTTTAAACTTGAAACCCAAACTATTTATGCATCAGGAAACCTCCATCACTGCACGTTTAAGTCCTTCATGGACTGCAAGCCGATAACGTTTTCCGGCGAGGAAGGAGCGGTAGGACTCCTCAGGTGGATCGAGAAGTCTGAGAAGGTCTTCTCTATGTGCAACTGCCCTGCTGGGAACAAGGTGATATATGCGACTGGTACCTTTGAGGGAGCTGCTCTCACCTGGTGGAATGCCGAAATCCAGATGATTGGGTTAGATGCGGCTAATAACATGGAATGGGAAGCGTTTAAGGAACTGCTTATGGAGGAGTACTGTCCTCGTGACCAAGTAAAGAAGTTAGAGGGTGAATTCTTGAATCTGAAAATGATAGGGTCTGAAGTTGAACAGTATACTGCGCGTTACCACGAATACGCGGTACTATGCCCAACAATGGTTGATGCTGAGTTCAAACGCATCGAGCGTTATTTGGAAGGCCTCGCGCCTCAAATCAAAGGACTAGTGACTGCCAGCAACCCCATAACCGTGCAGCAAGCCATCCGTTTGGCTCACAAGCTTACTGATCAGGAAATTGAGAAAGGTACACTTCCTACAAAAGCCTCAGAGAAGACTGCCTTAAGTGGCAAAAGAAAAGCTGATGATGAAGCTCCTGAAAACTCAATGAACAATCAGAGTGTTGGAAACAGCACTGGGAGGTCTTATAACTCCCAAGGCCAAAGCAAAAGGTCTGGGAACAACAGTGGAAACAACCACCAAGGCGGAAACGTTTAAAGTAACTACAAGGGTAACCTGCCCATGTGTAACAAGTGTGGGAAGCATCACGCTGGTAATTATAGAAGGAGTTTGAATTGTGAAAGATGTGGCAAGAAAAGCCACGAAGCAAAAGACTGCTGGGCAATTTTATCTGAGCAACAAAACCGCCCAAGGCAAAACAACAACAACAATCATGGCAACAACAACTATGGAAACAACCGGGGCAATGGAAACAACAATGGTCAGAACCGTAACAACAACAATGAAGCTCCCAGAGGAAATGGTAATGGGAACTGCTACGAATGTGGTGCTCAAGGCCACGTGAAAAGGGACTGCCCACAGTTGAGAAGACAGGGAAATGGAAATCAGGGGAACAATGGCGGGAATGGTAATGGCGGAGGAAATGGCAACGGGAATGGTAACAACGGGAATGGTAACGGCAGGGGAAGAGCTTTTGTTATGGGGCAAGGAGAAGCTCGCAACGACGCCAACGTGATTAACGATAAATTCATGATAAATGGTTTCTTCGCTACTGTATTATTTGATTCTGGTGCTGAAAGAAGCTTTATTTCCACTAAGTTTGCTAGATTAGTTAATGATAAACCGATTGACTTAGATGCTAAATATGTGGTAGAGTTAGCAAATGGTAAACTTCATGATACGACTCAGATAGTTAAGGACTGTAAGTTGGAACTAGCTGGCCATACGTTAGGAATCGATCTTATGCCTTTCCCGATTGGTAGTTTTGATGTCATAGTAGGAATGGATTGGTTATCTGAAAACCGAGCTGAAATTTTATGTCAAGAAAAAGTAATTCGTATCCCACTCGAAGAAGGTGAAGTGTTAACAGTTCAAGGTGAAAAAGGTGGAACAGTCACCGGTATTATTTCGTTTCTTAAAGCTCAAAAGTGCCTTCGTAAAGGACACTTCGCGATCCTTGCAAACGTCACCGACACGACACTTCCCGAGCGTAAAATCGACGATTACCCGATAGTCCGCGACTTCCAAGATGTATTTCCTGATGATTTGCCTGTTTTGCCTCCATTTTGACAAGTCGAGTTTGGAATCGACTTAGCTCCCGGAGCGGCCCCGGTTGCACGCGCACCGTACCGTTTGGCGGTAAGCGAACTCAACGAACTCTCCGCACAACTTCAAGAGTTACTCGACAAAGGATTTATTCGTCCAAGTTCGTCTCCATGGGGAGCACCGGTATTGTTTGTTAAGAAGAAAGATGGAACGTTCCGAATGTGTATCGACTACCGAGAGCTTAACAAGGTTACGATCAAGAATCGGTATCCACTTCCTCGAATCGACGATCTTTTCGACCAACTGCAAGGTTCGAGCTACTATTCAAAGATTGATCTACGGTCTGGATATCACCAACTTCGTGTTCGTGATGAAGATATCCCCAAAACATTTTGAGATTCATGAGAATCCGGTAAACCGTTTTAATATGGTTAGTGTAGGTTAAAGTCTAAACCACATGATATCACATGATTTCTAAGGATTGCCTTTTAACTGAAAAAGTCCTCAACTTAATTGTGCCATTAATTGTAAAGCGAGGGGATGTTGGGTAGATCTACTGGAGTTTGACAAACTCCGCCTCGTGACACTGGAGGTGCACGGAGGTACAATATCAGCCTATCTGACCGTGAACCCGAGAGGAAACGGGGGAGGCAAAGCCACGATGACATATGTCCGCAAAACAAAATAGATGATGGCGATGCCACTACAATACTTATTAGTCAGCTTTGGTACAAACTTCCTTAGTGCATGGAACAACGGATTAGTTACCCGCGATATCGGTTGAGCACTTTAATTTTACAAAACTAGTACATACCCGATAATGCATGTTACGGACATTACTTTTACTAAATCACTCCACTATGATTATGGACTGATGTATATCATTGAGCATTGCTTTTTCACAAATAAATATTACATAAGTATATGTTGACATGATTACGATCATGAGACCGGGCCACTGCGTGACAAGCCCACTGTGAACTCACCAACCGTTAGGTTGACACTTGCGTGGTTTAAACTTTTGCAGATCGCTGAGGAGTATCCGGAGCGGGTTGGCATGGCACATGAAGACATTTTACTTTTGTTTAAACCAAATTGGGAATTTAAAACAATGATTTTGTAAAGCACGTGGTTAGTGCTAAGACAATATTTTCCGCTGCGTATTTTGAGACTTTAATTTATGACATATATTTGGACTAACTCTGATTCGTTTAGTATTTGTAACTAATGGTTGAGGTCCTGGTTTGCTCGCACCCCTTAACGGTATAAACTCCGTTAGTGGTTAATTGGGGGTGTGACAGCGTCCATGCTGCAAACCCCACTCTCCCGTAAGATGTGGTCCTGCAGCCCCTGGGATTGAGCTCTCGAGGGAACAAAGGCGTACGAGGAGGCCTCAGACCAAAACCGAATCATCACAATCGTAAAGGCCTCGTATCGAATAGGAGGTTAGCAACGACTGCGATATACAAAAGGTCTGCGCCACGCTGTCACCACAACCATAGTAAAAATGAAAATAGATAGATCATCACAACTAGGGCTGTAAACGAACCGAAATTTCATGAAATGTTCGTGAAATCGTTTGGGCGGGAGTTCGTTTGTGTTCGTTCGTTTACTAAATGGACAAACACAAACAAAAAATCTTGTTCGTCTAGCTTAACAAACGAAAACGAAAAAAGTCCATGTTTGTTCAAATGTGTTCGTGAACGTTCGGTAAGTGTGTTCGTGAACGTTCGTTTGTATACGTTCGTTTGTGTTTGTTCATATCATTCGTTTGTGTTTGTTTGTTTGTAAAATTGCTACCTTCAATAATATTTCTTAATAATAAATATCATTAATTATTAATCTTCCTAATTCCTAAATAGTAAATACTAATATACTTAAAAATCTTGTTGTTTCTAGTCTTTTGTTTCTTAAGTTTGATAACTCTTCCTGATTTATTTTGCCAAAAATATGCAAGAATGCGTGTTTGTTTGTTTGGTAAATTTATGTTCCTTTGGTTTGTTTGTTTTGTTTGTTTTGTTTGGTTTGTTTGGTTTGTTTGTCTGAAAATGTAAAAAAATAACAAACACAAACAAACACAAACAAAGCTCTCTGGTTAACAAACGAACACAAACAAAAAATATTGTTCGGCTATTTGTTCGTGTTCGTTCGGTTGTCCGATAACATGTTAACAAACAAACACAAACATGTCTTGTTCGTGTTCGTTCGGTTCGTTAACAGCCCTAATCACAACCTTAATCAAATCCACCTCGTTAAGTGAATCATCATAGCCAAAAGGAACCATCTAACGGTCGCTAGGGCTCAGAACATGTTAACTAGTCATATATTGGCCATGGTTGCGAGAAAACACCCGTCACATCCAAATCATCACAGCGAAGACGAAGATGATATATATATATATATATATATATATATAGAGAGAGAGAGAGAGAGATAGAGACAGAGAGAGCAACTCTCAATGAAAAAAAAAGGAAAAGGATTTATAAGGCTGTAAACCCATGCGTCATGTCTCACCCCCACCGCACCTTGCTAACTGCCAAGTGCGGGGAAAAGGTGGGACCGGATGTCTTTATTAGATCTTGCGGAAGAAACAAATGAGCCAATAATAAACATATACATAAATAACAGAGAATCAGTCCTATCAAGGACACAGTGTAGTAGTTTAAGTGTCTGCCTATTAAAAGCGCACTACAAACATTACACGGTCCTGAATGGTCCCAGATAAACTCTAAGACTGAACAATAAACGAAACAAATACAAAGAAAAGGTAGTCATGGCACTATCAACAACAACCCGCCTAAAAATCATGCAACACATCACCTATAGTCCGGTTACTTACGTGCAAAATGAACTAAAATACGTTAACAACAAAAGGTTGTTGGTGAGCCATAGCTAGCATGAATCATGTAAAATATGCCGGTTACTTACTGTTGGAATATATAACAATTATCAATTAAACACGAGTACGCAGCGGAATTAATCCTATGAATTAATCTAACTAACCGGATATTGAATGTGTACCTTTTTAGCTCGGCAAGAGAAGAATCCTTAGGATTTGAAGTAAATCCCTCTACGATCGCACACACGACACACCGATGCACGTATGCTAGTACTCGATCACGAACACCTCTCCTTGATAAAGCTTGGTCGAACCACAAGGAAAGTCGAATCCTTTGGATTCGGTTTCCTTCACCGAAATCGTAAAGGGAGAGAGAGAGAGATTTAGGGTTTTTCCTTTTATCAAATAAAAGCAGCAAAACAAACCTTAAACCCAGAGGGTCTATATATAGGTTTAGAGGAACTTGATAAGCAAGTTAGGGTTTAGGATAGGGCTTTACGATTTTTCGGCCCTAAGGCCTATCCTAAGCCTTTTCTCAATTGTAATCTAATTACAACTCTCTCTAATTACAACTAACACCCCTGTTAACAATTAACTATTAGTTTGTAACGAAACCTCGTTAAATGTTCGTGATAAATATTAATTAACTCATTAATTAATACTAATACATTAGTGTCGAGACGTGTGACCCCGTAGGCTTAAATACTTTCCGGACATACGCTTACTATTACATGATCATATCCCTACAGCTCCCACTTGAGCTTGCAATAGTAAATGTAATAACATTGGTTAGCGTCTAGCAACACGCCAATGCTCCCAGAAATATTTAAGTACAGTTTCTCAAAGTGTATTTAAATGGTACAGTCATTTACTATCCCTTTGTTACCGATACCGTGTTAAATATGAATATGGATCAAGTCATTTCATACTTTAACGATTCTGTTTCTCATTCTCACAACTAACTTAAGATTTCCAAATTGCAAATCGAGACATCTCTAGATTTCATTTGGGCATGGCCATGCAAACATCTTAATTAGTCCAATGAGGGGCCCAGTGGTATCTGCTTCAGCACAAAGTTGAAGGAACAAATCCTCTTGACTACACGTGTCCAGTCACATACTTCACTACACTTACTGAAAATAGCCCTTTTGTACTACCTTATTCAGGATAGTTAGACCTATATCAAGTAGGTGCAATCCATACATGCATGACCTGCTTGTATCTCAAGTCTAAGGATAAGTAAAGCAACCATTTACGAATTTCACTTAATGACGCCGATCCATAAAGTGACAATCCGTTAGTGGGTCAGTCCAGTATGCATCCAATGAATACCATGTGAGTTTGGTGGGACCATCCTAACCAATCTCTCAGATTTTGTCTTAGTTTAACTATGCTCCCACATAGTTAATCGACAATGGACAATTTAGAATACTTGATAAGTACTCAAGGATTAAACATGCAAATATAGGACACAATTTACTATTAAATGAAATCAAACATATCAAGTACTTTATTTCATTATATAAATAGAAATTGTTTAACATCCCTTATCCAAATACCGAACATCAGACATACATGATTTAACTAACTAATTTAAGTCCCATGCCCTCGGCATGCCTTTCAAGCTTCGGCCTCGACAAAGCTTTCGTGAAAGGATCAGCTAAGTTAATATCTGTGTGAACTTTGAGTAATCAGATTTCACCTAGTTCGATCTGCTCACGAACATAGTGATATCTCCTGGCATAGTGTCTGGCACCCTTCTGAACTCCGGGTTCTTTGGCGATGATTAATGCACCCGAGTTATCGCAGTACATGTCGATAGGCAAGCTACTTGTGGGGATCACATCAAGCCCACAAATATACTTCCTTATCCAGACAGCCTCCATTGCAGCTTCCGAAGCAGCAATGTACTCAGACTCTGTTGCAGACATAGCAACTGTGGTTTGTTTCTTACTTTTCCAATCCACAGCGCCTCCATTCAGAACGAAGACGTACCCAGACTGAGACTTCGTGTCATCTCTATCAGTCTGAAATCCGGCATCGCAGTATCCGGTCACTTTGAGTTCTTGATCTGGATTTCCCCCATACACCAAAAACAAATCTCTAGTAGCCCGTAGGTACTTGAGAATGGTCTTAACAGCAGTCCAGTGACTTTCACCTGGATTCTGTTGAAATCGGCTAACGATATTTTGCGCAAACGCTATATCAGGTCTAGTCCATCTCACCGTATACATTATAGAGCCTACAGCCGAAGCATAAGGGACTCTCTGCATACGCTTCACCTCATCAGGTGTAGAAGCACCTTGTTTGACCGATAAACCAAGTCCTTCCTGCATAGGTACTATACCACGCTTGGAATTCTCCATCTTGAATCGCTTCAAGATCTTATCAATATAAGCACTTTGACTTAGTCCAATCAACCGCTTAGTTCTATCTCTATAGATCTTGATTCCAAGAATAAATCTTGCTTCTCCCAAGTCTTTCATGGCAAAACACTTCCCAAGATGGGATTTTACATCTTGCAACATTGGAATGTGTTTTCCTATGATCAATATGTCATCTACATATAAGACAAGGAAAGTAACATTACTCCCACTAGCTTTGCGATACACACATGGCTCATCGGGATTCTGAACGAAACCAAACTTTTTGATTTCTTCATCAAACCGTTTATTCCAACTCCTCGATGCTTGCTTTAGTCCATAAATGTACCTTTGAAGCTTGCATACTTGGTTGGGATGTTTTGGATCAATGAACCCTTCAGGTTGATCCATATAGACTTCTTCATCCAAGTAACCATTTAAGAAGGCAGTCTTAACATCCATTTGCCATATCTCAAAGTCATAGTACGCTGCTATGGCTAAGAGAATCCTAATAGCTCTTATGTCTGCTACTGGTGAAAAGGTCTCCTCATAGTCAACGCCAAAACGTTGAGTATAACCTTTCGCCACGAGACGAGCTTTATAGGTGTGTACATTTCCATCCATGCAGCTTTGAAATTCGGAGGCTCATTGAGATCTCCTGATACGTTATCCTCGGATTCGACTAGACCAATCCATCTATCCGGATTACGTACGACCCTTTCGGATCTACGAAGTGGAATCGCAACATCATCGACTTGAGGTTCATCACTTTGAACATCCCCCCCCCCCCAAGTTGATGATTGCTAGTTGTTTCAGAAGGTGAAACATCTTCCAATAGTTCTACAATTCTCCCACTGTTCTCTTGAGCTATAAAATTCTTCTCAAAGAATTCAGCATATCGAGCAACACGAACAGTATTTTCGGAAGGATTGTAAAAGTAGTAACCCATTGTTTCCTTTGGGTATCCTACGAAGATGCACTTAGTGGTCCTGGGTTGTAGTTTGTCAGGCGTATCGCGCTTCACAAGTGCCTCACATCCCCAGACTCTTAAGTAAGACAACACAGGGACTTCTCCATGCCACAATTGATGCGGTGTCTTTTCAACCTTCTTGGTTGGAACCATATTTAGAATGCGCACAGCGGTTTCTAGAGCAAAATCCCAAAATGATAATGGGAGAGTTGTAAGGTTCATCATCGACCTCACCATTTCTAGTAGGGTTCGATTCCTCCTCTCAGATACACCATTATGCTGAGGTGTATAAGGAGGAGTAAGCTGTTGGACAATTCCACATGCTTTAAGATAATCCTTAAACTCTTGGCTTAAGTATTCTCCACCACGATCCGATCGAAGAATCTTGATGGTCTTACCGAGTTGATTTTCAACTTCATTCTTAAACTCTTTGAATGTTTCAAATACCTCATGTGTATGTTTAAGCAAGTAAACATAACCATAACGGCTGAAATCATCCGTGAAAGTCACGAAGTAGCTAGCACCTTTTCTTGACACATGTCTAAATGGGCCACATACATCCGTATGGATGAGTCCAAGTAGTTCTTTAGCCCTTTGCGGCTTTTTTCGGAAAGGGTTTTCTAGTCATCTTTCCTGAGATACAGGAAACGCATTTATCAAATGATTCATCATTTGATTGTAAGATCCCTTCACGTTGAAGTCTTTCAATGCGATTTTTGCCAACATGGGCAAGACGACAGTGCCAAAGATAGGTAGAGTCCAAACTAGTTTTGGCTCGTTTGCTAACGGTGAACATCGAATTATTTGAAACACAACCACGCATATCAATTTCATAAATGCCATCACAAGGGATAGCATCAAAATAATGAACATTATTTTTAGAAACCGAAATACCGATATTATTAAAAACATTAATATATCCTTGGTTTTTCAACAATGAAACTGAAATAACACCTCTAGTAATAGAAGGTGCATAATGACAATTGTTTAAAACAATAATTAACCCAGAAGGAAGAACTAAATGAAATTCTCCTATAGCTTCCACAGCTGCTGGCAAACCATTTCCAACGAACAGCTGCAAAGCTCCAGGCTTCAGTTTCCTCCTGTTTCTAAGACCCTGCAACGTATTACAGATATGAGTTCTGTTGGGGTTGAAGTCCTTGGGCTTGGGTGTTTAGAGGCCCGTTAGGCTTTCTTGTTCACCACTCCTAAAACCCTAATTGTTCTTTATATATATCGTGTTTATGTATTGTAATCATCGTACTGAACTTAATAAAATATCCCTAGTTGCAGCCCGTGGACGTAGGTCACACCGACCGAACCACATAAAATTCTCTGTTCGTGTTTCTTTATCCTATTATTTGCGTGTTCGTTGTGAATCGTTTATTTCCGCTGCGCCGATTAAACCTAACAATTGGTATCAGAGCTAGGTTGGCTCGTTGATTCACGTAACGATTTTGCGAAAGTCAGCTGTTTTCTTTTTCCTCTTCTTCGGTCCGATCTATTCTGTGATTTAGGGTTGGTGTGGAGAACCCTTGGTAGTCACGCCCGTGTTGCTGTCGATTGATTCGGGAAGAAAGAAAAAAGAGTTTGTGTGGTCACGTGAGTGTCACATAAATGATAAATCAAGTTAATTCTTGATTGTGGAGTGCTGACGTAAGGGAAGAAAAAATCTAGTTTAAAGAGAAAATTCGAAGGAGCGTGTTCTATATTTAGGCTGACTTCGAACCTTTTTTTTTGTGTTTGTCGCAATCGTTTCTGTTCGACCGGAATAAGGTGAAATCGAAGAGGTGGTTTGCGAATTAGGTTTCTTGTTGATCGCTGTTGCCGCTCCTGTTTGTTTCTCGAGGCCACCGTCATCAATTCCTTGTTCGCCGTTTGAAAGGGCTACGATTTTTTCTGTCCAGCCATCGTCGATTACTAAGGTAATTGGGTCTCTGTTTGAACTTTTCGGTTTGCTCTTACTTTTGTGATTAGGGTTGGTGTGTTCTAAGGTGGTTGATCGATTGGAAGTAAAGGTTCGAGTATTTGAATTTGATTCTTGCGCATGTTAACTTGTCTACGGGTTTAGGCTTGGAGATTCTGATTGTTGTCTGGAATATTTTTGACTTGTTATTATCAACTTTGGAGCCGGGTGACTTTGGTCTATTTTTTTTTCGTTTGTCATTATGGCTGAAGACGGGAAATTTGTGATTGAAAAGTTTGACGGTTCGGACTTTAGTTGGTGGAAGATGCAGATGGAGGCATTACTAGGTCAAAAAGATTTAGACATGGTACTTGAGGAAAAACCAGAGAATATGGATAAAGAAAAGGAAACTCTGTGGAATGCGAAAGATAAGAAAGCTAGAGGCACTATTACATTGGCGTTGACGAGAAACGTGGCTTATAACATCATGTCAGAAACCACCGCTCGTGGTATGATGTTGGCGTTGTCAAATATGTATGAAAAGCCGTCTGCAGCTAATAAGGTGTTCCTGATGAGAGAGTTGTTCACGATGAGAATGAAAGAGGGAAGTTCAGTGACCGAGCACATTAATAATCTGAATTCCATTTTGTCCAGGTTGTCATCTGTTAAGATGAAATTCGATGATGAGACCAAGGCTGTACTATTGCTATCTTCACTGCCTGATAGTTGGTCCGGGACGGTGACTGCTGTTACCAACTCGGTGGGAACTGACGGGATGACATTTGAAAAGATTCGGGATTTGGTACTAGGTGAAGACATTCGTCGGAGGGGTGCTAATGGGGGGTCTTCTTCTGAGATGTTACATGTTGGCAGGGGAAGGGATAATAGCAGAAATAGTGGGAGCAGCAAGGGTCAGGGCAGGAGTTCGTCTAGAGCTCGGCCGAGTGTGCGGTGTTGGAACTGCAACGAGAAAGGACATTACAGAAGTCAATGTCCTAAAGACAAGAAAGAGTTGAACACTACTGCTGCCGTTGGAAATTATTCTGATGATGAGGCACTACTGCTTAGTGTCGAGAGTAGCGTTGATTCTTGGGTCATGGATTCCGGTGCATCGTTTCATGCTACCCACAGTAGCGATGGCATGCGGAATGTTAAAGAAGGCGATTTTGGCAAGGTTAGGCTTGGAAACGGTGAAATTCTTGATGTAACTGGTATGGGGGATGTTCATTTGGTTACTACTTTGGGTACTACTTGGACTTTGTGTAACGTCAGGATCATTCCAAGGCTTGAAACGAAGTTAATCTCTGTTGGGCTTTTGGATGAGCAAGGTTTAGACGTGAAGTTTGGTGGTGGAAAGTGGAAAGTGGTCAAGGATAATCTCGTGATTGCTAGGGGTTTCAAGAAGGGGTCGTTGTATCTTGTGCCTGTTCCGTCTGGGGATGTGACCACCCCTGTGAAGACGAACGCCAGAGTCGGGCTCGCTGATTCGAGAGCTAAGAGAGTTCGGTTTGTAGCAGTGAATTCTAGAGCTCCAGTTGACCAGCTTGAGCGTATTCGGAAGTCTGAGCGCGGACGAGATTTTCGTAACAGTGGGAGCATTCCGACACAGTGTGGAAATCGACGTTGGGTTCGAAAGACTATAGAGCCGAATGAAAAAGTCTCTCCTGGGAAATTGCTACTATTGGAGAGTGTTCCTCTGGGTATTTCTGGATCTGATTTGTGGGAGTCAGATGGGATTGAGGATGTTATGATGAGGTCTGTTAAGACCAGGTTGGGGTCCTCTGAGGCTCCAACGGGCCCGTCTGTTTACTGATGATGATTGGGCCGCTGCAACTAGGTGGACTCGGGATGTTTGGATTGAAGTTTGGTTTGTTCCTTGGAGCTGGACCTGAAGACTTCTGTTCCTGTGTGATTACTGAGAACTGAAGACATGGATTACTGTGTGCTTGTTGGTGGGCTTGATGTTTATCGCAAGGCCTTCAAGTGGGAGATTGTTGGGGTTGAAGTCCTTGGGCTTGGGTGTTTAGAGGCCCGTTAGGCTTTCTTGTTCACCACTCCTAAAACCCTAATTGTTCTTTATATATATCGTGTTTATGTATTGTAATCATCGTACTGAACTTAATAAAATATCCCTAGTTGCAGCCCGTGGACGTAGGTCACACCGACCGAACCACATAAAATTCTCTGTTCGTGTTTCTTTATCCTATTATTTGCGTGTTCGTTGTGAATCGTTTATTTCCGCTGCGCCGATTAAACCTAACAAGTTCCACAGCCGGTGTCATACACCCATGAATCACTCTTAGAAAAGGAAAATAATTCAATTGTGAAGATACCTGAAGTACTAGTCCCACTAGTATTCTTTCTTTTCTTCATCAACTCAGCTAGATAGGTAGGACAGTTCCTCTTCCAGTGTCCAACTTCACCACAATGGTGACAGATCTGGTCCTTAGCCGGATGCTCTTTAGGGGCCGGAGGGGTTTGCTTGGCTTTAGGGATATGGGCAACAGCCTTGCATTTACCCTTGCCATCAATCTTGCCCTTCCCTTTTTGCGGTTGTTTAGCCTTTTGGATCTTACCCCCTTTGATCATAAGAACTTGGGGTGTTTCAGTGGCCTTTTTGGGAATCGTCTTTTCATACTCGACAAGCATAGCATGAAGCTCAGGTATAGTTTTAGTCATACTATGCATGTTGTAGTTGCGCACAAAACCCTCATAATCCTTCGTAAGAGACTTGAGAATCATGCCAACTGCAACAGCCCGATTATACCCATAATTGAGCGATTCCAATTTGTCAAAGTAGCTCTTCATCTTGAGTACATGACTACTGACCGATTTACCAGATTCAAGCTTCAAGTCGTGGAGTTCCACAACAAGGTCGAACAATTCAACACCAGCTTGTTTTTCATACATCTTTTTCAGCTCTTTGATCATATCACAAGGTGTATGAAGCTCGTATTGCTTCTGAAGATCAGGAGTCATACTCGAGAGCATCATGCAAGCAACCTCATCGTACCTGCTATACTCAGCATTATAGAACGCTTTCTCTTGCTCAGTAGCATTAGCAGCTGGCTCGGTCGGCCAATGATTTTCAAGGACATCGGTTCTCCGTTCAACTATAAGGACAATCCTCAGTTGACGGTACCAGTCATTGAAGTTAGATCCATTTAGCTTTTCTCTTTCAAACATTTGACGAAAAGCATGACCAATGGTGTTGTTTTGGGTGGTGTTTGATGTTGCCATCTACAAAACAGATTTAAAGTTCAAAAATCAGTATTTTCGATAATTAAGTCCTTAATAATTTAATTACCCAATGTTTAAATTATCTTTAAACAATTAAGCTTATTAAGGCTAGGATCCAATTGACATGCAATCATTTCATCAGTTGATTTGCTAGAAATGATGCATTCAGAAGGTAAGTGACGATCACTAATTGTATTCCAAATACAATTCCTAGATTTTATGGGACCTACAACTTGCACCAAGTGATTTGTAGTCATGTTTCATCCCATCTTTTGCCACGGGCTAAGGGTCTCACCGCCTAGCTCGCTTTAAGTCGTCCAACCAAGAACTCACAAATTGTCCACCATTGTGTACCAATGAGTGGGAAATGTGTCTTGCAGATGTTAATCTACCATTGTGTATCAATGAGTAGAGTAACACCCACAAGTGTCCTTTACGAGTTGGGTGGCAAAGACTTAAGTTTAATAGGGTCAAAACAATTTTGATGTGTGATCAAAAAGGTTATGTGTGAAGATTCATGCATATCTTCACCACATAATGTGTTTATAAAAATTCTTATTTTGTCTTTCAAAACAAAAGAGCTCGGTAGCTCCATTCGCAACACACAAAGAAGCGTAGGGGTGAGGTTTGCAACTTTTGCAATTAAAAACCTACCCACTTTAGGGAAGCATGGCGACCCGACTTATACCTCTCTTAGAGTGTGTTCGAATGGGTGAGCCGATGTTTCTTTTGAATTATAGGACACAAATTTTACTTTATAAACAAAATCATATTTCAATAGTTATTTAAGCAAATTTCGATTTTCGTAAAACAAATTTGCAATAAAACCTTTTCATTTATGTCACAATTATCACAAATAATCACATAACCTTAGGGTTTCTAATTTACCTTATTAAACAAATTATAACTTCTATGTAATAAAACTTAATATAATATTAGTGTCCATTCTCCGTCAAATAACGTCGTCTACAGTTTCTTCAAGGATTTCCCCGTTGATACGGATTCGTATAAGCGGGTGAAGATAACCTAGGCTAAACCTAGCGGCAACGACCTTGGCCAACCAAGAATCGTCGACGGTTGTGATATCCGGCCAACCGGAACTATCGATGAACAAAACCTGTTCAACAAGAAAAGACTTTTTCTTTATTCAAAATTCAACTTCCTAAATTATGAGATACAAAAGTGTTTAAATAGATAAAGAAACACACTTAAACTAGGAAACTATAACATAATAATAAACTACTAAAATAAGATAAAAGATAGAGTAGAGAACAAGAAACCCAATGAGACCGGGTTTCGAATCCCCTAGAAGGCTCGTGGGTCAGGTGCCGGATACGGACCATCTGGATCCGTATCATCCTCCCCTTCTTTGGAAAACTCGTCCGCGAGTTTTAACATCGGATCAAAACCACCAGGATCAAACGGAACATCCTGGTGTCTTCCTCTCAACACCGACACGACCAAGATCGTCATGACCAAATCATTAAGTTTATCTTTGCATGTCACTTGCGTCGGCTTCAAACGAACACCATTATGGCGGGTGAGTCCCGGGTCTATTTGGTTATCGGGTCTTTTCACCTCCTTCTCCCTCTCCCCCTCTTTGAAAAAGACTCGTCCTCGAGTCTTGAGAATGTCAAAAAAGTCTACGCCCTTTCTCAAGCATGTTAGAGGGAACTCAAGTACAACGGCTTTCTGACGTATTTCATTCCCGTACATATCATGATTTGCTACAATGTTCGCAAAACAAGCGAGTTTTATTCTTGTATTATCATTGCATGCTTTCAAACCATAAAAATCTTGTGTGGATGAGCTTTTTGGAGCACATTGATATTTATGCACAAGGTTGTTTTCCAAAAATTTGAATGCTAAAAAAATGCAACAATCCAAGGAATATTGGTAGCAAAAATAGGTGTCCAGCTTGCATTCCAACGTTAAAGTCGAATGGCCTCCCAAATCTATTAAGATAATCATAAAATATGGAAAATCCCCAACCAAAAAAACAAACAGGAAGCCAAAGTTTGTTATCATCCCTAAAACTTCGAACAGGAGAATTTCAAAATTTTCGAAATTGTACGAAACAAGATGGACCAAATTATCCTTCTCACAATTATTCTTCGGTAGACTTTTGATATCCTCGTGGAATTCAAACTCCAGGTTAAGTGAGCTCCAAAATTCATGGCTACTCATGAGGAATTCAAGCAATTTTTGTGGCGCTCCAATTGATTCAAAAATAATACATCCAATAGTGCAACAAAACTTATCCACATAAAAAAAATTCAAACCTCCCATGCTTAGTAATTCTTTCCCATTCGATGTAAGATTGTACGGTGGTGGTGGCGAAGTATGATCTGCTGCATTGGTGGGCACGAAGGGCTTGAAAACGAACCGTGCAAGCGAGAAAGTGAACGGCACGGAGGGAGCTGCTTGCGCGGATATTACGACAGGTGCAAGTTGCATGGGTGATGCGATCGGCACAGACGACGCCTCTTGGGAAGCGGGTGTCGGACGAGTAACCCAACCCAGAAGCGTTTGGATCAACAAACATTCTCTTGCATCTGGTTCAAGTCCGTCTTCATCGTATTTGGGTGAGACTTCATATTGCAACTCCATAGCACGAATCCGTTGTTGCAAACGTTCGATTTCAGCAATGTCACGAGGATCACGTCGTTCATGACCATTGCCTCCGGCGGCGAATCTACGGTCTTGATGACGACGATCACTCCTTTGCGCAGACATCCTGAGTAACCCGAGCTGCTGATACCACTTGATACGGATTCGTATAAGCGGGTGAAGATAACCTAGGCTAAACCTAGCGGCAACGACCTTGGCCAACCAAGAATCGTCGACGGTTGTGATATCCGGCCAACCGGAACTATCGATGAACAAAACCTGTTCAACAAGAAAAGACTTTTTCTTTATTCAAAATTCAACTTCCTAAATTATGAGATACAAAAGTGTTTAAATAGATAAAGAAACACACTTAAACTAGGAAACTATAACATAATAATAAATTACTAAAATAAGATAAAAGATAGAGTAGAGAACAAGAAACCCAATGAGACCGGGTTTCGAATCCCCTAGAAGGCTCGTGGGTCAGGTGCCGGATACGGACCATCTGGATCCGTATCAGTTTCTAATTTACCTTATTAAACAAATTATAACTTCTATGTAATAAAACTTAATATAATATTAGTGTCCATTCTCCGTCAAATAACGTCGTCTACAGTTTCTTCAAGGATTTCCCCGTTGATTCTGCCACCGTATTAATTTCATCCTCATCAAAACTTCATTCATTTCTCCAACCAGTACCCATATGCATCTCTCCCTATATCTACAACCGCCTTCGCACCCAACGCCTCTATCGCACCGTCATCTTTTTCCAAGAAGAAAACCAATGCTTGCCATGAAATCTGCTTCTCTTTCTTTCTCTACAGCCATCGCCTCCCATCTTCGCCCTCTTTTTCACTGTCAAATCCCATCGCCTCCCTCACCAAACAACATAACCCTTTCTCCCCCATCTACCCTCACTTCCGACCATCACGCCAACCGTTCTTTGTAACTGTCATCTTCATACCATTCCGATCCCTTTTACAACGCCTCTTTTTTTCTTTTTGTCAATTACCACCGTCATCGTCTTCACTTTATTCTTCCACGCTTCTCCGATTTTATTTTTTAACCCTAATCCGGAAGTCAGGAATAGTTCTTTTGTTTACTTCCCTTAAAGAGCCAACAAATTTGATAGGCAAAACCCTCCTGAAGATTTTACCGCACACATACACACTAAAAGAAATGCATCTGTGTTTGAAAGAAGCAAAGCAACGATCTATATCTTCCATTATTTACTCACTGGTATGATGTCACTCTTTTCATTCTTTGCTAATCTTACTATTTAATTTGATCAATTTCAGGCACCATCATCCTCTAATTTGATGTGTTTCTTGGTGGTTTGGATTGATCATTGAAATAACAACGGTAACTCTATTCAACCTTATTTTTTTTTTACCAATTTTTGTTGTAGAATCTTGATCTTTGTTGCCGGTTTATGTTGGTGTGTTTATATGTTCTGTTCAAATTGTTCCCATAGATTACAAACCCTAGCATTTGATCTTTCAATGTTGTAGTGGACGGCGACTTCTCAATTTACATAGTTGTTATCTGATAAGCATATTATTAATTATATAATTCATTTTCATCCCCCTTCATGTTTAACAAAAATGATTATGCATATTTCAAACCTCCCAATCAAATTCTGTAAGGATATACGTCGCCAGAGTTGTCATCGAAGAATCATGAAGGCATGAAACTCACCAAAATTAGTTTTGATTTTGAATTTCTGGGTTGGGTTGGATTCCAATAGTCGATGAATAATCGAAGGGTCCTTTCCAACCATCTTCCCCCGTCATTTGCCATCATCACTTCCTGTATCAAACAAGAACCTTCTATTGTCGCTGGGGGTCAGTACCAGCGGAGGCGACTACCATGTTCATTTCCTGTACCATACAATAACTTGAAAACCCAATGTTCGGTTGATTTGTTTAGTTGGCATTGTTTTGTTTATTTTTTTATTAAAAGTGTTGATGAAATGAAGTAAATAAGAATTATGTCAATATAATTTTGTTTCTACATGAAGATTGAGTTGTTTGTAACATAATGAAAACTTCAGGTGTTTGAAGAACTTGACATAATAGCCTTTACTAGTTAGTGATATGAGTTATATATCTTAGTCACCCACTTAGACTAGTTAAGTCTTGTTTAAAATGTGTTAACCCGTTGACCATTGGTGATATATATTGGTTTTTGATTTAGTGTATCATTTGGAGAATTTGGACAGCTTATGAGCTGTGACTTTAAATGCATTTTTAAAATATCAAACGTTATCTATAAATTCATAAAATTTACAGGTTGTTAATTTGATATATTCCAAACAACATTTGTTTAGATAACTTTTTGAGAAAAAGCTAAGAGATAGCTTGAAACAGCTTCTCAAAACAGGATGTATAGAAACGCACACCTGTTTTGTAGAGACTGTTGCGAGCTGCTAGTTTTGAATTAGAAGACCAACTATACACCATTGGAAAGCTAACTTGACGAAATTAATCATAGAGTCTGAGTTTTTTAAACTTGAGTTTGAAATGACCAAGATATGGCCGGTTAAAAGTCTGACAGTGAATATGTGATTTTACAGAACTACTTCGGAATTTCCGAAGTATATCTGTACTCGTACAGAACTACTTCGGAATTTCCGGAGTACTTCTGTACGTATAGAACTACTACAGAATTTCTGTAGTACTTCTGTAAAGCATGAATTTTGTTTAATTTGGCTAAACTATAAGATGATTAAGATGGTAACTTGAAGTTTAGTAGTTTCTAGTTAAAGGAGATTAACCAACAAGTCTTTTCTTAATGGGTGTTCTTAGATATAATTAAGAATGAGCATGAAGGTAAAATTAATGAGTCAAGCAAGGAGAAGGTAGTGAAGATGACGGTTGAGCTTGGATCAACACTTGAAGCCTTGAAGAGTTCTTGAGTTTCAACACAGTTTCTAACAGAAAACTGGGTCGACTTTGGAGGACGATTCTGGACGATTTAGGAAACAAAGTGGTATAGATTTTAAGTCTAAAATGAAGTACTTTGAAAGAGGAAGAGATAGCAAAAAGAATCAGGTCAAACCGATGTCGTTTGGTACCTCAAATGTGTTACAGAAGACAAGGTCGCACAACAACGAGCTTCTGGAGCAGTCTTCGTTCAAAGTTGTCTAGATGGCTGAGTTCTTATCGGAATTAAGTGAGGTCAGTTGGAGTTTTTAGAGGACTAATAAGGGAAGATTTATGGACAGGAATGGATGGATTACATGGAAGTATGAGGGAGATATGGCTTATAGGAGTTGCTGTAATGAATCTGGCAGAATTCTGTGAAAGTAAAGGTGTGAGAAAACTAGTGCTTTGCTTGGGTATTTATAAGGGAATGTGAATGAGTTCTTTAGATTGGTAGATGGACGAAATATCTCAGTTAAATGTAAGTATTGACTTATCCAATGGTGGTTGGGGGACAAGTAAGAAGGATGTGATAGGCTAGTTTGACAAAAAGACACACTTGCCACTTGTGTGCATTGATTCAAGTAGTTGCAAGTTTGCAGGCATTGAAGATGGTGTTTTGATTGAAGATTATAATTGGTTTGCCCTTTTATTTGATTAAATAAAGAAGGTATAGAATTTGCAATCGACATGAATAGAAAGAACTTGAGCTCATTTTAAATCACCAATATATGTATATTTAAAAGGATACAAATATCTATAAAGTCTTATACTTTATGATCATATATATGTTTCTTTCATTTTTGTATAGTTTGAATTTGTTTAAATTATATCACCGTTGGTCTCGGGTTAGGTTGACTCGGGTATGACTTTGGCATGGATAATAGTATATGTATGTATGTATATGATGAAACAAGGATCAAAACACAAATTCCTCATGATTAAATGCTTGAAAGAAGATCGAAATTGCATTGACAATGGAAACGGGTCGGGTTACAAATATGAAAAATATGCAAATGTCACACTGCAAATATATTCCTCATGGCAATCTAACCAAGTGGAATAACCTAAATGAACCGAGAATTCCAACAAAGAGGAAATCACAACAGATAACGACCTCACAATTCATAACATGATACAACACATACATCTTGGCACAATATTATCAAATAAAATATTTAGACTCAGTTCATAATGCAGCCTCAAAAGCTGTAAAAGTTAAAATAGGGGAAAAGCTAACGAACTCACAAATAAACAAGAGGAAATGTCACAGATATAGATGGCACGTAAAGTCCAACGCCAATCACAGGTGGAGCAACCCTAACAATGTTGATAGCCAAAGATCAATTCCTAACATATCAGAACCTATGCAAGGTTTGGTTCACACATGAAGTCCATGAATATCCAAGATTAACCTGCTTAACCAATAACATTTTCATGAGTTTATTGAGTTCCAGTTCTGGTATTTTTATACCAAAATACCCCATTTACTCTCATTCATGATTTATAACAGTTCGAGTCCAAACCGGTAAATCAAACATACTTTTTTTAAGAAAAAATGTAACCTGGTTAATCAATCGATGCAAACCGTCGGCTAACACGAGTAGACCATACCCACGGTCCGCGGGAAAACATTCTCTCGAGACTTGTGGGTTGCCTGCGGACCGTCTCCGCATGCAAATGAACGCCACCGTCCGTAACAACTATTTTGTCTTTTTGTGCCTTTTGTCCATTTTTCAGTTTTGGTCCAAATCAAGTTTCAGGTTTTAACCATTATGTTTCCAGAAGCCACACAAGATGCCACGTCGTTGGTCCAGTCAGCAAAAAGTAACGGTGTTAGATACAAGTTAATGGCGGTGCAATGAAATCTAATACCTTGATAATTCAGATTATTGTAGAGAATACACGTAATTGAAATTAATATCGGCCAAAAAGACAAAACTTGGATTATTAAATCCAATAAACCTTTTTTAAAACATCATTAGTTTTTGTTTTAGAATATTTAAAAATATTAGCACATT
>JBCNJP010000023.1:9684683-9787452 GCA_039602395.1 Deinandra increscens subsp. villosa
GTAGTGCCGTATGTCCTTACTTGGCATTCGAGACATGTCGACAATGGCGTTTGAGCAAGAAAACTTTAAACCTTATGCGGAATGGGAAAATGCAAATGGTTACAATTGAAAAGGCTCAAAACAACTTCAAAAAGGTTTGCAGTCATTAATATTTTTAATAAATAAACTAGTCAACTATGAATAAGAAATTTTATTTTAGTTGTCTTTATATCATTTGGTAACATAGCTTCAAATTATTTTATCATATTCAGGCAGTTAATGCTGGTTTGATGAAAATTTTATCCAAAATGGGAATATCATTGCTGTCAAGGTATTTTCTCACTCCCTAGCTATTTTGTTTGTCATGCCATCTATTTCAGTGTTTCACCTCTTTATTTTTACTAATATCACAAATTTGTATATAGTTATTGTGGGGCACAGATATTTGAGATTTATGGTTTGGGAAACCAAGTTGTTGATTATGCATTTACTGGGAGCGTGTCAAATATTGGTGGATTGACTTTTGATGAGGTATATATAATTGTATGATGCCCACAAGCAGATCAATATCTTGTTGAACATAGGTGACAATTGGGTTGGTAAGGTTAACATGTCAAAATGGGTTGGTTGGGTCATGTTAGGTCGACTTGAAACACTTTTTCTCCAAAACGTCAAATTTTCTTCAAAGATTTAGCGCTGTTTAATTATGATTACAGAAACTATTATCACATCAATATCTAACATTTTTGTAAAATGATTTAGAAGGTTGTATGCACGGGCAACTTTCGACCAACTATTTATTTTATGGCTCACTTTTTATTTAATCAACTTGACTCGTTAAAGATAAAACATACTCAAATCAACCCGGTCATATGTCGATGTATCTAATTGTCTATTCATATTGCAGCTTGCAAGGGAGACTTTGTCATTTTGGGTTAAGGCTTTTTCTGAGGAGACAGCTAAAAGACTTGAAAATTTTGGATTTATACAAATGAGACCAGGAGGTATTTATTTACACATCTTAGTATTTCTTATGATTTATTATCATAAAGGTATACTTAACATCTGTTTGTGTTTTTTCTTTTGCGTAATTAAAAGGGGAATATCATGGAAACAACCCTGAGATGTCAAAACTGCTTCATAAAGCTGTTCGTGAGAAACGTGAAAGTGCATATTCAATTTACCAACAGCATTTGGCTAACCGACCTATCAATGTAAGTAATAATGTTCCTTTTATTTCTATGTATTTTTTGTTCTTTATCAAGCTGCAAATGAATTTTACACTTTTTCTTGATTTTAGCAATCAACTTTAAATCAGTCTCAAAACAGAAATCCACTTGCAATTTATAATTTATTACGGATTTTAGTAAGCAACCTCATTTTATCCATAGTAGATGGTGACCGTAAACAATGCTTATGTGAAAAATAAAATATAATATTTTCCCACACGTTTGTAAAACGATTGTCTTTTTCAAGAAAAATATATTTATAAATGATTATTATGTCACATAGATGCCGCGTAGGTTATACATATATACTAAAATGACAACTAAGCAAGTCAGTCCTTTTTGAAAAATCAGCGATCTGTTGCCACAATCAGTAATAAAGTGTGAGCTGGTTGCTAAATCTGATAATAAAATGTAAGTTGGTTTCCATTTTACAACTAATTTAAACTTGGTTGTCTAAAATAAAATAAAAAAGATGTAAAGTTTGCTTTTATTTCATGCAGTTTGTCCTTTTACAATTAATGGCACAAATTAATTTATTGATCTCGGATTTTTTTTTTATAATATGGTGAAAGTTCCCAAGATTAAGATCGTTTAGTCCTACTTTTTCCCCCATCAAGTGATCTCTGGAGTTGCCATTGTGGGACTAGCCCAAGTGGTAGAGGTGTAAGCCTCTTAGACCGGAGGTCATGGGTTTAATCCCTGTCAAGGTGTTTCTGGTGTAATTTAAATGTAAAATAAGAGTAAAGCAACATTTCGACGTTAAAAAAAAAGTAAAGTGCTCTCTGGACTAGGTGGTGAATGACCAATTACTGTTTGTTCTGTGTACGGAAAAAAGTCAAAAAGCTGAATGACAGAAAATAACATCTTAAATGCTGTGTGACTAAAGCATCACAATTATCAGTGAACCCTACTGATTTGAGCTATTATGTGAATTCTTTACCCAGGTTATCCGTGATCTCTTTGAATTTAAGAGTGAGCGGGCCCCAATTCCAGTGGGAAAGGTGGAATCTGCTGCATCTATTGTGGAGCGTTTTTGTACAGGTGGCATGTCTCTAGGGGCTATTTCCAGGGAAACCCATGAAGCAATTGCCATTGCAATGAATAGGATTGGTGGGAAATCTAATTCTGGAGAAGGTGGTGAGGTAATTATAATCTTTTATATATTTTTGATAACTTTTTTAGATATTCACAATACTCCAAAAAGAATTAGCTTTTTAGTTATCTTTTTAGATTTTAATTGGTTTTCAAAAAGTTCCAAAAAGGTGTGTGGAATTTGAAAAAACTGAATAAATTTGGGCATTTTGAGTTTTTTTTTAAATAAAATACTAAATCTTTCAATTTTACTACACAAACACAAACAGTATTGTGACAATAGTAACCTATATTCTGGAAAAGAAAAGAGGTTGTGTACTTGTGTGCATGAAATAAATCTGTGAGGCCACTTTCCACTCGGTCGATCCATTTCTCTTTTAGCTAAATTTTATATTTGAACCCTAACCCACCCATTTGAAATCAAACACAACCTAAATGGACCCATTTTTAAGTGGGATGAAATCAAATTTCTATCTTTTTAAGAATGTTTTGTAGTTATGATATACTTAGTAACTTAATCCAGGACCCCATTCGATGGACCCCGCTTTCTGATGTTGTGGATGGATATTCTCCCACACTGCCACATCTTAAAGGTCTTCAAAATGGAGATACTGCTACCAGCGCCATCAAGCAGGTAAGAGAATAATCAATTTCTAGTGTTTTGACTAAAATTACTAAATACTAATCCATCCTTCTTATTGTTGTCTTGAGTGCGGCTTCTTCTAATATGAAATTAACAAAAGGGAAAGGACAAATATGTCAAAATAAGGCCATGGCAGTCACTATATGTACTACATTTATGAAAAATCAAAATTTGCAAAACATTTAACATCTATAAAAGTGATTTTTACAAATTTTAGTGTCAAATGCACATAAACATTATCTGTTTTAACATGTGTAAACATACAGCTAGTCATCAAAATCTAATTATTTAACGTCGCATAATCATTTAGTGTGAGATTTATCAGGTTGCACATTATAGTATTATATATAACCCATACAAAAATGGTTTTAGTTTTTTATCTTCTAATATAAACAATAAGACGACTAATAAAAATATGTATGTTTCAAGGTTGCATCAGGGCGGTTTGGTGTGACTCCAACATTTTTGGTCAATGCTGACCAAATAGAAATCAAAATTGCTCAAGGTGCAAAACCAGGTGAAGGTGGTCAATTGCCAGGAAAAAAAGTCAGCGCATATATTGCAAGATTAAGGAACTCAAAACCTGGAGTCCCTCTTATTTCTCCACCTCCACATCATGACATTTACTCCATTGAAGATCTTGCTCAATTAATATTTGACCTTCATCAGGTTAAAAAGATGATTGATAAGTTGATAACACATCAGTAATATAAATCTATAAAAGTTGAGAATAACAAGCTGTAAAATTTTATGTGAGCAGATCAATCCTAAGGCTAAAGTATCTGTCAAGCTTGTTGCGGAAGCTGGAATCGGCACCGTGGCTTCTGGAGTTGCAAAGGGTAATGCTGATGTCATCCAGGTACTCAATGTTATTCTGTCAATGTGCAGGTTGGCAAGAAAATGTGTTTATACTGGTTGGCTTGGGTGGACCTCAAAAACTTATTAATTTGGGGGTGTCATAGGGGTCAATAGATTGCGTAAAAAACTTGTCAGATTGAGTTGACCCATAAAGAGTCTTTTTCATTTTATGCCTTTCCTTGAATACAATACGTGTGTTAAATATGATCACTAAAATTATATTACTATAGTAATTCTTATTTATTCTAAGTTAATCTGTTCTTCGAGTAAAACAATTTAGTAGGTTCTAGTGTTCTATGCTTTGAAAAAACGGTCTGGTCTCAGCTAAATTTTTATTGACCCATTTGAAATTAAACATAATCAACATCTACCAATTCATAAATATATGGGTCAAATTGCCATCTTTAGTTGCAATCGATTTTTTTTTTAGCAAGGGACGGAACATGTTCAAGTGAAAAAGAAACACACATTTTTAGAGGAAATATTATTATATTCCTGAATATGTTCTGGGCATTCAAATTGTGTTGAATCCTTAAAAAAGGACTACTTTTTTTAGCAGGTTCAGCCAGAAATCAAAATTCGAAATAATGCCTATACTTACAATCTTTCTCTGTTTGCAGATATCAGGGCATGATGGCGGGACTGGGGCAAGTCCCATAAGTTCAATCAAGCATGCTGGTGGTCCTTGGGAGCTTGGTCTCACCGAAACGCACCAGGTAGTTTGTTTTACTTTACAAATATAATCATTGATTATTACTTTGTTATTTTACTGAACTTTAAGATCTACATATAATCCTTTGCAGACTCTAATTACAAATGGTCTTAGAGAACGCGTTATTCTTAGAGTTGATGGTGGTTTCAAAAGTGGATTTGATGTTCTTATGGCTGCTACTATGGGTGCTGATGAATACGGTTTTGGTTCAATTGCTATGATTGCTACAGGATGTGTGATGGCTCGTATTTGCCACACAAATAACTGTCCAGTTGGTGTCGCTAGTCAGGTAAGGGCTACGAAAATGGGTGTCAGTGGGGCTGGGTGACAAGTCAGAATGGGTATTTTTACTATGGGTTTAATAGGTCGGGTCAACCTGAATACACTATCTTTCCTTTCCTTTTCTTGTGTAACGTACGCAAAACAGAGACGGGCTTACAATATATTACTGATATTAGTACCAACCTGGCAACCTCATTCTAATTGATCTTGTGACCCTGATCGATGACATGGCAACTGCCACATCAGATGCACATATGCAAAAAAAATGCTTATGTGACACTAGTTTAAGATGATTTTTAAGTTTCTATTAGAAAATAAGTAAATAACTATTAAATGTCAAATTAGATGCAATGAGGCATATACACATACATTAAAATGACAAAGTAGATGCTATACTTCAACATTTTTGTAAAATTAGCAGAGTACGGGCTTGATACAATAATAAAATGTAACTTGGTTGTTAAATTGATAATAAATTGTAATTAGTGTCTATTTGGCATCTAATAAAAATGTTGGTTACTGAAATCAGGAAAAGGCGTAAAGTTCGTTTCTGTTTCGTGCAGCTTGCCCAAATTTATGTGTTAAATACGATTAAGAAACTATATTATCATGTTGATAATGAAATAAAGTGGTTTAGGAGGTTTTATGCATTTTGAATACACTTTGGGTGGCTTTCAAGTCATTTGACCCGCTTGACTTGCTCAACCTGTTTCCATTTATGCTAACGTTTTTTAACTTACAATGTAATCTATTAAGACAGGGTATAACTGAATCGACCGGTTTACCATTAAACATATTGAAAGTGCCCCTACATTACAAATGTTTCGCGTTTGATATTGATAAACAATTGGATTTTAATATGCTTTATTTAATTGTTTTTCTCAGCGAGAAGAACTACGAGCTCGTTTTCCTGGTGTGCCCGGTGATCTTGTGAACTACTTTTTGTATGTTGCTGAGGAGGTAATTTTTCTTTTAAGCGGGGTGTTCGAACACGTGTTTCTTTAAAGTGAATATATGATGCTAGATATTAGCAATCAGGTCATGAGTCCTTATAAAACGGCTTGTGAGATTGTGTTTTTCCTGTTTGGATATGTAGATAATATAATTTTTGAGTATTTGAAAAACTCTGATTAATTGGACTATAATAAATAAAATCACCAAAAATGATATATTTGTGAAGTAAAAGAGTTGTCTTTTAAAATGTAAGTAAAAGTCCTTCAAGTTGTGTTAAAAGGAGTAGATACGTAATCACATTTTACCTTTGAATTATCAATTTTGTTGCAGTTAGTATGAAACCAATTAACATGGATTTTTTTAAACCATTGGATAATGTGATAATCATAAGTGTAAATTATCCAAACATTAAATAAAAGATAATTTTAGGTTCAAGTCACAATTATTGGATATAATTTGTTTTAAAGCTCACTAGTTTATTACTCTTATTAGTACTTCAGTTTTTGGTTTTATTATCTACACTATATGTTATTTGTATTTTGTACCTTATTTTCTACAAAAAGAAAAGGTTTTTTGGGCCTAGGGTCTCAGTGGGTGCAACCTCTCTATCTCCTGGGAAAGAGGAAATGTTTTGCTTTCGGGAAAGAGGAAATGTTTTGCTTTCATCTCACCCTCCTGAGACCCTTGCCAAGAGCTTGCTATGAGTGGGATCTTACTTGGTTTGTTTAATTTTAAAGCTCATATCCAAACACCCATAATTGTGGGTTCTTATAATAAAGAATTAGTTATATTGTATTCTTGTGCCAGATAAGAATTTGTTATTGTTTATCATTATTATTATTAGTAGTAAGAACTAAATGATAATTATTTTATGTACAGGTTAGAAGCACGCTGGCTCAGCTGGGGTATGAAAAGCTTGATGATATTATTGGACACACAGAATTATTAAGACCTCGAGATATTTCATTAGTAAAAACTCAGCATCTTGATCTTAGCTATGTTCTATCGGTATGTAATCTATGAATTCTTTATGTTTTTTTATATCTGTATTTGTGTCAAAATTATTATAATTTATTTTATATTTCAGAATGTTGGGATCCCGAAATGGAGCAGCACGACTATTAGGAAGCAGGAGGTTCATAGTAATGGTCCTGTTCTGGATGACATTATACTTTCTGACATAGAGGTAATTCTTAGAAGAAGCAAAATGGGTGGGATGGGTGATGGGTCCGGACCAAACGTATCACTTCTGAATTGGTCAACTTAAAATCCAGGTTGGATCGTGTTGGGTAATGGGTCAAGAAAGGTTTGGTTGCAAACTGGTAACTTTTGAAAACGTTCATAATGGGTCGGGTCAACTCTGGTTTTGTTGACAAGCTACATTTGACCCCTTTTTGTATATATAAAGTTCAAGTTTAAATTTTATTACTCTTCACTTAAATTATTTTAAAATTTATAAAAAAGCTAGATAAGACTACTTTTGAAAGCAGGTCAATTTGCCAGGCTAATTCTTAATAACCTTTGTATGAATTTTTGTTAGTTAATCGAAAAATTGGTCAATTTGGGTTAAATTAAAAAAATGGCTAGGCAGATCAAATGTTTTGAACAGGTTGAAAGGTGCCCAAAAGCTTATCAAAATGCTTACATCCTTCTAAAACAGCTTTATTTTTAAAATAGATTAGTTTTTTTGTAACACAGTTTTTGAAATCATATCTATTACATTAAATAGTTATGATACTAAAAATAGGTGAAATAAGTGTGCGTGAGTCTATTCTGGCTCACACTAAAAGATTACCTATTTTACACGTCACCCAACTGCAGAGGTGTCAAATTCTATCCATGTACTTAGGAACGGGTCAATCTAGGTAGTCATCTCTCTATAAAGTTAAATGGGTTGAAAGTTGCCCAAAGTGTATTTTTGAAGATTAGAACCTCATAAATCGTTCTATTCCAAAATAATGATTATTATTAACATAATATAATTTTGTAAGTTGTGTTTGTAATAATAATTCTTTATAAAAAAAAGTTCGTACAAATTGCATTGCGGGTCAACCCAACTTGTACAAAAATTACTTTTGTTGGAATCTTGATTATGGATGTCTGAAATTCCTTTATTGCAGATATCAGATGCAATTGAAAATGAGAAAGTGGTAAATAAAACATTTAAGATATACAACGTGGATCGTGCTGTTTGTGGCCGGTTAGCAGGTGTTGTTGCAAAGAAGTATGGAGATACCGGTTTTGCTGGGCAGCTAAACATAACGTACGACACTGGTTCATTAAAAAATATTTATAAAATTATAAGGTAACAGTAATATGAAGAATTTGTATTAAAATAATTTGTTTGCCTATCTTTCCAGATTTGAAGGGAGTGCTGGACAATCATTTGCGTGTTTCCTTACACCTGGAATGAACATACGACTAGTAGGAGAAGCCAATGATTATGTTGGAAAGGTTTGATTACTGATTTGCATACATGCATCAAAATTTGGTCCAATTTTGTGTTGATTATGCTGAAGTTTGTTTTGGCAGAACAAGTGGGTCACACGGGTTGGGTAACAGTTCGGAATTGGTTCAGGCCAAACGAGTAATTTGTTATACGGGTTGAAACGGTCAGGGCCGGTTGTTATACATGAGTAAATCCTTCTACTTTTTAAAACTCATTTATTTCAATATTAATCTATTTGATATTTGATGTTTGTTTATTGTTTCAACAATAATCTTTTTGTTGAATAAGATAATTTATGAAATTTTAAGCATTGAAATTTAGAATAGTAAAACACACTTTGGGAAACTTTCAACCCATTTAAATCTTTCCTTTTTACCTACTGTGATTTGATTTTACCAATTCAAAGATGTGATAATCCAAATTGACCCATTCATAAGTAAATGGGTCCCGTCTTTATTTTTCCGTAATGTTTTATAGATTGTTATTTTGTTGGTTGTCTTGTTAGGGTATGGCTGGTGGTGAATTGGTTGTGACACCCGTTGAAAAAACCGGCTTTCTCCCTGAGGATGCTGCAATTGTTGGAAACACTTGTTTATATGGAGCAACAGGAGGCCAACTTTTTGTTAGAGGCAAAACCGGTGAACGTTTTGCTGTCAGAAATTCTCTTGCTCAAGCAGTGGTCGAAGGTACCGGAGATCATTGCTGTGAGTACATGACTGGTGGTTGTGTGGTTGTCCTTGGAAAGTAAGTATTTAACTCAAATTACCTAATCATCCCTTTCTATTAATTTCTCAAAATTATTAGAATTTGTCATATACATCCTTGCTTATGTGCTGAATACAATTTCAAACAGCAAAAGCACATGTAAAACTATCTCCTAGTAACATATCCTATAACATATGTTATTCTACCTTATGCGATATTGGATGGGTCAGGTAATGGGTCAAAACGGGTTTTTGTAAGGTTTGATACAAAACACTTCTTGTCCAGGTTTTGAATTTTTTTTATAAGTAATTAGTGTGTACTATGATTACAAAGATTATATATTGGGAATATAAATTATTTAGGAGGCTTTATACATTAACAAGTACCCTTCAACCCGTTAGAGATGTAGTATAGCCCAAATTGACCTGTTCATAAGTAAAGGGTTGAAATTGCAACTGGCTATTAAGAGGAGATGCGATTGGATTTTCATTTCTTTTATTACTTTTTTTCAGGGTTGGCCGGAACGTGGCAGCAGGTATGACCGGTGGTTTGGCATATATTCTTGATGATGACGATACCCTCATTCCCAAGGTTCATATCATGCACTCTTTTTTATTTTTATGATGCTAATTTTTTGGTTATTTCATGCATGAGCACTAGCAAATTAAACAGTATCTGTTGGTATTTTATTTTTAAATAATCAAATTATTTTTATATTATAATTAAATGATTTTTAGATAATCATGACAGATAAATAAGGAGATTGTGAAAATCCAGAGAGTGGTTGCACCTGTGGGGCAAATGCAGCTGAAGAGCCTTATTTCAGCACATGTTGTAAGTACAAAATGCATCAATTAGCATATATATTCATATTTTAATGCCCAAGAATCTTGGATTCGTCACTCATTCATTCTCGACTTATAGTTTTGGGGGTGTTTGATTGCTACCCAAAATTGTAAATACTGTTCAATAATGATAAAAATAAGAGAACCCTGAGGACCAAAGTTAATAAGGTTAATCTCATATATATCCTTCTAAATTTCATAATATATATATTTACCCTTTCAAAATATATCACATGTGCCTGTTTCATATATTAGAAGGATATATATATCAATTTTTTTGAACTTTAAAATGAAATTTCCCCATTTTGTTACAACGATAATCTGATTATATCACAAAATTAGTTTGAAAGCTCATGAATTCTTTACTTGGCGTAGGAAAAAACCGGGAGCACCAAAGGTTCGTCTATCTTGAAAGAATGGGACAAATATTTACCTATGTTTTGGCAGTTGGTCCCACCTAGTGAGGAAGACACGCCCGAGGCTTGTGCCGAATATGAACAAACCACCACAGGGCAAGTGAGCGTGCGATCTGCATAAAACCGTCGATTTCTGCAACCCCTAAATACCTCTTTTATAAAACCAACATTAGATGAAAACGATTCTTTTGACTCCTTGACCACATAGATTCATTCACGTTTGACTCGAGTGATGGTCAAAGGCGTCAGGTGGTGCCGTTAGAAGATTATGATGGATAAAGTCATGGCGATCTGGTCTAGTTTGGTTTGTTTGGTTGGAAAACATACCCTTTGAAGGTGTGAAAATGTATAGACAGACAGACCATAGAATGGTGCAAGAAATGTAAATTCTTAGGGTACAATATTTGAATAAATGAACTTTTGTATGCATGTGCAAATGTGATGTAGCTACATCACATACTCCATTTTATGTTTTGACATATTTCATGTCGAGATTATTCTATTTCGATATAATTAATTATTAGTGTTAGAAACCTTGAATAACAAAAACGATATAATTAGTGGTGGATTCAGGATTTTCAGTCAGCGGGGGAAAAAAATATTCGATATCATATTCGGATAATCAAAACCTTTTTGCCACATTTTTTTTGTATAAGGTTTAAAAGTGGTTCCAATTATATATATCATAAAACATTAAATATTGAGTTAACATTACGATTCTTAAAAGATCTTTTCTTTTGGAAATTAGATACTACTATTTTTTAAAAAAAACTTTTGAGCTTATACTTGATGTAGACATAATGCTTCTACAAAGAAAATTTTTTATATAGTCCTAGTATTCTAACTTTATATTTTTATGATAAAAAGCTAGCCTGACATAGTGACATTGGCACTAGAAGATTACTAGGATCAAAATTTCTTTTACAATAATTTTTTTTATCAAAAGTAACTTAAACCATTTTAAAGCAAAGGATTACAATTGATCACATATAAAAAGCAACTAGCTAACAGGTCCTATATGAAACTAGACTCGTAGAATCAACAATTGTTTTGAGGTTTTAGTTAGACAAGTAAATTAATTATAAATAATTTTTATGATTTTTCTAATTATCAAATACCAAATCCTTAATATCAAAAGAAAATATTCAATACTATTAATATATAAAAAGAGTTACAACGACACAAAAAGAAAATATTCAATACTATTAATATATAAAAAGAGTTACAACGACACAACTCAAGACATCATACAAGGAAGGCGGACAACAAGCTGCGACGCCAACCCTTTCTGAATAGCAAACCCTAGACGTGTAAAAATGTCGTTCATTGACCTAAGGGCCGCAATATTCCCAAGCATGACTTTTGGATACGGCTAAGTGTGTCCACGACCTCCGATGCAAGGTGACCAAAAGTGTCAAACGCGAATGGAACAAACACATGTTGATTTTCAAGACATGTTTTCTCGTGTTTGTCCACCTTTACAGCTGCCGCTTTAGAAGCTGCTTGCTTGGCCAGCTCTGAACGTGTCGGGCCTCAGCGCCACCAGGGGGAAACCCCAGTAAGATCAACACAAGCAAGTTTCCCCCTTTTCCACCCAAAAACAAGGACATCACCCAGCCGATCCGAGCGTTGATCGTCCATCCGAAGGGTCCGATAAAAAATTAACTGGCGCCTCTTTTTTAGCCGAGATCCCCGCTCTTTTAAAAATGCCAAACAGAACATCCCGCACAACATCATGCCTATATTTGAAACCAGGGAGCTCTCTACAGTGGACGACATGCTCTCCAAACAAACTAGACACACTTTGTTACATACCAGGCATCTCTCATCTACGGGAAACATGGGCACCATGAGGCAATATTTCAGGATAGCCCGATACTCAACTGGCGACATGTGCTGCTCCAATCCGTCAATGTGGAGAGCAAGGAGGAAATCATGGGCATGCGGCTGTCTAAGGCATTCCCGTATAGCTTCTTGCCTCATTGTCATCTCAAAGGTGGCTTCCATTTCTTGCACAGCTTTACTAAAGAAGACACTCGCCAAAACGTGTTGGGCTTTGGGGGGGGGGGGGGGTGGTGTCCTTATTAGTGAAATCGCTCAAATCAAAGCCCGGAATTAAATCACGGAGACTAGCTAGAGCAGATGCATATTTCGCGTCCATGCTGCAAACCCCACTCTCCCGTAAGATGTGGTCCTGCAGCCCTTGGGATTGAGCTCTGGAGGGAACAAAGGCGTACGAGGAGGCCTCAGACCAAAACCGAATCATCACAATCGTAAAGGCCTCGTATCGAATAGGAGGTTAGCAACGACTGCGATATACAAAAGGTCTGCGCCACGCTGTCACCACAACAACCATAATAAAAATGAAAATATATAGATCATCACAACCTTAATCAAATCCACCTCGTTTAGTGAATCATCATAGCCAAAAGGAACCATCTAACGGTCGCTAGGGCTCAGAACATGTTAACTAGTCATATATTGGCCATGGTTGTGAGAAAACACCCGTCACATCCAAACCATCACAGCGAAGACGACGATGATATATATATATATATATATATATATATATGAGAGAGAGAGAGAGACAGAGAGAGCAACTCTCAATGAAAAAAAAGGAAAAGGATTTATAAGGCTGTAAACCCACGCGTCATGTCTCACCCCCACCGCACCTTGCTAACTGCTAAGTGCGGGGAAAAGGTGGGACCGAATGTCTTTATTAGATCTTGCGGAAGCAACAAATGAGCCAATAATAAACATATACATAAATAACATGGAATCAGTCCTATCAAGGACACGGTGTAGTAGTTTAAGTGTCTGCCTATTAAAAGCGCACTACAAACATTACACGGTCCTGTATGGTCCCAGATAAACTCTAAGACTGAACAATAAACGAAACAAATACAAAGAAAAGGTAGTCATGGCACTATCAACAACAACCCGCCTAAAAATCATGCAACACATCACCTATAGTCCGGTTACTTACGTGCAAAATGAACTTAAATACGTTAACAACAAAAGGTTGTTGGTGAGCCATAGCTAGCGAATCATGTAAAATATGCCAGTTTTAAAACACATCTGCCTGCCATGAATTACGAGTCCTGTCTAAGGTCAACCAGCAATCAAGAAAGCACGGGTGCGTGCCCCAGTACCCCCATTATGTTACAAAAATATACGTCATATCCTCCCTAACACACAATTATTAGAGTCTCTGGATGATATGAGACCCAAGTCTACTTCCGAACAACCGTGAAGCTGCATGTCACACCCCAACCGATGGGGGAATTTACGTCAGGGCATGATGATTGTCAAAATGCTCATGACACTAATTAAAGTTTCAATACTTAATCATTACCAAATTCCAATTCAAACAGAAGGTTCAAATACATGTAACATAACATAAAGATAGAGTCTTAATTGATTTAATTAGGTCCAAAGCATCCTATATGTAGCATCAATCAAGTATGGATCAAACTGCGTTTCCTGTAAGATCTATAAAATAGAGAGTGTCAACTAATAATAGTTGGTGAGTAAACATAGGGTATAATATTTATAGTAGTTTGAAAGCGATTCAAATGTCAAATGTAGACTCAAGCATGTATGAATAAACCAATGTTGATTTTTGTATAATCAAACCTTGATGACTTGTACCATAACCCAAATGTCGTCTATACAGTCAAATTCAGGCTAATGGTATAATGAAAATAGGTTTCAATCACCCAAATGCCATCTATACAGTCAAAAAGGTGGGTTGTCAGCCAATAGATCTATCATTGTTACCGTAGGCTTTGTATTGTTGATGATTACACTTGATGAATGATGAATGAAAACATAATAGTTTGACATATAGCAGGTAATCACACATAGACATAGAATGAAATCGCATGGTTTGTAAAATGAATAGAGAGTTGATATTTGAATATGTATACATGTTACATCCCAAAACTTGAAAAGGAAAGGGGATTATGAGTACTCACTTGAAGTGGTGAGTGAGATATGAAAATAGTCCAAGTGATATGAAGACGACTATCTGTGTCCTAGATTATATAGAGACACCTTAAGTCTTAATGATATGAGTTATATATCTTAGTCACCCACTTAGACTAGTTAAGTCTTGTTTAAAATGTGTTAACCCGTTGACCATTGGTGATATTTATTGGTTTTTGATTTAGTGTATCATTTGGAGAATTTGGACAGCTTATGAGCTATGACTTTAAATGCATTTTTAAAATATCAAATGTTATCTATAAATTCCTAAAATTTACAGGTTGTTAATTTGATATATTCCAAACAACATTTGTTTAGATAACTTTTTGAGAAAAAGCTAAGAGATAGCTTGAAACAGCTTCTCAAAACAGGATGTATAGAAACGCACACCTGTTTTGTAGAGACTGTTGCGAGCTGCTAGTTTTGAATTAGAAGACCAACTATACACCATTGGAAAGCTAACTTGACGAAATTAATCATAGAGTCTGAATTTTTTAAATTTGAGTTCGAAATGACCAAGATATGGCCGGTTAAAAGTCTGATAGTGAATCTGTGATTTTATAGAACTACTTCGGAATTTCCAAAGTATATCTGTACTCGTACAGAACTACTTCGGAATTTTCGGAGTACTTCTGTACGTATAGAACTACTACAGAATTTCTGTAGTACTTCTATAAAGCATGAATTTTGTTTAATTTGGCTAAACTATAAGATGATTAAGATGGTAACTTGAAGTTTAGTAGTTTCTAGTTAAAGGAGATTAACCAACAAGTCTTTTCTTAATGGGTGTTCTTAGATATAATTAAGAATGAGCATGCAGGTAACATTAATGAAAGGTTTTATCACAGTAGTCAAGCAAGGAGAAGGTAGTGAAGATGACGGTTGAGCTTGGATCAACACTTGAAGCCTTGAAGAGTTCTTGAGTTTCAACACAGTTTCTAACAGAAAACTGGGTCGACTTTGGAGGACGATTCTGGACGATTTAGAAAACAAAGTGGTATAGATTTTAAGTCTAAAATGAAGTACTTTGAAAGAGGAAGAGATAGCAAAAAGAATCAGGTCAAACCGATGTCGTTTGGTACCTCAAATGTGTTACAGAAGACAAGGTCGCACAACAACGAGCTTCTGGAGCAGTCGTCGTTCAAAGTTGTCTAGATGGTTGAGTTCTTATCGGAATTAAGTGAGGTCAGTTGGAGTTTTTAGAGGACTAATAGGGGAATATTTCTGGACAGGAATGGATAGATTACATGGAAGTATGAGGGAGATATGGCTTATAGAAGTTGCTGTAATGAATCTGGCAGAATTCTGTGAAAGTAAAGGTGTGAGAAAACTAGTGCTTTGTTTGGGTATTTATAAGGGAATGTGAATGAGCTCTTTGGATTGGTAGATGGACGAAATATCTCAGTTAAATCTAAGTATTGACTTATCCAATGGTGGTTGGGGGACAAGTAAGAAGGATGTGATAGGCTAGTTTGACAAAAAGACACACTTGCCACTTGTGTGCATTGATTCAAGTAGTTGCAAGTTTGCAGGCATTGAAGATGGTGTTTTGATTGAAAATTATAATTGGTTTGCCCTTTTATTTGATTAGATAAAGAAGGTATAGAATTTGCAATCGACATGAATAGAAAGAACTTGAGCTCATTTTAAATCACCAATTTATGTATATTTAAAAGGATACAAATATCTATAAAGTCTTATACTTTATGATCATATATATGTTTCTTTCATTTTTGTATAGTTTGAGTTTGTTTAAATTATATCACCGTTGGTCTCGGGTTAGGTTGACTCGGGTATGACTTTGGCATGGATAATAGTATATGTATGTATGTATATGATGAAAAAAGATCAAAACACAAATTCCTCATGATTAAATGCTTGAAAGAAGATCGAAATTGCATTGACAATAGAAACGGGTCGGGTTACAAATATGAAAAATATGCAAATGTCACACTGCAAATATATTCCTCATGGCAATCCAACCAAGTGGAATAACCTAAATGAACCGAGAATTCCAACAAAGAGGAAATCACAACAGATAACGACCACACAATTCATAACATGATACAACACATACATCTTGGCACAATATTATCAAATAAAATATTTAGACTCAGTTCATAATGCAGCCTCAAAAGCTGTAAAAGTTAAAATAGGGGAAAAGCTAACGAACTCACAGATAAACAAGAGGAAATGTCACAGATATAGATAGCACGTAAAGTCCAACGCCAATCACAGGTGGAGCAACCCTAACAATGTTGATAGCCAAAGATCAATTCCTAACATATCAGAACCTATGCAAGGTTTGGTTCACACATGAAGTCCATGAATATCCAAGATTAACCTGCTTAACCAATAACATTTTCATGAGTTTATTGAGTTCCAGTTCTGGTATTTTTATACCAAAATACCCCATTTACTCTCATTCATGATTTATAACCGTTCGGGTCCATACCGGTAAATCAAACATACTTTTTTTAAGAAAAAATGTAACCTGGTTAATCAATCGATGCAAACCGTCGGCTAACACGAGTAGACCATACCCACGGTCCGCGGGAAAACATTCTCTCGAGACTTGTGGGTTGCCTGCGGACCGTCTCCGCATGCAAATGAACGCCACCGTCCGTAACAACTATTTTGTCTTTTTGTGCCTTTTGTCCATTTTTCAGTTTTGGTCCAAATCAAGTTTCAGGTTTTAACCATTATGTTTCCAGAAGCCACACAAGATGCCACGTCGTTGGTCCAGTCAGCAAAAAGTAACGGTGTTAGATACAAGTTAATGGCGATGAAATGAAATCTAATACCTTGATGATTCGAATTATTGTAGAGAATACACGTAATTGAAATTAATATCGGCCAAAAAGACAAAACTTGGATTATTAAATCCAATAAACCTTTTTTAAAACATCATTAGTTTTTGTTTTAGAATATTTAAAAATATTAGCACATTTATGAAGTACTTTATGATTATTTATTTTTATTTTCAAATTAGTTTGCATGTCCTTTAACGCTTATTTTCATAAGAACGTTGTTGTTAACATAATTTTCTATTAGATTCTGAACATAGTCGTATGACGTGGTTCTCTTTATACAAAATCCACTCGCCGCGAAGCATGGCTAACAACCCTCTAATTGTTTCATATACATCGTCAATTTCTTTGTACACAAGTAGTATTTTGAAAAACTAGATAAAAACAATTAGAGGAAATAAACAAATAAAAACTATAAGATAAAAAGTAAAAGAAGTAAAAACACAAAAAAAAATAATTTCGAAAAATTGGAAGGATTTGAAAAATTAGAAAAAACTACGATAAATTAATTAAAATTAAAAAAAAAATAGAAAAAATCGAGTCGTAGCCGACTAGACCGAACCCAACCCCGAAACGAAGATATCAACAACCACCGATAATATGATATTTCTCCTCCTATTTCCCTCTCCCCTCTCCCACCGCACCTCCGCCGTGGGATCGCCGTCGAATCAATTCGAAGACCTGCAGAATCCCTAAGGCGTTCAAATATTCAAGCCGTATCTCCAATTCAAGGCGATCTGTTGGAGATACTCTCTCGCTTTTCTTCGGTCAAAGATTTACGCGATACGTCCAGATCTGCCTTCCAGTAGGTATATTTCTAACTTTTCGACGATCGGTTTGATGATTAGAAGTCTCGATTGATCGTATATGCAGGTTTTTGATAGTTTACATGCGATCGTGTGATTAGGTTATTATTTCGTACATTTAGGTTTTTTTTTGCTGTTTGATTGTCGGAGTATGTGTGATTTGATTTGATACGAGTTGGTAGATTTTTTTTTGAGTTTCGTTCGTGTTTGGAATGGTTATCTAATGATTTGCATTTCGGGAGACGATTTCATGATCATTTGAAACGCGAAGCCATATTTGCATATTTTAGGTGTTGCTGCCTTTAGGTATTTTGATGATGTTGCGAAGCAGAAACCTGAATATCTCTTATTGGATAGTTTGATCTTTAGTTGCGTCTACTTTTTTATTGCAATTGATGAATTTAAAAAATATGGCATCAGACTTTTAGAAATCGATGGTAGCATGGGGCTGATTATTTTGATATGGAATGTTTAGTTAGGAATTCCAAAAGTTAGTTGGAGCATTTAACATATGACTTATTGTTGCTCGATAAGTAGGCAGAGCTACAACAGGTTACAGTTGAAAATCTTATGTTTTCAGGCGGAACAATGTTTATATTGGGGTTGTGGTCCATGATTGTTTTCAAGCATAGATGAATAAAGAAAGTTGTCTAGTTTGGGTGTAAATCTCCTTCCATGTTAGGGTGGTTGCTTACAGTCAGGAGGCATAAACAGTTGCTGTTGAACTGTGTTTTAGACAAACAAGAAATCTGTACTTATCTAAAAGAAGTAGCTGTAGACTGTAAGATTTAGGCTATTTTGTTGGCTACTACCTTTGCCTATTTCAGTTTAAAGATGAAATATGTTCAAGTGATGTAATTTATTTTATGGAAAGTACACAAAGAAACTCTTTTAATGCAAAGTTCATAAGGGAGTAACTCTATACATAACTAGGTTTTTTTGATATCCAACCATTACTAATTTATGGTTCTAAACGACTCGTATATCCTATGCATCAAATAAAAAGAGCAATGGCATTACTTGGATCAATGTGTTGTTGGGAGAAAAAGTGTAAACTCAGTAACTTGATTTGGAAGATATTTATCAATTCCATAATAATACATTGGGTATGGTTTGTGTATAATAATATACATTGGTGATATTATCTCTACAGCAGAGAACAAAATGTAAATTAGATGCAAGGAATAAGGAGATTCATGAAACTAATTTGCACTAGATCCTGTGTTCCAATTCTATATAGAAAATAAACGAACTTATATTATTATGTTGTAATTTAATGTTTTTGTATATTGAGTCCAGTTGGTGTTTTTGGCTTAATCAAGGTATGGTGTGTAATGCAGTTGATTGTTGAGTAGATGTTAATGCTGTTTGGATCAGATCTTTTGGAGCCAAGTTCTGTCACACTTATTTGATGGACAATGACTATTCCAATGAATAACATTTCAAGTAATTCATCACGGGAGCGTCCCCAATTTCCTTACAAAAAGGTAATTGCGATGAATATTATATTCGGTTAGAGGGATGCATACTAAATATAGTTTTTGTGGTGTGGTGAATGTGTAATGGTGTGAGTTCAAAGAAACTGGATCAATATGTAGGGCATGATATTGGTGTTGAGTTAATCTTGACTTATTAGATTTATTATTTAGTTTTATTAGTTAGTATTTTAGTTTATTTAAGCATGTTTTTAAATAAAAGAAAAGTGGGTATGCATTGACCGAATTAGGTGCAGGTTAACGTTGGTAGTTGGGTTGAGTGGGTCACCATGGACCATTTCTTTAGGAAGAGAAATAGGATTTTTGTGGTAGCTAGTACTCCACGTTTGTTTGGTGTGAGGCTATATATAGCCTCCTTTCTTTAGTGAATAAAAGTACATGCAATTTTCTTTTCCATATTCAAGTTCACGTACACTTTCTTCCATATATTTGTGTTCTTCAAATTAGAACAAGAAGAGTTCTAATAAACAAACAGTTTGATTTGCTTGATCGACTTTTTGATATCCAACATTTGGTATCAGAGCCTAGGGCTCGAGAAGGAGGCGATCTCATGTGAATCGCAGCAAGAAGGAAGACTGAAGACCGTGACCGTCGCCGGAGAAGAAGACCGTGACCGAAGACCGGCGTGAGACCGTGGCTGGAACTAAGTTCTAGCAGTGACCGTGAAGACCGTTAAGCACGAAAGAAGACCGTAGAAGAGACCGACAAGACCGTGAAGTCGCATCGAAGACCGACGACTATACAAGACCGACAAAGACCGAAGACCGAAGAACGAGATCGCTGAAAAGAAGCAAGAACGATGGCAGCGAATGACGGAGTTGTAGCAGTCCGTGATCAAGGAAGCAACGTATCGCTTCAATGTCCGAAGTTGACCGAAACAAACTATACCTCTTGGTCGATTTTAGTCGAAACGGTGTTGAGAGCACATGGGTTATGGAAGACGGTGACCGGAGAAGACGAAGATGAGAAAAGAAACTACACCACTAAAGCTATCATTTATCATACTCTCCCTGAAAATGTTCTTTTGCAGGTTGCCAAACATAAGCGAGCGGAAGACGTGTGGGAATCCATTCGGGTTCGGTACTTAGGCACTGATCGGGTCCAAAAGGCAAGGTTGCAAACTTTAAGGGGTGAGTTGGAAAGGTTGAAGATGAAGGAGACCGAGTCGATCAATGACTATTCGGCGAAGATTAGTGGTATAGTCGAAAAGTTCAAGAGTCTTGGATCAACTCTTGATGAAGAAGTGATAGTGAGGAAGTTTCTCACTTCGGTTCCAAAGAAGTACCTACCCATTGTAGCACCTATCGAGCAATATTCCGATCTTGACACTATGCCATTTGAAGAAGCGGTGGGGAGACTAAAAGCGTATGAGGATAGAATTCAAGGGGATGAAGAGAAAGAAGATCAAGGAGCACTCTTAATGGCATGTGAAAGTAGTGGACGCGGAAAAGGTCGTGGAAAGATTAATTTTGAAAGAGGCGGCAAGGCTAGAGGAAAAGGAACGAGTCGAGGTGACAAGAGTGGGTTTCGTTGTTATGATTGTGGAAAGTTTGGGCATTTTAGCTACGAGTGCACAAAGTGGAAAAATAACGACAAAGACAACGAACTCAACTTGACCGAAGAGGAAGAACCGGCTTTGCTTTAAGGATGAAATGAGTCAAGATTAAAGGGGTGAATGTTGAGTTAATCTTGACTTATTAGATTTATTATTTAGTTTTATTAGTTAGTATTTTAGTTTATTTAAGCATGTTTTTAAATAAAAGAAAAGTGGGTATGCATTGACCGAATTAGGTGCAGGTTAACGTTGGTAGTTGGGTTGAGTGGGTCACCATGGACCATTTCTTTAGGAAGAGAAATAGGATTTTTGTGGTAGCTAGTACTCCACGTTTGTTTGGTGTGAGGCTATATATAGCCTCCTTTCTTTAGTGAATAAAAGTACATGCAATTTTCTTTTCCATATTCAAGTTCACGTACACTTTCTTCCATATATTTGTGTTCTTCAAATTAGAACAAGAAGAGTTCTAATAAACAAACAGTTTGATTTGCTTGATCGACTTTTTGATATCCAACAATTGGTTTATGAATTTCTATACAACTAGTATTTAATCAAAAACATATTTGGTTTCGGGTCTTCATGATATATCTGAGTTACAACGGGCCAATGGCAAATCACCTTAACCATGTAAACTGTTTTAACTAATATGTTATTTTGAAAATGATCGACAACAAATGTTGCATAAAATTATGGTACCATAATTGTTTATCCTCTTGTTTTGTGTGTCTTCGTTTCAAAATTATTGTCTATAATTAAAGAAATGCAGTTACTGCAAATTTTAGCAAGTGGAATTTCAATTTTGCCCTTGTGTTTAAGAGTTTTGATTTGGGAAACTTGCGTTTATGATCATGGCAAAATGGGGAAAGTGGTAAATTTGAACTAGCCTATTTTAAAAATGTCCAATTTTTTTAGGACAAACTAACATCGTAACATGCACAATAATTATGGGATGAAGGGAGCAATGGTAATATAGTATGAAGCAAATAAACAATTATATTATGATTTGAAGACTCATCTATAATGTTTGGTGTATAACCATTACAAGGATAATCATATTTTGCAAGTTTGTTAAACTTTAAACGTCTTTTTTTATTAATACTTTACATTCTTGGTGGTGTCTTATGGTCAAATAAAATATTGTAACTTTATATTTGATTATATGAGTCTTGACTCCTCATCTCATGATTCTTTTTTCTCTCTAGAATGGCGAGTTGGAAATTAATCGTAGAAAAGCAGCACAAGCCAAAATCACATCAGACCCAAATGCATGGCTACAGATGCGAGAGAATTACGAGTCGATTCTTTTAGAAGACCATGCCTTCTCTGAACAACAGGACATTGAATATGCTTTATGGCAGTTGCATTACAAACGTATTGAAGAGCTACGTGCACAGTATAACTCTGCCCAAGCTTCTGTACCACAAAACACTAAAGGCCTGGCCCGACCTGGGCCTGACAGAATCACCAAAATTCGTTCTCAGTTTAAGACCTTTCTGTCAGAAGCTACTGGATTTTATAATGATTTGATGGTGAAAATTAGGGCAAAATATGGTTTATCTCTAGGTTATATGTCAGATGACTCACAAAATGATAAAGATGGAACTGAATCTATTGATGTGAAAAAAGGTTTAATATCATGCCATCGATGTCTTATATACTTGGGGGATCTTGCTCGTTATAAAGGGTTGTATGTTGAGGGTGACTCAAAGACTCGAGATTTTGCTGCCGCGTCAGGCTACTATAAGCAAGCTGCTAGTCTGATGCCTTCCAGTGGTAATCCACATCATCAGGTCTGTTCTCTTTGTATTTATTGGTGCATTATCTAACCTTTTATGTATTCTCTTTGTAGTTTGCTTTTACATCGGCTAACGCTTTGTATTTTCAGCTTGCTATTTTGGCTTCTTATTCTGGAGATGAACTTTTGGCTGTTTATCGTTATTTTCGAAGTTTAGCAGTTGACACCCCATTTACTACTGCAAGGGAAAATCTGATCATTGCGTTTGAGAAGGTATCTACCTGCTAATCATAACATTGATATAATAGAACTGTTTGATTTTAAATAATTAAGGAGCCTATAGAATAGGAAATTTCAATCTTTAGTGTTTGACTTATTGGTGTCTTAGTTTAGGGTCATTTAGTTTGTCTTTCTATATTTTTGTATCTTTTATGAACAGAGGTTGTCACTTATAGTAATGAATACACCACAAGATTGTACGTATTTCACTGCCAGTATCTTTTTCCATTATGACTTTATGAGCGATTGTAGCAAAAACCCTATGAACTTTTTCTGAATCTGTATATATGTCACCATACTCTGTTTATGCTTGATCAAATCCCGTAAGTTTTGTGAACTCAATAATATAATCCTTTGGTTATAATTTAGCATAATATTTTTTATTACATGATAAGTCCTTCAGCTTTTAAAAAATGATAAGGTCATTTTAGTATGCTCCAGAGCTTTATGAAAATGACCTCTCATGTATTTAGTAGGAAAGATAAAAAGTAAATGAGCCGTATGGGCTACATGCCATAGTTTGATGCCAAATTTATTTACATCAGGGTATGGTAAGCTGGTAACAAGGATCTGGGATTTTGATTCTGTTTTGTTATAAATTATTTGATAAGATAATGAATCTTTTACACTTTTGGCAGAATCGTCAAAGCTACTGTCAGCTGCTTGTGGATTCGAAACCTACTCCTACCAAAAAGTTACCTGTACGGATGAATGGGAAAGGAAGGAACAGAGGTGAAACACGGGCTTCTCTGAAGGATAGAAAAACAGAACCGCACATTGTTCTGGGAAAAGAAGTTACTGTCCCTGAAACTCTTAAAGCTTTCAGCATTCGACTTGTCAGATTAAATGGCATTCTTTTTACTCGCACAAGGTATGCATATTTTTCTAGATAAATTGGTTTCAGACTTTCAGTGCTAGTTGGTAGTTGCTGTTTATTGAGGGCTTACGAAAATGGGTGGGTCAGGCAGGTTGGGTCACGAGTTCCTTTCATAGCGGGAATTTTTATACGTGTTAGAATGGAGTTGATTGGGTTGACCACATACATTTTCTCTTCCTTTTTCTAAGTTGATTGGGTTGACCACATACATTTTCTCTTTCTTTCTCTAAGTTGAAATTGTTAAGTTAGCTAGTCAGGTTGTATTGACCCACAAACATCTTTTCCTCCCTATTTTTTCTAAGTGTTACAAAATTAATCTATTTAAAATGGTTATGAGCACTATTTTATTTAAAATAATATGATTACATTGAATAAAGTTATCTAAGCAAGTTTGGGCTACTTTTTGACGGATTTAACCTGCTATTTTTCAATTTTCACTGAAGTATTTTGAGGTTACCCGTTTGACCTGTTAGGTAAGATAGTCTGAATCAGTCCATTTGAAAGCAGAAGGCTTGAATTTCTACCTTTTTTTATGATGGGTCAGAATGTGTCAGGTTGGGTTGACCACAAGTCCGCAAGCATTTTTTTGTTTATTTGCTGTATAAATAGTTAACGTATTAGAATGATTATGAAAACTATATTTATTATAAATTCAGAACAAGTCTAGTTTTATGGAATAGAGCAATCTAAGAGGTTGTGAACAGTTAGATGCTCTTTGGATCACCTTCTGCTCTTTTAACCCGTTCCATTTCAACCATTTTTTTTTGGTAATTTACCATTTGGCCTGATATGAGGTAAAAAATATAGCCCGTAACAGCCCATCAAAAATGAATGGCTTCAATTGCCCACTCTATATTTTTACTTCTTATTTAAACTGAAGCGTAACTCACTTCTTTGTTTACCATCTATAGCTTGGAGACCTTTGGGGAAGTTTTTTCTATGGCAAGGACTGATTTCATTCGCCTACTATCTTCTGGGCCAGATGAGGTGTTCAACTTTGGGTCGGATTTTGACGAGTGTAAACTCTTCGTAACCTGGTTCATATCAATCATGATATTCACAGTCCACAATGCAAATAAAGAAACTGAAAATCAATCATACACAGAGATTCTACAACGCTCTGTTGTGCTTCAAAATGCATTCACTGCCATATTTGATTTCATGGCACTCGTAGTTGACAGATGCTTCCAACTAAAAGACCCTTCCGGAAGCTTCTTACTTCCTGGCATCATGATTTTCGTTGAATGGCTGGCATACTGTGAGGATAATGTTATTGTCACCAGTGAAATGGATGAAAAACAAGCGACATCTAGATCCCTTTTTTGGAACAACTTTGTTTCTTTTCTCAACAAGATATTATCATCATTGAGTGGGTCCAACCAGGGTGAAACATGTTTTTTCAATATGAATAGGCATGATGAAGGAGAAACAGAAAATCGTCTTGCATTGCCTGAAGACATTGAGTTAAGAGGGTTTCTTCCTCTGGTACCGGGTCACCTCATTCTAGATTTTTCTAGAACAAATTATTTCGGAAATGACGGAACTAAGGAAAAGAATGCCAGGGTGCAGCGGATCGTTGCCACTGGAAAGGCAATTGCTACAAACAAACGGTTTGGTCAACAAGGAATTTATTTTGACTCCAAATTAAAGAAGTTTTTCTATGGTTTTGAGCCGCATGTTGAAATTTCTGATACAAATCAAGATGAAATCAGTGAAGAATTTGAAGATGAAGATGAAATTATTGTCTTCAAGCCCTCTTTACTCGAAAAGCGTACTGATGAATCATCCAAGGCTATTAATGTCACTACCACAAATCCCTTAATCTCACATGGTGGTTTTCCTTTAGAGCAATTTGCACAACCAGATACATCAAAATCAATGGTGGGAGGGGAAGATATTGAGAATGGTATTTTAAATCTCAACTTGTTTGAGAACGGATATAATGAACAGGATCATGCTACTATCATACCATCCAAGTTTGATTCAGTGATGACATCAGCACCTGGTTCTGACAGTATTCCCTCAAAGACAAAATTTCATAAAAGTCCAGTGGGTCGACCCGTGAGGCATTTTGGCCCTCCACCTGGCTTCAATACTCCTAAACACACGGATGAAATTCCAGGTTTGGATGACTATAGTTGGCTCGATGGGTATCAAGTACCTTACTCAGGATCATACAGTTGTGATGGATTTGGTAATTCTTTTAACTGCCTGCCACAACCAACCAAACTTTTGAGCACAAGCAAGACTTCCTTGGCAATGGAATGCTTTCCATTCCCTGGCAAACAGGTTTCCACCACCGTGTCCGCCAACATTGGATTTGGAAACGGACACGGAAATGGATGGCTTAATAATCCGATTCCAGAACATTCTGGTTTTTACCAAGAGCAAGTTAAAAAGGGTAATGAACAGTTTCTTGCAGTGCCTCAAGAATACCAAGGACAATCGCTGTGGGAAGGTCGGTTCTTTGTGTGAGATGTTTTTGGAACATAGATGGTAAGAAAATCATTGTTTTTTCATACATGCTCGTTATACTATTTCAAGTTTCATAATATCATATTTACACCTTTGAAATATTAGAACTCTCATAATTACTTATCTCATATTAAATTAAACAAGGTCAGATAATTGCAACATTCACAATAATAACATTGTTTCCTATTCTTTTGTCTATAGACGAAACATTGGGGTTATAAAAGATTATTTTATTTACTATGGGAACAGGTAAATATGAGAAATTTTAGTGTTCTAGAAGGGTAAATATGTAATTTACTGCTTTTAGAAGGGCATACAAAAAATTGATCCTGGTCTCTTAGAAAGTATGAATGTTGTTATTTGCTTCTCTAGTGTTGGATTATGCGTTTTGACGAGCAATTGTTGTAGGTCTTGAACAAATCTACTAAGGTGGATGACGTGGAGTGTGTGACCTGGTCGACCAGTTCAGCCATCAGATAAAGACATGTGGCTGATGTTTAAAGCCTTTAATATGGAGCATGCATGGATATGGTTTTTGGATTGTTGCAGGCACCTGATTGGTCTATAGGTCTCTCTCTTTATTCTAGACTGCATTAATGGTTTTACACTTTTACTATTTTAAATATGTAGATGAGAACACCCTTTGGCCTCGGATTTAATACTACTTGTGTCCCATAATTAATGTCAACAAACAAAAAACGTATTTTGGTAACCATGAGAACCCGTTGTTAGAGAACTCACAAAACCCTACCAATAACCAGTGGATCGGGTAAAACTTAGCTTGGGCAGGTTGGCTTTCAAGGTAGGACTGTCCAAAAAGCTTGTGGCTCAAAGTTCGCCCAAAGCTTGTTCGGAAAGCTCACTCGAAGTCGGGTTGGTTTTGTAAATGAGTCAAGCCGGCTCGATTTGTAAACGAGCAAGCTCAAGCCAAGGTTGACTCCCTCGCTCGTGTGTTCAAAATCAACCTTTAACATTTAACGTTTTATAGTTCAAGCAAAAGAAATTCAATCTTTTAAGCCAACTCTCCATCATTGTTCGTTCTAATTCACATGTTTTTCTTTCTTTTAAGTTCTAACAATCTAACCGACTTGAAACTGAAATGAACCATTTTTTTTTTAAACCAAGGCAAATTGAGCCCGGGGCTAGGTTTTTAAATGATCCCTCTAGCTCAAGTTTTCAGCTCTGATTAAAATCCGAGGCCGGTTGAACTGAGCCAGCTTGGTTTACCATTCAAGCCTTGCTCTAGGTCTCCCCGGCTGGGTTTGGTTCGTGAACGGTCCTACTTCAAAGGGGGTGTTAGCAGATAACAGGTGGAAGCTGGAGACATCTGTTAGACAGACCTATGCGCTTAGCAGTACGCCACCCCCTAGAATGTTACAATTTAGGTTCAATGAATGCAGGTTTTTATCAGCAGATTGCCAGCCAATCTTATGCTTAATGAAAGCAGAAAAACATATGGTAATTTTGGACGAAGGGAGGTGGTTTATATTCTGTTGTTATATCTTTATGCAGGTGCCGAGTTTTCCATTGGATGAATGAATTGTTGGTGAGAAGTGCAGGAATTTGGGAAGTTGTTGGCTGGCTTTTGTGGATCAAAATATTAAACAATACTTACTAGGCTTAATCCTGCTGCTTTTGTGATATTTTTCTTATCGAAGGTAATCAAATCAACCAACCGTGTGCCGGTCCATCTTTATATGTTTCTGAGTACTTATCTTTGCTTTCCTTTTTCTTTTCTTTTCGTTTTTCATGTGGAAAACCTGCTGTTTTTTGTTTGTTTAAACTTGATGGGAATAAGTGACTTGACTATTATATTATAAAGCTTTTGGGTTTCTGATTATTTGAGTAATTCTTTGTATTATTATCATTTCTGCCTGCATCATCTTCTATTGAATCTTTTGGCGTGACGTTACTGTGAATCTAATAGACGTTTTCTTTTGTTTTTAGGCTTATTATCTGCAGTCTTGTTTGCAATATCTTCTTTTTGGGTTATTAATCTACTCGTATCAACTTTAGTGGTATCATTTTGGGTAGATATCATTTGGTCAGATAATTTTACGAATCTAATACGTGAATATGCGAAATGTTGCGGGTGTTCGTTTTGAATAACCTGTGATGCTTAATTAAATTTGTGCAAATATACGAAGGTGTCACGTATGGATCTAAAACTAAAATCATCTCGATTTGTTTTTAATATATACACAAGTTTTATTTAAAATTTAAACATTTATTTTTAATATATACACAAGTTTTACTTAAAATTCAACCAACAGCAGATCCGCGGTACGGGTCTAAAACTAAAAACATCTCGATTTGTTTTTAATATATTTTTTTGAACGGTAAGTTTGGATCACTGAAGAGGGGGACATTATACCACCCACCCCATCATCTCTAACTTCATTTGGAGAAAACTCACCATAGGTGAGAAAACTTTCTGACCCAACATGTACAACGCGTTTTTTATTTTATTTTTACAAGTTTTAGATACACAAGTTTTACTTAAAATTATCACTACAATGGCTGCACTTTGATAAAAAGAAACTATTAAAAGAAATAATTAAATATAATCTGGCATGCATAAGACATGAATAAAATAAGTTTAAAAAAATTAGAAAACAATAAAATAAAAAAACCGCGGTTTCGATGAGAAGTTATTATTCAACATGAAATTTGTATATGGTTAAGATTAAATTCTCACACTTTCTCCATGCATGAAAATCATGAATAATAAATAATAATAATAATCTCATACTTTCTCCATGCTTGAATAATAATAATAATAAACATCTAGATGAAAAAAAAATTGATAGAAAAAGTTTTAATTTGCAAGTAAAAGAAGTCTTATTATTCGTACGTAGAAATAAATTCTAGACATCAAGAGTCATGCTTATAAACAAATGAACCATAGCTATCATGTGGTAAACATCTTTCTCTAAAGAAAAAGTAATGGTCATACATGAGATACAAACGTCGGCTAACTCAGTCGATTACAGAGGTTCAACATGTTTATGCCTATCCGTAGTGAGCTTGAAAACCCATTTTCACGTCCCTTTCACCCTCGGTCGCGCCCACCCTCCCGCTACGATGGGACGCGAAAAACAAAAAAAAGGCTCCACGGCGTAAGAATTTTCACGCTGGAAAGGGGGAAGGTTTAGAGGAGAGGTGTAATGATGGGGGCTTGAAAAGGGGTTTAACCAGTACACTATATAATGCCTTCAAGCCCCTTGCCACGTCATCTGCCACATAGCTAAAAACGCTCAAGAGAGGGGCTTAAAAGAGCTTGACCATTACGGATAGCCTAATAAACAATTTTTTTTCTTCCAAATTCCTTTTTCATATCTGATAAAATGATCTTAATTCTGAAAAACATGCATTGAGACAAGACTGTTTTTATTTAGCTGTTAAATAATTTATTAATTCATAGTTAAGCATTCCTTGTAATTTCCAAAATCCATTGCTTGATATGGATCCTACAAATACCCCCTTGATCACAATACACAACCAATATACATCCATACATTCATAAAAGAACATAATCAAGAAACATCAAAAATCAAGAAACAAACATGGGTACCATTAAGGAAATTTTTAGTATGTAACAAACACATTTTTGTCAAATATAATAATCACCATCACCTTCCTCCTTTTAAGCATCATCTTCTATGAATACTTTGAGTATGAAATCACGAAAACGTCTAGAGTATTGTCGAGGATCGACTGCAGATATTGATGTCGGGTCGTATTGGAAGGATTTATAAGCATGCTCGAGTTTCTTTGTGATGTCATAATCTTGAAGTATGTCTATGATGCCGAAGAACATTACAACATCATAACATACTCCGGTTGGTTCACCGACTAATTCCATTTCATTCTTTCTTTCCATCTTTTCGACTCGTGCATGCATGCTGATTCCCAACTTAGCCCTGTAATAGTGTAATTGTAACACATAAAACACAATCTTCCATACGAAACATATAAAATCATAGTTATGAACTTATGATAGGACTTTGGATAATTAGGAAAGGCTTTTATAAATTGGACAAGACAGGCCCAATTCAAGTTGGGCCAATTTTAGTAAGCCCATATCAAGGCCCTTCTTAGAGCCCAACATATTCTCCATATAAAAAGAGTCCCTCTATCTCAATGTGTAACATACATACATCACATGATTTATGATCTAAAGTCTTGAATTTATTTTACATGATTAAACTCCCAAGACTTTTATTGAAAAAGTCATTTTAATAGAAGTATGACAACTTTCATTGTGGTGTAGTGGTAGAAAGCATGTGTTCTCTATTTGAGACACAGGTTCGATTCTTACGGACAACACTTTGGAAGGGGCATTGACGATGAGGGGAGACTTGGGGCTGAAAGGTCACAAGTTCGATCCCTGAGCTCCCAGGTTTTACCACCCGGCCGCTCGCGGAGGTGGATTTTCCCTGGAATGAGCTCAACTTGTGTAAATAGTCCCCGGGTTTTCCGGGACATTTGTTGGCCGTTCAAAAAAAAAAATAGAAGTATGGGGACTCGAAAAAGGGACCTTTGTTAAATATTGTAAAGCTAATGATGAAAGAAAAAGAATGGTGGTATTACCCTCCAGGGTCTGGAACACGATATGTAGAATTATTTGCACTGCTTTTGTCTGCAAAAAAAGTTTATGCATAATGGAAGTTTAATTTTAGATAAGAAGAAAAAACAGAGAGATTACCCGTCGAAGCGTCTAATTCGTTGTCTTTGAAATGAAGACCAACTAAGAGACTATAATCCATGATTTTCTCTTGCTCAAGAAAATCAGAATCTCGATCGATTTGTCTGAAAAGAGGAACCAAAATGTAACATACGCTCGATCAAAAGATATGTAACCATTTATAGCACATAAAACTATGACGTGTTATTATTGTTATGATATGACAACATGTCATAATATTATTCCACATGCTAAAAAACTTTACTTACATACAATAATAAACAAATTAAATACTCTCAAGCTTTACCTTCTAAATTCTTGAATCCAGTTCTTGTCAAGCCTAAACATAAATTTGAGATCAAGGTCTTTGAGAATAGTGGTGCTCTGGATTTCGGATTCAGGCTTATCAGTGAGTCGTCCGAGTGAAGACCCTTTTAAGTCAAATCGTCTATGAATTACATGATCCGTGCAGAAAAGGTTGCCCATGATAATAAATCGTACCTTAGATTTTTAGCAAAAGTCATCAATAACTAAACAAACAAACCCGACAAAATCCCACTCAAATTTCATCAATAACTAACAACTACAAACCACTAATTCGTGATTGAAAGAGCCTTGTAGGCAAGTCAAACATGTTAGTCAAATAGTCACACATGTTGTGCAGCATAAAAAAACAATTCTTATTATAAATAACTAATGCTTTAGTTACGATAAAAAAAAACATTATATTAATAATAGTAATCTTAAATAAAGCGGTTTAACAAATATGCAATAAAATAGACATCGGGTTACTTTTAACCTATTTGGCTCGTCCACATGTTTTTTTTAGTTAAACCTTTTGATTTGACCGATGCGTGATAGGTAAAACTAGGGTTGTTCAAAAAACTCGTAGCTCGTGGCTCGCTCGGAAAAAACTCGAAATTAGCTCGCTCGAAAATCAGCTTGATTATAAACGAGCCGAGCCCAAGCCAAGGTCAGCTCGGCTCGTGGCTCGCTCGTTAGTTAGCTCGTTGGCTCGCTCGCTTGGCTCGTTTAAATTTAAGCTCAGTTTTTATTATATATACATATATATAACCGAAAATTATGAGTTTATTATTTATAATATAACTTTTAAGTTAATTACTAAGTTTCCTATAGTATTTTAGTTAATAAAATATTAAATTAAAATAAGATATAAACTGATATGATACTTTTCAGTAAGAAATATTTGTTTTTATTGAAAAATAAATAAATAAACATCGAATTTTAAAATTTTCATTACGAGTATGTCAAAAATTATGTTTTAGTCATGTTATATATCAATATGTGTAAATAATATAAATTTAAAAAAATAAACTAGCTGGCTCGACGGCTCGGCTCGGCTCGGCTCGACTTTTAACGAGCCGAACTTGAGCTCAATATTTTAGCTCGTTAACATAAACGAGCCGAGCCCGAGCTTACCCTGGCTCGGCTCGACTCGGCTCGTTTACAGCCCTAGATAAAACACAACCCAAACCATTAACCCTTCCAGAAGTAAAAAGGATTCATAATTTTTATTTATAGCATCTTGCACATCAAACCTTCTTTTGTGCAGCGCCTGTTAGCTTCACACAATGTAGTCCAAAGAATTTGGTGAGTAAAGTATGCTCGAAAGAGCGAAAATGGTTGTAGTATGCAGACAACATCCTTAATATGGCCTAAAATCGTCAACAATTGATCAATAAAACAAAATTAATCAAATCTATCCCACATAATTGTATATGCAATTTGTAATGGTTTGTATAATCTGGATTCAAATCTCACTTTGACTTCGGTTTTTTTGATGGTTTTGATCATGTAACGATCATCATGTGTTAAGTAAAAGAAACTTCCACTTTTACCAGGAGAAGATAGCTCACGAAGAGCATTATCTCCACATATTGATAACATGTAATCAGCTGCATCAACTTTGAATAACATCCTTAATGTCCTACATATGTTAATAAAGTGATTTTAAAGGTTTTATTCATCTAAAATGGGACAAAATTATTCAATTGTTTTACCTGAATACTAAGGGGCAGTAATCTTTCCATCTAAATTCAGAAGATTGATGTGGAGGGGTGTATTTAGATCCCTCTGGTGGGAATCTTGTCCAAACCTTTTCTTTTGGGTTAAAAGCCGATGACTTCAAGTCTAATGATGGCGTTGGGCCTGGTCTTCCCACGGAATGCCTATAAATTATCGGTCAGTCAATAATGGGTTATTATCGGTCAGTGAGTTAAAGTGCGGATTTTTAAGATAAAGATTAGAACTTGGGGACTTATAACCTGATACCAAGTTGCAGATTAAGCATAAGTTCATAATTCTTGTGCCCTTTCGAGATCGTTTCACCTTGTTGCTTGACAACATTCGAAAACTTGATAGGGCTTCCTTCTGTTGACAAGGATCCGTCATCTCTAGATTTCATGCTTCTTTCATTATCATCCAACATTCTCATTTGACTAAGCTCGTTATCGATATTTCCATCCAATCTCCCATCAACCGACATCCTACGTGGTCTACCCGATGATGGCTCGACCCCTTTAGAAGATGGATCGACCCCTTTAGATGATCTCCAAATTGCTAGTTTCTTTTGTGATGGCAAGATTGAAACTTTATCTTGAGGAGAAATTTCGCAGTCTTTAAGAAAAACATCATAAACTTGTTGTGGATCATGTTTAACATCACAACCATCACATGGTGACAATGTTAAATCTTGTTCTTGAACATCTTTACTCCAATTACCATTGTATTCACACTTGTCCACGAATGTAAACGACCCGTTTCCTTTCGGTAAACCATCATCCCATTCGCCTTCATATGCGCTCCCATCGGAAAAGATAAGTTTACCCTTGTCACACATTGTTCCATTTTTCCATTCTCCAATATAACAACTACCATCTTTCCATGTATACTTACCATTACCTTCTTGCAACCCTCCACACCATTCACCATCATATATATCACCATTTGTGTATTCTTTAACCCCATGACCATGTTTTAAATTCATAACCCAATGACCTTTATACGTGTCGCCATTCGGGCCCGTATACGTGCCCTCACCATCCATGTAACCGCTTTTGAATTCGCCATCATAAGTGGCTCCGGAGGGCCAACTAAAGGTTCCCCGGCCCATGGTCTTGCCTTTGAACCAGTCACCAACATACATGCAACCATCAGTCCACCAATATTTACCGAACCCGTGTGGGAAATTGTCGGACCAATGGCCCGTGTAGTAGTCACCATTGGATAGGTATCTTTCGGCATGGTAGACCTCACCGGGTGCGTGAATCTCATCTTGTTCGGTGTCTTCATCGTCTACATGGGCCACATGGGCCGAGCCAAATATGTTGGTGGCTTGTTTTTTGGCTTGTTGTGTTTTTCGAATAGTTGCTTCCCATGCCTTCATAACCTCGGTTCGGGTTTTATAAACTGCTCATGGATTTTGTTCCTAATTGTCTCTTGTTGTAACAAAATATCATGAATTCCATGAAAAAGAACATGATATCTAACAGCATGCAAGATTGGTAATGGCCTTCATGTTTTTTTCTTTCTGTTTTCTGTTTTGTGTCTGCTAATCTGCTTTGGTTTTCCTATGTTTCTGCTAAACAAATCAAAGGGGAACCAATGTTAAGGAATTAAAGATCCTGTTTTTCTGTCACCTTTTTTTGATCCTTTTTTATGTATTTGCCATTTATAGAAATTCAAACACACCTAAAGAAAAACTGTTAAAACTAACAAATGTATGTTCTTTGTTTCTTTTTCCTTTTTAGAATGTAGTGGGTGGGAATAACCAATTGTATCAAAATGGATGCTTTAACTAATCAAAACTCTTTATGTCAAAAATTCAAATTACTAACATTAACCTTTATTTATACTAACCAAATGATAATTAAATTCATTGCTACTCTAATACGAAATGGACTAATTCAAATAATAAGCAAAACAAACCGACAAATCCAATATGTTTATTATAGTAAACCCAAAATATGATTTTTTATAGATAATCTTTTGATAAAATAAGAGTGGTTATATAGAAACCCCCTGTTTTGCTAAAAACACTATTTTTTTACGGTCGTTTCACTTCAAACGGCCGTTTTAAATGAAACGATCCCAAAACGATCTAAACAGGATGACGTGTCGCGACGACGAAATCTTAAAATTCAGGGTGTCCCTCTTTTTTGAACGACTGTTTTAAATGAAACGATCCCAAAACGATCGTTTTAAATGAAACGATCGTAAAGATTTGATTTTTTTAGTAGAAAGAGGGGTGTCTATAGCCGGAGCCTAATACAGTTGGTGAACGACTTTAAAATTGTTTTTTAATCAGGATTTTATTCATATAAAATGCTCTATTAGTGGGATTATTCTTGCTATTTATTGTTCAATTAACATGTTTACAAATACAGAACTCAATCGATGGAGAAGATCAGGAGAGCATCACACGCAGGTTCATGGTACTCTGATGATCGTAAGTTCCCTCTAATTCTTGTGTTTCATACCCATTTCTGATAATCCCCTTTTTGATTACCCTAAATCTTTGAATCATTGAACAACTTTGTTGGTACTTCTTTTAATCAACTGTTTGAAGATGATTTCTTTTGCTGTTCCATTGTAATTGAAGTATTTTGCAGGGTGGATTTCACTTCAGAATTGGTGGAATTTACCACTTTTCTAGGGTTTCTTTGATATAACTGTTTTCAGGTTATGTAAAGATTAGAAAGTTCTAAGCTTTATACTGTTCATTATTATTAGATGATCCATATTAGCCTTAATTTGTCTTACAGAGTTATATTTTATTGATGGGGTTGGAAGACGGTTAATTGGGTATTTGATTTGCAAGCAATTTCAGGCTTTATATCTTGACAATTTGAGGTAGTTTTTGGGGGTATTAGTATTATAAATTTACAATGCCACTAAAGAATCTTGTTTCCCCTACCAATTCTCTTTGATGGTCTTTTTATGTGTTTGACTCTCTGTGAGGCTTTGTTTGATTTACATAACAAACAAACATACCCACCAAAATCGCAATCAAATAGTAGGGTTTGAGGGGGGCAAACCTTACCCTATCCCATGGGATAAAGAGACTGCTTCCAGAGAGACTCCCAGCTCACAAACTTGTTTGATTTACATATCATTGTTAATTGTTCGTATATATTTATACGAACATGTGTACATGTACAAGCACTCTCTCTCTTTCTCGTTAAATGTTTGGTTATTTGCACCCAAATGAAAGAAAGAAGGCAATGCTTGATTTTTATCATTCTAATGCTAAAATAACTTGCATGAATTCAATCCAAAAACATCATTATATTAAAAACATTGTACCCTTTTATGCATACACAAGTTCTTGTGTTAATTTTACTTGCTTTATTTATTAGCTCAAGAGTTGGAGGAAGAACTCGATGGATGGCTTAGGGAATGTGGTTTGACCAAGTCTCCAGATGTACGTGGTGTAATTGCTCCGTAAGTAAATGTGCACTTCAGTCTTACTCATAGTTTCATTTTTCTCTAACAAGCTTACTGACATTTTCTATTCTTTATGGCAAAAAAGTGGAACATACGGGTTGGGTAAAGGGTAAAAGAGGGTGCTTTTTATGGTCAAAACACGCCGGCCTGGGCTGGGTTGACATGAAACACTTTCTTTCAAGGTTTAAATTTTGTTATTTTAAAGAAAATATAAACTAACTTGTTTTTTGTTTTTTTTCAACTACTTCAGATTAGGAATTAAATTGAAACCAACTTACAATTCATTACCAATCTTTTGTTGATTAGGCACTAAGAAGATCTATTTAGAGGTTTGAAAAATGGTTTTTCAGAATAATTAGTAATGCCACAATAGATGCCATGTGGCATTGTACATATACTCTATAATGAAAACTAAAATGCGATGCCAACAGTTTGTGACAACTCGTAAAAAAGTGACCTTCTACAGGTTAAATTATTGTTTGCTGCAATTAGTAATAAAATGCAGCTTGGTTGCTAAAATTGTTAACGAAATATAAGCTGGTTCATCCTTTGAACCTAGTTTTGAAGTTTGTTGCTAAAATTAGGAAACCTATAAAGTTTGTTTCTTTTTTGTGTAGGTTGCCCTACATATAGATAGTTTCTGTTAAAAAATTATTACAATTTTTTTCTATTACAATCATAGTTTTCTTAAATAATAAAATGATTTTGTGGGCTGTGTGCATCAACAATACACTTTGAGCCACTTTTGATTGGTTTAACCTATTGGACCTGTTTCTGTATAATCGTACTTTTTTTCGTGTTACCCATCTGGCCTATTAAATGTAAAGTATTATCTAAGTGGCTAAATTTACCTATTCGTAAGTAAATAATTCAAAATTTCCACCTCTAGTATAAATTAAGTTTTCTAACTGATTATTATCTTTTTGGTGGTATTGATTCCACTAGACATGCAGGTTATTCATATTCTGGCCGTGCAGCAGCCTATGCATTTGGAAATATTGATCCAACTAACATGTAAACTTATTCACTCAAAAATTTTAAATCCCATGTCCATATATTTTTTTTATATGCATGTTATGATCTGTTTTGGTGGTTATACTCAATAATGTCCCCACCTGGCAATTGTTCCCTTTTCAAATGGGCTAGTTTGGTAATTTAGTGACAATCAACTTGTACAACCAACAAGATAGCTAGTTTGTTAATCACCTTGTTTTATGGAATGGGATAGTTCAGTAAATTAGTAATAAACCACCTCATGTCCTCATCTGAGTAAGGGCCACATAAGCAAGAAACCGGTCATCAAGTGATCAAATTACCAACTTAACTCGTGTTAAAAAGTATAAATACGAGATGGAGACATTATTGAGTATAATTACTAGAACAAATCACCATCCCAAGTACATTGCTATTCTATGACATTAATCCTACATATATTTATAAACTTAATGCTTTCATGTTTTTTTTTTAATCTATTCTTCTACATAACCACAAGTAAGCTATGTTATATATTTTCATTATTTCAGTACACGAATATTTCTTCTTGGCCCATCTCATCATCATTACACCCCTAAATGTGCACTTTCAAAAGCAACCATTTACAAGACACCGATAGGCGACCTCCCTATTGATCTTGAAGGTACCTTTATATTATTTCCCTTTGTGAACTTCTATATCGAGTTTAATAACCCCATAAATTATGTTCTGAGTAAAGTTTGTTATTAATTTAATAATAGTTATTGAAGAGCTAAAAGATACTGGAAAGTTTGACATGATGGATCTTAATGTTGATGAGGCTGAGCATAGCATGGAAATGCACTTGCCATATCTCGCCAAAGTATTCCGTGGGTTAGTCGCTTGTTTTTACCATTACACATTGCGTTATTAGTCTTGACCCGTGTACTTGTGAATGTGAAGAACTTGGCTATGTTTTATATCCAATGGGTCGGACATGGGCAAGCTTTAATGCATACACCTATTAAATTTCTTTAAGCAAACATTTAATAGTTTCTAGAATCATATGTTGTGATGAACCTAACCCATTTTCGACCTGGACCAAAGATGACCCATTTCGACCAAATAGTCGAATTGCCTTTGAATTTACAAGTTTGCTTTTTTACAGGCATACAGTTAAAGTCGTTCCTATTATGGTTGGTGCTCTAAGTGCTGAAAATGAAGCCATGTATGGACGGCTGTTGGCCAAATATATTGATGATCCAACAAATTTCTTTTCAGTATCATCGGATTTTTGTCACTGGGGTTCTCGGTATGTTACAAATCTTTTTAAAATCCATGTTTTTTGATCTGTTTTATTAATGGGATTATATATATAGAGTATGAGTGTTCATAAAGTGTAGAAACTGACTGAACCGTCCAAACCGAAGCAAGTCTGGCCGGTTTGGCCGGTCTAAAATGTATACAGATCGGTTTACGGCTTGGAAATTGGAACCCATCGTTAACATTTATTATTTTTTGTTTAGGAAACGTGAAGTTAGGAATATTTCTTATATTCATGGACCATCATTTTCATTTTTTAAAGATCTATAAAAATTATGATTTATAATATAAAATAAAAATATTGTTCAAAACCATCTAACAACGGAAACCAAACTGTCAAACCGCCAAAACCGCCCTGGTTGGTTTTTCTTTTCTTGAAACCATATTAGCGATTCGGTCTGGAGTTCTTGTAAAAGTCACTCTAATCGGGCCGTGAACATCCCTAATATGGAGGCCACCAAGTATTCAACTTTTTCATGGCTATCCGTATATAGAAACTACTATATAGTTTGCCTTGGTTTTATTTATACCACTTTTAGTAAAAAAGTATCATTTTGACGAAAATGCCCTTTGATGAGGTGTGAAAATGAAGTATTAAAAAAAATCAAGGACATTTTTGTCATTTAGCATGTTTTTTCTAGAATTGGTATAAATGAAACTATATATATGCATATATATAACTGGGTGGTCTTAAATAGAAAAAAGTTGAATAACTGGGAATTCATCTGAGACATTATTCCTTTTATAGTTCATGTAGTGCCTATTATATCAACATATAGGTTTGACTACATGCACTATGACAAAAACCATGGACCTATTTATAAGTCGATCGAGGCATTGGACAAAATGGGGATGGAGATTATAGAAACCGGAGATCCGGATGAATTCAAACGATATTTGTTGGAAACTGATAATACTATTTGCGGACGCCATCCCATTAGTGTTTTTCTCCATGTAAGTAAATTCTCTAACGTTCAGGTTTACTTTGAAAACACAAAGTTGGGTTTGAAATCGTGACGAAAAGGGTATTTTTGTCAGGGTGTGATTGGTAGTTGGCTAGGGAAGGTTAAGGAAGGTGAAAGATGGACACCCTCATTGGTGCGATCTATCTTCCTGATATATCAAGAGCAAATAGTGAATTTTGCTATGTGGTGTTTGGATTTGTGCATCTAATCTGATTATTTAGGGGATTTTATAATCATTTTCATATAATCAAAGAGCAATATGAAGTTACCTAATTACTCCTTTTCTTAACCTAATTTGACCAATATATCTACTTTTTATTCACAAGAATATCCTTTTGCTCATTATATGCAGAAATTTCTGTAAAGATTTGTAATTTGTCAAAGACTCAAACATCAAGAGCACATCCAAACACCATCTCCTACATTTATTGAAGTTGATCATCTAATTCTGAACTAGGCGTGTAGATGAGCGGAGCTCTTGAAAGAGCTTGGCTTGTTTACACCTAAGAGAGCTCGAGCTCGGCTCGTTTAGAGTTGCCTTTCTAAAGCTCAAGCGGCTTGTAAGAATTATTAAAGCTTGAGCTTGACTCGTTTATTATTTAATTTATTTATATATTTTATAATTAAATTTGTATATGTTTAGTAGGGTAAAGTTCATGTAAGAACCATTATCTATTGTACAAACTTGTAAGAAGCAAAGGAAAATTATATCAAATGAAGTTTTTTTTGGGTAATTTGATAATTTTTTTTTAATTTAATTTCTTGTCTATCCACTCATATCCACCCGATGACTTAAACTAAAAAAAAAAATTGTTTTTTTTTTGCCTGTCCGACTATGTTGCATATATGAAACATACCATGTTGCATATATGCAACATGGTATGTTTCATATGTTTTATATGCAACATTATATGTTTCATATGTTGCATATATGCAACATAGTTGGACAAACCAAAAAAAAAAAAGATTTTTGTTTAGTTTTTTGTTTTTTTAGGTCTATAAGCTGCCATGATATGTATAGACATGAAGGAAAAAAGAAGAAGCACAAAAATTATCTAAATACCCATGTTTAGTATTATACTTTTTATATATAAATTAATTATTTTAGCATAATTTTATGTATAATAATTATTTATCTCAATATATATTTATTAGATTAAATAAAAATCAAATAAAATAAATGGCCCTTTGGCTTTAGCTCGATATGTAAAACCTAGGCTCAAGCTCGTTTATAAAATGAGCCATAATATTAGCTCAGGCTCGAGCTCGTTTAAGCTCGGCTCAGTTCGAGCTTTTAGTGGGCCAGTCTCGAGTAGCTCAAGAGCCAGCTTAACCCGTTTACACTCCTATTCTGAACAACCAAACTTGCATTGTCACTTCTAAAACACACATCCAAACACCCCTGTATCTTTTCTATTTTTAAATCTTTTCTAATAAATCTCTTTGATGATGGCAGATGTCAAAGAATTGCTCTGCGAAAATAAAAATAAAATTTCTTCGATACGAGCAATCAAGTCGGTGCAAAAGTACAAGAGACAGCAGTGTGAGTTATGCATCAGCAGCAGCTAAATTGGATCATTGAGTTCATTTCGCGTGTAATTGCTAACGGTATGTTTTTACATTAAGACTGACTATTCTAAAACCGTATAAACGGATCCACCCATACACGACCCGTTTAATAAACTGGTTTACCCGAACATGACATGTTTACTAACCAAGTTGACCCGTTAACTCGTAAGTTGTAAATTAAAATAACAAACAATAATATATCATGTGTAAAATGGATATTCTTTCGTGCAACAAACTCGAAACATGAGAACCATTAAACATGTTACAATCAACGCGTTTTAATGATCATATTTTGTTAAGTTTAGCGAGGAGGAACACCGATGCAGAAGTGACAGCCGGAATGAAAACATCGTTAGGAATGGCATTCGGGGCGGCCCGGTTCTTGATAAACGTGGTTACGATCGGGATTCCGAAGATGAAGAGGAATATGTCTTTGATTCCCATTCCGGTGACACCGGAATCCAAGATTACATCTTGCAAGATCCTTTGAAACTCCTCCTTGCTTAATGACTTCTCTTTTCCTTTGTGGTGCTTCTGCAATTCATTCCCATGATCCCATTCCAAAAATTTCATCAGCCTTTGAATCATATTTATTTCCCCAAAATAACAAATCTGAATTGTATTCTTGTGTTCATTAGAAAAGAACATAAAAAGGGTCCATTTAATTCAAGAAATATAGATTATTATTTTAATAAAAATATTTTTTCCTAGAAATGAAAAATAAAAACATAAGTATCATAGGAACTTACATTGTAGGCAAGCTGAAGAGTAGAGGTTTTTGGAACATGAAATTGGGTGCTACCAAGCATCTTGTTCATTTCTCTATCAAAATCAAATTACAATAAGTAAATGTTGCATTTATATTGGTATTATGAAAAAATGCTTAACAAAAGGGCGAAAAATACTCGACGATTTCACAAACTGTATGATAAAACTCGACGGAGTTCCATTGCTTGTTAGGCTCCGAAAAATACTTGTCGTAGCATTTTCCTATGATCGGACCGATATCATTCTTTTCTTCTTTTCCTACCCAGTCGATTACGGAACAGAATAATTAGTAAAAAAAAAAAAAAAACAAAACAAGTAAAAATAGCAAAATTGTTAAAAAGAAATTGATACCAACAGTTTGGCCCATATCTTGCAAATGTTGAATGACTTGAATTTATGTGAAGTATATATGAACAACAAGATGGAGTTCATATGCATGATTCTTGTCAAGGAAGAAGGGAATACTTGCATAGTGGTCCAAGAAGAGTTGTGCCTTTGAATGAAGCAAAGAATAGTAAATAGTTTAGGGATTGGTCCATCTTCTTTTCAAAATATACCAAGAAGCCCTTCAATTCAATAAATAGTAAATAGGTCAATCTTTTTTAGTTATACCCACAAAATTAATTCATCATATCCGACCCGAAGCCCGAACCTTTTTTTGGTTGCAATATCCAACATCCAAGAAAGATAATTACTTATCTAACCTCTAAAGTCAAGATAGGAATCCATATAGTTGACTTCTTAACATAATATCCACTTGCCCATAGTTGACTTTGACTTGGTCCATTCCAAATCAACATACCATCTATACATAATACACATTTACAGATCTTCCACTTTCACAGGGCAAAAAGTCCTGCAAAATCATGGAATACAAGCATTTCAGCCATGAACACAACTTGTCCATGTACCAAGTGCAGCCCGGGCAACAACTTCGCTGCTCGGGCTGTGACAAATTCTGCGATAAAACTATTTACGCCTGTTGGCACTGCCAGTTTTTTCTCCACGAGCATTGTGGGAACGCCACCCGATATATAAAGCACCCTTTTCACGCCTCGCATTATCTCATTCTTAGCCCGTACCCGACTTACCCGTCAAATTGTTTCGTGTGTAACGCGTGTGGTACCAACGGGTCGAGGTTTTCGTACTGTTGTGCTTTGTGTGAAGTTGATCTACATGTTAATTGTGCTTTCCTCCCCCCAAAGGTATTCTGGTTCTTTTGTTCTATTTGTTTTTATATATATGAGATAGGTTCAATAGCAATAGAGATGCTAGAAAAACTTGCAATCAATAAAAAACCTGAAACATCCTAGATGTGAATATTCAAAAAGTATGTACCTGTTTACCGGAACCATACCCTGAAATATTTTCTTTTATTGTTCTTTTCATTTCAGTCAAAACAATTTATTAGTAACGTTTAGAAGATTATAAATCTAAGAATGAACTTTTTTTTATCAAGAAAGAATATTTTTTTATGATCAAACCATGTATCTTTTGAGGTATTTTATTATATAGAATGAGGAAAATAAAGGTTTATTAAGTTTGCTTTAGCTGATTTTAAAGATATAACTTAAAGAGATTAATAATGAGAACTAAAGTTCCAAACCAGAATTTTATAACTATATTTCGAGTAATTTTTTATCCAATTGTTACGGATCTTTGACATATTTATATTTCTTTATTATGAAGAGAATCTTATTTAGATATAAAAATAGATAATAAATTAAGAAATAAGAATTCGTTTCGAACAATAGATGTCTTTCACATCCAACTATAATTATATATAATGAGTTTAATCCGCTAATCCACTGAAGTTTTTAGTTTTTATATTTCTAATTTCATTCGCTAACATATTTCAAAAAAAATAGAATAGTTAAGAAATATAGCATGGAATCCCAATGGGTATACTCAATAACCACATATATACCCGATGCGTGACGAGTAATGAGTAATCGAGTATAAGACCATCCCGACAGTTCTACAATTAGGTATAATACTAGAATTACCATTACACATCCCATTGCCATCCCTAAATAGCAACTATCATTTCGGTTATTTAAGGACGATTAGCAACAAAATGCAAGTGGTTTAGCTTCTAACATTTACGCTTATGCAAATAGGTAACTCATAAAGCTCATCCACATGAGCTAGTCCTTAACCATAGCAGCCAAACCGCAGGTCACAACCAAGTCTGCAAAATGTGTAGAAAGGCGTTGGATTCGAAGCATTGGTCTTACGAGTGTCTTGTGTGCGCAAACTATGGAGTTCACACGTTATGTGCAACAAACGAGATAAAAATGGGTTTGTATCAAATGGATGATGGGTCGGATAGCGAACCTAGGGATCAGGGTGCACCGGTGGCTCAACCAGGTGGTCAGGTGGTTCAGGGGGAACTAACAGCAATGGAGGCTCTGGCTATTCTTATGGGACTCCCAAATGCTTCTGCTTATGTATAAGGTTATATATAAGTTTGTTTCATTAATTTGTATAACATAACTTGTATTAACCAAGTTTTTGAATAAATAATCATGAGTTTGGGCAGATTCACTGTATCAACATGAATTAAACTTGAGACATGTTGTAATCATGTGTAGGAATAGACAAAAAGCAAACGCGATGGGTATACCTAAAACATCCAGGATGTGTACATGAGTTAGATTATTTTTAAAAATTTCAAGAGTATGAGATGGACATGTGATTAGATGATACCGACTTGATACATGAAAAAATTAATTTTAATTTTAGTTTTTTTCCTTCCACTTGTCTAATAATATACGCTAATGATCATCCGTCTAAGGCTAAGTGTAGTGGATGGAGCCCTTGTGGGCGTTATGCGCCATGTGGCGTCCACGTCAGCATGAGGGCTCCATGACAAAAGTGGTGTAGTGGGGCTCCATGTATAACCCCCCTACCAATCATTACCTAATTATTTATTTAATCATTTTTTATATAATTTAATATTAAACATATTAAAAACTAAAATTAAAAAAAAAAACAAGACATAAAAACTAGAAGATTTTTTTAAAAAAACAACAAACTTACAATATTCTTAAAAAAAAAACATGACAATTAAAAAAAAAACTAATCATCGTCTTGAACATCATCATACGCCTCATCCTCGTCGTCATCCCCATGCTCGTCGTTGTTGGAACCATGGCCGGCGTCTTCATCGTCATCACCATCATCATCATCATCGTCATCATCATCATCATCATCATCACCATCATCATCATCATCATCATTGTTATTTTCACCGACATCCGCATATTCATGTCGATTTGACCAAGTATGCTCCACCAAGTCCGCCATTAGTGCGTTATGTTGTTCTCTAGACCGCATCTCCGCCGAATTTTGAATACGTTCTTCCATGGATGCTTCGGGCACAACAACTCGGTGTTCGGGATCGTAGTAGGAACAGATCGCCATGCCTTTTTAATGAAGTGCCATTTCTTTACCAATGTGCCGAACGTACACTCGATACCCTTTCTTGCCGCTTCTTGAACCTTTTTGAAGCGCTTTCTTTTCTCATCAATAGGATCCTTGTAGGTCTTCACCATGAAAGAATATTCTGGGTATATACCATCACCCAATAGATAACCATGTGGATAATAGTTACCGTTTGCATAAAAAGAAGCTTTGGCACCTTTACCCGATACGTAATCCTCGATGATTTCAGACCCTTGCAAGACATTGATGTCATTGTTCGAACCGGCTACCCCAAAATGTGCGTGCCAAATCCATTGATCGCACGATGCCACGACTTGAAGAATAACAGTCGGACCCTTTTGATCTCCTCGTGTGTATTGACCTTTCCATGCCGTAGGACAATTATCCCATTGCCAATGCTTGCAGTCGATACTTCCGATCATTCCCGGTAGACCATACTTCTTATCATGTCGGTCATACAGCAATTGTAGATCATTCCACGTCGGTTTTCTTAAATAACGTGGACCGTACAATATACGCATTCCTAGCACAATTTAAAAATAATATATGATGTAAAAATTAAAAAATGGTAGAACAATTTTAAAGAATAATTATATTTAACATTTAAAATAAAACTACAACAATTTAAAAAAAAAACAATAACAATTTAAAAAAATACCTTTAGCAAAGTGTTCCAACGTATCTCGTGTCGTCTTTTCCGCCATTTTTAAATATTCGTCGTTGATGTCGGTCGTTGTCCCGTACGCCAAGACACGTAATGCGGAGGTAACCTTCTGAATAGCTGTAAATCCAAGCTTCCCGCGTGCGTCACAACGTTGTTGAAAATACGGAAACTCTCGTTCAAGATCGTTTACAATACGTAAGAACATTCGTTTACTCATCCGGAAACGATTGAAGAACGTCGCAGCACTTCGGTATGTAGGTCTGGCGGAAAAATAGTCGTTCATCAAGTTCCTATTTGCCGCCTCACGATCGCGTTCAACTTGCGTTCTACGTATAACGGGACGAGGAATGGGAGGTGGTTCCATTTGCATCACGTACGAAACGATCTCGTCTTCTATCTCATCGTCGAAATCGTAGAAAATAGAAGAAGAACTTGATTGTGGAGAGCTCATTTTTTTTAAAAAAATAGAAGAATATATGTAGATGGAGAGTGTTGTGTGTAAAATATTGAAAGAATGTTGTGTGTATATATATATATGAATGGTTTAAGAAAAAAAAAAGATTCAAACTAGCCGTTCAACGGCTAGTTTTTTTGGGATAACACAAACCTCCGGCGCCATGTACAAAACGCCCACCCCCGATTTTTCTAGCATGGCGCCCCGGGGGGCGGTGAAGGGCGCTATAGGGGCGCTATGGGGCTCCATGGCGCCCCCATGAAGCCCCATTACGGACAACCTAAGTGGTTAATGTGAAACACCCAAAAACATTAAAATGACGAGGTCTTGGTTGGGTTCAAGTCCCACATGTTACAAAAAATAGGGGTTCTAAGTTGGCCAAAATGTTTTTTCTCACCTATGGTGAATTTCTTCTTAAGAGTGGTTTTCGGGTCCTGTACCCGGGGAAATGTAAAATGATCGGGTGAGCCAGTGGCTCGTTAATAACCCAAATTTGTCGTTAAAGAAAAAAGTCTAATATTATACTCCTTATTCTGTTTGTTTTGTTTAGTGGAAAATTAATTTTCTTTTAGGCTAAGTATTTAAAACTAGATTTACTATCCGCATATTATCATGGGGATAATGCGGTCACAGAAAACAATTACACAACTAAAAGTTAATGTAAAAAAACAGAAATAAAAAGAGACTGCTTAATGCCATTAAAACTAGAAGTCAAACGTTTCAATTATCGAACATATGACCTAAACGTTATGTGATACTGTGATACCCATAATACCGCCAACTACCATTAAAAATAGAACCCAAACACTTAAAGTAATGAACCTAGAACCCAAGGTTACACCATTACCATCCTATTGCTTTTGTTTGTGGTATAATATAATTGTATTATATGATTTACAATGGTTTTTTCTCTTATAACCTTTAGAGTATAATATTTTATAAAATTATAGATAGAACTTCACAACATGATTTTTTATCTATGTTTTGATGTAGTTTTTATTTAAAACTGAACTGTAAAGTACAAGTAATCGAAATACAAATGTACAATCTGATAAAACTACTTTAAGGTTTCGTTTTATTTTATTTTATTTTATTTTATTTTTATTTTAGAACATAATTGGTTAATGAGATTTTTTTAAACTTAATACAAATGTACAATCCGATAAAACTACTTTAAGGTTCGTTTTATTTTATTTTATTTTATTTTATTTTATTTTATTTTTATTTTAGAACATAATTGGTTAATGAGATTTTTTTTTAAACTTATCTTATTTAAAATATGATCATTAAGTATGTATGATATATATAATTTTTTTCCTTAATTATTTTTTTTTAAATTTAATAATTTTAAAAATAATAATTGTATTTCTAATATGAAATAATTATTTTCTTAATATAAAATTATAATAAATCATATTTCATTTTAAAAAAAGTTAGATTGGATTGGTTTGTGAATGGGAGTAAAATTCTAGGTTTAGTTGTGTTGTGTAGGTGAAAGAGTTTTTAATGAAAAGTTGGGTTGGTTTGGGTTGTGAATGGAACCTTAGAAATCCAAGCATATATATTTTTTAAAACTAACACTATACCCTACACCCAATAAATACGTATGGGACCGGGATTAGAATGGTTAGAAAAAGAAAAAAAAAGTGCTTAGAAATCCCAGCATATACTTTTTTTAAAACTAACACTATACGGCTATACCCGATACCCAATAAATACCGACGCATATGGAACTGGGATTACGAATACAATACCATACCCCTCTCATTGCCATCCCTAAACCATGTACAGCATAACAAAAACATTATCTTCAAATGTAACCTAACTTGAAATTTTTACTTTTTTGTAACAATAAAGAACACAATTAGAGTAAAACTACAGCACATTTATGCATTCCTGTATGATGACACTATATATACAAAACTTCCATTATTTTAAACTGTTACTAGATGACTGGTTCCCTTTAAAGGAAGCATGCATGAGTAGGTCACATACTTCACACTATCTAATAGAACCACCACAAATATTCTTGAAAATGACTTACCTTTTCCTCCACCACCACCACCCATCATGCCTCCGTCCATATCACCGCCATCGCCCGCCTCCCTAGGGTCAACCAGCACTGAAACCACCATTGATGAAGCCGGAGTATGTTTGTGGCGGTCTTCGTGCTTAGAGTCATGACCCGCCACTTGTTCTTTGGTGATGTTGGTGGTGGAATCTGAAAGGGGTATTGGAAGACTGTGGAGGATTCTTCTGTTCTTCACGGTGGTGATGTAGGTTGAATTGTGGCGGTTATTCGTGGAGGTGATGTTGACCATTGATGTGGCAGGAACTATGGATCCTGAAGCTGAGGCCGCAGATGTATCAAACTGAAATACTTCTGTGCACATGCCTGAACTCAACATCAGTCCTGTGTAACAAAAACAGTTTCAGATTCATATGCTTTCAAAAACATAAACCATAGTTGTCAAAAGCACACAAAAGCGTGTGCCTAGGCGCAGAAAAACGCCTTGCAGCCATCCAGGTCCTCACGAGATTTGGGGAATTCAGGCAAAACAGTAATAAATGGCCCGGAACCAACCTAAGAGCATTCACAGCCCATTCTCTATCCTTATCCCTATAATTTAACTAAAGAACCCTAGTTTTCTCTTCTTTTAATTAAATAATCTGTTTTTTACCTTTTTCATTATCTTTTCTCATTTTTTACTCATAACCACTTTGAAAAATATTAAGAAATATAGGGAATCTACATTGTTTCCTCAAATACAGGGTTGAATAGTAACTTTTTATCTCTCCTCCACTCACAATCACTCACAACCAAACCTTAAACTTAGGAATTACACTAACAAAAATTTAAAGAAAGGGCTGTGAATGCTCTAAAGGAGCCTAAAGTAGCCCTAAACAAGCTTGGAACATGTCTAAGACCCCTAAAAATGGTATCTTTATGCTAATGCGACATTCTAATCTTGGGTCCTAACTTTTTAGGCGCCTTGTGGTTACACCCAAGGCTCACCCTTTGCGCTTTGCACCTTTGACAACTATGACAAACAATCTCATTGTTATGTGTTAATGCATAAATCAGAATCGGGTGTTATTGAATTGTAATACAGATACAAGATTGAGCAATATTTACCAGAAAGACCTTCACGAAACCATTGTTGCAGTTTACCATCCGCGTGCTTTGGCTGCAAATTCTCCTTATTTGATGGAAGAGCTCTTTGATGATCACTCAAAGTTCTATACATATGAGGCTGTCTTCCATCATTCCTTTTTACAGTTTTTAAAGGGATTGCTGGAACCAAATCTAAAGCAACTGCTAAACCGGTATCTTCTGTTTTAGTAGTTCCTTGTTCTTCCCTAAATGCCATAGCTTTCTCACTTGCTAGAACCGAATATATTATCAAATCACCATCAATTTTCACAAGCTTATCATTCCTCGGTACAAAAAGAGACGCAACAAGAGGCTCACTAGCGTTACGGTTAGTTCCATTCACATGTTTATCACCCATCAACACCATCCCATTGTGTTGTTGATTGTAAAACCTATGATCATTAAGCTTACCAGGATAACCACCATCTGTTACCCCACCAAATTTCACATTCATAAATGGAACTAACCCACCAAAAAGCACAATAAACAGCAACAATCCAAGAAAGCTAATACTGGCTACCTTCTTGGTTTTGGTTTTTAATCTACCTTCAGTTTTCTTAACATCCTTTTTCGGTTTCTGCGTAGATGTAGGCTGCAATCGAGGAATTGGGACTAATGGCACCTGAGAAGAGTGAGAACCCTGTGATTTGACAACATAAGGTGGGCAAGGCATCCATGGGTATCCCATGGGCGCCATTGCAGGGTGTGGCGGGTACATTACAGCACCTCCACCACCACCAGCAACCATTTGTTGCTTCAATGTTGCGTTTTCTGCAGCAAAGTAAGCGATTCTAGCATTCAAATCCTGAATAGTTGCATGCATTGCTCTGACTTTATCCTCTAGCTCCTCAACATAGTGTTTTTTCCTCTGGCGCGAAAGCTGTGCGCTCTCACGGTTTCTGATCAGCCTCGCTTTCTTCTTCTCATCCTTTTCGTTAACTTCATTCGAGTTTTCAGTAGTTGTAGAGTTTTCGTTCGGTTTTTGGTACTTAATTGTTCTAGATTCCGTATTCACAAAACCAGAACTCTCGTTCTTCCTCTTCAACACGAATTTACTCACCGTTTCCCGCCCTATCTTCTGATCAGCAACTGAATTTCCAGAATCAGGCGACGGACAAATCAAAGCAGGTTCCGATCCCGCAGATCCGCAATTTCCCGATCCCTGAGACGAAACCGGATCCTCGTTTCGTAATTCCGACGAGAAATTCTCCAAATTCCGCACCGGAATTATAGTTTCGTCAGCGAAAAATTCACCAGATCCAGATACATCCTGCGACGGAATGTTACGAAATCCTTGACCATCCGATCCTTGATTTCCTGACAAATTACCAGACTCCGTACCAGCGGTTTCCGGATCAGACACAAAATTATTGAATTGAGGATCAGAAGGTACCAGATCAAACGGATTGGATTCATCAAACGTGGAATTGAAAAGTTCTTCGGCGTCGGAAGGATGATGTGGATCGTCGAAGGTGATACCGAAGTAATCGTAGTCGAACGAGAGGTCATCGTCGGGTAATGTGAAGTCGTCGGAGAAGATGAAGGGGCTGAGAGGTGGAACAGGGAGGGCGGATAAGGCGTCGTCGAGAGCCGTTGCGTCGGCCATAGTTAGGGTTTCGGTGAAGGTCGTCGGAGACGAATGGTCCAGAGAGATTTGTGTTTCTTTGAAGGTAAAGGAACACCTTTTCTAAGTTTTATAAGTTTTGAAGGTAATTACATAAATGCCATCTAGTTTTGGTCAAGATACAACACGTTTATTATTTAAGTTGAAAAAGTACCCATTATCCTCTTTTATTTTCTTTCTTAGTTTTTTAATATTCGACCTACATTGACGTGTTATTCGTTTTCATTATTTTTTTTCTTTATTTTCGTAGTAGGTTAGTAACCCGTGTATTATACGGGTTGAATTTAGGTTCATAATATTAAACAAAATAAAAAATAGAAAGAAAAAAAACGATTAACAGAATTAAAAATTTTGATTAACGTAAAATTCTTATAAAACAGTAAATGATAATTTAATAAACTAAAGAAATTTATTATGTTTGACAAATTGTTAATTAATTTTTTTACAAACACTCAAAGTATTTAGTAACTTTATCAAATCTATATTAATTTTATTGATTTTTTTGAAATAAAAGTTTAATTTTGGCAAAATTTGTAATAAGTCTTAATTAGTGATTTACTAAATTTGTAATTGATTGTGAGATTGACATGTGGCACTGGTGATGTGGACCATCTAAAATGAAGACATGTAACAACCATTTTAGTGCTTTATTAGGATTAAAATTTGAAATTTTGTTTGTACTTTGTAGTGAATGCCATAACGTTCGTGGAGGTCAGCGATTGATTTTTTAGTTAATCTATACAATTTAGTTGCTTTCTTGGTTTTTTTAATTCTTTCATCTAGTGGATCTTAAGATAATAACGCTTTAGTGTTTTACGACGGGCTGGGTATATGTTGATTATTATGACGTGCTTCTTTGTTCCCAGTTTCGTATCCGGAATTGTTCGTGCATTTTTTCGTTGGGTATTTTGTAGATTTTTTTACATAGCGATTTAGTTTCTATTTAATGTCATGCCATGTTAGATCCTATTAATTAACCGCTTCGTGTACCGTCAATATGCCCGCCATGAAGAGCGGGCTATAAAACCCTAGTTTAATAAATTTATAACAAAGTAGATACGATGGTGTAAATTTAACACTCTTATTTCATGTTGGGTGTGAAACCATCTTCAAAACATCTAGGTGAAGACTTAAAAGAAGACACATAATAATAAACATAATGTTAACGAAAATGGCTGAAAATAAAACATTAAAAAAATACAAAAATAACAGGAAAAGATACCTAAAATTAACAAAAACAAAAGAGATCAAAACTTAACACATTTGTTTTGTGTTGAGAAACCCATTTCTAAAACCTCACAAGTCACAACGATACCAAAAAAAAAAAGAGAAACTTAAAATAAAATAATTAAAAAACAAAAAATGTTTAAAAACAAAAGAAAACAACTAAAAACATAAAAAGACAAAAAAAAATAATAATAAAAACTGAATCAACAAAAATTGTAAAAAAAAACACTCAAAACTTAACACCTTTATTCTTGTGTTGTGAGCAAACATATTTATAAAAACCTCACAAAGATACCTAAAAAGGAACATAAAATAAAATAATAAAAAACAAAAAAGACAAAAAATAGAAATAAAATTTAAATTATGGTGAAAATATTAATCTTACATAAAGATGTAAACTTACAAATAAAACCTAAAATGTTATATGTAAAGAAATATTTGAAACAAAAAAGACAAAAAAAGAAATAAAATTTAAATTATGGTGAAAATATCAATCTTACATAAAGATGTAAACTTACAAATAAAACCTAAAATGTTATATGTAAAGAAATATTTGAAGATCTATGAATTTAAAATGTAACTTTTAATCTTTTTTATTATTTTACATAATATATAACGTCAATCATAATAAGTAATTAGAGTTTATAAATTATATTATTTTTATTATTGATATGTAAATTTTTTTTTTTTTTTTTTTTTTTTTTTTGACTAAATCCGTAATTTACTCATTAATAAACAACAAGACAAATACAAGTGGACAATCACCCCGGTGGGCAAGGGAGGCGGGCAACAAGCTGCGCCGCCAAACCTTTCTGAATAGCAAAGCTAAGCCTCGTAAAAACAATATCCCTAGCTCCAGAGGCCACCACATTACCATGCATGACCCGTTGAACTCTACTTAGAGTTTCCACGGCCTCAGAGGCGAGGCCCCCAAAAGTGTCAAAGGCAAAAGGAACAAACACGTGTTGATTTTCAATGCATGCTTTCTCGTGCTTGTTTACTTTTCCCATCGCAGCCTTAGAAGCCGCCTGCCCCACTTTGAACTCCCCAGGCCCCAATCCTACCAGAGGGGAGACCCCAGTGAGATCCAGGCAAGCATGTTTCCCCCCTATCCACCCAAAGACCAAGATGTCTGCCGGTCTAAGAGTCGATCGCCCATCAGACGGGTCCGTTAGGAAGTTGACCGGAGCTTCCTTCTTCACCGAAATCCCCGCGCGCTTAAATATGTCAAATAGAACATCCCTAACCAAATCATGTCGATATTTAAACCCCGGGAGTTCTTTGCAATGGACAGCATGTTCCCCAAACGAATCCAAACAAGCCTTACGACAAACGGGGCACCTCTCGTCTGACGGGAAAATGGGAATCATGAGGCGGTATTTAAGAATGGCACGATATTCCACCGGGGACATGTGCTGGCCTAACCCATCGATAGGGATAACCCGGAGAAAATCTTGGGCATGTGGCGCTTGTAAACATCCGAACACGGCTTTTTGTCTTACGGTCATGTCAAACTTCACTTCCATCTCTTGCATGATTTTACCAAAAAGGGCACTCGCCAAAACTTTTTGGGCTTTAGGGGGGGCGGTGTCCTTGTCAGTGAACCCGCTTAAGTCAAAGTCTGGAGTGACATCCCGAAGACGGTCCAACGCGCCCGCATACTCCGCGTCCATGCCATATATCCCACTTTCCCTCAAAATATGATCTTGAAGCACCCAAGATTGCGCCCTTGATGCCACAAAGGCAAACGAGGAAGCCTCCACCGCAGAATATAATCCAAGCCCCCCACACCTGATGGGTAATGAGGCAAGCCGCCATTGGAGATCCCCAAAGAAGGCCCCCCCACAAACCACCAAATTCTCGATAGCCGAGCGCAGTTCTTTATCAAAAAAGGAGGCAACCCCTAACATGTGTAAAGGGGGACATGTCCTTAACCCAAAGAAAAGTTTGGCTATACCCATACACGAGCGCAACAGAAGAAGTTCACTCTGCGGATCCCCCAGCTTGGGGAGGAGGCGGATCAGATCAACAGCGTTGGAAACTCTTTTCGTAGCCAACCTTTGGATGAAATCAGCATTCCGACTAACCGCTCCCCCTAAGAGTTTCACCCCTAGGCCAGGCCGGCCAATGTTCTCTGGGAAGAGACCCGCGCGAGGTTTCCTACCGTCACAAGAAGGCCAAAAGAGCTCAGTCTTTCCAATGTTGAGCACAAGCCCCAAGGAAGGCCCCCTATCTTTGATGATATCCAGTACTTTGGCAACCTCCCCAACATCCCCAATAACAGTACCATCATCGAGGTACCAAGCATGAAGGAGAAGTTTGCAATTGTCCCTGATCTGGTGAACCAGGGGGTGCAAAACAAGTGCGAAGAGGAGAGGCCCCAAAGGATCACCTTGTTGAACCCCCGTAGCGGACCAGATATGATTATCCCCGAGATACAGTCTAGCAGGTTGCCCATATAAAAACTCAACCCAGGGCGAAATAGAAGGGCACCTCACCCTGACCTCATGAAGCAAAGATGATCTGTCAACCAGGTTAAAGGCATTAGAAAAATCAACGGTAAGCATGGCCAGGGACCCATCCCCGTGACGATCTCCTAAAACACGGTTAACACTGTGCAAAATGGCCTCCGCCCCTCCCGACACACCAACCCCGAATTGAAAATCAAAGAGGTACTGCGCCATAACCTTACCAACCCCTTTCATAGCAACCTTGGAAACCAGACGTCTCCAAATAGTACCAACCGCAATTGGGCGGATCCCATTATCGGGTTTTAAAAGCGGTGTAAGGGGAGCAGAAGCAACAAACTCTGCCAGGCAACCCGGGCATCTCCCCCCAAGCCACAAATTAACCACCGAAGTAATGGCCTCGAGAAGGTCGTTGGCAATGGCGGAGCCCTCCCCACACAGGGCATCAAGAATGTGTTGCGCCCTCAGGCCATCCCTCCCACACGATGTCCCTTTAGGAAACGATTTAATGCACCCCATAACACAATCAACATTCGTCACCATGGGGGGCTCTGAATAGGCAACGGTCGGCAAGGATGGAGGCGGCATGTGGGGATGCTTGGCCTCAAGGGCGAGCGTGGTATCTCCATTATAAGGCGCAACACCGGACGAACAAAGCACTTTCACCGCCGCAGTGAAGTGGCCATCCGCAATCTTCCGAAGACACTGCTTGATGTTCGTGCTAGCAGATGTGTCTTTATCAGAACCACCACGCTGCTGACCACCGCCCCCCTCCATAGAGCAGTCGAAAATCATTCCGTGTAATATACGGATTTTTAACCTTGTATAAAATAAGCGGTGGTGGTAAACGAGCACCCAAATGTTTTTTTTTAGTGTCTTCCTTTTCACCTTACAGAAAGAAAGAGACACGTGGAAGGAAGAGTGGAAAGAGTAGTTAATCTCAATAATAAAGTTATCATTATTTCCATTTGTTTTTAAGGGTAAAGATCATGTGAAAACTCCTCCTTAGCCTAAAAACCTAAAAACCACTTAAATGAAGGTCAATAAAGTAATTTAACTTTTAATATTCAATATTATCACTACCACACCCCCCCCCCCTCATATTTCATATATTTATAACACCCCCCCTTGTGTTGCATATATTAAACATAAATATGTTGCATATATATAACTCCCCTCACCCTACCCCCACCCCACCCCCACCCCGTGTTGCATATATGCAACATAATTATATTGCATATATATAATCCCTAACCCCCTCACCCCCACCCCGTGTTGCATATATGCAACATAATTATGCAACATAATTATATTGCCTATATATAACCCTTAACCCGCAACCCCCCCCCCCCCCCCTCGTGTTGCATAAATGCAACATAATTATATTGCATATACATAACCCCTAACTCGAACTCACCTACCCACCCACCCCCACCCCGTGTTGCATATATGCAACATAATTATATTGCATATATATAACCCCTAACCCGCACCCCAGCCACCGACCCACCCCACCCCACCCCCGTGTTGCATATATGCAACATAATTATATTGTATATATATAACCCCTAAGCCCCACCCACCCACCCACCCCCGTGTTGCATATATGCAACATAAGTGTGTTGCGTATATACACCCCTCAACCTGCACCCCACCACCCCCATCCTCATGTGTGACATATATGCAACATAATTATATTGCATATATATAACCCTAAACCCCCTCCCCCTCCTGTGTTGCATATATACAACTCCCACTTACCCCCACCCTCGTGTTGCATGGGTTTTGCATACATGTAACACCCTTGTGTTGCACTTATACAACCCTCAGTCCCCTTACAATATATAATGCATATACGCAACATCAATAAAAAATAAAACCATGTTTCTGCTTATGTTGCACATATGCAACATGTCTATGATGCATATATGCAACATGTCTATGATGCATATATACAACATGTCTATGATGCATATATGCAACATGTCCTTGATCATAGTTTTACCAATCATGATGTTTTAATGCAATATATATACTATGTTGCATACATGAAATATGTTATATATTGCATATATGCAACATTAAATAAAAAAATATTTCTACTTATGTTGCACATATGCAACATGTACTTGTTTATAGTTTTAAATATTATAATATTCTAATGCAATATACTAGATTGAATCGTTTCTCAATTTCGATAACAGCTGTATGCTCAATTTAGAGATTTATCGAGATTTGGAAGAGTTATGGTACTTTGTAGCTATGGATTAAAAGAGAGTTTGTCTTGTTGTAACTTGAAATCTTTCAGTACAACTTTCTTAATAAATGTATTATCACCGGCACTCAAGTTACTTTTTTTTTGAAGCAGCAAATCATTAATACCAATCAGGACTAGCAAGAAGCTAGTCAAACAACAATACAATCGGTTAAAAAAATGAAATACAATACATACATGATACACCAGAAAATAACCATTCTGACCAAAACATAATCCCGTTCTTTTTCACTTCCAACAGCAAGCTTCAGCAAACCAAAAAACAATTACATCCACAACATCAAACTAATTTTTCTCCCTTCTCTTTTTAAAAATCACTTATCTGCACCCCGCCTCGAGCATCTTTTACAGCAATCAAATCATCCCCTGGGCCCCATATCCTCACAAAAAATTTACCCTCTCTACAACCCATTACATCGCACCTTGTATCGAACTTACCTCTGCAACCCCAAACACACCCATTCAGGCCATAGGAATACATCCTTTTCCACTACCCAGACCACACCCTATTCGGAATGTGCATATCTCCATCCCGCCCAATCGTATCCTGCCCCCATCACTTAACAAAATACAGTCGGCCTCCCGGTTTTTGTAACCAAAAGCAGCCCATGTCAGCCCCTTCCTTCCTATCATCCTTCCTAATATAACATCTCTAACCCACACAAGACCCTAGGAGAACCCATCATCCTCAGTTCCTATCCATTCACCCCCATAATATCTAACCCAAAACCAATTCCACCAAAACAAACCCCATCTAGGATCTAACCTGATATAGTTCCACGTTGACCACCAACAATTATCACCAATGCACAACATCCATCCTAACACACACACTAATGTAGAAAATTAAAATCAATTGTAGGCGATGGTAATTGACTATCATCTGCAATAAAATTTATAGTAAATCAGACAATTATGCATCAATATTTGCTGAAGTTGAACAGAACGGTCAGAACCATTTTATTGAAATTTTCTAACAAGGAAGATATGATATCAAATGGATAATGGAATCAACAACAAATTCTGATGTGTTATCCTTTCGCATGTCTCGATCAGTGTTTCACTTGTGTTTGATTCCATTATTTCGTATCATGTGTTTGTTTGTGCGCAGTGCGCATATCTCTGTTCTTAGGAACGATACGCTTTTGCTTATAAAAGTAAAACCTAGACTCGATTCGAGTGTTAAAATAGATCTGTGGAGTGGTAAATTTTATGATGAATATCGATTTTAAGTAGAAAAAAAATGACGATTCTCAACTTCTTGTAGATTTTGAAATTAAATCCTAGACTCAAATCGAGTTTCAAAATAAACATGTGTACCTGATATTGAGCGATCAGGAAGCGTGAAGAAGACGGAGTGAAGACGTTGAAGAAGAGCAGGTTAGCTTATTGAGTGATCAGGAAGCGTGAAGAAGATGAGGAGAGTGAAGGCGGCGTCGAAGAAAAGCAACGTATAATAATATCTTTAAATTAGTTTTAGGGGTTTTTAGGTTTTTAGGATAAGGGGGGTTTTTAAGTGAACTCAACCCTTGTTTTTAATGCCTCTTGTTGTCGATCAAAAGTTAAGTAATTACATATTGAAGTTATTTTATGCATTTGTGTTTGTATATTGTATAGATTTTGTTGTTGTTTGCATTTGCATAGTTCCACAACAAAAGATAACATCACTTGTTGCCATTACTTAGCTCTATTATGAAAACACAACAAAAGATTGTTTATACAAAAAATATTAAAAATGACATGGATATTAGTAAATACTTACATGGAGGAAAGGATTACACATTGAAGGAATCTACTATAGCTTTCAAGGTTTTTTTGGATGTGGGCCATTGTTTATCATTGGCACTAGCAACAAATAAAATCACAGTATTTCCCTTTGCTGTAGCCTTTGCAATGTTGTGTGAACCAGTTAATGCAAAGGGAGTCTCTAAAACATACCTGTAGTACTGCACAATAAATTTAGAAAAAAACAAAAGGTCAAAACCAAATATATCACTTAGGATGTGCTTATATATGGGTCACATGATCATTAGTTTTTTTTATAGATGTGTTGATAAAAGTTAATCAGTTTAGCATTTAAGCAGTATTCCATCGGTTTTGAAGTAATGATGCGCCTTTCTGGAACTAAAAACCGCAATGTTATGGTGATTGTGCTTAGAAATTTAGGACTTTTTACATCCTTGCAATAACATCATAAAGTTAAAACCTTGACCCTAGATTATTCTTTTTAAGGTGCCCAAGGGGACAACTTAATGGTAAATGGTGTGCTACCCATCCAAAATCCAAAAGGTTGTGGGTTCAAATGAAGTGGATTTATCCTAGAAAATCTAGTTGTTGCTGTTTAAAAAAGGATATTTTTTTTAAGAATCCTAATCATCCCTTAGCAATACTTTTAAGTATATTCTCTTATTAGTGAACTTCCTCATAGAGCAACAAACTTATCCTTGAAAGGAAGTTTAAAAACACCCTCTTCCTTCCAATGATAAAATTTAAGTTTGTTGCTTTATGAGGAAGCATGAGAGGAAGTTTACTCATTAGGAATCTACTTAAAACTAATGTTAAGGCGTAAGGAATGATTAGGCAATTTAGGCTTCTTAAAAGGGACAATGTGGTTCAAGTCGAAATTGTTTAAAATATGAAAGATAAATAATGATCAAAGAGATGAGTTTATAAGTCGATACCGTTTGGTCTCCAATCTTTTCAATTGATGTTTCAAGTAGTTCCTCATCCAAATCAAGAGTATTTCCTGTAACAAACGGGCCAAGAGACCCAATAATCTTTTCCGGGCTCCCAATATCTTCAAGTGTTGCATTAGGTTTATTGGTCAAGCGTATTAAAGGCGAAGCCACAACTTGAACTTTCCCTTGCTTTTCATCCTCAAATTTCACCTCTATCCAAGGCTCTGCACACTTTGGTTGGCAGTAATTTCCAGATAATATGTTAGCAATTCGCAATTGCTTCCATGTTGGTGGAAGAACAAACTGATATGGCTGCACATTTCCTGCAAGCAACTACAATCAACATTTTACTATAATAACAAATGCAGCAACTACAATAAAAAATAAAAAATAAAGATTCTAACATCAATAGAGCTGTAGTTAGGGATGCAAAAGAATGATGTATGCTCATCAGCTACTCATCAAAAACTCAACTTGAGCCGAGCTTAACGAGCTCGAGATCATATTCTAGCTCATTTAATAAACAAGCTCGAGCTCATATATAGCTCATTAATTATAAAATATACAACATTTAATTATAAAACTATATAAATAAAGAAATTAAACAACAAACGAGTCACGCCTAGCTCGAGATCTCTTCGTTCTAAATGAGCCAGAGCTCCAGCTTAGGTGACCTGAGCTCAGGCTCGCCGCGGCTCTTTTAGACCTCTAATTATAGTAACTATGTTTAACACACTAATTTGTTCCCAAAATAGCCAGCATTTCACTTTCTATGTGTCAAATTATGTTTGAAGGCAAAATTACATACATATTAATAATAAGGAAAATTGAATTTTAATAATCTCAAACTTTTAATTATTGGCCAGCAATAATCTCACATTTAAATATCCTTGTCACCAGTCTCAACTCAACTTTCAACCTTATTATTTTTGTTGGACCTCAGTTATTTTTTTTAACTCCGTTAAACATCTTATGACGTGACATATGACATGTAATACATTTTTAAATGTCTTCATCTCATCTGGCAATTGATATCCCTTATTAGATGTTCAACAGAGTTAAAAAAAAAAATAAACTAAGGTTAAGATTATTATAATCCAATTTTCCTATTAATAACTTCAACGGTGTGAATCTTACAAATGATCTTCGATCCACCTCAATGCCCTTAACAAACTAACAATAACGGCCGCAAAAGATCGATCACTACTAGAATTACCAGAACCGAAACATTTCGGAGATGTTAAACAGAAACAAATTCACTCAGATTGAGATCAAATTAGGTCAAAATCACAAACGGAAATTGAAAATTTACCTGCACGAAGAGCGGGAGTATCCTTGGAAGAGGCTTGAAACAGGACGAAATTAGGATCAGAACCTGACTGCGGGAGATATGAGCCGACCTCCACCTCTTTGGCGAGTGATGGCGGAGGCGAATGCAATGGGATTAGGGTTGTTAGTGGTAGTAATACAGTGGATCCTTTGAGGAATTGTCTTCTGGAAGAAGAAGAGGATTGAAGGAAGAATGGAGAATCGGAGGATTTAGTTCTGGTGGAAGAAAGTGGTTTTGAAGAGGAGAAAATGGAGGATAGGGATGAAACAGAAGCGGAAGCCATGGATGAAGTGGAGGGAGGGAGGGAGAGAGAAAGGTTGTTTTGTCCCCGCTTTAATCCCATTTTGGATGAGGATTTGTTTTGGACCGTTCATAGAGTTGGGAAAAAAAAACCGGTTGTAGAACCGGTTTCATAAAAATAATCCAAACCGGTTATAAGAGAAACCGGTTTGGTTTTCACCCGGCCCGCTAGTTGTAGACCGGTTAGAGTATTCGAAGCCAGCAACCGGTTAAGGAACTTGTTATAAGAACCGGTTAGAGGAACCAATTTAAAAAACCGGTTAGGAACCGGTTAGGAGCGCTGAACGTATACAATGACAGCCGTTAATCCAAACGTTGGGGTCTTTTTTGGCTTTTTTTTTTTGTATTTTTACATCTTTTCACCCACTAACCTCCTATAAATATTAGATGGGTGTTTTGGTTGATTCACCCACTTATCTCTACTCTCTCAAACCTCTAAAACTCTATTTAGTAGCAGGGACGCAGGTTAGAGAGGGCCCACCGGGGTCCCGGCCCGGGCCGTTTTTCACTCAAAAGTAGGGATTTATACCCGTCCAGTCCAAAAAAAAATTGTATATATATTCAGGCCCTATCCAATTTTTAATCAAAAATTTTTTTATACTAAGTCGGCTCAACTCTAATTTACAAACCAAAATTTTATTTAGTAAAGTTATAAAAGTTACGATCGTTATTTGTTTGAAACCTCAATTACATAAAAGATATGAGTTATATTGTATACAGTTTAATAGTTAAGGGGGCCAAATGTAATTATGTAAATAAGAGAACTAAAAAAAAGGGATATTATTGTTGTTTCTCTTCAGTCGACGCACAGACAAAAAAAGGGGGGGTCGAACTCTTCACGCTGTTGCGCTTCTTCTGCCATTTTATCACCGTCGGCGACTCGCCGGAAAAGACCACATCAAGCCGGCCGCGGCCCTACTAGCCATTTAAACGTTTGTCATCCGACCCGATATCCGACCCGAACATATAAACCAAGTTCAAAACCTAGCGACAACCTAAATTTTTTTTGACCCTTAAGTTTCGGCCCAGGCTATTTTTCCGGTCAAGCTTCGCCACTGTTTAGTAGTATACGATATAGTAAAACAACTTAATTGAGTTTCCTTCCAAAGCAGACTACATGTTATGGATCGAGCCACAACCAAATATGACATCACTAGTTTTGGCCATATCATGATTTCCACATTAAGATGTTCAAGAAAAGACATAAAACTTATTATCAAAACTTTATTTTACTCTAAAGGTACATGCAACCTAAAGAGAATTATTCGATAAGATCGAGTCGTGACATCCATTTTTCTATGATAAACGTAGAACTACATCTTCATCATCAAGTTTAGCGATGAGATCTTTTGTGACTGTTGTGCAATTATAGTAGCAGTTGAGGGGCTTTCCTCCAACACAACTTGGTAGCCATCACACCAATTATCCATTCCTTCTGCCATGACTTGCCAAAAGGTTGTACCCGAACATGACCCGTCACTTCGTGCACTTTCGTACGCCATGTTGAATATGTTTTCGAAGTAATCATCCCTCGCTTTAACATTGTAACCTGTAGACCATGAGGACTTGCCAAATTCCGAAATCAGTAATGGTTTTTTCAGGATGGATTTACAATCCTCAATATGGGATTTAATCCATTTTTCTACGAACTTAGCTTGAGCTTCATCGCTTCCTCCCGAAACCCTATGTCACAAGGGAAATAAGAATATGTTAATCAATGGAAAAATGGATTCAAATAATCCCAACGATTCCCTATGGGTAGACAATAACCCCACCAATTTTTTTATAATAGAACAATCTTATCCTTATACCATATTATATTTAATAATCTTTCCGTTAAATCCCACTAACCGCCGTTGAATCCATTCAAAACCTAATTCTTTTAACCCAAAAATTGACCCTCGATTCGTGGATTTTGCAACAATAAGATGGAGCTTTTACTGAAGGCTAAAGACCGAACACAATGATACAAGAATGACCTCAAAAATGTCAACATACACTAACGGCGTTAACAGGATTAAACGGAAAGATTATTTTTAAAAAATAGGGTATAAAGATAAGATTGATCTATTACAAAAAAAATTGGTGGGAGTATTGTCACCTATTAGACAATAGTTAAGATTATTTAAATCAATTTTTCATTCGATAAAATTCGATAAAATGATGTAAACGTTATGTTGATACATCAAATACCATTGATCAGGATAGAGGTGGATTGTAGCGAAATCGATATTGTTGATTGTGTTGTTTGAAATGAAGTCAGTCCCAACTTCATAGCCTGGATTGTTTTGTTTCTTATCAGGCATAGACTCTCCATAAAACCCTTCAAGCCCAATTTCAAGAAGATGATTCTTGTCGATGGATTTGATTTCAGCTGACATTTCTACTATCCATTCCTACAAGAATAAGACATGTTTTTGTTTATGAGCCATCATATACGTTGGGCTTTTGTAAATCTGAACCAAAAGTAAGGTTTGTTTGCATCTATCTAACTAAACTATTGAAGAGTACAACAATATTTCCTTGATCTTCTTAATTTGAAGGCTAAATATCATGTTATGTTTATAGTCGGAGTTTCACTATAGACCTTCAAAAAAGCGTAGACATGTTGACCCCGTATTTCGCATACGAAATTATTTATTTTCTATTTTCATATCTAAAATATAATAATTTCACATGCGAAATAGAGAGTCTATGGATCTACATTTTTTAGGGGTTCTACAATGAACATCCCCCTATGTTCATATATGACATAGGTTAGAGGTTTGTAACATCTGACCCCTTATACCACCAATATTTTGTCTGATTTGTTCATAAAGAGGTCACGGATTTGCTTTTAGTTGCCCGAGTGAAAACTTCCCAGCAGAAAGGTCACCCATCACTGGATTGTCACGCGAGCATGTTTAATTGTGTAGTTTCTTCTAATTAACAGTTAATGCGCCCAAAATGTTCTGATAATATTTAAGGCAGGGCATTCGTTATGAACCATGATTCTCTGTTCACGACCGATGTGGAATTTGCCTAGGGTATTATAAGGTTAGCTAGAGAATAATTAACAAAGAACCTCGAACATCTTTCCAGACAGATCAGATTGACATCGAGGTTCGTTCATCATTTCCCATGCAAAGATGGTAGGATCGTCCTTATATGCAACACCCGTTATTGAGTTGAGTCTTGTAAGAATGTTCTGCAAGTTGAACAATTTTTTTCAACATTATGGTCAAATTCATTTGTTGCATAAAAATATTGTGATATATAGAAAACTAGTATATATATGTTTCTAGAGCATATAACCACACCTTAACGTGATTCTTGTAATATCCTTTAACCACATCGTTACAGAAGAATTCATCATCGTTATCCAAGTATTGGCCTCCATGATCCTTAGCCCATTGAACATATTGCTTTTTACCTCCAAAATCATCGCAATTATTCACCAAGCTAAGAATTAAGTGAAGCTTATATTTTTTGGCTTCTGATATCACAAAATCTAGTGCCTGAAATAAAAAAGGTTTAGATGACAATCACACACAACATATAACATAATATGACTGATATACCCTTTGGTCAACAAGCTTGGTCAACATACATGTCTGTAAAATGACTGATATACCCTTTGGGTTAACATAAAATTCTAACCCGGTTAGTTAAAAGGACTCAAATAGCTAAGAAATACAAACGTCAGAGTGCGAAATGCAAATTTTTAAACTTTTGAACTCAAATGGCAAAAGCCATCAAACCCCAGGGACACAAACTGTAATTAACTCTAAATCATATATAAACATTTTAAAGATGTACAAATGAAATATAACCTTAAACATGTCCTCATTGTAAACTCCAGGAGAGATTTGTAGGGGCTTGCTACAACCATCACTAAAACCCCAAGTCCTCACAATATTCATCCCTATTTTCGAAGCTTGTTGAAAAACATCCGAGACCTTCGTTTTTGTAGACGGATCACAAGCCATACACATTAACCAGTAGGCGTTAAATCCGTTAAAGTACATCGGCTTTCCATCAACCACAAACTGATGTGCACTTATCTCCACAAAAGTGCCATTAACGATAGACGGCAGGTAACTTGCAGCCTGGCAATCCTCATCGAGAACATAACTTCCTGACATGATTTGCATCTCTAATCGATTAGTGGATCGAATGTGGTGTGTTCATTTCGGTGTCGAGAATCATCGGTATTTATACAATTGAAAAATGGATCAATGCTACATCATCATTTATAAGTGTTTGTGTAACTCAAGAACGCCCATGCATGGCTCCATACATTTTGTTGCATGAAACAAACTAACAATTTTAACTCTAAATGGAATATAGGATATGTAACACATCATCAAATATTTCTGTTGTTGTTAATTACAAAAATATAGTGTTATTTGAAAAAACTTGTCCTAAAGATGACATAGAGGATAACTTATATAAAAATTGGTATTGAATACTTTCTATATATAGTAAAACAACTAGCTAGAATTAGTTTCCTTTGACATGACTCACGATGTGCTACAGGAAAAAAATTTGAACCGAACTAATCGAAGCCAAATCGTAACCAACACTTGATTTTATGTGTTCGTAAAATGTAAAAACCAAAAATAATAATAATAATAATAATAATAATTAAAAAAAATCCAAACCAAGCCCGTAAAAATCGAATCCTTTTTATCTTGAATGTAAGTTGAATAATTTGTAAGAAATTAATAAATAAAGGCGTAAACTACAATTTACGTTGATGGTGTTTGCCTAACAAAGTATGTTACGTATCTAAAGTTTAAAAATTGCCATTTATGTCTCTGTGGTGTGCACAATTACACTTTTATGTCCCTATTTAGACGGGACATTAACATATCTGTTAAGGAAGCCCCATGTGTACATCACATGAGGAGCAAAATTAATATTTCACCTTAAAACTTGTTAAAAATTGTAGTTTACTCCCTATGGTTTGCCCAAAGATATAGGTTACGCCCCTAAGGTTTTGATACACATCAGTTTTCGTCTAACATCATCTTAGTCGTCTCTCTCCCTATCACCACTACCCCTCTTCGTCGCTCATCACCCATTATAAATAGAACTCATAAATTGACTGACCTCACTTACTGTCATCGTCACCTTCGTCACTATTCCACCTCACACCCCAACATGATTGTTGTCGTCATTGTCGTCGTTCCACTTCATATCCGGTGTATTCTTCGTCATCTTCATATGCGACATAGTTGTCATCCAAGGGCATGCACGTACAGCCAGTGGAGGATTTGCAGGTACATCCAGTGGTGGGTTTTATGGTCTGAGAACTGGAGGATAGTTTGTAGATACATACGGTGGTGAGATTTTTTTTTGTTTTTTGTTTAGCAACTGGTGGAGTTGTTGGAACTGAGAAAATCTTACGTAGGCTAGTCATCCTATCGTTTTTTAAGTCTAAAGAATTCAATGTTTAACACAATATATAGATGTTAGCAAAGATTGGATCATAATTTTGAACATACGAACGTAAGAAATTACAGTTATTGAAGTAATAAAAAAAGGTATTTCATGCAGGGATATAAAGTGTTAAACTTAAGGGTGGTGGGCTGCAATGGCATGCATGGTGACTGATAGGATGGTTTATAATTTTCATGCATGGACTTATTATATGTTAAACTTATTAACCGGTAAAACACAAAGACGTAAAATATATTTCGATGCATGTAATCCGTATATATAATTTTCATGCAGGACTTATAATGGGTTGGTGGCTCAGATGCTAGTCCTAATCGATGCATGTAATCCGTATATATATTTCGCGATCCTTTCTCTTTAGGTTTAACTAGGTGTGTCACTAACTTGGACAAATCCTCAAATCTTTGTGAGATAGCCTTGATGATCATATCCCACCATCATTAAATTATGGAACTCGCCTTCCAATTTCTCTACCTCGTGTGGGGGACAATACTTTCGCCTCAACAAACCTCTAAATACCCTCCAATCCATCTTATTCACCATTGCTTGCGTCTTGGTTTTAACAATGTGGTTCCACCAGGTTAGCGCTTCGTCCCTAAAAGAATGTGCGGCGAATCTAATGCGGTCTTGTAACACCCGTATACAATTTGATGCCAAACAAAGTCATTATTTTATAAAAAATTCGGTCCCAGAAATTTTTTGTACAAAACATATGATTTAATAATCATAAACACCATCATTGTGGTTTATATTTACAAATTATACCCACCAAGTTTGACATCCAAGTGTTGTTCCATAAACTTTACATAAATTTATTACACCAAAAAGGGGATCGGTTTGTTCAATCTTCATGTGATCGGTCCATCTTGCACTTGTTGAGCATCCCTTCGAGCCTTCGCCTTACCTGCAACATACTCACTTTCAATAGTGAGTTTCTATTGCATATTCATATGTTATACCATCAATAATGAAGAAAAACAATAAAAATTTGATTTTCATTATGGGGCGTACCGCCTAGAATGAATCATTTCTGGGCGGTACGCGGTGGGTCATTTTGACAGAATTTTAGCCAATTTCGGCCAATTCCATACTTAGCCAAATTTTGGTTTCCTTTCCCCTGTTTTCTACCAGATTTCACCAAATGGTTTTCCATTATTTTTCAAGTGTTTTAACACTCACAAAACACTTTTAAAACATGTTTACATGCATATGAACATACCTCAACTAAATCAAATTCATGTTTTGCTCTAACGGGTTCAATCGACCCGTTTGACCCGTTAGGACACCCATTACCTTATGGCTAATGCTTTGCCCCAACGTGCAAGATGATCTTACCATAACCCATTGGCATACATCATAGATCATTCTATTCCATATGTCAAATACATGCTCTTGACCTGTAAGGATTCTATGCACTTCGCGTGCTTGTTACAATTGGAAATAATATCATTTTATAAAGGATTATGATCCTAAAACTCATGTGACAACCTATTTAAGCATCAATTAACTTTTAGGGAGTCACTATCTAATTCATTCAACCAATTTGGGTTATTGTACCCGTTTGACCCGTTAAGGGATTTCTTGTGACAACCATCAAAGGTTATCACTCTACATAACATTGGTTCACTAAACCATTCTAGTTGATGTCCAAATGATCCTTGTACCATTCTTTGACCCGTTAAGACGGGTCCTTGCCTTTGGTTTACCCCAAATGCCTAACTTGACCACATATAAGCCTTGGAATCTATGGTTCTATAACCGTTTACGATTCCTTTTCTCTAGTTACTTGGCATAGACTCTATAAGCCAATTTCCGCCATTGTAACTTTCTTTCGTTAATTGATTCATCCGAATCTTTTATATGGTCAAGTTTGTCATTGGAGAACCTCTTGGCCTTGGGCTTCACGGTTCCTAGAACCATTCGTCACCCATTTACACAATTCATAGTTTATTCTTTTAAATTGTAAATACGCATTTACTTAATTACTTCATGTAACATAAATAATGTTACACATGCATTTGGTTCCTACAAACCATTATCGATCAATTACTCATTTAGCCATTATTATGGTCTCTATGAATCAATTAGTAAGTTTTATTCTTCGACCCATTACGATGAATCCTTCCGATTCGTTCGACCCGTTTAACCCATTAGCATGAATCCTACAATTCATTTACCGCTAATGACATACATTCTTATAGCCATGGTTCCTATGAACCATTTAATTATGCATTGTTCTTTGACTCATTACCTTCTTAGAGCTCAACTCTAATTATTTAACTTTGTAATTATACGCAATTCAACAACTTTCCTCGTAGGGAAAGTTTATCACATTTCATAAGATCATGCATTCTATATCTTTAATGCAAATATGAGTCATTAACCAAATATGTAACATAGCATAGATGTTACCTCGAGAGCTTTAATCATTCCTACCCGGTTTCCGTTTGCTCCTTCCACTTGGTTACCTACTAATTTTATCAACCATATTAGGTTTATAACACAAATTATCAATATATAAGCAATTCAACTTGTTCACTATTACTAGCATTTTAGAAACATAATTTCTTGTGCAACATTTTCAGCAATGCTGCAGTAACAGTCCATTTTGACCATTTTATAAATTTTTACAGCATTCCATGTTCAAACATGGAACGTAGTAGACTGAAATACCTTTCCAGGCATATAAGGCACACCTTCTAACGATGCTCCTATGATTTTATACAATTTTTACAAAAACAGGATAGCAACTATATTTATTCCAAACAGCATGCTGAGTAACCTGCATAGCTGTGGAAATCATTATTTTTGACCCACTTAATGACTGAATCAGCTTCAGATTTATAAAAATGAGTTGAAGTAGGTTCATAGACCTTTCCAACCATATATGGTACACCTTCTAACGATTTTTCTATGATTTTATAAGATTTTTCTAAAAACAGGACAACAACTATAATTATTTCCAAACAGCTTGCTGGAAAATTAAATGGCCATGTTGGTGTGTCGTTTTGACCCATTATAAGTCAGAATCAGCTTCTAGTGTTCAAACACGAAACATAGTATTCACAACAAGCTTTTCGACCGTATATCATACATCCCAAACGGACATTCGAGTGATCTTATACAACACTTTCAAAACAGCCCCATAACTAGATTTTCATCATTTTTATGGTTTTATATCATTCCATTTAACACGTTATGTAAGCATGAATTTCACATTAGTCCCTACTCACATCTTTGGCACTTAATTTGTTTAATACATTAAGGCCTCATGTTTAGCATTCGTAAACATCCATTTGCTAATCACTAGCTCATTTGGACATTTCATCGAGCACTTGGTGTGCATCAACATGATATCATCATTTCAACCTACTTTGATTTAGGTTTAATTCCCATAACTTGCATATCAAGGTTTTACAACAATGTTTCACCTTACCGTGCATCAATTAACTCATACGAGTAAACAAACACACACAATTTCAGCAATTAACAACATGGAAATCCAAAACCTTAACCCCATGGCTTAAAATTCGTAGCCTAGAATTCACCCCACCAAAACTTGATGTTTTGGTCACAATTTCAAGCATTTATGTGTCTATATCATGGGCATATCATTATATAATCATCACAACACTAAATCACAGCTTTAAGGCATCCAATTTGGTCAAATTTTCGGACCCTAAGCATGCATGGAGATGGGGTTTACTTACTTGATTCAAAGATGGGTTTAGATGCTAGCAAACACTTCCAATTTCTGTGTTGATGCACCAAAATCGCAGCTTAACACCTTGAATTGCAGAATTTGAGGTTTGCTAGGGCTTGGAGGGTGGATGTCGAACTCCAGGGGAGAATTACGATCCCCCTCCTTTCCCTTTTCTTTTTATTTATGACACATTTAATAAATATACAAAACAAATTGGAAGTGAATAGTTAAGAATTTGTTTCTTATAGATTGACCACGGGTTTATTTGCAATTGACAATTTTAGTCCTTCTAGAGAGGTTTTTTAAGTTTAGTGGTTTTCTCATTCTCCCCTATTTCTTATTTGGGTGAGGCGGTGCTTTCTCTCTCTACTCCACTGCTCAGTCTCTCTCTACTCCACCGCTCAGGCGCTCTCTCTCTAAACATTCATCGGATTCTCTCGCCACAGAGAGCGATATGCCCTTGCCAACGGCCGATTTTGCATGTACTGACGTTTATACAACGTCGGCAGTCGGCTTTCTGCTCTCTGGCGACGTAGAACCGCCGTAGTTTCTCCGTCACGACGCCGAACCATCGCCGGAGCACGGTTCATGACGGCGCGATTGTGACGTTGAAGAGACGACGGTCATCGGGAGATCCTTACCGTTACCGATTTTTGGTCAAAGAGAGCCTTAGGGCGATGACGATGGAAAGTTGAAACCCTTTCGCGGTGGCGGCAGAGGCGCTCGGCGGCGGTGTGGCGCCTTGGCGCAGCCGCTAGCCGTTTTTTGGTCCGCTTGGACATCCAAGCCTTACGGTTTTTGTGTTTTGGCTCCGATTCCGGCAAGGGCAGGCCGCCGACGGCGGCTTACCCGTCGGACGTAGAAGTGACGTTGACGGCGGTGGCGATTTAGGGTTTTTCGGTGATGCATGCTATTGTATCCTGCCGTATATTAATTTTGGAGAATCTGTGGCTAGCCACTAATTTGGGTGAAATTGTCGGTGACTTCTTAGATTTAATCTCTGATTTGTTTGCTCTTTTGGTTTTGACGAACCTTTTGGTATAATCTTTGATGGCAGTTCGGCGCCTGTGATTTTTTTTACATTTGAAGTTACAGGGATGATGATGGGAGTTTGATGATGGTTTTTGCCAATGAATTTGTCCAGTTTGTTGCCTGAAATTGAGTTGCTGCACTGTGGCTATGATGACTTTAGTCTTTACGGATTTAGATTCATATGGTTTTGGCTGCGGCATAGTGTTCTAGCTGTTGCCGTTACCCCGTGTGAGTCCCGTATACAATCTGAACGGTTATTGTTACCGTTATGATGATGAATGACTATAATCTGAGCCTTATATTATTTTTTACATATGTATCTATGTATACACATTGTCTAGCGTTTACTTTTGGCATAGCCGTCGACGTTACACTTTGCTACCGTCTTTTGCTACGGTAAAACCGGTGCCGATACACTGTTGCTATCGTCTTTTGGTACGGTAACTGGCGATCCGCTGATGTGTTAGCTTTTCACATTAATTTGTAAATATATCATTCGGTGAATCTGATGTGTTTCATAGCTTTTATTTCTTGCTTTATGTTGTTGCACGTTTTATGACGCTAAGATCTGAGGATTCACTTCTGATGGACAGATATGCCCTAGATGTGAACGTAGAGAGAGCGGAAGATGTGATCACACATAAGAGAGTCTTGAAAATGGCAGAAGATCCTGCCAATAGACCTGCATTTGAAGTCCGTTTAGTGCAGGTAAAAATGTAACTGAAACCTTTGATTGTGGATCATCTTCATAATTTATTTATTTTTTAAACTAATTCTTGGATTAGGTACTTCATAAGTGTGATTTTGTTGGTTGAATTTAAGCCTTTAAGGCCTGACCTGGTCTGGTGTTGGGTAGAGCTCTGAGAAAGACATCTGCAAAGTTAATTTCTGATTCTTGAAGCCCGTTTGATTATCTTAAATTAAACCTATGTTAACATCTTTCTGGTAGACTTCACTTTCTTCACAATTGTAAATTGCAATATGATTACGGAGGTCTTATTGATATGAAATCTTTTTGTGGGGTCTTCTAGATTCTTTTAGTGATTATGGTTTTAAGTCATGTAAACCAATTGATTAAGTTGAGTGGTCAGTAGGGGTTGAGGAGGTGTTTGTGGGCTGATGTCATGAAAATGAGATTATTAGAAAACGAGAGGTAGAGACTTATCAGATAAGAATTTATAATATCATATTTTTAGTTGGTTGACTTTTATCATCAATGATTGATGCAAATTTAAATAATCTGACCACCCTGGTGGTTACTCTTTTATGAGCGTACACAATCTATCAACCTTAAATGTAACATATGCACTAGCATGACACAAGTCAAGGTTGTTGTGAAGTGCATTCAGGCGGTTGCAAAGGGCCATTCTGTAGTTGTTGATAACTAGGAAGTTTGTTATTTCTTTATCTTTTTTCCGTCTCTGTTTCTATTGTTTTTGTCACATGATGGATTTGTGTTACTATACTTTGAAGGTTGTATGCGTAAAGTTAGTATATTACATTTTCTTCCATAGATTATTTTGTTCATTAACTTGATATTCATAAAAGAAAAATCAAATGTAATTCTCATATGTGTGTGTCCTGTATTTTTGCATTTTTGCAGGTTGGTCTTTTGCAATTTGCTACTGTGTTTTGTGCTTTGGTAGGTGTCTTTGCTATCAGTGAGTGTTCTCTCTATTGTATCTTTTATCAAATATGTCTTTAGTAGTGTTGATTTTGTTGTATGTTAAGTTTTAATATTTATTTTTTGTTATAAATTGTTCTTATGGTGTAAAGTATTTTGTTTCTACAAGTTTTTTAAGCATTGGTAGTTTCTCTTAGTTTTTATGTTGTAAACATTTATTAGGTGAAGTTAATACGTTTTTATGTAATTTTCACTCAAAAGTTCCATGTTCTGTTGCCTAAATTTATGATTCTGCTTCAGATTGGATCATCAAAAGGATGTCTCTTCCATAGGGTCATCCCGAACAGGTTAGTTTAGCGCTTGGGTTTCACATTGCGGTTTCTAAACCATTTGTTTTGGTTCTTTTTTTTATTTTATTATTTCGTTGGTTCTATATCGTCAACAGGTAATGAAGGTTCAATCAGATTCATATTTGACTTAGTGCTACATGACACGGTGAAGGTTATCGCAAATCATCTATAGGATGTCTCTTCCATAAGGTCATCCTGAACAGGTTAGTTTAGGGATGTTTATTAGTCTACAATTCCAACCCCGCGGCAACGCGCGGGGTGGGTCAAACAATTCGTTAGTGTAATTACTATTCTGGCCCCTCAAATTTCAATATTAACATTTTAAGCAACTAAATTCCCATTTGATCCAAGATTTTATTTTACATGATAAATCTCTCATGTACATAACGGGTTGAGTTCTGGACTAGCGTCCCATCTCATTTATTTAAAAATACAATATTCATTTGGGTTTCGGGATGTTACAGGTCTACCGCTTTACAATTACTTATGTCTAAGATGACTTCGATGGCTTCCAACCAACGCAACAAATTAACCTGTAGGACCTTCACTTCCATGAAACAACCCGGGTTTACATCCTATAAACAATTTATAGGTGCACATATCTCATTCTTCACTTATATCGAATGGATCGTTACCAAAGTCATGAAACGCTTCCTCTTCTTGGTTCCTCCTAGCTTCAACCTCGACGATGATTGTTGTGGTATGGTTTTTGGAGTCGCGTTCTCTACTTGACTAGGAGTGACATTAGTGTTGTGAATCGAGGGAGTGTGTTGTGATTGGTGAATTGGAGTGTGATGTGACCTGTGATGACTAGGTGTCGCTTGTGGAGTTGGTACGTGAGCAGATTTGTGCGTTTCTTCGTGGCTTGGTTCATTTTTGGGGTCAAAGTTCAACCCTCGACCTACACCTCGCCCACCTTGGTTTCCTCGTCCGCGTCCACGACCACAGCCTTGGCCTCGTCCACGGCCTCGTCCGGGATTTGCGTGGGATCCATTTTCTACTTAGAAAAACAAGGAGAATATAATTTAGTACAATATTTGCATAAGGTAAATATACAACGATCTTATTCGTCAAAGGGTTAGGAAGTAGGATCACAAGAAAAAATAAAGGTAAGGAAATAAGAGACTACATTTCATGGGTTACAAATGAAAGAAAAATAACACAAGTACAAAGAACTGAGGAAAAAATACATGAACAAGAAAATTAAGGAAACAATACAAAGAAAGAAAATCATATTTCCTAAGGTTTCCAAGACATGTCGAGAACCAACTCTTTGCCGAACAAACGATGTTTTCATCTTCTTAGAGTGTTTTGATTGCTTTATTTTTTTCTTCCTATTAAGTCGTTTCGTTTATGAGTCATATACGTTCCCTGGCATTTAAAAACCAAACGACAACGTAGCTCAACCAGTTAGATTGTAGAACTCCCATGGTCTTGCAAGGGTTCAAATCTTTCAAATTTCCATCCTCTAAAAAATTAGTCCCAAGTTGTTTCACCGTGTTCTTTTTATTTTTCTCCCTCTTTTTGCCTTTCTTTTCCTTGCTTTCTTTACACTCGCTTCTACCTGTTGATTTCACTACTTGACACACTTTAGTGTTCTACATCCGTGTTATACCTGCTGTTATGTGCTTTTTATACACATGACAACTTTTTAGAGTGTTTTGATATATTTTTTTCTCTATTACGCAATTTCGTTTATGAGTTATATATGTTCCTAGCATTTGAAAACCAAACGACAACCTAGCTTAACTGGTGATTGTAGAACTCCCACAGTTTTACACGGGTTTGAATCATCCTCGTGTCAAAAACTAGTCCCAAGTTGCTTTCACGTTTTTCTTTTATTCTCTCTCCCCCCCCCCCCCTTTTGCCTTTCTTTTCCTTGCCTTTTTTACGCTCGCTTCTACTGACGTGCTCTAGTGTTCTACCTCTATGTTAAACATGTTGTTATGTGCTCTTTATACACTTGACTACGTCTTATTGTGTTTCGAGTTTCGACTGGTTTATTTTTTTTCTTTATATTAATCTGTTCCGTTTATGAGTTATATATGTTCCTGGCATTTGAAAACAAAACGACAACCTAGCTTAACCAGTTAGATTGTAGAACTCCAACAGTTTTACAAGGGTTTGAATCACCCTCTTCTCAAAAATTAGTCCCAAGTTGTTTTCACCTTTTCTTTTAATTTCTCCCCCCTCCTTTTGCCTTTCTTTTCCTTGCTTTTTTACGCTTGCTTCTACCTATTGGTTTTATGATTTAACGTGCTCTAGTGCTCTACGTCTGTGTTAAATCTGTTCTTATGTGCTCTTTATACATTTGACAACTTCTTAGTGTGTTTAGATTGACTTGTTTTTTTCTTTTCTATTAAGTTGTTTCATTTATGAACTATATATGTTCCTTGGCATTTGAAAACGAAACGACAACCTAGCTTAACCGGTTAAATTATAGAACACCCATGGTTTTGCAAGGGTTCGAATCCCCCTCCTCTAAAAAATTAGTCCCAAGCTCTCTTCATCTTTTTCATTGAATTTTCTCCTTCATTTTGCCTATTGTTCTCCTTGCCACTTTTACACTTGCTTCTATCTATTGGTTTGACAACCTCTAGTATTCCACGTCCATGTTATACCCATGGTTATGTGTTTTATAATTTGCGTTTTTGTCTTTTGAACATTCTCATATTCGCCTATGAATTGTATGATTAAGTATATATATATATTTTTAACCTGTCCTGGTTTTGCTATCTACATTTAGATTTATATTTTATTTAACACCGAGTTGTGCAAAATTTTATTAAGTAGTTTTTGTTTAACCGTGTTGTACCCACTGTAACGCCATAGGAGATTAAAACACTAGCTAATATACAACCGACACTTGATTTGACAGGTTCTTATTTATTTTCAAATTTATAATTTTATATATTTATTTTTAAATGCGAAACTACATATGATGTCGGTTTTGATTCTGTAAGTTCTAACTCTATTTTTATAGAGTTAATTACACAGTTAGTACCTGTGGTTAACCCATAGTAACAACCATGGGTACTAATTTCAGGATGTAACAACATAAGGTAGCAACTTTTAATTTTGTTTCATAAAGGGGTATTAAGCTAACACCCCGTTAACTTTTAACGACAAGCCCCCCCCCCCCCACGTGACAAAAACGTGAGGGCAATTTTGACAATTCACATTACCCCCAGAGATTAAAACTCATCGATCCAAATCCAAACCTCAATTCTCCGACCGTTCTCTTCTCCGATCTTCTCAGAACGACCGGAAAGCCTAGTTCGAAGATGATCAGAGAAGAAAACGCGAAGAATTGAGGTTTAGATTTGGATCGATGGGTTTTAATATGTGAGGTAATGTTAGATTGTCAAAATTGCCCTCACATTTTTGTCACGTGGGGGGGGGGGCTTGCCGTTAAAAGTTAACGGGCTGTTAGCTTAGTACCCCTTTATGAAACAAAATTAAAAGTTGCTACCTTATGTTGTTACATCCAGAAATTAGTACCCTAGGTTGTTACTATGGATAAACCACAGGTACTAACTGTGTAATTAACTCACTTTTATATTTCTTTAGCATATAAGTTGTTTAACAGCTCATATAATGAGTGGATAAGATGCGTTATCTAGTTAAATTACAATGTATATAAGAGACTCTTTTATTTAAGACGTGGGTAATTACGTATCTTTCATTTAAACTTGTAAAATTACATTCCTCCAAATCATACTTAAAAATTATGGTGCATTATACATTAAAACTTTTTTTTAAAAGAAATATATAATTTTACTCAAATAATTTTATTTGGGTGAGGTTATTATGAGAAGTTTTATTTGGATAAGAATGATAAAAAGGAATTATAGACATTGGATTTTCAATTAAATAAAGATCTATGGTCCAAGATTTTCTAGGTAGAATTAGCGAGAAAACTATTGAAAACAATAGATAGAAGGATATTTTTGACTTTTTTATCAAATTCCTCCCATTTTTTAAACCTTCATAACTTTTAGATACGAGATTATTTTTTTTTAAATTACACCATAAAAACGAGCGTTTTATCTTTAAAACGCGTACAGTGTTGTTATATATAAAATTAATTTTTTTTACTCTTTCGATTGTATCAACATATTCAGATCATTGTGTCATTGTGTCAAAATGTTAAGATCATTGTGTCATATTGTGTCAAAAATGTTCAGATCATTGTGTTATATTGTGTCAAAATGTTCAGATCATTGTTTCATATGTTGCAAAAAACCGAAAGAGTATTTAATTTTATATATAGCAACACTATATATACTTTTGAAACGATGACACAATGACACAATGATCTGAACATTTTGACACAATGACACAATGATCTGAACATTGTGTCAAAAATCGAAAAAATATTTTTTTTTCCATTTTTTATATAGCAACACTATACGCGTTTTAAAGATAAATAAATGCTCGTTTTTATGGTGTAATTTTTAAAAAAATAATGTCGTATGTGAAAGTTATGAATGTTTAAAAAAAAGAAGTAGATAAAAAGTCAACAAAAATGACTAAGATTAAAATACCCATTCTTTTTTTATAGATCAAGATCCAATTACTACTAAAATTTCTTCTTATTTTTCTTACTCAAAACAAACTTATTATTTGAACATCTCCCTCTATTCATTTATGAAACGTTAAAAGTTATTTTATCATGTTAAAAAGTACTTTTATACTTTTTTAAAAACGACAGGGCAGTGGGTACTTTTTTGTTGTTTGCCCTAGTATAACAACTGAACATCTGGAAATGGTGAATGTTGAACATAGTGGCTATCGTCTTCTAGGGTTCATCGAAATTGCTTCTCAATCCGACGAAATTCTCTTCTCGATCAACACAACTATTTGCTGTGAGTTCTCTAATTTTCAATCAATATTTCCGAATTTGTTAAGTTCTCTGTGTAAATCTAAATCGCACCAGGTTTTACTAAAATCTCAAATTTCTCATTTCCGCTTTGTTGATTTTAGATTCACTCGCACACTCGTTTCCGCTTCATGACTTCGTAGTGTTCTTGCTGCTGTTTGTGTTAAGTTTCAATCTGTGCTTGATTTGATTTCATAACTACGGAATTCGAAAATTCAATTTTAGTTCATGGCCGACTTGCATTTTGTTGAAAATTGCTCATTAGTTTGAGTTAATTGGCTTGAGAACCATTTTAAACATTGAAATTGTGAAAGTATGATAATTAATGAATGCAAAGCTCATCAGCAAAATGTTTTTTAGGGTTTATTATTCTATAAAACCTGCATTTGTAGCAAGTGGAGTTTGGAGCACTAACAAGTAGAGATTCGGTGTTCTGATCTTCTAGACAACAAATTTTAACAGTTAGTTATCTTCTTCCTTAAATTTCAGATAATAAGCTTTCTAATAAGATATTTAAAAGATACAATGGAGAACATTTACTTATACCATCAGAATTGTAAAAATGTACATCACTTTGTCCAATTTCATCAGATTATATGACATAAATCACTGGTTTGGTTGAGTTGATCAACATTTTCATTGTCAAATATTGTCATCCTGTCCAAATCAACCTATTTATATTAGTTATAATGATTGGAATTGGGCAAAAGTGATGTATTTGATATGGTTGCGGAGTAGAGGAGGTATGTGATTATTAGGTTTTATTTTCTTTTGTTTAGAGTCGGTAGTTATTACACCTTTTTTATTAGAATTGTCATTTTAGTCCGTTAGTTAAAATCTTGCATCAGATACATTATAGACTTGTAGTTTCAAAACATTGCCATTTCATCCACTTTACTTAATACCGTTAACTACCCTGTTAGATTTAAGGGTATTTTTGTCTTTTTGAAACCCACCTAAAATATATCCATTCTCTCTTTTGATTTTTGAACTACATGCGTCCGTCACCTTCAATCTCAATTAAACCTAATTTCATACCCAACTTAATAAATATCTGAACCTCAAAAGTATCTGATGCAATTGGTATACAACTTTGGTACTCTACATTCAAGTAAAAACAAATTTTGAATGTACTAAAAACCTCAACTTAATAATAAGCAAATGATACTCAATAGTATCCGATGCAATTATTCTCGTGAGTCATGACCCATCGGTCTCTAGCCTTGATAGTGATCATGAGCCACGATCCGGAACTGGTAGAATAAAAATTGGGTTTAATTGACATCGAGGGTGATGGATGCATGCCTTCAAATGAGAGAATAAATATATTTTAGGTGAGTTTCAAAGGGCAAAAATACCAATAAATCTAACTGGATAGTTAATGGTGTCAAGGAAAGTGGATGAAAATGACAAATTTTTGAAACTACAATGTATTTAGATTTAAACTAATGGACTAAAATGACAATTCTAATCAACCCATAGGGACTAAAGTAGCAGTTTACTCTTATTCTTAATAATAAAATAGATAAGAACATGAAAGTAAATGACTTACTTTTAAAATCTATTTTCCCTGCTAGTAGAAATAGCATCCAGGTTTCGCTTTCATGTTACTCATTTGGATTCAAGTATCGAAAAAACAATTATTTCATTTGTAATAACTAGTTTTGTTTAGCTACCCCACAACTATGCTTTATCTTTTCTTACAGTTTGGATGGGTTCATAACTTCATATTTACACAGGTTTTGAGTGTAATGATCAATGCAAGGATGAAATCAGGAAATTTTACGGAAAACGGTGACAGGGTTGAAGATTCTATGACTTTAATAGGCAACGGTGATGATTTAGTCCCAATGGTAAGGCATTCATTTAATCTGGGAAAACCCGAAAACCTCCTTCACCAACTCAAAAATGTTGTGAAGAAAAAGGAAGTTGAAGTTGAAGAACTGTGCAAACTCCATTATGAAGAATTCATTGTTGCAGTTGACGAGCTTCGCGGTGTTCTTGTTGATGTAGAAGAATTAAAAAGTGAGCTTGCAAGTGACAATTTGAGGTTACAAGAAATCGGGAGTGCATTACTCTTTAGACTTGAAGATTTGCTTGAATCTTATTCAATCAAGAAGAACGTTACAGAGGCGGTTAAAATGTCAAGAATCTGTACTGAAGTGTTGGATCTTTGTATAAAGTGTAACAAACATGTGTCTGAAGGTCAGTTTTACCCTGCTTTGAAAGCTATTGATCAGATAGAGAAGAATTATAAGAAGACTATTCCCATTAAGACTCTTAGAAATTTAATAGAGAAGCGGGTCCCGGTTATTAAAAATTATATCGAAAAAAGAGTTTGTGGTGAAATTAATGAATGGTTGGTTCATATTAGAAGCACTTCAAAAGATATTGGACAAAAAGCAATTGGTTTTGCTTCTTCTGCTCGTCAAAGATATGAAGATGTGCTTGCTCGTCAGAAAAAAGCCGAAGAAGAAAGTTCATTAGGGGCTGGTGATTTCACATATTCATTAGATGCTGAAGAAGTCGATGAAAATGCTGTTATAAAGATTAATCTAATGCCTCTATATCGGGCGTATCATATACATATATGTCTAGGAATTGGTGATAAGTTTCGTGAATATTATTACAAAAACCGAATGTTGCAGTTGAGTTCGGATTTACAGGTGTCATCGGTTGAAAACTTTCTTGGATCACACCAGACTTATATGGCACAAATTGCTGGTTACTTTATTGTTGAGGACCGGGTTCTTAGGACGGCTGGCGATTTATTATCAGCTAAGCAAGTTGAAGCAATGTGGGAAACAGCTGTAACTAAGTTGACTTTGACTTTGGAAAATCAGTTTTCTCAGATGGATACTGCAAGTCATCTTCTTCTTGTGAAAGACTTTGTAACACTTCTTGGGGCAACTTTAAGACAATATGGGTATGATGTGGGCCCGATTCTTGAAGCTTTGGCTAATAGTCGGGATAAATATCATGAGCTACTTTTGGCTGAGTGTAGAGTTCAAATCAAAGATGTGATTGTTAATGATAATTGTGAGCAAATGGTTATAGAAGAGTCAGAATACCACTCAAATATCTCAAGTTTTCATCTTCAAACATCGGATATTGTACCAGCTTTCCCGTATGTTGCTCCTTTTTCATCAATGGTTCCTGATTGCTGTCGGATAATTAGTTCTTTTATAAAGGATTCGATTAATTACTTGTCTTATGGTGGTCAAAACAAGCTCTTTGACTTTGCAAGAAAGTATCTTGACAAGCTGTTAATCGATGTTTTAAATGAAGCTATTCTTACCAAAATTCAAAGTGGTAACACAGATGCATCTCAAGCAATGCAGATTGCTGCAAATATATCATTTCTAGAGCGCGCTTGTGATTTTTTTCTTCAAACTGCAGCCAAACAATGTGGCATTCCAGCTCGAATATATGCAAGGCCTCAAGCTATGTTGATGGCAAAAATGGTATTAAAATCTTCACGTGATGAAGCTTATCTTGCTATTCTGAATCTGGTCAACCATAAATTGACTGGATTTCTTTCCCTCACAGAGAACGTGAATTGGATCATTGATGATGTGGCACAACATAAAAGCAATTACATGAACGAAGTTGTTAGTTACATAGACTATATTTTATCAACCGCCCAACAGATTTTACCTCTTGATGTTATGTATAAGATAGGTAATGGGGCCCTCGAGCATATTAATAATTCTTTTATGAATGCTTTACTAAGTGACCGTGTGAAACGGTTTACTGCAAATGCAGTTATGGGCATCAATAATGATATAAAAAATCTGGAACAATTTGCTGATGAGAAGTTTCATGGTACTGGATTAAGTGAAATTTATAAAGAAGATAGTCTTAGAGGGTGTTTGCTTGAAGTAAGACAGCTGATAAATCTTTTGTTGAGCAGTCAGCCTGAGAATTTCATGAATCCTGTGATACGTACGAAGAATTACAACATGTTGGATTACAAGAAAGTTGGGATTATTTGTGAGAAATATAAAGATTCACCGGATGGACTGTTTGGAAGTCTTTCTAATATAGGTGGTCAACAGAGTGACCGTAAAAAGTCAATGGATGTGTTGAAGAAAAGATTGAAGGAGCTTAATTGAGAAAAACTCAAGTTGGCAGGCAGAGTTTAGTTGAGAATTGTTCAAAAGTTATTTTTGTGGATGATAATTTATTTACTTAATTATCTAGTTCCTGCTATCTGAGCTTTTGACAGAACAGTTACACACACACACACACACACACATATATATATATATATATATATATATATATATATATATATATATATATATAGGTGAGGTTCATTGTAGACACTTTCACATGTGAAATAGCTCTTTTTCACATGTGAAAGTTTCTAATTAATGAGAAAAATGAAAAAAAGAAAAAAGAAAATTAATCACAACCATTAGATCAAGGGATCTAATGGTGAAAAAGGGTGTCTACCTGTCTACACTTATGGGGGTGTCTACAATGAACTTTTCAATATATATATATATATATATATATATATATATATATATATATATATATATATAGGGTCAGGTTCATTGTAGACCCCTTAAAAAAGTGTAGACCCGTAGACCCCTTTATTTTTCTATATAACTCAGTAAAAGTTATAAAACTCATTGCTCATGATTTTGGTGTGCTTTTTTATTTTTTATTTTTTTATGGGATACGTTTTTAATAACAAAAAAAAACCTAGAAAGTTGTTGAAGACATTGAAATATAATTTTTGTTAAAAAAAATTATATTGTTTCATAAAAACTCACTAAAAATTATAAAACTCATTGCTCTTGATTTTGATTTGTGTTTTTTTTTTGTTTTTTTTACTTTTTTATGCGATAAGTTTTTAAAAACCAAAAAGAAAACTTAGAAAGTTGTTGGAAACATTGAAATACAATTGTTGTTAAAAAAATTATATTGTTCCATAAAACTCACTAAAAATTATATTATTTCATAAAACTCACAAAAAATTATAAAACTCATTGCTCTTGATTTTGGTTTTTTTTTTGTCATATTTCTGTCTTTATATTTTAATTGAGGGTTTATTTCTAATGTTCTTAGTTTTTTTATTATTTTTTATTTTCTTAAATTGAAATTGTAGTTTTCAGTGAGTTTTATAGAACGTCTATTTTTAAAGTTGCGGTGAGCTTTAAACACAATGAGTTTTAAACACAACAGGGAGTTTTTAAACTTAATAGTGAGTTTTATAATTTTCAATGAGTTTATAGAACATCAATTTTTAAAGTTGTAGTGAGTTTTAAACACAATAGCTTTTAAAACTCAGCAATGAGTTTTATAATTTTTAGTGAGTTTTTATAAAACAATATAAATTTTTTAACAACAATTATATTTCAATGTCTTTAACAACTTTCTAGGTTTTCTTTTTGGTTTTATAAAACTTATCGCATAAAAAAAAATTAAAAAAAAAATTAAAAAAAAAAGCAAATCAAATCAAGGGCAATGAGTTTTATAATTTTTAGTGAGTTTTATAGAACAACATAGGGGTCTACGGGTCTACACTTTTTTGAGGGGTCTACAATGAACCTTTGACTATATATATATATATATATATATATATATATATATATGTATGTAGGGTTAGGTTCAAATGAGAACTTTTTATTTTGAGAACTTTCTGAGAACTAAATCTCAACCATTAATTTCAGGTAGGGACCACTATAATTCATTGGGGTGTTTTCCATATATATAAACTAGTGGCTGAGATTAGTTCTTTTTAGTTCTCAAACCCAATTGGTTCTCAAATGATCCTCTCCCTATATATGTATATATATATATATAGGGAGAGGATCATTTGAGAACCAATTTGATTTGAGAACTAAAAAGAACTAATTTGAGCCACATGTTTATTACATGTATCCCCCCTCCCATGAATTGTAGTGGTCCCCAATCTGAAATTAGTGGTGGAGATTTAGTTCTCAAAAGTTCTCACAAGAAAAAGTTCTCATTTGAACCTAACCCTATATATATATATATATATATTATATACACTTATTCTAACAATATTATGAAGCTTATACGAGCACCATGGTAAGTTCTGCATCGGATGACCTCGATGTACCTAAACACTTGCAGGCCTGTAAAATCGGTATGTTATGTTTTTAGATTGTATCAATGTTACTATATTTTTTAAAATGTTTTTTTTTATTGGAATGCCATAGTTATTTAAATCTGATCTTGTGCAGGTAAGTTTGGGATTTGGTATGTTTTGCTGTTTTTATGATTCAGAGGGTTACATAATGCTGATTTAAGATTGAAGGTGTTCAGGTAATACTCCCTCTATTCATGAATAGATTCAACTATGCCTATACCATTTGATGTTTAATATGGCCTTCAAAAAATTCCATCTCTTTAGATTTTCTATATTAGATGCAAATTTTCCTATTTTGGCAATGTATTTCCACTTGTTAATCGAGCAACAGAAAACAGGGCCATATATTGCTTACATGGGAAACAAAATAACCAAAGATAAACAACCAATCAATGTAAGACTAAGTCAAAATGAAAAAAATAAAAATAATTAAATAAATAAATACGTGATTAAAACTAACATAGATGGAATCATGAACTCATATCTAGTATTTGAATTTGAATGCCGAGTGTTCAAGTCACCTTGAAAAGCAACTCGACCCTCAGTTTTTATCATACACAGAGAATTGGAGAAAGCAAACAGTTGATAGGTATCTGATACATGATCCCAAAGGTTAGCATGCAAACTACCTATAACATAAACCCTATTGAAAAGAAGTCTAAATAAAAGAAAGATGAAGCAAGAGGTCCAGCCCTATGTGCAAACTCATGGAGAATATCATCATATGGTCTGAACTTGCAAGGTTGAGGCTTTTAAAGGGTATGTCTTAACATTATAAATGAAGCTGAGGTGAGAATTGCAATTAGTTGTGATTCTTAGAAGCTCGAAATACACATATTGGTAGATGAAAAATATCCAATTACACATATTTATTCATCAAGTTTTGTTTTGAATTTAATTAAAGCCTCTTAAATTCAACAAGCGCTGCTTCAATTTCATCTTTGTTTTTTTTTTTCAATTTAACAAGTGCTCCTTCAGTTTCGTCTTTGTTTTTCTTCTTTAGTTTAACAGGTGCTCCTTCAGTTTCGTCTTTGTTTTTCTTCTTTAATTTAACAAGTGCTCCTTCAATTTCGTCTTTGTTTTTCTTCAGCTTCCCCTCGTCACCTTTATTTCTACTTGTAATCTTAGAAGAAGTTGCAGGTTTTATATATACTGTCTTTGTCTCATCATCGATATTTATACTTTTACGATAAGTACTACTTTTACTACGGGAAGTTGCAGGCTTTTCATATCTTCTCTTTCTTTCATCTTCATTGTACGGCATGTTCATCGTCGTGTATTCAAAAAACTTGCCTGATTCTTTCTCATATACAATGTAGGTTGTATTCATCTTGTTTTCAAAAAACTCGCCAAATTCTTCCCCAAGTTCCTATCAATTGCAATAAATTTAGTAACTCTATGAAACCTGCTATTTTTTACATCAATTTAAATTAAATCTTACTTCTAGGCCCTCCCATAAGCTCTTTGATCCTGCTTGCACCTCTTTGAGTATGCCCCCTATAACAATGAAATTAGAATTTCTGGTACAAAATGGTAAAACATATAATACAACAACAAAACCCAGTCAAATCCCATCAATAAACTGGTAGGGTCTGGGGAGGGTGGATGTAGGCAAGCCTTTTCTCTACCCCAAAAAGGATAGAGAGGCCGCTTCCAGAGAGACCCTCAGCTCGTGGCAGAGTTGAAAGTGCAATCGAAATCCTAAAAACTTGAGATTTCAAATATAATAGTTTATTATATTTGATTTTCTTAATAAGATCACAAAATGAAAATGTCCGAATTAGAACTAAGAAAATTTCAAAAACACCACACTGGATTAATTTACCAATGCCATAAAAGTCAGCAGCTTCAGCAGGCTTGTTTCTTACCTGTTATTTTTACTTTCTTTCTTTGAACGTTTTCAGCAGGCTTGGCTTCTCTTTCAGTTTGTTTTGGTTTCTTTTTCGGAACCGCTTCGTCAAGCTTGGTTATTTTTTCTGTTTTTTTCTGTTGATTTTTTCCCGGAACGGCTTCTTCAGGCTTGGTTATTTTCTCTGTTCTTTTCTGTTGATTTTTTCCTGGAACAGCTTCAGTTGTTTTTTCTGTTCTCTTCTGTTGCTTTTTCTTAACCTCTTCAGCAGGCTTGTAGTTGTCTGTTTCAGATGCACAATTCCCAACGTCAGGTTTCGCCCTCGAATCGAAGGTTAACACCTCGTATGCATGTTTTATCTTCATAAATTTCTCTAGAGCATTAGCCTGAGTTTCAAGAAACATTAACAATGTGAATCAAAATATGAAGAGATAAATAATGAAAACCAATGATCAATTAACAAAAAATTCAATCATTTAATAATTAATACCTCTCTGTTGATATCAGGATGATACTTCAAAGCAAGTTTTTTAAAAGCCCTTTTGATCTCTAAAGGAGTAGCAGAAGGAGAAACACCCAAAACTTCATAAGGAGACAATATCCTATAAGCGGCTCTAACGAGGGTTTTATGGTAATTTCCTCTTCTTTTATTCGAATTTCTGTAAATGGGTGTGAAGGGAAACGATGGGCGATCAAGAAAGTTAGAAGTGAGATAACCGCCATAGCGAAACCTGCAACTGGGTATGGAAAAAGATGGTTGATTTTGTGGGAAAAGAGAAGAGGTGAAATTCAAAGGCTTGAAATTTGGGGATAAAGATAAGTGTACTCCATGCATATTCATCAAGAAGAAAGTTGATGCAGTTGAATACGAAAAATGCAAGAAATCTGTGATGTCTAAACCAAATGCAATAGCCCCAATAATAATTTATAGAACAAAGAGGAAAAGGGAAAGGGAGGGAAACAAATGAATTCCCTACCTTCCTTCGATGAAAATAGCAAACTGAAGAGGAAAAAGGAAAGTCAGAAGTGGATTTTTCAGAAAAATAAGTTATTCGGAATTCATAATCTCCACGATCGGTTATTTATTTATGTACAGCAACTATTATTCCACTAAACCTCTATCAAGGCTTGCATCATTCTAGACTTCCAATCATCCCAATCTAAAGAATCAATTTTAGCTCTATGTTAGAACCCAAAACAAACAAAAACTCATAACATTATTTAAGATTCTTGACAGCGGAGTAGTTACGGGTTCAGATTCACTATCCGTTGGTGTTTTCGGGTCAAGCAGGTCAGAAAGTATCGGGTCAAACCGTGAGTATGCGGGTCATAGTCGGGTCAATTATACCCACTCGTGTCAGCTTCAGCGGTATAACCGTATCACCCTTTGACCCAAGTTACCCACGTAAAGACTTAGAAATGGAGGGTTTTAAAAATCCGACCGTTGTATGAACGGGTCATTATCCTTTTATTTATTTTTTATTTGTTTTAACCTAGTTTTATAACACTATAAATCACTACCCTTGATCCAAGTTTTTTACGTAAACACTCCTCCACTCATCTCTCACTTTTTATAAAATTCTTTCTACCTACAACAATCAAAATGTTTCCTCGTGGCGGACCTCCTCAAACTCGCCCTTCCAAGCCTCGCGTTGCAAATTCGAGTGGATATCATGAAAGAATATGGCCTTTAGATGTTTTTTAAAGAATCTAGATTTGTTTTTTTTTTAATTTTCATGTTTGTTTTTTTAATTTTCATGTTTGTTTTTTTAAGAATGTTGTAAGTTTGTTTTTTTTTTTAAAAAATCTTCTAGTTTTTATGTCTTGTTTTTTTTTTTAAATTTTAGTTTTTAGTATGTTTAATATTAAATTGTATAAAAAATGATTAAATAAATAAATAATTAGGTAATGATTGCTAGGGGGGGGGGGGGTTATATATGAGAGCCCCACTACACCACTTTTGGTATGGAGCCCCTCATGCTGACGTGGACAACGCTCACAAGGGGGCTCCATTCACTACGGATAGCCTAATAATTATATTAAATAGAGTAAACCTCTATTTGAGTCCTTGAGGTTTGCCATTAAAATCCATTTTAGTCCAAACGTTTCAAAATATCCAATTTCATCCCTCACATTTCGTTTTATAATCAATTTTAGTCCAATTATTAATTTTCTTTTATATTAATATCTTAGTTTGACTTTGTTTACCCAACTTAAGGCTATAATTGTCCAATTATTAATTTCTTTCTAAAATAATCTCCTAATATATATTTAAAAAGCCCTTTTTATACTTGCTGGATGTTTTTTTTTAAGAAATACACTTTGGGTTGATCATCCATAATAATTTGGGAATTTATTATCCCACAGAGATGTCAAGGTTAGAAATCTCATCTCCAAAAGGTTACAAGCTAGTTTTGTAAAAAGATGAAAACGTATGAAAGCACAGAGATGTCACCTTCTTTGTCTGCAAAAAACATAATTAGTATTTACTTAAAAGCATAGAATGCAAAATGGCTTTTTAAATATGTATTAGGAGATTATTTTAAAAGGAAATTAATAATTGGACAAATATACCCTTAAGTTGGGTCAAAAAAGTCAAACTAAGATATTATTTTAAAAAAAATTAATAATTGGACTTAAATTGGTTATAAAACGAAATGTGAGGGATCAAATTGGATATTTTGAAACGTTTGGACTAAAATGGATTAAAGTGGTAAACCTCAAGGGACTAAAATAGAGGTTTACTCTATTAAATATAAAGAATAGTGATACAGGTAGTTTATAAAGATATTTTTTCTGTAACGCATGTGACTTGATTTAACAGAAGTTTTTTTAATCTATACTATATAATAAACAAAAAGTTTGTTTAGTCACTTTTGGCTAAAAATTAAAAAAAATATTTATAAATTTCTTATTAATCTCTTTTAATACATCTTTAAATTTAAAATAATATATTTTATTCAAGATAACATATTTTATTAAAAAAAATATATTTTATTACATATAATTTAATATTTTAATATGATACTTATAATATTTAATAAAAATAATATTTTAATATTGTATATACAATATAAAATGTTTTATTCTATTTAATTTTATAATTTTTTTTACTTCAATTGTAATCGAATAAAATATTTTATATTGTATATATATAATATTACAATATTATTTTGAATAAAATATTATAATACTTATAATTAAAATATTAAAGTATATGTAATAAAATATATTATTTTTAATATTATATATATACAATACAAAATAATTATTCCTATAATTACAATTTACTAACATATTTTTATATAATTATGAAAATACATAACTGTCATATAATATTTAAAATTTACCATAGTACTATGATTGTATTTATAAATTTTTCTTAAAATCTCAGTCGTGTAACACATGTGAATAAAAAACTAGTATAGTATAAATATAAATGACATTTTTATTTATTTATTTAGCTTAAGGACGAAAAGTAAAATTTGGGTAATTCTTAAAAAAATGTAATTTCTCTTCTATTTTCCTCTAACAGTTATTTATCTTTTGAAGTATATTTAAGTGTATCATCCGTAAATATTTCCTCCCTATACACAAGTACCAACATTGGTAAGTTAAATTACCAAATTACCCCTTACCCCTAATTTCAAAAAATTCAACAACCGGAAGAAAACGTAAATATAAAACTCCTATACTTTGATCTTCGCAATAAAAAACAATTGATCCGTGAACCATGCGAACATGTATAAGTCTTAAAACAAATGTGAAATTCGCAATCACGGTAGTCTGTGTTCTTCAAATTGATTCGGAGATGTCATAGGGGCAATCGGCGATGAATTGCGGTCTCTCAATCTCCTTATCTGACCAAATTGATTCGGAGATGAGATAGGGGCAATCGACGAAGAATTGCGGTCTCTCAATCTCCTTATCTGACCAGAGGGATTGATCTAGAATAAAATCAAATGATTTAACTGTTATGAACCATGGTTGAACAGAGAAAGGAAAAATACTTTATACAATCTTCAAGAAGATGAACAAATACACCATTGAAATGAAGAAATAACAACAACTCTAAACGACGATCATCAACTGGATGATCTTTTAGTACTGGAACTGAGAAACACTCTCACACAACAAAACTGAATACGAAAGCTCTCAAGGAAAGAATAAGATCAGCCTTTCAATCAGAGAAACCCTAGAACCGTATATTGAAGAAACTGATCGTTGGACTCTCTAGAACAGCTATCACACCTTCTTTATATTCCAGCGGAAACCGAACCCTAATGCCAACAGACCCAGGGCCCAATTCCTTGCCAGCAAGCCCACGAAAACTAAGCCCACTCCTTGAGCCCAAAGAACCTAAACAAATATAACAAACACACCACATTAAGCAACCAACACTAGAAAATATGACATAAATAAATAAAATGTTTGAGGATATGAAATTGCAAAAATACATAACTTCATGTATTTTTAACATCCCTCCTCAATTTGATGTCCGAAAGCATCATACATGCCAAGTATATTTACCAATTTTTCATGCTGCCCAACCAACAAACTTTTGGTAAAAACATCAGCAGGCTGATCTATTGACTGTATACTTACAGCTTTAATCAGCCCAGAAGCAATTTTTTCCCTACCATATTTTACCTTACCATCAATAACAAAGTCCTGCAACTTTCTAGGTAAAACAGACTTCCTTGTGGACCTCCAACCAGTTGTTGTTGGTATACTATTATCGGGACTGAATGTACCCTCAGAAGGGCTAGTGACCTCATTATCATTTAGACTAAGAGACTGTTCTACCCCACTGGTATGATCTTCACCTGAGACAGATGGTACCTCATCAGTTGCATCTACACGAGTTGTAGATGGTCCTGTTGCCCCCCACATCTGCTCAGATGAAGTACCAGGTTGCTGAACATCACCAGATGTATCAATACGTTTCCCCCTTTCATCATTGGGATTTATATCACCCAAGTCATTTGGATTGTTTGTGTAAAACAGATTAAAAAAGTTGAGATGATCCACATTCATCTCAGTTTCAACTGAAAGTTTAAGAAATAGATCTTTGTTGTGAAATGGAAACACATTCTCATAGAATTTAACATCTCTAGAAAAAAATACTTTATGATTTTCCAAACCCAACAATTTATACCCCTTTTTCTCATTTGAGTAACCCAAAAAAATACATTTTTCAGCATGTTCACTAAACTTGTTTGAGATTATTTAAAATTGTGGAATAACACAAACAACCAAAACTCCTTAGATGATCTAGAGGGGGATTTACACCAAACAACAACTCATATGGAGATTTACCACTTAACACAGAGGAAGGAAGCCTGTTAATCAAGTAAGTTGCAGTTAGAACAGTTTCAGACCAGAATCTTAAAGGAACTCTAGATTGAAATAACAGGGACCTAGCAACATTTAAAAGATGTCTGTGTTTTCTTTCAGCAATACCATTTTGCTGAGGTGTGTGAGCACATGAAGTTTGATGAAAAATTCCATTTTGTTTGGTAAAATTAGAGAATTGATTATTGACAAACTCGGTCCCATTATCACTTCTAAACACTTTAACACTTTTATTAAACTGATTTTTAAGTAACCAATAAAACCTTTGAATATTCTCAAACACCTCAGACTTAGACACCAACAAGTAAACCCAAACAGCTCTAGAAAAATCATCTACAACAGTTAGGAAATATTTGAATCCATCATAGCTAGGAACCTTATAAGGTCCCCACACATCAAGATGCACAAGATCACCTAACTGAGTAGTTTTGTGATCACTTAATGGAAAAGGTTCCCTATGTTGCTTAGCCTTGTGACACACATCACAAGGACCATAGAGAGCCCTTCTTAAAAGATAACACATCTTTTAAAACAACTAAGACTTGGTCAGAAGGATGACCAAGCCTACAATGCCACAACTGATCAGACAATTGACTATTCATACACACCTTATTACACACAGTAGGAACACAACTGAAGTATAACCCATCTACCTGACTACCAGTCAGTAGAGTTTTCTTGGTGACAGAATCCTGAACATAACATTTATACTCATCAAAAAACACACCCATTTTATTGTCTCTAGCTAATTTGTAAACAGACACAAGGTTTATGTGATAATCTGGTACAACAAACACATTCTTTAAAACCACATTCTCATTTAATCTAAAATTTCCAATTTGAGTAACAAGAGCAAATGTTCCATTTGGATGTTTTACCTTAATATTCAAATCAGATACATTTATACTGTTAAAAACTCCTTTATTACTCATGACCATATGTTGATTTGCACCAGAATCAATAATCCAACCAGTTTCCATCCCTTGTGCCCCATTGCCAGAAAAAGAGAACTGTTTTTTATTAAAAACATCCAATGTGACAGAATCAAATGTAGTACCTCCCATATTGCATGCTTGGGAAGTGCTACCAGAAGTTTCCTTTAACAACCCTAGTAACTTAGACACTTGATCAGAGGTAAGTGTAGTTAATGTAGGATTATTTGATACACTAGACATAGCTGGAGTATACCCCTCAGTTTGTGAAGACCTAGTCCCTTGACCAGAAAATTGACCCCCTCTAGGTTTAAAATTTGGAGGGAAGCCTACCAACTCAAAACACCTCTCTTTCATGTGTCCAATTTTATTACAATGGGTACACTTCATATTAGGATTAGGACCTCTGTTTGGTCTTCTCATATTTACATTGTTTTGTGACTGAAAACCTTTTGAAGCAAAAACAGTATTTTGACCCTGAGACTTTAGACTCCCCGACTACTAAGCCTATGTGACTCATCTCTAGAGACAACAGAAAATGCAGTTTTCACAGTTGGTAGAGGGTCTCTGATCAAGAGATTAGACCTAACAGCATGATACACATCATCAAGACCCATCAAAAATTGCATTAGTTTCACTAGACCACTGAAATCATTATATTTCTTAGAAGCATCACACGTACAAGATGGAATCTGAACAGTAGCATCAAACTGCTTCCACATAGTGTTAAGTTTATTAAAATATTCTGAAACAGTGGAACCATTTTGTTTTATTGAATTAATTTTTTGATGTAAATCAAATACTACTGACCCATCCACCTTGTTGTATGTTTCTTCAAGATCATTCCAAACTTCAGAAGCTAAGTTGGAATACACTTGACCCACATATAATTCATCAGAAATGGAGTTTAAAATCCATGTAAGAACCACAGAGTTACACCTATCCCATTGCTGGGCAAGAACCACATCATCATCAGGTTTAACACAGGTTCCATCAATAAAACCTACCTTATTCTTAACCCTTAAGGCAAGTTTCATTGCATTTGCCCAAACTGTATAATTTTCAGTCCCTTTCAACTTTATCGACACAATAGTTAGGCTACTAGAGTCACTGGCATGCAGGTATAAGGGGTCAGTGGCCTCAATTTTACTCACTAGAGTAGCAGAAGTACCAGCATCAGCATCAGTCATTGTAACAAACAAAATAGGGCACTCAGAACAACAACAAACTTGCATACACACCAATATAGACACAACTATGAAAAAAACACAGATCACAACAAACTTCAACTGCAACGAATCCAGGCCAGTGTCCAGATACTTACCCCTTATTGAGGCAGCCAAGTCTTAGCAAGGGAGTTGCAGTTAAAGTATAACATCAAGAACAAAAGAACACGATAAACTGTAACAGCAACAATCAGCCAGATATAACACAGATAGGAACAATCACAATGAACAATATTAAACGAAAAAACTTGGAAAGATCTCACCAAGTGCTTAGCCCAAGTTAGGGTTTCCAAATAAATCCAGATCCAACCGCCTTCACTTAGGGCAATTAGATCTGGAGCACAGCAACACGCGATTGACCACAGCACCACTCTACACCACGAATCGTTACCAGATCTGCAAGCTTAACCACCGGACAGGAACACCAGTGAAGGATACCAATGATACCTCTGATGTACGTGAACCGAACCGATCCCTGGAGTGTTGAACCAGACCACCAATCTTAGGGTTTCGATGTGAAACCCTAACCCTAACCAGAATCGTACACACGCGGAAGACGTAACGTCACCAGAACACCGACGAGCTCAACCGAGCTCTGATACCATGTTATGAACCATGGTTGAACAGAGAAAGGAAAAATACTTCATACAATCTTCAAGAAGATGAACAAATACACCATTGAAATGAAGAAATAACAACAACTCTAAACGACGATCATCAACTGGATGATCTTTTAGTACTAGAACTGAGAAACACTCTCACACTAACAAAACTGAATACGAAAGCTCTCGAGCAAAGAATGAGATCAGCCTTTCAATCAGAGAAACCCTAGAACCGTATATTGAAGAAACTGATCGTTGGATCTCTCTAGAACAGCTATCACAACCTTCTTTATATTCCAGCGGTAACCGAACCTTCAAGTGCTAACGGACCCAGCGGCCCTAATTCCTTGCCAGCAAGCCCACGAAAACTAAGCCCACTCCTTGAGCCCAAAGAACCTAAACAAATATAACAAACACACCACATTAAGCAACCAATACTAGACAAATATGACATAAATAAATAAAATGTTTGAGGATATGAAATTGCAAAAATACATAACTTCATGTATTTTTAACATTAACAACAAGAAAGGACTCGATTTACAAACCCTAGATTGATAAAAAAAACCAAAACAAAAGTCAAGATATTACGAATCAAAACAAATAGACAAGCATCCGCGAGAGGAAACCGATTGTTTCATATAAACGAATGATAGATCTGATGAATCTGATGAGAAATCAATAAAATCTAATGTCGAAACCGATTCACTTAACGGCATGCTTCGAAAATTAGGTCAATCAATAGACGCGGACAAGAATTGAAAGAATCCGATATCTATTATGGGCGTTAAGAGTGAATCGAAATCAAATCTGTGATTAGGGTTCTAAAGAGATAAAATTGAAGGATCAGGATTGAAACTAACACCAAGTCGAGGGCGGCAAATTTTGTGACCGGTATATGAATATAACACAGAAAATTATAAAAAAGGGTATGTTGTTACTCTTAATTACCCGACGCTTGTTATTTCATCTTTTTCCCATGGGTGTTTTAGGGAATTTGTGGCAAGTTGACAACTTAAAAAAGGAAGGTGATATGCATTATTTGTCATACTTATCATAAATGTTATTTAATTATATTCCTTATTTTGTTATTTGTTTTTTTAGACTATGCTATTTGTTTACTTAAACTATGTATGTACAAGTTTAACACATAAGTTCGGTGTAACAAGTACAAATGTGTAATATAACTTTAAGCGTTTGTAAATTAGGAGTTTTATATTTGTTACTAAGTTGTTTGACCTTGACATAAGAGTCGTTGTTTTTTGGTGGTGTAATAGAGTTCCCAATGTACAATCGTGTAACATAGTTTTTTATTTAAAGCGTTTTGATCATTACACATTTTTTATTTCAATTTTCAATCTTTACATATCGTTATACATTGTGACAGTTTTATGTTTCAATATTATTACCGCAGAACGCGCGGATAGAAAATCTTGTCTCACACAAAAAGAAACTTAAAGATAACGATTCAAATAATGCAATCGCTTTAATTTTAAAGATATCCTGCTATTTGTAGGTAAATTTTAAAGATATCCTGCTATTTGTAGGTTATCTTTAACTTTTAAAAATGTGTAATTTTTTTATTTTTTTTTTGCCTTTTTTTCTCTAAAGAAACGGGGGTTTTTCTTACTTTAAATAAAAGATTTTCTTTTATTGTTTCAAGTTTCAAAAATTTCAGGTTATATTATTTCAAAAGGATTCTTAACTTTTTTCTAAAACGTTGTTTTCTTATTTAAAAAAATTAAACATGTAAGTTTTTTCTCTTCGACAAAATTCAACTTTTTGTTTCAAGTTTTTTCAAAAAAAAAAAATAATAATAATTATTTAAATTTAGTAACATAGTTTTTTTTTTTCATTTTATATAAAATACAGTACATAAAAAAACCAAAAAAAATTCTACAAGAAATTAAAAAATTTATTTTTTTTCACTTTGCGTATGATTAAAGGGTGACACGTACCACCCTTGAACTTGTTATAGGTTCACCCGTTTGTAATCGACCTTGGATAAAAATCCTGAGAATTTTAATTTTTCTAGAATGTGTCGTTGAATGGTAAATCGATTGAAACTTTAACATGGGCTCATAAACACACGTGTTTCTGTTTTGGGGGAAGTATAACGGATTTTAATTTTTAAAGGAGATGCGACAAGTAAGAGGGATACAAATATTATATCAATAGCGAATTGGTCCAAGCTTATATGAATATGAGTACCAAGTCTAAATAAAAGTTAAATCTAATAAAATTTAATTCCAAGATCTATATCCGAAATCTTGAAAAGGCGATGCCCATATGATCTTGCTTTGGTTTGGCCTTTTCGGTTTTGGATGTGTCGATTGCATCAAGTATTCCATGAACTCGGAATACGACTTGAATGCGAACCGCCCACGTAGTATATTTTTTTGAGTTTAATATCGGACACTGGAGTGCAGTGGTGCCATGGTCTTTCACCGATTTGCTACTCTGCGGTTTGTGTCTCGTCCTTCTACGTCCCTTTCTTTGCCTTATGTAGGTAACCGGTGTCTTCGGTTCTTCAACCGGTCCTTAGTCAACCGTTGATTAGGGTTGTAGGGGAATTAGCATATTGATGTTCTTGATCGTTGGGTCTTGATAAAAAAAATAGTGAAGTTCTCTTCAGGTCGCCAGGTCTTGACCGATGAGAAAAATAAAGGTTTCTTCGATCGCTTTTTCTTAACCGAGGACACTTTTTAGATTATAAAATGGAACTGATCATGTGGTTTGATCTGCTTCTAGAAGGTTGATACCAGTTCAAGTCCTGATCGTTTAACAAAAGAATATGTTCTCCTTTTATTAATCAGAAATATAATTCAAAAACTAATTACATCCTTACCATTAACTTGGTATTTATAGGATTTAATATGCTACCTAAGACGTGTATTAGACTACAATTCTAATTGCTAATTACATTTAATAATCAATTAAAGTATATCTAAAGCTCTCCTTAGGCACCACTAATTCCGCCCAACCATCATGGGCTTGATGGGTTGGGCTTAATCTTGACCGCAACACACCAACCGGGAGACCACAGTCCAAGCCGTGGACGCCACTGAGCAATAGATAAGGTTATGATTCACCGTTTCGTCTACTTCATTACAAATAGCGCAAAGACTACTTGACACCGATGTATCCCTCCTTATCAACCCATATGAGCATGTCACATGAAAATATTAACTTTTAACGACACCCACTTACACCAGTTAAACACAAAAGGGGGTTCGTTCACTGGAGATCATATTCCTCAACCGATTAATAGTCATTACCGTGGGCTGAGTAAGAATTGAGAAACTCCAAACCCCTCCTTAATTTTGACCAAGTTGTTCCAAACACCTGAAACTAAGGACTTGAAAAAAATGGGTTTTCATGTTCCAAATGGGTCGGACCGGTTTGTGGATCGGAACTGGACTGAGAACCAAAAATATAAACTCAAGAACCAAGAACCGACCCCTATAAAGGGTTTCGCGGTTCGGTTCGGTCTGGTTCATTGGTTTTTACGGGTTGAACCGGTTTTTGCTCACCCCTGCACATATTTGGTTTGTGTTTTAATCAGCCCGTTAATTTTTGTTGGAATTTTGGGAGAAAAATTAGTGTTTTTTTTTTCACTAAGTGTGAAAATGAGTTTTTCACCAACTTAGACTAAACCAACTTAGACTAAAATAAATTGCATATAACTGAGGTTAATGCAACTATACTTTCTGGGTTTGTGTAGTGCGTTGTGAGGGTTTTTCTGGGTTTCTGTAGCACATTGTGAGAGCTTTTCAACGCACCAAACCGCGTAAAAAATTAAGCTCGTATGAATAAGATATCAATGCTCAAATTTGAGGTTTCAAAGCTGTGAAAGCTGTAAAAATTGAGAGATAATGACTAAGTATAAAATGGAACTCATCCCACATTGGTTGGGGGATGATATTTGAAGTGGTATTTAGGTAGGAGACTTTACGCAAGATTGCTTCCTTAAGTATTAGACATCTCTTGAACCCCAAGGGGTGCGCAACACCGCCAACTTGCACTCGCACAATTGCGCAGCGTTGCGTGGGTGATGGACGCAATATGGCGCTTTGATGGTGCACTTTGCACCTCGCACGCTCGCATCGACGTGAGTCGCCTTTGTGCTTTTGGCTTCACACGCGGGTGTGCGGATGCATGGCACGAGTCAGGTGCCGCGGGTACCTTTGGTGCGGCACAAGTTGGGTCTGGGCGCGAGTTCCTCTGAGTTGCGCGCGCAGACGGTGCATGGTGTTGACGTGTACGCAAGATGAGACCAGCAGCTGGTCGACGCAGAAACTTCCGCGCCTACGTGACGGCCCGCAGACACCAGTACGGTGCGCGGGTCTCGGTGACATGCACGTGAGTTGGGTATGAGACGGCACGCCTGCATGACACGAAACTAACTGATGCGCGTGTGGCATAGATGCGGGCTGACTGGCGTGCACGCCCAGCTTGCAACTGCTAAAACAGTCTAGTCAATGCGGTCGTTACAAAGTTTCGTCAGTTTTTCTTTTGACACTTTAATTCGAGCTGAAATAACCATTTTATTCAATAAAATTGAATTTATATTAAAGACGTTTAATGTAAATTTTGCAAACGACATTAATGTTTTGGGTGTTTCAAGTGTTCCACCAACATTATTTATTTATTATCAAATGGCAACGATGAGCTGTACACTGGAAAGTTACTATTTCTGCCACGTCAGCGCTTAACTAGCTGACACGTGGCAGCAAACTTTTGTATATTTTTTTTTCTTTTTCGGTTTGCTTTAACTGTTATATAACACTAAAGTGGTATGCTTTCACAATTGTAGATTTGGTTCATTGGTAAGTTCTCTCACACTATTAGTTGAGCACCTGGGTTCTATCCTCTAGAGTGACGTTTTTTCTTTTTTTAAACCTTTCAGCTTTAGGTTATAGCTTATACACATGTTTCATTTTAGTTGGATAATTTGGGAGGTGGGTTGTGACTCACCTCTATCTCTCACCAATAACTTACAACTGTCTCCTCTCTCTCTATATATTCAATTCTCAAAAACAAAAACCACGTTCTCATTTGTCACGAATATATCCAATTCCTCCGCCGCTGAGTTTTCTCCGCCTTCGGTTCCCACTCCCGGCGCCGCTGAGTTTTCAAGTCGTACTGGTCTCGACGAGAAAATGATCGAAGGTTTTGCAGATCAGGTGATGATTTCGATACCCACATCAAGAATTCTCTCACCCCAGTTTTCTTTGTAGGTTTGCGGCTGAGAGGCGCAAATTCGTCAATCGGTTCAAGTGGAGAGTCCAAGGTCCAATTTCAGATGCTATCGATTCAGTGATCTTTTTGGGTTCGTCAACCGCCAATATGTTGCTTTTCATCTTCTCCGGTGAAACCCCCCTTCTCCGGCACCCATCAGAACACCGTCGTCCCTTCTTTCAGGTTAGTATGCAATTCAGCCAATTTTTGTGTGACTTTTTATGTATCAATTTAGGTATTTGTGTTTGAAGTTGCTGCATGTTGGAAAACAGGTTTTCTCGACTATGTGGCTTCTGATTTTGGACTGAGAAGTCTAATGTTTTTATCTTAGCTTTTACAGTCTCCAATATATAAATAGAGTCGGGTGGGGCATATGTTTTTGTTTTTGATTTTGAGTAATCAATGAAGTTTAAAGTTGAATCTGGTTCAACATAGTAAGTATTGGTATGACTCAATTGTGTAATTTATGCTGGTTTTAATGTGCATAAAGTTTGAACCAAGATTCTAGCAAGCTCATAAACATACGTCCTTTAAATGCAAACAATTTGGAGGATGAAATTTACCTATTTTGTGTTATGTCTAAACTTGACAATCAAATTGATTTTCAATTCAGGGGTTTACAAGAACAATAGCTACTTAGTGGTTTCATGCAATGGAAGACTTAATTAAATACGCTCTGTTGTGAGTCTTATATTTGCTGCTTGAGCTAACATGGTCATTTTATGATTCATCAAACAAACTACTTAATAGTTGTACTGTTTTTTCATCTTGAGATTTGTGATACAATAGCAATTACTAAAGTACTCTTATAGTTCTTGGTGGATAGAACTTCCTTCTAGGCTAATCCAAGGTATGTTGAAGTTTGTATTCTACTATATATAGGTTACATGATTTTGATTACTCATTGTTACATGATATTGATTATTCTAATCTATGAGTGATAGTAAGTTTGATGACATTTTAATATTAATCATTTCATTACATCCTTTAGGGATGAAGTCTGGATACTTGAAACAACTTCCTCTTCGGAATTGTGGATACCATGCCTCCTTAAATTCTTGAAAGGAAATTGAATTACAAAGTGTGCATACCATGCCTCCTATTAATTGGTATGATATTTCTTACCATCATAGTCATGTACTTTTTATATTCTTTATTTAACATGTGAAAAAAGTTTTTATTATGTTTTCATAATAGAAGTTCTAACACTTACATTATCATTTGACAGATTATGTATAGGAGAATACATATGAGAATACAAAAACTTACTATGTAAATTACATAATCAAAATCATTGTAGAAGTTTCTAACATGCCTATGGGCTATGGACTTTGGCATTGTGATCACATGTTTGTTCAACCTTTTGATGTAATTACATGAATGTTGACTGTGTTTACGTAGGTTTCTGATCAGGTCCAGGCCATCAAAATTTATATGGTAGGTGAGCACAATATGTCATTTACAATTCTTATTTTTGAGTACTTTCGGGTTCACTTTTGTAGTAAAATTTCAACCTTTTGTTTTGCTAATTTTATATTTTTCATTGGCATCTTAACATTCCATTTATCATTTTTATGCCAACACACTACCCGTAACAAGCATGAATCTAAATGAATACATACCGACTAGAAAAACGACCCGCCATGAAAAAAAAAGATTAAAAACACATGTAGAAAGAAATTCAGGTGGAAAAACACACGAATCACGGTAGAACATCGAAGAAAAAACTTAAGATTAAAAACACATAGAAACAAATTGAGGTGAAAATAATACACAATCCGCGGTGAAGCGCGGGTCAATTTACTAGTAAATATTAACCTCAAACCAAGAAATTCTAATTTCTTCTAGAAACTCAAAATACCTCTCTAGTATTCTAACAAGCAAGCTTGTAAGTTCTTCAAAGGTAATATCGGGTATAGAGTTTTACTGGCCGTATAAGTCGGTTTAGACGATTTCACCCTAGAAAACAAAACATAATATTGTGTAGACTCGAAATTTGTTCTAGGGAACCCGAGTTTTAACACGAAGCCTTCACCACTTTCTTCCTTAAAATCTAGTTTTCTAACTAATATTAATTTTCTTTTACCTCAATTAGTGTTAAACTCACAATCTGACATAAAATTTTCAGAAATAAAACTTGTCTTTATTATTTTCTTTATTCTTTATTGTATCATTGTCTTATGCTTGTATTATTTCATTTCTTGTCTGTAAGGCTGTAATTGCCTTTATTTTCTTTGTAATATTGCTCCATCATTTTCCTGTATTATTTTCCAAAAACTAGAGAATTTCATTTTCATTGCATTCTAATAGATCATTTTCCTGTATTATTTTCCAAAAACTAGAGAATTTCATTTTCATTGCATTCTAATAGGAGTAGATTATTTTATTTTCTTGTAATAGTACAAATATAAGAAAATATTATTTTCTATTTAATTTTACGAACTCTTTTCCTTCAATTTTCTCTACCAGTAGCTATTCTACTTTGCAATCATACTAATTCATACACTGTTTGCAACATTATTTTGTGTATTTATTCCAGCCTCCCTTTTCTTCTCTTCCCTTCTGACTTCTGTTTACTATACTTTTTTTTAAACAATGACTAGGGATTAAAAAGATTGCCTGTGAGTAAATTACACAAATTTTATATTAGAGTAGTTGAGTAAATTAAAAAGTTAAACTACATGGAAGAGCCTATATTTTATATTAGAAAAAAGTTAAACTACATGGAAGAACCTATATTTTATATTAGAGTAATTGGGTTAATTATAAAAAGTTTCCCTTCGATTTATAGGTTGTCAAGGATTTCGTTCATAAGTATGCAATCCCTAGATGTTTACGAATTATAGTCAATTTTTTTTTTCATTATTGCA
>JBCNJP010000023.1:9787952-9792952 GCA_039602395.1 Deinandra increscens subsp. villosa
ACGAAAAGAATATTAAGGTTGCTCGATCAAATTGAAGGGACTTCTTATGGGTTTTGATCGCAATCACTAAAAACTAACAACAATAACAACCGTATCCAGTAAAGTCCTATCAATAGCACTTGGTACTATTAGTAGGGTCTGGGGAGGGTGAGATGTAGGCAAACCGTACCTCTACCTTTCGGATAGAGAGGTTGCTTCAGAGAGACCCCCAGCTCCGAGCCACAAGAGAAAAAGACCCAATGCGAAAAAGAAGGAGAACCCATGCCAACAACACCTAAAAAATAAAAATAATGATAAAATAAAAACATAAATAAATAAATGAATAAAAATAATAGTAATACTGATAATAAAAACAACAACAACAACAACAACAATAATAATAATAATAATAATAATAATAATAATAATAATAATAATAATAATAATAATAATAATAATAATAATAATAATAAAAACAATACTAATAATAATAAAATAATAATAATAATAATAATAAATAATAGATAAAACTCTTCTGACACATCTATTTATCCTTAGCCTGAATCCTACGTCTTCATGATGTCCTATCCTCGACCATATCCTCAGAGATGTGCAAATCTAGCAAATCATGTTTAATACGCTCGTCACACGTCAGCTTAGGTCTACCTTTCCTTTTCCTCCCCTCGACCGTGATGGTATCCACCGAATAAACTGAAGCCGTCAAATGCCTCCTCTTCACGTGCCCAAACCATCGCAATCTTCCCTCCCGAATCTTTTCTGAGATATTCGTCGCCGCAAATTTTTTCCGAAAGACCTCATTTCTAATTCGGTCCAACTGAGTGTGACCACTCATCCACCTCATCATCCTCAACTCAACCACCTCTAGCTTACGCATCTGCGTCTTCTTTATGGCCCAACATTCAGAGCCATACAACATTGCCGGTCTGACGACAACCTTATAGAATTTACCTTTAAGCTTAACAGGAAATCTCATGTCGCACAGTACACCAGTGGTCGCACGCCCTCTACACCAACCCGCTTTGATACGATGTGCCACATCGCAATCAAAACCAATATGGATCTATAACCATGAATGGATCTTACTACCGATTGTAATGGTCATATTGATGAAACAAAGAGGTAAATAAAGCTATGCTTTATTGATTCACTTAGAAAGAGGTTACAGAGATCTAGACAGAGAAACACTTCAAAATAAATATAGTTAACAAAGATTCAGAATGACTTGGTTGTTATGTGCTACAAGCACACTTATTCTATTTATAGTTAGTGCTGTGCAACGAACCATAGTAAGTCTCGAACCCTTGGTTCGCATGAAATATAATTTGTCTACTTCTGTTAAGAACAAATAGATAGTCTCGAACCCTTGGTTCGCATGAAATATAATTTGTCTACTTCTGTTAAGAACAAATAGATATTAAGTCACACAAGGTGTTTAAATTTAAATTTTCAAAATTATTGTCACGACATGAATGATCATAAATAGGATTGTTTTAAATAATAAAAACATACTAGATTTGCAAAGCTGATTATTGAAACTTCATTCTGTGATTAACAGTTAAAGTTAAAATTGACTTTCTTTTTGTTTTTTTTTTTTTATAACCACACAGTTACCCTTTTTCATTAATTAAACCGCAAGGTAACAAACATGACCTAAGTTAACACGCAGGGAAGACGGGCAACAAGCTGCGCCGCCAACTCTTTTTGAATAGCAAAACCCAACCGTATAAAAACAACATTCTTCATTCTAGAAGTTGCACTATTCCCGCGCATGACTTTTTGTATCCGGTTCAACATGGCCACTGCTTCCGACTCAAGATGCCCAAATGTATCGAAGGCGAAAGGAACAAACACATGTTGGTTTTCAATGCAAGCTTTCTCATGTTTGTTAACCTTTCCAGTCGCTGCCCTGGACGCCGCCTGACCCGCTGAGAAGGAGCTGGCCCTCAGACCCACAAGAGGGGAAACCCCTGTTAAATCAACACAAGCGTGTTTCCCGTTCTGCCACCCAAAGACGAGTATGTCGGCCGGCCGGAGAGTTGAACGCCCATCCAGGGGGTCAGACAGGAAGTTAACAGGAGCTTCCTTCCTGGCCGAGATCTCAGCCCGCCTGAAGATGTCAAACAAAACGTCCCGAACCACATCATGTCGATATTTAAAACCCGGGAGCTCTTTGCAATGGACGGCGTGCTCCCCGAACGAATCCAAACATGCCTTGTTGCAGACGGGACATTTCTCATCCACGGGGAACAGGGGAACCATGAGGCGATACTTGAGAATGGCCCGGTATTCGACAGGCGACATGTGCTGCCCCAGCCCGTCAATAGGGAGAGCGTGGAGGAAGTCTTGCGCATGTGGTTGTCGGAGGCATTCCCAAACGGCCTTTTGCCTGACTGTCATCTCAAAAGTTACTTCCATCTCAAGCGTGGTTTTACCAAAGAGGGCATTCGCCAAAATGTGTTGGGCTTTTGGTGGGGCGGTGTCCTTATTGGTGAAACCGCTCAGATCAAAGCCGGTAAAATGTCATGAAGACCAGCCCGAGCATTCTCGTAGTCGGGGCTCATACCGCAACCCCCGCACTCCCGCAGAATATGGTCTTGAAGAGTCCAAGTTTGGGCACGCGAAGCCACAAAGGCGTACGACGTCGCCTCTACCGCAGAATAAACCCCAAGACCCCCATGCCGAGTCGGCAAAGAGGCAAGTCGCCATTGCAGGTCCCCAAAGAAGGGACCCCCGCACACGACAATGTCCTCGACGGCCGTCCGCAAATCCTTATCGAAGCCAAAGAGAAGCTTGGCGAGCCCCATGCACGAACGAAGCAGGAGGAGTTCGCATTGTGGGTCGTCAAGGGCAGGGAGGAGGCGCATAAGATTAGCAGCATTAAGGGCCCTCCTTGCAGCCAGCCCCTGAATAAACGGGCCATCCCGACTAACAGCCCCCCCAAGGAGCTTCACCCCCTTGGTGGGTCTGCTAATGTCAGCAGGGAAGAGGCCCGGCCGAACTTTCTCACCATCGCAGGAAGGCCAAAAGAGTTCCGTCTTCCGAATATTAAGGGTCAATCCCAACGACGGCCCCCTCTCGTTAATAATCCCGATGGCCTTAGCAACCTCCCTAGTATCGCCAATAATCGTTCTATCATCAAGGTACCACGCGTGGAGCAGCAGACGACATTGGTCACGGATGTGATGCACAAGCGGGTGAAGGACGAGGGCAAACAGGAGGGGCCCCAAAGGGTCACCCTGCTGAACCCCAGTAGTGGCCCATATATGATCATCCCCCAGGTATAAACGAGCTGGCTGCCCGTATAAGAAGTCAACCCAAGGCGAAATGGACGGGCACCTAAGCCTGACCTCACGAAGAAGGGACGACCGATCAACCAGGTTGAAGGCATTGGAGAAATCGACCGTAAGCATAGCGAGCCCTCCATCAAGATGTCGTTCCTCCACGAGGCGGTTAACGCTATGGAGAATAGCTTCAGCGCCACCCGAAACCCCAACCCCAAACTGGAAATCCCCGAGGTATTTAGCCATTTCTTTACAAACCCCCTGCATCGCGACCTTGGAGACCAGCCGCCTCCAAATAGTGCCAACAGCAATAGGGCGAATCCCATTATCAGGCTTAAGGAGCGGCGTTAGGGGGCCGAAGCAACAAATTCTGCTAAGCCGACCGGACACCGCCCCGCAAGCCACAAGTTAACGACCGTGGTAATAGCGTCAAGGAGATCCTTAGCAGTGGCAGACCCTTCCCCGCACAAGCTGTCCATAAGGTGCTGGGCACGCAATCCATCCCTACCACACGACGTCCCCTTAGGGAAGGATTTTATACATTCAAGGACCCGCGCCCCACTCGTGACAAGTGGAGGCTCGGAAAAGGGAGCCGAGGGCATGGACGGCGACGGGAGGTGCGGGTGCTTGGCTTCTAGGACACGCGTGGTCTCGTCGTTGTACGGCGCCACCCCAGAAGAAGAAAGCACCTTCACGGCAGCAGTGAAGTGACCGTCAGCGATTTTCCGGATGCAGCGCTTGACGTTGGGCGGCACATGGTCCCCCTTATCGTCGGAAACAGCGCCGGAAGACCTCTTAGCCCCCACCCCCCCCCAGGATTATCAAGGATACCCTTAACCATATGTGTATTATACATAAGAAGATGTGTATTTAGTATTTCTTCTACCAACTAGATCTTTAGGAGCATTGCTTAGATCTCTTTTATAATGAGATTGAGTATGGGGTTTGATGGTGGTAGTTGGGAGCATGATCGAGAGAAGGGAAAAGGGACAAGGAAAGGGGTGTCTTGGTTGATTCTTTATTTGTGTTTATTCACATTTATCACCAATTCATTTAACCTATTCCTGTTGTGTAACTAAAGGTGCACCCCTATGGTTTAATGGCCACTTTTCTATACATTTTTCATTTGTATTATTAAAATCAAAGGAATAGAATGAAAAAAAAATTAATATACCTTGAAATCTTGAATGCATATAGTTAACCCATTAACTAATGAAAGACATAAGTAAATGAAAAAAGTAAAAGTCGTACAAGTCTAATATGCGATTCAATGACCGTGTGGATCGCTAACGGAGTTTTTAGCCGAGCTTTTTTAACGGTCCAGCTCCACAGCAAAGCACGGGTCGTCCTACTTGTAGTACAACAAAAATCATCAATGAATCAATAGGAAATGTATCATGGTGACAATCCAAATAGTGAACTTACGAGGTATTATGGAATAAATGTTTTTATCCGGTATGAGTACTACAGGCTTGATGGAAAAGAAATGAAGGCAAATTTACGATCCTATCCATTATGGCATTAAAACTAACCGTAGAAGTTTATTCAAAATATATTTTATTTGTTGGTGACGGGAGTCATAACGCTATAAATAACACTTCTCTATCGATGGAGATATGCAATTCTTTTACATTAGTTTCTTCTAAAGTTTCTTCCTAACATGCGTTAACTGCTGATCAATGAGTATTTTGTAAAATGATGGTTAAACGTGATCATTTT
>JBCNJP010000023.1:9797952-9803030 GCA_039602395.1 Deinandra increscens subsp. villosa
CTTTACATATCTACTATCATTTACCAACTCTACTAACATTTATGTTAGAACATGACCACTTGAGCATTCTGGCTGAAACTGTCTAAGTACTCAAGATCCGACTGAAGATCAACCGGAAGTCTAAACTGTTGAAAGAACCAGAGTTCCAGGTGAATGAAGATGAACCGGAAGACCAACGTTCAAGCAGAAGCGGCACATGACCGGAAGAGATCAGTTGGTCCAGAACAAAGACATCTCCGGATGAACTCAATTTCCAACCGGAAAGAGAGTTCAGCCGGAAAGAAAACTGTACTGTTTTGTCACGGACTGACACAAAATTCAATAATTACAGGTCTGGGTCACTAATAGCAAGATTTCTCCTCAGAAGATCAAGTTAAATTGTCTATGAAACATTCTCATCCAATGAAGAATGTTCTTTGAGATCAAGTCATAAATATTGTTGTACTTAACGGTCCTAGATGATCTTATGAAAATCATGAGCTCTCTTTAATTTCCCTTAGCACTATAAATATACCATATATGTACTCAACAAACAGAGAGGACACCGAACACACTAAGCATAGATTAGCTTGAACTTATAATCTGTTGTTGAGTTAATGCAATTATAGTGCCGAGTTCATATACTTGTGTTCTTACTTTCTTGCAATCAACTTGTTTACTTCAAGCCTAATGAACATACATAGCAAAGTGAGTGTATGAGTGACGAATAACTTATTTCCACCTGGTTATCCTTGTAAGTAATCTTGTTAGGTTATTCAGTAATTAACCACGATCTTACAAGTGGTATTAGAGCTTTGGCTCACACTTTGAAGACTTCTACTGCTTCAAGGTTGAAATTACTTACTTACTTACTCAAACTTACAAAACTTGTTATTTCTTTAAACCTTCAAAATGAGTGAACTGAATGTTCAAAAGTTTAATGGCAGCTCCTGGAAACCCCCATGTTCACTCTTGATGATTTTGATACATGAAAGCTTCGAATGGAAGGGTTTCTTAAGTGTACCGATTATAGACTATGGAAATCTTTCATTGTTGGAGCAGACATTCCCATGGTCGCATTAGCTAAAGATGTCACTGTTTAAATTCCAAAACCTCTTGTCAAATAAACGGAACTTGGTCATAAAAAATACGAAGCCGATTTAAAATCTTACTAGATATTGCAAGTTGCATTACCAAACCCTATTTTAGCTTGGGTTTAAAGGTTACAAAAATGCTTTTGACATGTGGACACGGCTTTGAATGAAATGTATGAGGGAACTGGTGAGGTTAGGGAAAATAAGAAAGATGTTCTCAAACAAAGGTATGAGAACTTTAACTATAAGAAAGGTGAATCCATGACTAGTTAGTACCTTAGGTTTGTGTCACCGCTATATGAGTTGCAAAAGGTAGATATTAAGATGGAAGCTGGTGAGGTTAATAGAAAATTTCTTAGATCACTTCCTAACTTGTGGACTGTATACATAGTTAGTATAAGGGAAAGTAAAGATTTGAAAAAGATTAAATTAAATGAACTTCAAGGAGTGTTGAGTGCCTATAAAATGGAGATTGATGAGAAACAAGGTAACACCAGTGAAGGGACTTCAACCAACTCAACTGATCTGGTAACCACTGAATACCAGCCAAGCAGGACTGTGACAATCACCTATTGTAATCAAGCTCCGGTGATTACATTTCTTGAAATTACCAGGTGTTAGGACATTATGCATCATCACTTTGAGCACAATCACCAGTCTGCTCATGTAGCAAAGGTTCACAAGGTGGTTTCACAATGGAAGATTTCGAATGCATTCGTGTTGATGACCTTGAGGGGATGGATATCCTGACACAGTTAGCCATGGTGTTCGTTAGGGGTAAAAGGTTTTAAAAGAGAACTAGTAGGAGTTATAAGAGAGCAAAGAATGCTCAGATTGGTCTTAATAAGAGCAATGTGAAGTGTTATAACTGTAACCTGTTGCGTCACTTTGCCAGGGAGTGCAAGAACCCAAAAAGGGAGAATGTCAGTGGGGGAAGAACATCTGGAAACAATTAGAATCAAGAATAACAACCTAATTTTTCTCCAACACCACTAAATCGTGCTCCAAACAACTCAAGTGAAATTGTTGCTGTTGCTAGTTAAACTGAATGTTTTGACGGGGAGGATATCATGCAAGAGTTTGAACCAGTTAACCATTCTCTCATGGCAAATGAAGTCTCCTTTCCAACCAAGGTAAACTGTATTCCTGAAGATGTTGTTTAGAATTTGTCTACCCTTGAATGTATTATGCAAGTCACTAGGTACAAAATCACAATCTTGAGTTTATAGATAAAGTTACAAATTTAACTGACTTGAAAGAGTGTTTTAAAAAGGTTGAAACTTCTTACAATACAAAAATCACTAGTTTCACTGAAGAAAGTGAGTCTTTAGAACACATAAATTCAAATTTGGAAACTCAGACTGATGACTTATTGGCTAAACTTGATGAGTCCAGAAAAGAAACCAAGCATGCCAGGGCTGATATTGGTGACCTCATTAACAAATTGACTAAAGCCTAGTTCACACGTGATAAGTTCCAGGCCGTTACCGAAAAGGCTGAAAAATTATAGTAAAATGCTATATAGGCTAAGGCAGGTATTAGTTACACCATAGTAAAGCCACCAGGGCATTACACTCCTAATGAATTATTTAATCAATCTGCTAAGGTTAACGTGCCAACTGAAAATAATATTGCTATGTTTAAAAATGATAAAAATGAGAAAATCAAAACTTGTTGAAACCTCCAAATTTTGAAACTAATTGTTGAATTTGCACCACCAAAGAATTACACACCTAAATATTTCAAAATGGGTGGGAAACATGTTAATGAGGGTTCAAACAAACTAAGATAATTATCAGAAAAGGAATGCCAAGAGTAAGTTGATCTATAGACAGAAAACCAACAACCACTCCCCTAGGTATGTAGAGGCATATAAGGAAGAACCACAAATTTAACGAATGCATTATCTGTGAGGAGAATGGTCATGTGGCTACAAAGTGGTTGTATAATCCATTTGTTCAAAATCAGTTACAAAAGTCATAATCTATTAAACCAAAAACTGTGAAAACTAATTTTCAAAGGAAGTCAACAGGAAGAACTTCTCCTATGAAAAATCACGTCGTTAAACACTTTGAGTTAAGTTCTGGTAAGCACCCTAAAATTCTGGTTCGAAATGAATTTAATGGGACCTTTTCTGTTTTAAAACAAATGGGTTTTCCAAGTAAACACTCTTCCAAGAGAACTTTAGTTCAAAAGAAACATTTTTCTAGTAGAACTAAAGATCAACCGGAAAAACAAAGTTTTCAAGAGATCTGAAACTACCCTTAAATAACATCCAAATTTTCAAGATTTTGATGAATATGAGTTTGTGGAAACTCAAGGAAGAAAGAATTCATCACGTGGAAAGTCTGCTCCGAGTGACAAAATTCATAACTCAAGGACCAGAGTTCAACCGGAAACCAAGTATTATTCCTCCGGAAGAAGAACTAGTCCGAAAGAACGTACTTCAACCAGAAGAAGAGTTCTTCTGGAACAAGGTCAAAGAAGCAACCAAAGATCAGCTTTACCTCAAAGATTTTCTAAGGCACTTGTGAAACGATGATTGGTCAATCAGTCTTATACTTTAGCCAGTGAAGTCCCCAGGACTGAAACCAACAAAAAAAGAAAGTTTAGGGAATTCAGAGAAAGAAAAGCTTCTGAAAGAAGAAACAAAAGTTTTGATGCAAGTAAACAAAATTCTTTTTCCAAATCTAAGTCTTATGAAAAATCGCCCGGAATGAGAGTTTTGACTGAAACCAACAAACAAAGAAAGTTTAGGGAATTCAGAGAAAGAAAAGCTTCTGAAAGAAGAAACAAAAGTTTTGATGCAAGTAAACAAAATTCTTTTTCCAAATCTAAGTCTTATGAAAAATCGCCCAGAATGAGAGTTTTGAAAGTGATGGTCTTTTAGATGAGTAACCGATTACCACTACTTTACTACTCCAATAGTACAACTACAATGATGCCTTTGGAAGTACCAACACCACCAAGGCTTGGGTCCCTTGCAACAATTAATTGGTCTTGACATGTGCAGGAGCAGACCAATAAGTACCACGAAAGTCAATGGGTTGTAGATAGCGTTGGCCAAGTCACATAAATGGGAATAAACATCTTTAGAAAATATAAAAAGGCATGATGGAGGACCAATGGCTCTTGGAAGCACTGAAGGTCACATATCAACACAAGGTGATGTGATAAAAGGTAAGGAGAGTTTTGATAAGGTAAAATTTGTGGATGTGTTGAACTATAATTTTCTTAGTGTTTTACAGATATGTGATAAGAGAAATGTTCTTTTATGAATCAATTGTACTTAAATCAGGCCTACAAATTCCCGATGAACTGATTTTATTAAAAGCACCTAGGCATGAGGGTTTGTACATTTTAGACATGGATATTACAACATCTAAGGGTGGCATTGCATGTTTTCTGTCTAAAGCTTCATCTGGGGAGTCTAATCTATGCCATAGAAGACTAGGCCATGTTAATTGTAAAACCATGGACAAACTTGTCAATTTGGGTTTGTTGAAGGGTTACCCAACAAACAATTCACATGTGCTAAAAATTGTGTTCCTTGTCTAAAGGGTAAGAAACACAAGTCTTCTTATAAGCCCAAGCTGGAAAGCTCAATCTCTCAACCCTTAGAACTCTTACATAGGGATCTATATTGTCCAACAAGGTTATGAGCTTAGGGGAAAAGTTTTTTTATTTTGTGATAATTGATGATTTTACAAGATATACTTGGGGTATTCTTTCTTAGAACTAAGGACGAAACAACTAAAATTTTGAAAACTTTAATAGCGAGTCTTGAAAATCGTTATAAAGTCAAAAAAATTAGAAATGACAATGGTTTTATAACTGTATTATAAACTCATTTTCTGAAGAAAAATGGATTAGTAGGCAATTTAGTGCTCCAAGGAACCCCTCAGCAAATGGCGTTGTTAAGAGAAGGAATAGGGTAGTAATTGAGGTTGCTAGATCCATGTTGGTAGAATCTTAACTACCTGTAACTTTCTGGACATAACTATG
>JBCNJP010000023.1:9803530-9827373 GCA_039602395.1 Deinandra increscens subsp. villosa
CAAATTTGTTATATAATATTGATGCATTTACCTCTTCTTTCAGCATAACTGTTGAGAACCTTTGAGTAATTTTGTGCAGAGACAAGTTAACATTTCAGTTGAAGACCATTGGAGAGTAAACATAAAAGAATTTAGTGTTGATCCTCCATTTTTCTCTTCAGTCAGTTTAAAACCCTTGAAGCCAACAACTGTTAATAACTCAATTCATGTATCTAAAGTTGAACTGAAAATTGCTCCTCTAGTTAAACCATTGATCCGGAACCAGTTGAACTAGAACAAGTTCAACTGGATCAAACTACTTCAGATTCAGCTACACCTGATATACTTCAACCGGAAAATGAACACTAAGGTTCAGTCACAAACTCAAATTCAGAATTTACCTTGAGTGGTTATCTTCATAATCCTAGTCCCATCCCCGATGGATTAACTAGTCCTGAGCCTGCTCCTAAAGGTCGGACATTTGAATCATATCCCAGTTTGTCTGAGTTACAAACAGAACAACACGATCCCTCTTCACAAGTTGGTGACATACAACTTGAGGTTGTACTCCCACCAATCAAAATACCGACAAATGACTCGAGTCACGAATTTCCCATGTTCCAGAATACCAGAGTCAGCAAAGATCACCCTGTGGAAAATGTCATTAGAGATTTTTCAGCACTAGTGGTAACAAGAAGCAAGTCTGTTGATGCAAATTTTTGCTTGCATGCTTGTTTCCTGTCTCAGGCAGTACCAAAGAAGGTGACTGAAACATTGAGGGATAGTATTTGGACTGATTTAATGAAGGGAGAGCTGTTTCAAATCAACAAGAAGAAAGTTTGGAAATTGGTTGATTTGCTAAAGGGGCAGAACCAATTGGAGCCAAATGGGGTTTTAGGAATAAGATGGATGAAAGAGGAATAGTGGTGAAGAATAAATTGACGTTAGTGGTTCAGGGTTATGCTTAAGAAGAGGGCATAGATTATGATGAAGTTTTTGCTCAAGTGGCAAGGCCAGAAGAAACAGAATATTTATGGCCTATGCAGCTTTCAAGAACTTTCAAGTGTATTAAATGGAAGTGAAGAGTGCATTCCTGTATGGATCGCTTAATGAAGAAAGGTTTTTTGTTAGTCACCGGGTTTTAAAGACCCACACCATTGTGACAAGGTGTGCAAGCTGATCAAGGCATCGTATGGTCTTAAACAATCTGCAAGGACATGGTGTGAGACTCTCTCTCTCTCTCTCTCTCTCTCTCTCTCTCTTTAACTATCTCATAAAGAATGGATACGAAAGAGGAGCCATTGACAAAATACTTTTCATCAAGACTGCTGGTAAAGACATGCTAATGGTACAAATCTATGTGGAAGATATTATCTTTGGGTCCTCCAATACTGCACTCTACAAGGAGTTTAAGCTCTCATGCAAGCTAAATTTGAGATGATTTCTATGGGAGAACTTAATTTCTTCTTAAGGCTTCAAGTGAAGCAAACTGCTAAAGGCGTCTTTTTTAATCGGTGCAGGTACATTCAGGATATGCTTAAAAGATTTGAAATGCAATCTATGTCAAGTGTCAAAACTCCTATATCAACTTCCCAAAAGTTGACACTGGACTTGAGTGGTGAACCGGTTGATGAGCACATGTATAGAGGAGGTTGCACCCAAGGAGTCGCACCTGAATGCTGTCAAGAGAATTTTCAGGTACTTAAAGGGTCAACCAAAGTTGGGGTTGTGGTATCCTAAGAATACTGATTTTGTTCTTAATGCCTACACGGAAGGTGATTATGGAGGTTGTAATATAGACAAGAAAGACTTGCATCTTGGTAGTGCAAGAAGCAGACCTATGTGTCAACATCAACAACTGAGGCTGAATATATTGTTGCTTCTTGTTCCCTGTGGTCAAGTTCTCTAGATTCAAAATCAGATGCTAGATTATGGGATCATTTTCATGGAAACTCCCATGTATGCAGACAACACAAGTGCCATCTCCATCACCAACAATACAGTGAAGCACTCTAAGACAAAACACATTGAAATCAGGTACCATTTTATTAGAGATTGTGTGAAAAAGAATTTGATAAAATTGCACAATGTTCACACTGATCACCATTCGCAGATTTATTTACCAAAGCTTTTAATGAGGCAAGGTTTTTCCACTTCATAACATCCATTGGGATGATTAACTTTGAGTAATTCAACTGATTTTCAAAATCTGTAATAAAATCTAATTTGAATGTAATTGTTTGTCTCTTAGAATTTGAGTTCATCTCTTGATAGAAAAAGAAAAAGAAAAGTCTTCGTGGCAATTAAATTTTTTTTTTAGCCATAATAAGAACTTCACGGTTCGAAGTTATGCTAATTGTCCTTAGAAAATTTTCAAATCTATGATTTTAAGCATCCAGTACAACTTTCCGGTCCAACCCTGTGAGGAACCTTACTTCATAAATCTTCCGGGTGAACTTTCAACCAGAAACCGTTGCTAAACCATTACTTGAGAAAAGCCTATGTGAAAATATGTCTTCCGGGTGAACTATATTCTATGAGAAGTCAACTGGAAAAAAGTTCTTTTTTTAAAGAAATTGTTCTGCTTGATGTCTTTTCGGATGAACTAACCAAAGGCCGCACATTTACTTCAACCGGAAGACACGGACTCCAAAAAGGATTAAATATCAGACATATTAAATGTTACAGTTAACCCCTCCGAGGTTTACTCCATAACTTTATTGTTGTGCACGCTGAAAGAGTAGTACGGTACTATCCTTTCATGCATCGCGACATGACGTGAGGTCGAAGTCTCACTCAAAAATAAACCCAAAAACACTAATTTAGATAGTGGTAAGCGGGTGTCGAACACATGGAGATTGTGGAGTATGCGCTACTTTTATGACTCGAATTATACCAAATTGAAAACTTGAATTTAAATATGACAAAGAGTTGTGTTTGATAACTTGGTTTTGAACAACTAGATACTAAATTAACAGCTAGAGATTAAGTGACAATCTAAACTTTTTGGATTTCTTAACAATCAAACAAGGGTGATCTTCTCAGATTTCAGATTTCCATGTAAACAAACAATAATGATGCAACTAGAAAGAATCACATATACATGATTCGTGCAAATGTAATTGTCGTGATAAAACGGAATAAAGTACTCGGGTTACTAACACAAGTTTGTCATCCGATGATCAATCAATATAGATATTAACCAAGTTTCCTACCCACTAAATCTCAATTGCCAATGGCACCAAGAACGTATGGTTCACAAATTCGATTAAATAAAATATCAAAAGTTACGAACAATCACATAAACATGTTAGTGAAAAGCATCGAATGCTTAGATCACTATTATAGAATTAAAACACATCAATATTGTTGTTTACATTAAAACCTTACATTTGAGAAGAACACAACGAACTAGCCGCTCATGACGAAATTGATTGCAAAGATGATGATGATCGAAGCCATGGATAATTCTCTAATGATTATGATGTTGGAATTGCTTTAGATACTCTTTTTCTTCTCTAAAAATCGCCCTCAAAACCTGTGGTTCGTCTCCAACCGTCCCAGTTCGAATGAATATGAAAAGACCCCCAAAGAAACTTTTTAATCGAGTTTTTACGGACTTGTAACCGACCTCCACCGTAAGCTACGTTGGCCATCGTAGCTTACGGTGGCTACTTCTATGTTACGCTGGCAACGTGCTGACCCACGGTGGGGTCTTGAGGGCTGGCCACCACCGTAAGCTACGGTGGTGGCGTAGCTTACGCCAGCCCTCAGGTGAGTTCTCCATTTTCTTTGTTTCGCGTTTGCTCCAACTTGCTTGAACTTTCTCCCAACTTCTTGTATCTTCTAGTAAACTCGTTTAAGCTCCATTTTACCTGCAATTACATCATTCCACGTAGTCATCTAAATCCACAAAATTACACAAATATGGACATTAAAACTCTACAATTACCATATCAAATTACCAACCAACGGTGTAACCGTCACGACAGTATCAAATATTTAGGTTGTGGGTCCCCTTTTCACTTTTTCAGAACGGTTTCTTCTTTCTCTCTCATCTGTTTAAACGTAAAACCTGTTCATACCCTAACTTCTTGTCATTTCAAAATCCCTAAATACTTTCTCAATTCCCTACTCCCATACACTCATTCTACTCTCTCATCCTAACCAAACACATCCATAGCACCCAAAGTTCCTGCGAGTAAGGCAAAGAAGCAATTGGAACCAAAATGCCCTTTCGCAAAAGATCATAATGTTCCTGCCTACTTAGAAAAACTAAGCAAGAATAACACTTTTAATGAGATGATCGACTTTCTCAAATGATCACACATACATCATGCTCTAAGAGTTACGGCAGACATTTAAGAAGAAGCAATGGATGAATTTTGTAAAAACGCTGCAGTAACGCTGATGCTGAGGGCGAACTGCTAATTGAATCAAAAATTGGTGAAAGGACAGTTGTGGTTGATGAAAAGTTGATACAAAACACTTGCAATTGAAAGACGAAGATGGTTATTTGCTGGTTGATTCTGATGTATATCATCCGATATTCCGGAGTATCAAATACGGCGGACTAGAAAAGGGCAACACGATCAAGAAAGGGCCAATGCCATACAAATGAAGATTTCTTGCGCACACATTAATGGTGCGTATGGCTAAATAAAATCACTAATGTGTCCTTCTTTCATTCGTTAAGGTATCCTTCGGGGTTACCCGTCTTATTTTTGCGATGTCATTCTTTCATTCGTGTTTTCATTACCAGGTGAGTATTCATAGTCCCTTTCTTATTTCTTGTTTTGGGGTGTAACATGTACCTTACTTAAACTCAAACCTGATATATTTACTCTTTACTCTAAACTATATGTGAACCCCATGATTGTTATGTGTGTTTTTAGTATGTTAAATTTATGTGGATTATTTGCGGTGGATGGAATATTTACTCATTACTCATTACTCTTTACACTAAGCGTATATCATTAACAACCCCAAGAGGGTTTACAATAATAGATCTATTGTTGTGCCAACCCACCTGGCCTACCTGGTATATGGCACCGGGTGATTGAAAGCCTAAATGCGAAGGGTTTGATTACGCTTGTATTATGTGCTTTGATTCATTACTCGTTTGTCATGCTATGATATACGCTTAACTCATGGATCACATGTTTTACACTATCACTGGATACTAAACCTATGTTTACTCACCAACTATTTGTAGTTGACCATTATGTTGTACATTTTGCAGGATTTGCTGTTAGATGATGATGATTTTGTAGATGACACTTTAGGTATATTAATTAACAGTTTATATCATTACTAAGTCATTGTGTATTACTTATATTTATAAATAAACATAAAATGGGTTGACCTGAAACACGACCTGAACACGACACGAATTTAAGTTGGTCGACACAACACGACACAAATTGTTATATGAGTTGGGTTAGGGTTGAAGAATTCAACCCGTCAACCCGCTAACCCGAAACCATCAACCCGTCAACCCGACACGATTGATACCCATTATGCAAATCACACCTCATGCTCTTAAATAATTTTTAATCTATAACGGAGCACTTTTAAATTGGCTCTAGTCAAGCTTTTTACAATACAAAGTGATCTGATAAACAACTTAACAAGATAAATTAGTCACACCGTCGGTTTTTTGGCCGAGTGGTCTTGCTGATGAGGGTAACATTTGGGACAGAGAGGTAAAGAGTTCGATACACGAGCCAGACATGTTTTTTACCGACCATTCACGGATGTGGTTTTCCCTGTAAACTGACTCAACAATGTAAATAATGCTTAGTTGATCGTTTAGAAAAAATAAGATAAAAAAACAAGATAAACTCATAACTTTTAACATACATGGAAATTAACAAGATAAACTTTAACTATTATAAAATGTCATAAATACCCCTTTGAGAGTTATATACGATAAGTGTCACAAAGTGGTACAAGCTTTTCTAACAAATTAGCACAAATACAATATCTATACTACACGTGAGATATCTTGGATCCAAGCTTTTAGTGTTTTATGTTTGTTAGGATGTATGGTAAAAGCTTTTACCATTTTGGTGATTGCTTGATGGTTATATTTAACATATTAATTCGGTGAGTGTGTTATTGAAGAGTAAGAGTGAGAGTGACATTGGAAAAAGAAATTGAAATGTGAACAAGACAAGTTGCATACACATTTTTGTCATGACTTATCTTCACCACTGTCTATCTATATGTCCATGTGAATGATTGGGTTCACTCATCACTCACTATAACTCTATAAATAATCTATTTATCATCCATTCCTTCATTTATTCAGAGCAAAATGTCTCCAAACAAAGAAGATGAGAATGGTGAAACTAACTATGAAGACACCAAGAACCAGAAAGCTCTTGGAGGCATTAAAACCATGCCATTCATTCTAGGTATCTCTCGCTCTCTATCACTCTCTCTCTCTCACACACACAGACACAAACACACACACACATATATATATATATATATATATATATATATTTATATATATGCACTTATAATATATATAAACTTAAACTTTTAAATATATACACATAATAATATACATGTAATAATTAAGGAGTATTAAACATGTCACCATTAGGCTATGTGTAGTGGGTCAAGCCCCACCCTTGGGCATGATTCGACAAGTGACGATGACATGGTAAAGGGGCTTGATCACAAATATGGTGTAGTGGTTTCAAATCCCCATCAAGCCCCTCATCATTGCACAATCCCTCTATTTCCCCCCATCTCTCTCCCCAATTCAGCGTGAAACTTCTCAAGCCCCACCCGTTTTTTTTCATTTTCGCGCCCCACCGTAGTTGGTGGGGACGCTAAAGGGGCGCTATCAGGGCGTGAAAGTGGGTCTCAAGCCCCTTTCAAGCCCTATTACGGATAACCTTAGAATGGTTTGGAGATGTAATTATAAGATGTTTAGTTTTACAAATTCAAAACTTGAAAGTGATATAAATAGGTGTGTAATTTAACCGTTAAAATTATTTTTAGATTTTTAATATAAATTATATTGTATCAACTGGTGTCCATATATTTCATTGAATAAAATAAAGTGGCAGCTTTTAATAAATCTCGTGAACTAAAAAGATCAATAATAAAACTATATGAAGAAAAATAGTTTATCATTATTTATTGTTTGAGTACTACTCACTCACGTTGAAATCTTTATCTTCATATTTAATTACAATTTAATTAAATATTATATTTTAAAGACTTTATTTCAATTTTTTTACCTATCGCATTTCGTTCTTAATTTTATAGTATTCTCTATATCTGTCACAAACATAAATTATATATATATTTTTTCTCTTTCTGAGAAACTCAGAAACATTTACATAGTTGAAAATATACATCTATATATATCTATATGTTTACAAAATATTTATCAAACTCAATGTGCAAAGAACTAAAGATGGAGATGAACATTCATTTGCTCAGACTTTTGTGTCATCGTGTCACTCGATACACTTGATCCACATGCCACACTATAATTTTAATATTTATAAATAATATAAAATCATAAAGTAGAACTTACATTTTTAGCTTTTTAACTTCCAGTCAATTTCTTTTTACATTATTTTAGAATAAGATTTCACTAGCTACACGTTATTGCGGGATAATTCGAGTGCATAAAACCGTTGTATTGCTATAATGCTATGTAAAGAATTTTTTTTAATAAAAAATGCATGTAACGACCAAAACCATGTTACTTATGATCATGGCCAACTCATAATTAACATTTAAAAAATTATCTATTACACAACCAACTCATTTTGCTAAACTCGTTGTGCTCACATAAAAGCAAAAGAACCAAAAACAATTAAAAAAATTAAAGAACAAAAGAAAAGTAAAAAACAAAAAAACTATAAAATATATAAAATATGTATATTTCAATTTAATAACCAAACTAATATTATAATTATGTATTAAATCACCAAGCAATATTATATTTAAATTTATTCATCAACAACTTGTATTTTGTTTATATGATAACTAGATTTTACTATGCATGCTGTTGCCGCGGGGATAATGCGAGTATACAAAATAATTGTATTGCTAAAGACGCAACACGAAGAAAAGCGAAATGAAAAAAGACACGTAACAACGTTAAAACTAAAATTCTGTTTAAATATAACACGTACAAACAATTAGATACATAAAGACAATGGTGTAAACTCAAATTAAAATCAATGAGACGCTTATAAATAATTTAAAAAGTTAAATAAAAGTACTAATAAAGGTGTTGCCGAAGAGATAACGCGTGCACACAAAATATATAGTTGCATTGCTCTAACGCTACGTGAATTAAACGAAAATAAAAAAAGTCACGTACTTACGCTTAAACTATTAGAGTCAACACCAACTCGTGTGTAAAATTCGTTGAGATAAAAAAGTTATGTTATCACTATTATACGTATTACACCAGCAACGTACTCATTTGCTAAATACGTTGTGCTCGGATAAAAAACAAATAAAAAATATAAAAACAAAACAAAACAAAACAAAAACTAATAAAGACAAAAAAAAAATATCACTAAAAAAATCTAGCTCCATGGTGGTGCTTAAGATTTGTACAAAGTCATAAAATGATGTATGTAATTATGTATGGTATAATTGAAGAGTGGTACAAAATGCATGAGAGGAGGTATAATAAGTTGGTTTTTTGTTTATATGCAAGAAATTTATCAAATTGCGTTTTGTGACGGGTAATTTTGTTTGCTTCGCGACGAGAATTTCCTATCTATTGATGTTATAGTCAAAGTTTATGGGAAAAAGAAACTAAGGGGAGGGGTATAATAGTAGTGTGGCTTGGTGGAGTAGTGTCCACCAACCAATGAGATGTTGACAACTCAAATTGGGTTTTTAGTGTGGCTTGGGAGCCACACCACATGGTATGATAGTAGTGTGGTTTGGGTGGCTTCCTCCAATTCCGATTTTTTTTAGTTTAAACCACTTTTAATAAACAATAATAAAAGTAAACAACATTTATTAAAAATAAAAAAATTACAACTTAAAAATAAAATTAAAAAAAAACTACAACATTTATTAAAATTAAAAAAAAACTAAGCGTTCTCCTCCTCTTCGGTTAAAAACACTTCCATTGTGTTTTCGATGTGCTCGGTGATATCAAATCTAAGTTTAAAATGAGTCTCACTATCTCGCAATTCGAAAATGACATTCGGGTCGAGAACCCGGCTAACTAGCGGATCTCGAATGTGGACCGGTGATATAGCAAGGTCATCGTCTTTGAGAGTCATGTTGCTTAGAATAAATATAGCGTACATAATGTTCTCTATTCGCGATTTTTTGATTGGACGACCCTTTTGATCAATTATTGCCCACCTTTCCTTTAACCGACCAAACGCTCTTTCGACGTCTTTTCTAGCCCCATCTTGTATCTTCTTCATCTTCTTCTCTTTAATCTGAAAAGGATGTGGATATGCCTTCACAAAGACCGACCAAGGGGATATATGCCATCCGCAAAGTAATACCCACGTTTGTATTCTCTACCGTTGCAAACAAATGGCATTCTAGGTGCAACTCCATGCATCTCATTATTGAACAAAGGTGACTGATTAAGAATGTTGATGTCGTTGTTGGAACCCGCGACACCAAAGAACGCATGCCAAAACCACAAATCTTGGGACGCAACTGTCTCGAGTGCAATTGATGGTTTTTTATGATCGCCACGATGATATTGTGGCCTATACTTTCTAGGACAATTTCTCCACTCCCAATGAGTACAATCGATACTACCTATCATACCCGGCATACCATGTTTTGCTAAATGGACATTATATAAAAGAGTAATATCGTGGTTAGTAGGTGAACGTAAAAATTCATCTTTATAAAGCTTAATTACGGCATCACAAACATAATGTAGGCATTCACGTGCACTTCTTTCAGAAAAATCTAAAGATTCATCATATTCGTTATGAACTTTACCGTATGCGAGTTGACGAATAGGCACTGTGCACTTTTGTAAAGGTGTGAAACTTTCCCTATTCGTCGCGTCCAAACGGGATGTGAACCACGGAAAGTTATTTGTGATGTCGTCAACAATCTTCAAAAACAACCGTTTAGACATACGAAATCGGTCTTTAAAAATTCCCTCATGGTAATGGGGATTTTCGGCGAAATAATGTTCCACCAATCGTTGGTGACCGTTTTCACGATAACGGAAAATACGTCTCCTCCGTTTAGGAGCGGAAACCTCTTCTTGTTCTTCTTGTTCGATGACGTTAAGACATATGTTAAAGTACTGCATCGCGTCCTCGTACAAACCATCGGAGCTGCTTGACGACGAAGTGCCAATTTCGGATGGTGGAAGAATTCTCTCATCGTAAAGACTAATTTTGATAGAGAAAGTGGAGATGAAATGGGTGTATGAATGAGTATATATAAAAAATTGAGGTGTGGTTTATATTAAATCTGAATGGGAATATATAATAAAATGTTTAAAAAAAAAAAGAGTCGTTGGTTGCAACGGTAAAAAAACGGTCACATTTTGACCGGCTCTCGACGGTTTCCACAGACCGTGTGGGACTCAAAATGGAAGCCATGGGGCTCGAACCGCTTGAAGCGGTATGGTGGAAGGAAGGAACCGCACGGCTCCCCTTGGAGCCGCCTAAGGGAACCGTGCTCCATACCGCCTCCCCTAATGAGATTATTAGTTCTAAGACTATCCACAATGAGGATCGTTTGGATGAGATTGCTGGGGTCAGGGATTAAAAAAAAAAAAATTTGTTGTGTAACACAAGAATATTAAGTTTGTTTTGTGTTTGTAGATGTTTGTTTGTTAAAGTTTAAAACAAATTACTTGTTGGTTTCCTTAGAGTGAACACAAGAATATTAAGTTTGTTTTGTGTTTCTACATATAATGAATGATAATAAGTTATTAAGCATTGTATATGATGATATCAATTAAGAATGATGAGCTAATTAGCAATTGGTGGTAATTAATTGGTTTTAAATTTGCAGCAAACGAAGTATGCGATAGGTTTGCGGGAACTGGTTTTCATGCAAATTTGATTACATATTTGACCCAACAATTGAACCTCCCAATGGTTAAGGCTTCAAACATATTAACCAATTTTGGGGGCACATCAAGCTTCATGCCCCTCATTGGGGCTCTAATTGCTGATTCTTTTGCTGGCCGGTTTTATACCATCGTCGTTGGTCTTCTAGTATATTTACTGGTATGCTTCTTTTTTTCTTTTCCTTTCTTTTCCTATTCCATAGATAATTACTTTTAGTAGAGTTTGAATTTAGTTTAAACATATTCTGCTTCAAAGCGGTGAACACGTTTATGTTAAACGGGTCTATTCAAGTGGATATGGTTCGGTTCAACCGTTAATCTGATTGGGTATTTTGCATTAGAATTTTGCATCTGTAACTTTAGGGGGTCGTTTCGGTTCGTGGATATGTTATGAAATTGCGATTTGCAAAGTTTTTCTTTTATATAGTTGTGCTTAGTTGGGTTATGAACAAATTTAAATTGAAATGAATTTCCTTAGTCAATAGTTAATAGAATTTGAGGTCATGTAACTTTTCTTTAAATTAACCTATTCTATTTTAATCATATATATTTTTTTATGGTATTATGGCCACATTATTGTGCAATTTTTTATTCCTTTTGCTTGTAAAGTAAGTATACTCTTGTTTAATTTTCAATCAAACAAACTAATATAACTGTACCCACGTTGAAGGAATAAGGTCACGGATAACGGATTGATGTATGCACTAATTATAATTAATACCTTTAATACTAAATACTTATATTATAATAAAAAATGATATTATATTTATAATATTATTTCTATTTCTATTTTCAGGGCATGGTTTGTATCACCACCTCATCGATACTACCACAACTCCGACCACCACCGTGTCCCACCAAAGAAAACTGCATAGAAGCTTCTTCATCACAACTATGGATCCTCTACCTTTGCCTCCTCCTCACCTCCCTCGGGTCCGGCGCCATCCGCCCTAATGTCGTCACATTCGCTGCCGATCAATTCGACATGTCCACCGGAAAATCAAACCCTAGTAGCGTCGGTCGCAACTTCTTTAATTGGTACTATTTTTGTATGGGACTTGCAACCCTAACGGCTCTAACCATTGTGGTCTATGTGCAAGACCGCATTGGTTGGGGCCTGGGCCTTGGGATTCCAACCATTGCAATGGTTTTATCGTTTATCGCGTTTGTGGTTGCGGCTCATCTTTATAGAAGGGTTAAACCCGAAGGGAGCCCGTTGGTTCGGGTGGCTCAGGTGGTGGTGGCTAGTTTCAAGAAGAGGAAAATTGTCGTGCCTAAAGACGCGACACTGTTGTATGAAAATAAAAAATTGGATGCCGGGATTTCAGCTGATGGGAGGCTTCTACATACAGACACTTTAAGGTAATGCACTTTAACTTTTAAGGTCAAACTAATATCAGTTGGTGTTAAATGGGTCGTGTTTGTTATTTGATGGCTTCAAACCGATAAACTGATATGAGCTTGAATACAAAATTTGTGTCAGATACATGACACCTGTATTTGTGAGTTTATACGAACACGACTTGTTTAATTAACCATATATTTTCTTGCTCATGGTTCTTTAATACTGAAAATTTTGTTATCAATGTCATAGGTGGTTTGATCGAGCTGCGATAGTGACAGAAGGTGACATGAAAGATTCTACATCCCCAAACCTGTGGCGGTTAGCAACCGTCCATAGGGTCGAGGAGATAAAATCCGTCATAAGAATGACACCCATTTGGGCCGCCGCGATTCTCCTAGTAACTTCACAATCACATCAACATAGCTTCATTATCATACAAGCTGGGACTATGGATCGCCATATGTCCCCATCTTTTGAAATACCACCCGCAAGTCTCTCTATCTTCGGTGTCCTCACCATGCTCATTTGTCTCTCAACGTACAAACGTTTTTTCGTCCCATTCGCACGTAGATTCACCAAAAACCCTATAGGCATCACATGCTTACAAAGAATGGGAATCGGTTTCGCTGTCAACATACTTGCAACATTAGTATCCGCACTAGTCGAAATAAAACGGAAACAAGTCGCTTCTGCTCATAACCTAATCGAAAAACCAAACGCCATCATTCCTATATCGGTGTTTTGGCTCGTGCCACAATTTTGTCTACACGGTGTAGCCGAGGCCTTTATGTCAGTCGGTCATTTGGAGTTTCTTTATGACCAATCACCCGAAAGCATGAGAAGCACTTGCATGGCCTTGAATTGGATCACGGTGTCCCTCGGGAGCTATGTTGGCACATTCGTTGTATCGATGATCCATGACTACACCGGAAAGGAAAACAATTGGCTACCGGACCGGAATTTAAACAAGGGGAAACTAGATTACTACTATTGGTTAATGAGTGGTATACAAGTAGTGAATTTAGTGTACTTTGTCACTTGTGCTTATTTATATACTTGTAAACCGCTTGAACTCATCAAAGATAGCGACAATGATGGCGATTTGGAGCTAGCGACGGAGAAAACACCCTTATCAAACGCGTTACTGACGGGTCAGAATCGAGATAGTGACAAGAACGAAGGTCAAGAATCTCATGAGAAGAGAAGGTAATGGAGCAACTTAAGTGGTTAGATAGCTACTAACCACATTGTAATAGATCGAATAACTAGATTTGTGTAGTGCATTTGGTACAATATATGTGTTTTAAATTTTTGTACCTTTAATATTTAAGTGTGTTACATAGTAAAATATCGAAATAAATATCTATGCCCTATTATTATTTCGGTATCTCTATCTTTATATATATTTTTCACGAGGAATTTCAACTTCTTAGGTCGAGTCACCGATTTATTTTTACAGATAAAGTCGTGCATCGAAATATTTAGGTTCTATATCATAAAACTAACTTTATAAAAAAATAGTATTGTGTCTATAAAGTAATCATTGACTATTAGCTTAACAAAGCTCGAGCTCGAATTTGAGTTGTTGCAAGCAGCAAGCTCTATGTATAAAGTTTTTGTTTGAATTAGGCTTGGCTCATATACGCCCCTAATTATTCGAGACATGTCTCCAAGCATTAATCAATTAACTTTATCAAACATTATTATTGAAAAAAAAACATTACATAGTGAATATTGGGCCTGGGCTAGAAACCAAATACTAAAACCAATTCGAAACTTGTTGGGTCGTGATCTAATCAGACATTCGGGCCATCATCTAAAGTGGCCTAATTGATTTGTATCTAATTTGTGGATTGGGATTCAATCATTCTCTTAAATTAATACTTGATTAATTATTATAATATTTAATGTACATGTAAGAATGAAGGGGAAAGTATAGTTTTAGTGAGTTTGCTTTAGTGACGTTTTAGTGTAAAAGTTATAGTTTTATTTTCTAGCCACTATGGTTTAATTTTATTTTCTTTTCAATTAACCTTACAACACTAACTCTACTAACTTTTTTCTGTGATTTTTCTAAAAAAGACTAGATTACATTTATGAATTAAAAAAATAAAATAAAAATCTATAAAGATAAATAAAACATACCTTCCACCCTAGATTTCATCTTCTTTTCCACTTTTTTTTTTGTAAGATTATGAAATCACCGAATTGATATTATTGATTAATCAGATTACAATATATAAAGTTTATAAAAACCCTAGAAACCTAACTGGGCCGTAAGCTCATACTAATAAACCCTAATAGTAATGGTACTAGTATATTTCAATACTCCCTCGCAGTCGGAGAGGACAAAAATAATCGAAGCTCAGACTGAAAAACAAAACACACTAAAAAAATAGAAACAAATGCATTAAAATAAACTAGCTTCGCTCTCGTCTTCGACTCGTAAGTCTTAGATTCTGCCAAAAATTCATGGTCTTTAGAATAGAATCCATGGTCTGCAACCCTAGATCTGGTCTTGGTTCCTGAAAAAAATAAACTACATGATCGGCTACATCTCAATCAAGCATCGATTCCATCTTAGTCGGATATGACATGGCAAAAGAGGGGGAAAAGACTGCAAGAGAAAGGAAAAAAAACAACTTGACATCATGTGACCGTGGTCGGGTGATGTGTCAAAGTTGTGTACAACGGTCTCTTAGATCCGTAGATTAAGAGATGAGATCCGTAGATCTAAAAGGAAAAGAAAACAAGGTTGGCGACCGTGGTCAGAAAACGATCTTTAAAAAAGAGAAAAGAAAATAAAGAGATTAAACTTTTGATTGGATCGACTAAGATTAATGACAACAAAGCATGATCCGATAAGAAGAGCCGAGATACGATTGAATGCTTGATCCGGCCATATAAAAACTTTGTGTCTTAAGGAACCTAAGCAAATAACAATTAAAAACTAGAGACCACCAATATCATTCAATCCACGTGCATTCCTGATTTAAGATAAATCAACAATCCTTTTTCTTTCTTTCTTTTGAAATAGAATAGGGTGAAAGGGTTTAATAAAGGATGAAGTGGTTATCAGATTTAATTGCTTTTGAGGGAGAACGGATAAGGAAAAAATATTGGACATGACGGTGGTGAACGAATTTAATGGTAGGTTTGATAGGATGTAATTGTTATGGAGGGAGAGCCGACCAAGAAATTGGAGGCGGGTAGGGTTTTAGGTCCAATTCAAAAGCCATGAATTAAGAAGGGAAAAAAAAGAGCAATTACCAGAATCTCGAATCGAAAAAAACGAAGCTTTATTCGAGCGTAAAACAGAAAAATAGAAGAAAGTAAATACGAAAACGAAATTGGGACAGGGTGGCAGCGGTGACGACATGCCGCCCTGTCTAGGATTTGAACTTAATAGCGACGATTAAAGTTTGGATCGTTTAATCTATGATACCATGTAAGATTATGAAATCACTGAATTGATATTATTGATTAATCAGGTTACAATATATAGAGTTTATAAGAAACCCTAGAAACCTAACTGGGCCGTAAGCTCATACTAATAAACCCTAATAATAATGGTACTAATATATTCCAATATTTCTCTCTCTACATTCATTCTGCTCCATCTTTATGACACCTACTACTAAGGTTGTTTAAAAAGTTCGTGGTTCGAAACTCGTTAAAAAAAAGCTCACTCGGTTTGTAAATCAGTTGAGCACGAGCCAAGGGAGGCTCACTCGGTTCTCACTCCTTGGCTCGATTATATTAGCCCATATTTTTAATTTTATTATTTTATGAATTTAAATATTTAAGCTCAATTCACTACTAGTCATTTTATTTCCAGGCCAATAATAAACTTAAGATTTAAATTTCTTTTCGCCCCTAAGGTTTGGTTCATTTAATCATTTCAGTCCAAACATTTAAAACAACGATTTCAGTCCAGACGTTTCATTTTCATTTCAATTTTATTTTTTCTAACCTATTCCATTCTAACTCCCGTCCCTACTTTCGATTAAACCACCATCTTGAGCCACCACCACGACACCACCATACCAAATCACAAGCACCACTCACTGTCCGTACTTCTAATTAAAACCATCCACCCTTGATTTTTTTTGGAACAACTTGTACTCTTATCCAAACGCTGTCTCAACCACCACCATTCGATTCTGCATAACCTATATGGTTTTGATTTGAATTTGATTATGACTCCGAAACCCTAGTTTTTTCAAAGCCCCCTATTCCGCAAATAATTGGTGAGAGGTTTTCCTTATTATGGTGTTAAGTTGTGAACACATGGTGGACTCGTTTGGATACAATCTAGATTTCAGACAAGTTATTTGAACTCTGCATATTTACGGGAAAAAGTTAATACTATTAGACCACAATTATTATTTATATTAGTCTAGGGTGCTCTATGTAATTTATGTTATTATAAATACCTTGTACTTGGTTTATTCTAATAATAAGATTCACAATTCCATTAAACCCTAATATGGCATCAGAGCCAGGGAGGCTTTTTCGATAAACCCTAGTCGTCCCCTCCCTATCTTCATCGTCTCCCATCCTTTCTTTCCCTCCCAATGGCGATTACAGCCTTACTACACAAGAAAAGACCTCTCATAATTCACACATATTCTCTTTCACCCTTAAATCTACAAATTATGGGTTCTGGAAAACCATGATCCAACCATTTCTCATCACCAACAATTTATTTGGCTATATCGACGGAACCGTCCCATGCCCTCCAGCCGAAATTCATACACCGGCCTCCGGTTCTGGTGATACTCGTGTACCAGCCTCCACTACACCCAACCCGAATTATCAAGTGTGGATCGCTAATGATGCTCACGTTAGAATGCTGCTGATCTCAACCGTCTCAGAAGAATCGTTCCATCACATCAAAGGCTTTACTTCTCGTGACATCTGGAACAACTTGGAGCGAGCTCATGCACCTCAGACGCAATCGCGTGAATACACGCTAAAAACAAAACTTCTAAAATTGGAGATGAAAGGTGATGAAACCCCCTTAGCCTATCCTGCAAGTGCCAATGAATATGCAACAGACTTGGAAAATATAGGTAAACCTCTGGCGGATGCGGATATTGTCATGTTGGTAATTTCAGGATTACGAGAGGAGTATTACTCGGTCACACCACCCCTGTTAAATTTGATGAACTTCCAGCCTTGTTATCTGACCATGATTTCATGGTAAATCGCCATCACACCAACCCATCCTCCTCCTCATCTCACGCATATGTTGCCTCATCCTCCACCAACACCCAAGCCAGCCTTTTGCCCACCCCTGCTCCTACACAACAACCGAGCCCATCCCTTCTCACCATACATCAAGTGGCGGACCAACATGGCCTCACTCTCATACCCGCCACCAACCCGCAGGCCAGTTATGCAAACCGAACCAACATGGGACGCGGGGGAAACTCTTTTAGAGGACGCAAGGGAACCCGTAGGAATAACGGCCCACGGCCTTCACCCTAGGGTCGTGGCCGGTTTGATTGGGCTACCACCACAAACTCTGTTCATGGCACGTGCCCCCGGTGTGGGATTGCTCATCTTCCATCAGACTGTCCTCATCGGGATCCGACTACTATTCATGCACGTCCTACCGCTAATTTTGCTGACTCGAGGTCAAATGCATCAACAAATTGGTTTCCTGATACAGGTGCAAGTCATCATGTCACACCGGATTTGGCAAGCTTAGTATCTTCTGAACCATATCAGGGCGATGACGATCTTCGTGTTGGCAACGGTACAGGTTTACCCATTCTTCACATTGGCTCCTCACATATTCATTCTCCTCTTAAAAACTTTAATCTTTCTCACATTCTACATGTTCCTCATATAAAACATAATCTCTTGTCTGTTAAAAAACTATGCATTGACAGTAATGTTTTCTCTAAGTTTCACCCTTTTTGTTTCTTTGTGAAGGATATCCCTACCCATACTACCCTCCTTACGGGCCCAAGTAAAGATGGACTTTACTCTCTCACTCTCTCGAAGTTACAGCCTCTCCCAAAACAAGTTTTTTCAACTATCCGTGCTCCAGCAGTCCAGCTATAGTGTGGCATCAAAGACTAGGACATCCTAATCACCGCACTCTTCAAACTATGTTTTCAAAATTTATTTTACTTGTTTCAGACAAAAATTTGGATTCTGGTTGTGTTGCATGTCATATGGGGAAATCCTCTAAACTTTCGTTAGATGATAATAATGTTCCTCCTAGTAAACATGTGCTTGATATTATTGTGACAGTTTCAACCCGTCTGTTTCAATTATGTGGTTTCTCAACTTAGTAGTCAACTAGCCCTCAAGGATTTTGGAGATCTTGGCTATTTTCTTGGCTTGGAAATTGTCAAACAAGGTGATGACGTTATTCTTTCGCAGCAGAAGTATATTCTTGATCTTTTACAGCGAGCCGGTATGTCTGATGCAAAACCTGTTTCGACACCCATGAGCACCACGGGATCTCTTAGTCTAAATGATAGTGCTCTACTGCCTGATCCGATTAATACAGACAATTAGTTGGTGCCTTGCAGTATTTAACACTTTCTCGTTCGGACATCAGTTTTGCTGTTAACAGGGTCTGTCAATTTATGCCTGCTCCCACTGAAAATCACATGATGGCAGTGAAACGCATTCTTCGGTATCTTCATGGCACCTCGTAGTATGGGTTACAGATACAACATGAATCTGTTAGCACGCTTCATGCGTTTGCTGATGCTTACTAGACTGATATTGAAGCGTTTCCTGATGCTGATTGGGCGGGGTGTCCTACTGATCGATGATCGACGGGGGGATTTGTTATCTACATGGGGTCTAATCTTGTATCTTGGACGACGCGTAAACAAAAGACAGTATCTCGCTCGTTGACAGAATCTGAGTATAAAGCTATGGCTGACATAGTAGAAGAAATTACGTGGTTGCAGTCCTTATTTCGTGAACTTGGGATTCGTGCCACAGTTGCTCCAACTCTTTGGTGTGATAATCTTGGAGCTACTTACTTATCTGCAAATCCTATCTTTCATGCTCGCACCAAACACATAGAGGTAGATTTTCATTTTGTTCGAGAGAAGGTTGCTCAAGGCTGGTTAAGAGTTCAGTTCATCTCAACGCATGATCAGATTGCAGATATATTTACAAAGTCGTTGGCTACAACCGTTTTATGTTTTTGCGGTCCAAGCTTAAGGTCGTTAAGCGACCTTAGCTTGCGGGGGGATATTAGACCACAATTATAATTTATATTAGTCGAGGGTGCTCTATGTAATTTACGTTATTATAAATACCTTGTACTTGGTTTATTCTAATAATAAGATTCACAATTCCATTAAACCCTAATAAATACTAAGATGAGGAGTAGAATAGGAAGAGATGAAATTGATTAATCTAAATGGTAGGATTTGGAAGGAGAAACCATACAATGGATGCTTCATCTTCTTTCTTCTTCGTTTCGTTTCTTCGAGTGTGCGATTCATGGCGGTGGATGGATGGAAAGGTAAAGAATAAGGGTTTTATTACGCTATGTGTAGTCATAACCCACTTCTTTGAGGGTTATCCGCCATGTGGCATCATAGTCAGCAAGGGGGATTATGACTAAAAGTGGTGTAGTGGAAGGGGGTTATATTTACTAGTGTCATTTAAGTAAAAAAACTAGCTAATCCAAAGAAACCTACCAAACATGGACCAATCACAATTAAAAGGAGGGGAGGGGGAGTGCTATTCTGGCAACGCCCTGAAGCTAATTTCAGCCCATAGCGCCCCAGGGGGGGTGTCCCTGGCGCTATGGGGCGCCATAGGGCGTGATGTGGGTGCAAAACGCCCCATTATGGATAGACTTAATGTCAATAGAAAAGTAGGAAATTAGACCTGTAAGGAACCAAACATTCAATGAATCGTTCGGCGAAAAGCTCGTTTATTTAATAAATGAACGGGCACGAACATAAATGTTTGTTCATTTAATTAAATAAACGAACATGAACAAGGTTCACTCATTTATGTTCGTGAAAATTCGTTATCATGTTAGTATATGTGTGTTCGTTTATGTTTGGTTACGTTAGTTAAGTATTATTAATATAATAATATAAATAATTATATTTATAAAATATATAAATCAGGATTGTTAGATGAGTCACGATGGATTTTGGAATAAATTATGAACATTTGAACCATTCAAGTAGATGTTTTTCTTGTTTATTGACATTATTGGAAACAAGATTTTTTTGTTTATGTTCGATTAAATTTGCGTTCGTTTTTTATTTAAAAATCATGTTCGATTATGTTCATGAACTGTTCGTTTAGTCATTAACGAACGGACACAAACATATCCATTCCTTAAGGAACAAACACGAACAAGAAAATTTTTGTTCGACTAATGTTCGTGTTCGTCTTCGTTTAAAATTAAATGAAGTGTTCGTTTGGTTTATTTACATGCCTGCAGAAAAGGTTTTTTTTTTGTGAAATATTTGTGCTCTTCCAAAAAAAAGGAAAGGGTTTTTTAAAAAAAAGGGGTAATTGCATAATGTGAAAAGTTCATTGTAGACACCCATATAAGTGTAGACATGTAGACATTTTTTTCACCATTAGATCTCTTGATCTAATGGTTGTGATTGATTTTTTTTTCTTCTCATTATTTAGAAAATTTCACATGTGAATACATGTGAAAAAAGAGCTATTTCACATGCGAAAGTGTTTAAAATGAACCTCCCCCTTACATATATACCTTGTAAGTTTAAAAATTATATATATACCCAAACTAAAATTTTAATTATATATATCCCTCTGCAATGTTTAAAAATTACATATATAACCAAACGAAAAATTTAATTGCATATATCACAATTACCCCTATAAAATATGTCTATCTTGATTAAGAGGTGACAAACTAACAAAATGATATGTACCACCTAAAAATGAAACCTAGATTCAGTTCATTGATGGACAAATTAACTTCCATTTCTTGGAAACCCTAAATGGAGGAAAGTAACCGACAACCAGCAACATGTGAAAGAAAGGAACATGACCACAGGAGCATATACTGATATACACACAACAGTGGTGAACAAATGGGCATCTAATCATCCACCCATTACTAATTACGCTTGCATTAGATCCTATCATGTCAAGTTGTCGACATCTTATGCAAGCTTTCGAGCCACTAACACGCTACTGCCTGTTCATTATTTCACATCGATATCATTACAAACATATTGGGAAACATGATGCAAGTTGTGGGGATGTTTTTGTGGCCTCCATGGCTTTGGGAAAGCTAGTGTTTGTATAGTTATGTTCTCCGCATCCCACCTAGGATATGAACTCTAATTATAAATGCATTATTAAGTGAAACTGGATATGAAGTCTAATTATATGCATTATTAAGTGAAAACTAGAAGTGGTTTTCGTCTGCAAATGCATATTGTTTCTATGAGCCTGCATCACTTTTCTATTAGTGTACATTTATCTTGCATTAGGTTAATCACAATACTCTCCTATCACCTATTAGTTTACTTTTTTGTCAACTCAGTATCACATCATCATCTCTAACTCCCCTCACCTATCACTCATTTCACTTACAATACCCACCTATCACCTATCACTCATATCACTTTTCTTTTATTTCAACTAATAAAAAAAAAAGAAACAGTTAAAAAAAAATACCCACCAATCAAATCCCTCGGTGAAGCTTGAAGATTCTCGGTGGTGTGGCCTAGAGGTAGCCTTTCTAGAGGTCCTAGAGGGGAGGTTGCAATGGTTACCTAGAGCACACCACGACCTAGAGGCTCCAAGTTATCACCTCCTAGAGCCCTCTAGATGGGTAGTACACGTGATTCACACTAATGCAAAATCAAGGCACACATTATTGTATAATACAACGAAATTTGTTAGGTAAATAATAGACTTTTGCTTTCTTATAGTTTGACAATCACTTTTTATTTTTCTTATCATTTTTTCATAGTTTTTTTTAGTTTTGTCAGTTTTAGCCCTTCGTTATTTGGCTATTTTTCTTCCTTTTTTTTGGTTATGATCTGCAGTTTTACTTTCTTTACTGCTTTCTCATAGTTAGGCCACAAAACTTTAGGTTTTGACAGTTTCTACCTCTTAAACTTTTGACATTTTTTAACGAAATAGTAAACTTTTGGTTTTCATAGTTTAGTCACGTATGTTTCATACTCTTACGTTTTGTACCCTTAACTTTTAAAGTTTTTTTTTGTTTTAAGTTTTGTTGTCTTCTACTTTGGCCATAAAACTTTTAACTTTTTTACTTTCGTTTTTAGTATATTTTTATAGTTTTATACTTTCACTACAAGACTTTTAGACTTTTACGTTTTATACACCTTAACTTTTTAACCCTCTAACATATAAAGTTTTTTTTGTTTTAAGTTTTGTTGTCTTCTACTTTGGCCATGAAACTTTTTTAACTTTTCTCATTTCGTTTTTAGTATACTTTTATAGTTTTATACTTTCACCACGAAACTTTTAGACTTTTACGTTTTATACCTCTTAACTTAGTATATTTTTATAGTTTTATACTTTCACCACGAGACTTTTAGGGGTTGTTTGATAGTTACTAAGTGAGTAAGAGCTGACTGAGTTAGAGCTAGCTGAGTAAGAGCTGATTGAGTAAGAAGCTTTGTCTGAAACTTGACTGTTTGATAATTGCTTACCGGGTAAGAGCTGACTGAAAAATATATATTGCACTTTATTTTTAATGTATTATAAATATTTTATAGAAATAAATTAAAATAAAGAATTTTAACCCTACATGTAAAAAAGGGATAAAACCCCTTTCTTCTCAAATTAACCAACTACCAAACACACCGAGAAATAGATCGGGAAGTAGGCAGCGAGCTCCGACTGGCAACTTCAGGCGACCTCCGGCAAGTGCTTGGCCGGCCTCCGGCCGTGACCGACGACGGTTATCTCGTGACTACTTGCTCCGTTTCTCTTCATGCTCAATCGAACTGTGACACCCGAGAATTTCAAGGTTAACTTCCGTTAGACAAACCCGTTAGTTACGTTATAAGTAGCTAATGCATAACTAGGCCGAATACGTCCACGACCTTTGGTTGATCACCGAACCTGTCCATATGTGTTGAATGTTCATCATTGATTGTCCTTATGTGCAATGTGATTTAAATACATAACTTATTATTGTGAATAGCATGATTAATTGTAAATACTTGATTATGTGAAAATTGCCTAGATTTGGTAGTCAGCGAAACTACCGAGCGAAACTACAGATTCGCCCGGTAGCTGGCTAGACTGATCAATGTACCCGAGATCAGAGCCAGTTTCGCCAGCCAGCGAAACTGCCAGCGAAACTAGCCTCTGATATAAATAAACTTAATGAACCCTAGTAGCCTCATTTGCCTCATTTCACAACCAACACACACATACACTTCTCTGGAACCTGGTCAGCCGAGAATACCACCAAGAGACCAAGAT
>JBCNJP010000023.1:9827873-9899392 GCA_039602395.1 Deinandra increscens subsp. villosa
AAAAATTTGGAACTTTAATGAGGAAATACACTAATAATGATAAACCAAATACAAGTCTTTTGCAACTATGATTAGATTACGAAGGATGTATGAACCCTAAACTGTGAAACAGGGGTTACCACCATATGAATATAAATTATGAAGCAAATGAGAAACAAAATGAAAGCTTGCAACTTAGTTGCAGGTGACAATCAATGAACTTGAGCAACTACAATGCAACGTGGAGATGAGACCACAACAGCGGCTTTGGAGTTGTCTGAGAGTTGGTCAAGAGAGTCGAAGGCTACTGATTAGTGACGATGATAATTTCATATCTCCAAAGAGAGAAAATACCATTTAAATCGCCGTGTCCTAGTTTAACCCAAAACCGTAGGCCCGGATGCAGGACTCTCACTACACCGGGGGTTCAGATAGATTAATTTAGGTTTTATAAGCTCAGGGATGGCGCAAAAATATCGATTTGACTTGAGGTTCCATATTTTAAATTTACCAATGAGGGTCATACTTAAAATATTATGTACGGTCTATTGCATGACGTAAACTGTTCATAAGTTTGTAAACTGGTTTTCCATTGGTTCGTGACGACTTGAAAAACTCCTTTAAATCACTCGACCGATTAAATTTTTAATCCCCTAATTAAAACTAAGTTGGTCGTTTCGCGAACTAATTTTAGTAACTTTTACCCTGGTTTTCAAAATTAAACTATTTAATTTATTTTAAGAAAAAACCTGGATTAAATATCCTTTTTATTTAATCCATAAATCCCTTTTGAAACTTTTAAATAAAACGTCTTTTATTTTATGTTGTTATTAGATTGTGATCTAGAGGGCCTATGTCGTGACAAACATCAGACATGCATTCACAACAAAAAAATTATATATATGCAATTGAGCCAAGGGGTTTCGATTTCGCCCGAGCCATTGAGCGAAATTGAAATAAGTAAATAAATAAAAACGCATGACACAATTCTGGCAATTCCTACATGCTCCCACTTGCTTCAACATATCTGCTCTTGATCCCCTTGTGGTCGTCATCTTCCTTGTATGTCTTGGTTTTATATTTATTACAGAATCAAATACAAAAACCTATATATTACATTGTAGGCCCACAATGCCCACAAATAGAATACATACCTTCCAAAATAAACAACAACAAAAAGTAACTATTTGCCATGATTGTAAAACCCTAGGGTTTTATAATTTTCGAAAAATATAAACTAGAAACATGGGCAAAAATATAAATATAACAATTATCTAAAATCTGATCGTCTAGACGGAGTTGTAAGCGGCTCTGATACCACTGTTAGGATTCTGTATACGATTTTAAAATTTTAGAGTCGTGACTTGTAACACAAGTCACATGGCGGAAGCGTGTATACAAGGTCAATTCACAATTGATCCCGCCAGTGATCCAAACAACGCGAATAAACAGAAAGTAACTAGTCGTGATTAAACCAAACGAGACACGATAGTTCAAAGAACAGTCTCACTAGATGACTGTTTCTCGATTATGGTTTTTATCTCATAACTATTATGACAAAACCAAATAATAAACATAGAAAGATAATCTCTATAAATTTCTAGAAGACCGGCCAGAATCCATGACAACATGTGATTCCGCGAACGTGGCGGCGGCGACGGTGGCCCTTGGTGGCGGGAACGACGACACAAGGGGAGGGTGGACGAAAATCTCCTAGCTACTCTCTCTCTCTCTTTTGTGTTGTGATTTTCCGGTATCTTGAATTATGAGGTTTGATCCCTATTTAAAGACTAAGTTGACAGAATAATTATATCAGCTAAATCAATTTGAATCAAACCCTAATAGTTTAAATGACTAATTTAATTAAGTTATCTAAAATTCAAAATAATATATATATCATATATATGAGATTTCAAAATCTTATATATATATATATATATATATATATATATATATATATATATATATATATATATATTTGAACCTAACCCTATATAGGGAGAGGATCATTTGAGAACCAATTTGATTTGAGAACTAAAAAGAACTAATTTGAGCCACATGTTTATTACATGTATCCCCATCTCCCATGAATTGTAGTGGTCCCACCTGAAATTTGTGGTTGAGATTTAGTTCTCAAAAGTTCTCAAAATAAAAAGTTCTCATTTGAACCTAACCCTATATATATATATATATATATATATATATATTCGAAATCAGATATATATACAGTTATATATATCCTAATTAATTATCACATAATTAGTTTTATCCACAACAAATTAGTTATCACATAATTAATTTCATTCACGTTTTATAAATGAAACGCCCATCATATTTTATTTTGTTTAATACTAGCTAGCTGGATTCGCGCGCTGCACGAATGGTGTAAGGTAATTGTATTTATTGTCCGTTTGTTGAAAGGTAAAATGGCAATCGAAGACCTCGTAGTTGCGGTTTTAAACCAAGGCACAAATTTAATGGAACCATTCTATGCTTGACTACTTAAAATGAAACTAAAAATGAACAAACATTGCACTTCCTAACTGTATAAGCAAGTCTAACGTCTGCATATCTAATAACTAAGCTTACCTTGAACTGCCTATGCTTGTTTGACTTTCTTAAAGTTAAGCTGCACATAGAAAACTCATTTGTTTATTTTTCTACGGGGGCACCCGTTTTGTGCTCCCCTTGTTAGCCTCCATGAACAACGACCAGAAATGCGTATGAAAGGCTCCTGAAAAACCATAAATTGGCAGAAACACATGGCTGTAAGTATAAAATAATGAAGAAAAGAAACAAAACACACCCAAAAAAATAATGGTAAGGAATGTGTTCCTGTGAAATAGGAACACATGTGTAAGAAAAAATGGAAACACAATCCCTGAATCAACTGAACAATAATAGCACGAAAACATAAAAATACAATGGAAATGAGCGGTGAGAATCACACTTCTATCCTAGCCTCTCTATGTACAGTTGACTTTTCCAAAAGTCAACAACTCCTTATTTTATCAAAGCAGATTTAATGCAAAGCCAAATTGAGAATGAAAGCTAAAAAATATAGTCTTTTTTTTTAATTTTAGAAACAAACACATTGTCGCCAAAACTTCAAATTGGCACTACAAAGAGAAATCACTAACATTTCTAAGACTCTAAGTCATATTAGGAGGCACAGTTGACTTATTTGCAAGTCTACCACCTGATATTTTTTTCAAACCAAGTCTAATGGAGGCTAAAATTAGAAAGGAAAGTTCAAAAATATATCTTTTTTTCTGATTTTAGAAACAAAGACAATGTAGCATAAGACAACAACCTTAAATAATAAATGAGTTCCTAAAATTAACACAATAAAAAATGAAGCACACAAAAAGAGAACTGCAATAATTGACAAAAGACATGCACAAATCTAATTCAAAGTAAAACTATAGCAATCGATTCCCAGACTTGCAACACATAAATAACAACAAATCAGAGGACCAAAACCAAACAGACATTTATTCAAACACCTATAGTGTAAAAAATCATGACACATAACATTAAGCAACTATTGATAGAGACTATCACAAAACACATGAATAAATTAACTAATCAAAACAGTTTAATATGAAAGGGTTATCTTAAAACACATACAATAACCAACAAAAATTAATTCCCAGACCTGCAACAACAAAAATAAGAACAAATCAGAGTACCAACCCAAACAAACATTTATGCAAACACCTATGGTGTAAAAAATCCAAACACCCTCTACACTATTGGTACAGGCCCCACAAACAAGCAAGAAAACTTACAAATAAGAGAATAATTTTACTGCTCAAAACTCATTCACACACTTTGTTCATACTAAAACACAACCTAAATACTAACATACCCATACATGCACGTAAAGAGATACCCTACAATCTGCCAACTAACTCCACGTTTATTAACTAACTCCACGTTTACTAAGTAAACAAGACTTATTACGTTGACTCTAATAAACCATAAATAACATGTGACCAAATAAATCTTTTGACCCATATCCATCTCCATGACCCGTATAGACTTTCAACCAATCAAGATTAATTCTACATACACATCCAAATATCCAAATGCCCATCCAACTCTATTAATGTAAAATAAGCCCTAATTTTGATTCCTCATAATGACTTATCCATTATAAATAAGGAAACAGGTAATCAACGACAATCGATCATAAAATATCTGACAAAATCAAGATGAATCATCAAGTTTAAGCCAAACCTGAAGTCAGTACGTATGCGAGGACAATCCAATACCGAGGGAAAAATTCTAGCAACAGTTTCTCTATTATATATCGCTACAATGGGGAATTCATCAATAACATAACACTAAACTCTATCTAATTCAAAACCTAAGGAAGATTAAGTCTTCAACAGTCGGAAGAAAACAACAACTTAAAACATAGAAATCCATAAATTAATTGCAAAAGGCACAAATTGAATAAGATCAAGGAAAATCTAAAACTAAAAGGAGTAAATCAATGGAAGATACCTGCACAAAACAAAACAGTGAGTGTTCTACATTTCCATATTCATAGCATAAATTTCCTATTCATGGAGTTACCAATTGTTAATAGGGGTAATTACTAATCATGAAATGTTAATTATATTAACATTCTTATACGTTGCCCAAAGTGTAACCCTTTTGTATCGGACCTCGATAGTCACGTTAATATAATCTGACGATTGGACACTATAATCCAACAGACTCTCACTTGGACGATTGGTCAGTGATGTTCTATAATGTGTAAGGGATTGGACTCCTAGCTGCATCCTCCTCCTTATATCAATGTATGACAAAATCATTGTCAACTAGTTCTTTGTGTTTACCAACTAGCTTTGATCAAACCAAATACTATAGCCTATGGTAGCCTGATCATTTATCCATCTGTTATGAACACTCTTTAACATGAGACATCTCTCATGGATTTCTTATATCAATCTCATATAGTTGTTGAACAATTTCTAGCTCGTTCCCATTTGAATTAGTTTTTAACGAACTAATCATAGTTCGAGCACGTCCATGCATTCTTATTATTCAAATTCAACGACGGAGCCAGAATGTTCAACTCTTATACAATAAGAGAACAAATTCCTGTGGCTATCTTCTATCGTCGGTTTCAACCATACATAGATGGATATTTTAGAAACACAAAAGTCAAATGGACATATTAGTGAAAACTTGCGATCAAATGTACATATTATTAGGAAATTTCCCTAGCTATTATCTAATTACAGGTGGATTATTGCTTATAGTAGTTATTTATAACAAAACTATAAAAGTAATTGTTAGAATTAATAACAACGTACGTATGATACGTCTTATGTTTCTCTAATATTTTACTAAATATATTGATTGATTTGTAAACAAATTGAATATTAGATAAATATATACTTTTTATATTGGTTGGGTCCATGTTAGACGACAAATGGAGTTACAAACATCAAACACTAACAAGGGAAGTGGGATCCGAATCAGACATCAGCGAAAACGACACAATGTGTTCTCAAACAAAGATTTCATTACATGATCGATCATATGGAATCTTCGTTAACCTTCCAGAAAGTAAAATTAAAAAAAGAAAAACAATAAATCAGAGAATCCAAAATTACAAAAAGAAAGCCCAAGCTTTTCTCCCCCCACCCCTGATCTATTGTAGTTGTACATATTTAGTCCTTCATTATTATTTTTTCTTTTTGTTTTACCTTTTTCCCCTCTTTTACACACTCTGATCTATCAGTTCACTTCATATTTACACTTTTGGTGCTTCCACCGCTATCATTGGTGGTGTTGGGATCGGCGAACTGATTGCGATCGTTGGGGCGGATGATTTGTTCATCTCGTCCTTTTGCATCTCAATATCATTTGTCTCAACGTCATCAAACCTCATCATATTATTGTTATTGTTATCGTTATTTCCTGAAACAACTTTTACAGGGTCCAAAATCTCATCAGTGAGCTCTTTCTCCTTGTATTCCTTGTATTTGCCCCATAGAACCGAGTATAACCCGATCACTATCAGTATCGCACCCATCACACTGTAAAAGATCAAATTACATCCTTTAGGAAAATTTTTATAAACTTTTGCCTAGCTTATATATCATGAAGTACTAAAGTGTGAAAAAGACATAATTAGTTAATTACCCTCCCATGTAGATCTTCTCAGCTAAAATGAATGAACCCAAGATTGCCACAATGATCATCATTAGAGGACTAAAAGCAGTCACAAAAACTGGCCCTCTCTTTTCCATTACTAGCCCTTGCACATAGTATGCAATGCTTGATGACACAATTCCCTGTTGTACACAATCAATCAATCAACAAGTCAGAAGAGTGAGAAAAATATATAATATATACAGGGTTAAGTTTAATAGATAACTAAGTGTTAGTTAAGAAAACTCGAACATTAATGAAAACTATATTAAAATTAAGGCTATTTAGGTAATTTTGGTGTTTTTTTTTAATTTTTTAATATTTTTCGTGTCTATCCACTTGATGGCCATCTAACGACCTAAAAAGAAAACCTTAAAAAACACGTTTTTTAGGGGTCCGTCCGACTATGTTCCATATATGCAACATATGAAACATTGTGTTGCATATATGTAACATAGTCGGACGGACAAGATGAACAAAAAAACGTTTTTTTTTTCTTTCTTAAGTCAACAGGTGGATATATGGATATACGTGAAATTAAAAAAATAATGTCAAATTACTCAAATAGCTTTTATTTAATATAATTTTTTTAGTTTTCCAAATAAAATCAGTTTTCGAAGGTATATATATATAGAGAGAGAGAGAGAGGCTTACAGCATATGCAGCAGCAAGAAGGTTCATATCCCAGCCAATACTCCAAACATTAGGCTTGTGTTCCATTACAAAAGTAACAGCAATGGACTGTAAAGTACCAATAAAGCAAACTAAACAGGTGAGAGAGAGAGGTGCAGTGTATCTCCTCATTGTCACATTCTGCAAAACCAATAAAACCCTAATTAATTAAGTACAAACACCTTGCATGAATATACATAAAACTTATTCATTTATAATATACTTCTGAGGTGATCATTTTCTTGTTTAATACCTGAAGAATGAAAAAGGAAGCCCATGCAAAAGTAGCAATGATTAGAAGAATAGAACCCACAACCCAATCTTTATCAGAAGAGCCAGATGCTGCTGAAGTTGTGTCCGCATAGTGAGGGTGCACATGCTTTGTCCAAATCAACTCAACCACATTACCCTTGTAAAGTGTCATCAACATGGCTCCTGCTACTGTCACTATGGTTCCAATCACCTTTGCTTGACACCTAACCTTCTTTATGTCCAATATCTCCATCCTTTATTTAACACAATTCACTTTGTTAGACTATATAAAACTCCTAAAAGACAAAAACCCTTTGTAATCTTTACAATTTATATACAAAGGTTTTGTTTAAAAACCCTTTGTAATCTTTAATACAATTCACTTGGTTAGACTATAAAAAACACCTAAAAGACAAAAATCCTTTGTAATCTTTACAATTTATATACAAAGGGTTTGTTTAAAAACCCTTTGTAATCTTTACAATTTACTATATTAACATGCAATATTTGCCCATCCTTTTGCACAATAATTACAAGTAGGTTTTGTGACTAGAATTGCAGTCGCAAATACCCAGTTTTCGAGTAGTGATGATTAGATTTGTTGAATATACCTGCAGAGGACGGCCATAACGAAGGTCATTGCAGGAAGCATGTTGCTCATAGCACAAGAAAAAGTGGGTGAAGTTAACTTCAATCCAGCATAGTAAAAGTTTTGATCAATCACCGGCCCAAGAAGGCCCAACACAAACATTTGCATGAATAATGAGAAGGTGATCTTCGGCCTAATATTCCTATAATCATAAACAAAGTGGAAGACTTTAGTGGAAGACTTTAGAATATGAACAACAAGATAAGTTTAAACTTCAAAGATTGGTTACCTCTCCAGGTAAATGGCGAATGGGGCGATAGCTGCCGTTGCAAATGCATGGCGATAAACAACAAGGACATAGTGGCTCATGCCGCGATTTAGTGACACTTTGGTGATAATATTCATCCCTGCATATCCGAATTGTAAACAAATCATCGCGATATAAGGTTTCGCTGTTAGGAAAAACTTGCCAAAACATCCCAATTTTCCTTCCATTTTTTTTGTTATTAAAATGAGGACTGTTAAGATTTTGTAGCTAGAAAAGGGTAGCAAAGGAGAGGAAGACCACTATGGTTGTGTGTTTGTCCTAGGTAAAATGGTGTTAGATATGAACATATTTATAGGCACTTGGATGGGTAGGTGGGTGGGAGAGGGGGGGGGGGGGGGTAGTAGTGTATATGGCTATGGCTGATTCCAAAAGAATGGAAATGTGGCACGCGCGATGCGTGTGACTTCATCCATATGAATATTCTTGTTAGATAGTGCAATTATGCATGCATGGTAGATAGTCCATTTTTATATTTTAATAATTTCTCCCTAATGTGCTACTTACATCAATTATGTTCCATGCCGATATGAACCACTTGAAGTTATATTTGATATTGTTTTAAACAAACTTTACCATTGTTATACCATTAATAATGTTTTTTGAGGGAAAATATTACTAAAAATAAATAATACTTATTAAATACGTCAAGACGGTTTAAGCTGTTATTATCAATATGAGCTAATTAAGGTTCGGCCGATGGTTGTTGGTTATTCATATCTTAAGTATTTTAGATCGATATAGATCACTAAAGTTATATATATGCACAAGTAGATGAGGAACCAAAGAATTCGCTAATAACACATCATGTATCTAATATAAACACGTGAATAAACGACATGTTAATGTAAGATTACCTGGTTCTATTTAGATACCAAGTTATCGACAAAATAGTAAATAATGATTTAAAATCTAAAAATATTTGGGAACTTCTATCCACTATTTCAAATCAATATCACAAATACGCATATTTAGTTTTGTATTTTTACATTATTTAGATTACATACCATTTTCATTGTATGGATCTCTACGTGTCTTCAATTGTGTGAGTGAAAGTTTTATTAGTGGCAAAATAAATTGAAGTTAATGGAACTATGACGCCATGGGCCAGCCATCTTCTTTATTTCCAAGTGGATGGGTCCGGCTAACATCATCAATCTCCTATAGCCATAACGTCGTCGTTTCTGAACAGTTTGTGTATTCGACTTGTCGAATATGTTCGATCACCTGTGTACACTCCTCCAACATTAGTATCAAAGGATTTTTTATTTTATTTTTTATTATACATATTGAAGACACCATCATTAATATGTAGAATCGTTAAAGAATACTTTAAACGGGCACAGGGGCGGACCCACATAGAGCCCAGGGGTAGCGCCCGCTACCCCTGAACTTTTACCCCGACGTGCAAATTTTTTTTTTTATAGGTTTTCGGTTTTTCGCGACCCCTGAAACGAATTTTTCGCGACCCCTGGAAGAAATTTTATGGCTTTTACTTAAAATTATGATCAAAAGTCTCTTAAAAATATGATTAAAAGCCCGTTAACTACCTAAAAAAATTTTTCGGGGGCGCTGCCCCCGAACCCCCGTTAGTCCCCGCTACCCCTGATATTCTTTCCTGGATCCGCCACTGAACGGGCATAATTAACAATATTAATTATATGATTATATGTAAAATAAATCCATCATGATTATGTTACCAAACAAAGAAACTTTACAAGCCAAGTTATTTTAACACAATAACGCATGCATATGCAAAGATGAGGATGATATGTGACCATTATGAGTTTCGTAACTCTTTTTCTTACTATTTTTTAGTAGAAAGCATACAAACTATTTTACAAACTGTGTGACTTTCTTAACACTTTTTCTTACTTTTTTTTTTTTTTTTTTTTGTGGAAAGCATATATACAAACTATTGATGTCGTGTTAAAGAAAACATTGTTTTACTTTGTCATATTTGTCCACTTTCTTACATACACAACTATTAACCGAGTTAAGCCAATAGGTCGTATGAGTAGTACTACTTGGGGAGTCCCTCACGCAGAGTTGGGAAATCTCACTAATAGACCGCTTTGGTCATTGTGGCATATAATTTGCACGTGTTAGTTTGTGTTAATGGCAGGACATATATAAGACATTGTTACTTGGACATAGATACGCAGAGACTCAATTCCGGGTCGAGAGCTGGGTACTGGGTACAAGGGTTGGTTGTGGACTGGTTTAAATTGTGCATCAGACTTTTAGTTGTGTTTATTTAAACCTGCAATCTCATCAGGGCTGGAACTGAGGATTTAGGGGCGCTGTTCAAGTTAAAAAACAGGCCCCATTAAAAAAAATTGCAAATAAAAAAGTTTTTAAATAAGGAAAAAAATTAAGTTATAGCAATAAACATAAGAAAATTATAGCTTTAAAATGACACTGTAAGTAATTAACTGATAAATCGTGCAGATCTCCTAACATATTTAATACCAAATTTATTGATCAAGCTTTCATAGTTCATATCCTTAAATATTTCGTTCTCGAAAGCTATAATTGCCAATCCGTTAAGTCTTTCATGTAACATTGTTGAATGTAAGTAAGATTTTAATACTTCAACTTTGAAAAACATCTTTTTGCAGATGTCACCGTCACAGGAATAGTCGATAATATTATATATGCAATGCTTGTATTTGGGAACAATTGAATTGATTAAGATTTTTCAAAATATCTATGAGGTTGATAACTTCATCTATTTGTAATCTGCCAAATAACTTCAATTTCAAAAACATGTCATCCGCATCAATATCAGTTATTTCATGAAACTTGAGTGCATCTTCAAGAACACGACAACACAACTTAAGTTCATTATCTTCTAATTTCCCTCAACTTGTTAGGAAACAAGAAACCAATTTTTTTTTCATACTCTCTGTATTGTATTGGTCAAACTTTGTTTCAAGAGAAGAACTAGCTTGATCGACGATAAATAAGAAATAATTTACTTTAAAATTGTTTTTAGTTGAAAATGTAACTTCTTTATCACTTAACCTCTCATCTAAGTGTTTTTTCCTTTGAACCGGGCGTCTTTCTGGAAATATTGGATCAACACCCATTTCAATAGCAATCCTTTTTCAATTGCATCATGAAATCCAGTTTCTCTATATCCCTTAAAGAGTTCAATCAACTTGTTTATTTTTTAATAGCGTTATTAAGAACCATATCCTTTGCTTGTAACTTTTTGCTCACTGTATTCATCATGTTGAATATTTGATACCAGATAACATTTGATACCAAAAATTCAAAATTACCCAGCATTTTGAACATTAACTATCAAACTATACTCTTATTCTTTATTCCTAACTTTAACAAATGGCAAACCGAAGTGAGATGCACTAAGCTCCTAAAACTCCTCCGACAGATGTTCTGGAACATGAAGTCCCATCGATTGACGAACTTGATTAGGTAGAACCCAAAATCCCATTCATGAATGTGAGTTAGTTGAACTGGAAAAATCTAACAAGCATAAACTGGAAAACCCTCTCCAGAAAGAAGATACATATGAAGAATATGACCTAGATGTTCTTAAAGACGCATGAAATTATGACACTGGTATGTTTCTGACTCTTTTGAAGGGTTTGATGATCCTTACAAAGACAAGTATGATTCAAACTGATCAGACTTTGTAAATGATGATTGTTGTTGGAAGTGATTAAGAAATTCAATGTTTGTAATATTTTAAATATGATGTAACGTTAGCTTAAATATTAATTGTTGTTGGAACTAAAAGAAGTAGAAAATATTAGAGATTAGGTTTAATTATGAGGCCACATGTCCATTAGGTATCTAGGATTTGGAATACATTATTTATATATTGTAACACTGTTATTTAGTAACATGATTAAGTATTTAATTATCTTACACATGGTATCACAGCCTATAATCGATCATCCTTTTGAAAAGAAAAAATCAAACCCTTGCCGCCGTCACCGTGTTCAAACCTTAGACAGGGAGGTGTGCCGCCACGCTGCCGCCCTGTCCCAACTCGTTTTTTTGATTTTATGTTTTTTATTTTCTATACAATACTCATTCTTGTTTTGCTGCTAATAAAAGTTTCAGTCTTGGTTCATGATTTCGATCTCCCATTTTGTTGCAAACGCCTGTGGCTTAAACCCATGGGGTTATGATTGTCGGCGAATTATACTTGATGCCACCACCACCATTTGTGGCTTCAATTCCCTCAAATATAGTACTCACGTGGATCTATATTTGTTCATTGGTAATGGATAGTTTTTCGGCTATTACAAGTTCACATTCATTCTCATTGTTTGTTCTTAAACTAAGGCTCTTCAATTTCCTTGGAGCAGATCCAATAGGCACCGATCTAAAGCTATGGTTTGATTATATATTTTTTTTCTTTCTAGATCTATGGATCTCATCTCTTCATCTACGGATATAAGAGACCGCCGCTTGACCATTGGCATCGACATTGCTTTCTTTTTCTTTATTAGATCTATGGACACTACTAGAAAAACTGCCTTCCTTGACACGCGAACGATGACACTCGGTAATTTCTTGACGTGCAAAAAAAAAGTGTCATAATATAATGTCAAGAATAGATAAATTCTAAGTATAGATGACGCGCATTTTTGAGTGTCATGAATTTCTGTCATAATTAAAAAAAAACACGGATGACTGCTAAAACCGCGCGTCAAGAAGGAAGTGTCGTTTTTTAATTTTTTGGCGCCAAAATCTCCCCCCAATATTTTGCCCTAGATTTTCACGACTCCTTCCCCAAAACTCATATCGGCGCCCCAAAAAACCCTTTCCCCAAAAAACCCTCTCCACCACCGCTCCACTGTGTCGGTGCCGGCCGCCACGCCACACTCTCCGGCGTCACTCACCAGAAACCCTACCCTCTTCCTCACGAGAATTTCGCTTTCACGACTCCTTCACACACAAACCGCAGATTCCTTCTCCATCAATCAATCCTCCGTCCCCTCCGCTGCCGTAGATTCCCGCCTCTGCTACTAAGATAAACAGGTTCGCTTTCTATTACCATTGTTATACGTCAAGTAGTGAATCGATCGTTTTCTGTAAGAGAATATGAAATTAGAGCGAGTTTAGAATCGGACTTTGTTTGTGTTTAGGTGAGATCAGACTGTATGATTTTTTCCTAATTTTGTTAGAATTTGGGGAATTTTTGTTTTTATGGGTCAGAAATGGTATTTGTTCAGCTGCATAATTGGTATGGTGAATTGATGTGCCTCACTTCCTTTTTTAGTATGATGTGGTAAAATGGTATTCACTCATCTGTTCCAAATAAATTTTGCCATCATACAAGAGGACTTTTGCTATCCTCTCCTTCCATCCACCTTCATTCACAAAATTCAAAATCGGTCCACACCATGCGTGTTTCTAGGCTACCACTTTAACCATGGGATTGCACTTTTGTTTCTATTTATCTTATTTCTTTTTGTATTTTGTGTAGTGTCCACTCCAGCCAGGAACCACGAGAGTGTGGCTATTATGTGTTGAAATTCATGAAGGAGGTAGTTCGGCAAGGGCTTGTAGTCCTTGACAAAACAAAGTAAGTTTTCTCATATTCTAATTAATTAAATTTATATATTTTTGATGATATTATTTTCTTGTATTTTATCTTTTATACAGATTGGTGGAGATAGTAATGCTTATACAGATGCTGATTTTGATGAGATTCGTGAAGAATGGTTGACCTACGCTTGCCACTTCATTTACACGGACGAGAAGTAGTAGTAGTGATCCAATATATATGCATGTAAACTTTGAACACTTTACTTTTGTCGTTGTGATCGAATTGCATGTATGAACATGAAATCGAATTATTTTCAATTGCTATATGTATGAAATGCATTGTTTTGGTACACCAGCAATTCTGTATTTTGGTTTGTGAAATATGATTTAATAGGGAAATCAGTAATTTTAGAAAAAAATATTTAAAAAAAACAGTTAAAAGGATGACACGCAAGAATGAGTGTCATAAAAGGCATGACACGCAAATTTGCGTGTCATAATCAGACGACACAAAAAAAATATTATAAATAGAAATATATTAATCACAGACGACACCCTTTCTTGACGCGCAAAATGGGTGTCAAGAATGGAGTGTCAAGGATAGCTTGTCATTGTTCGTGCGTCAAGAGCTTCTTGACACGCATTTTGCGCGTCAAGAAGCTTCTTGACCCCGGCTTCCTTGACGCGCATTTGCGTGTCAGAGGCCTTTCTTGACGCGCAATGCACGTCAAGAAAGCCAGTTTTTGTAGTCGTGGGATCTTTTCTCTCGATCTACGGATCAAAGAGACAATCACCCCTTCACACACCACCGCAAGACCACAGTCGCCGGTTGTCGAAAGTTATTATACAAAGGACTAATTGCGTGCGAAGGGATGTCATCCGCTCATCTCCGCGGTTTTTTTTATCTGATGGCTTATAATTAATTGAATGGATTTTTCTCGGAGAATTAAACAAAAAGGGTAGCGACGTCATTTTACCAAAAGGGCGAACCTATTAGAATCAGTATCACGCAAAAGATTTCAAAAACCATCGCCAAAAAAAACGGAATCAAGCAGGCGCTGAAGTAAAATTCAAAAACCATACGATTCTATACTCTCTGAAACCCTACTACCAATGGAGAAAACATCAATTTCATCGAAAAAAGGTTGAAAAATACAATTAAACTTTTATAGAATGAATCTATACAACATATGATAGTATGATACTGAAAAGCATTTTGCGTGATAGGCGATATTTGAACAGTTTGATAATTATGCATGTCTAAAAACGCAGGTAAAAAAGACGAGATAAGAACAAAGAACAGACATGACAAGCCGATTATGACAGAGGAGAAGAAAGAGAGAGGTTGTGTTAATCGTTAAAATTGTTAATACCTAGTTATTGCGTTATTTACTGTACATTATATGTGATGTTTTATTTGTATATGTTGCGTTAATCGTATAAAACAATGTATGTTGAGAATCTATACGAATTATTTTAGCTTGCGTGAAATGTTTTACACTATTTGGGTTTATTTTGAACCACTTGCGTGATTACTCTGAAAAACTAGCATCATGAGTATAACTAGCGTAATTTCAAAACATATGCTTGCGTGATTAACTTTATACACTATTTGGGTGGATTTAAAACCACTTGCGTGATTTCAGTGCGACAGTCGGCTGAGCTGAGGAAGAAAGTTATACCGGAAGGTCACAACGACGATGATGACTTTCAAAAACCTTTGAAAAAGAAAAAAATAAAAGAACACCAAAGGATGATAAAGAAGAAAAAAAGAAGCCTAAAACACAAAGGCAAAACAGATTTGTAGAATACACAAACAAGAACATAGCAATGAGGTGCTTAATTGAAAATCTTACTAATGCAATGAAGAATTTCAATGAGAATCAAAGAAAATCAATAGTTGAAATTGGCTTCTCAATGAGGTGCTTTAAATATGACAATAAAAAATCACGCAGCTGTATTGGGCTACTGGCTGTTCAAAAACTATGACACAGTTAATCATGAACTAAATGTGGACAGACACAAAATCAAGGTAACTGCACAAAAAGTGCATGAGGTTTTTGGAATCCCTATGGGGAAAATAAAGATAACATAGAAGAACAAACCAAGAAAGGGATCAAGCAAGTCAACTGATGACTTCAAAAACCAATTCGACAAACCAGGAGTATCAGTTGGTAATGTCATTGATGTAATGAAAGACCAAACTCAAGGAGGAAGAATGTTCAAGATAAACTTCCTTGTTGTCTGGAATACAGTAATAGGCTACATCACAAAATCCACAACTGTAAATCAAAGGTTCCTGATCAGTATTGAGGATATGTCTGAAATCAAAGGTTCCACAGCTGGACATGACTACAGAAGAGTGGCATGAGGATCAATTTAATGGTCCTTTGACCTTCCTCACTGTGTGTTTTACTAAAAAATGTGTAGAATATGTTTATGAGAAAGCAATAGAAAATAATGTTCACTAATGTTTTTAAAACACAGGTGCTGTACACACATGAATGGCAAAAAAGGCACAAGGTACTAATTGATCAACAACAAACACCAACAATACTGTACATTTTAGATAGAACCTTAGAGATGATGCAGGAATATTTGTTTGATAATGGCCCACTAACTGATGTGGAAGATCAAGATGAAGAGGATGCTGATATCAAAAAAGAAAAGGATGCAGCAACATCCCTGCAAAAAATGAAGACAACCGAAGTAACGGAAATATCACCTCAAGTAATAAAAGAAAGTGATATGGTGGAAATCTCAACTCAAGATATAATTGAATACTACAAAACACCAGAGATGAAGAATAATGAAGATGAACAACCTGTAAGTTTTCACGCATTAACAAATAAAAAATCACGCATGTATTAATTAAAATGACGCATGTAGTAATTAAAAATCACGCATGTTATAATTGAAAATAACGCATGTTATGAATATAACATTATAGCAGGTTTCTCAGCGGGGTGATATGGAGAAGGATGATGATGATGAAATACACTATGATTTCTCAGGTGGTTATGACCTTCATGAAAATGAAAAACATCATCTCTCCCGCATTAAACATAAAAATGCCAGTAGGAACTTTCACCCAGAGAGTTATTGACTACTACATCACACCGACAAAAAAAGATACACAGACAGAGGAGAATGTAAGTTTTCATCCATATTCTAAAATAGTGAAAAATCACGCATGTTTAAAACAAAAAACACACCCTATATAAGTATCACGCATGTGTTTTCCTACTAATAACGCAGATATTTTAACATCTTTTCAAAGGAGTGGATGACTTCAATGGATCACCACATGCTAGTGTTTGATAAGGTTTTGGCTGACATAATAACTTTGATAGAAGATGGAAGAATCAAACACAGTGACAGCTACACCTACATTGAAAAATGTGAAGAGTGGAAGCAAAAACTGAAAAGTCTATCACAACCTCAAGAAGGTACACCTGAACAAGGTGATCCAGAGATAATAGAAGTCTCCATAGCAGAGGAAGAAAAAAAGGGTGGTGAAGAAGAAAATGTTGAGGTTGATAATGATGTCGAAAATGAAGAGAAAGGTAAAAATGGAAACACCTTCAAACAATAGTGCAAATGTTAATTATAATAACGCAATAAGAATTTCCTAAAAAAAAAATAACCATTTGAATGTAAAAAAAAAGAAGGGCAGAAGGGTGATGAAAAATAATGATGCTGCAGATGTTGAACCTGAAGATGGTGGAATTCAAACTGAACAGAAAGGTAAAAAATGGAAACACCTTCCATAATAACACAAATGCTAACTATAATAACGCAAATGATCATTTCAATGAAAAAATAACAGAAGGAGAGAAAGAAGATGATGAGGAAGCAAATGAGCAAGTAGATGTGACACATCTGGAGGAGTAGATAGAAAAAACTGAAACAACCCAAGGTAAGAACTCATGTTAATAATCTTTCTAACAATTTGATATCTAATATTTATTTTTTGAAAATCGCAGATGGTAACAAAGATGTGGTTGTCAATGATGACACAATTCAAGGGGGGACTCAACCTCAAGAATCACAGATAGAAGGTAATTACACAATGCATATTTATTTTTCAACTTTCAAAAAAATAACCCTATTGGACTTTGATAAAAAAAAACAGATTCTACTAAAGAAACAAATCAAGTGAACTCTTTGATACAAACAATGCCATTTCTGCGACCACCTACTGTAGTTGAAGCAGAGAATCAAAACAAAGAGGAACCTGCAAAGGATACTGCTAAAGAAGAAAATATTAAAAAAACTGAGGAGAAGCAGAAAGAAGAGAATGAGGGGAAAGAAGGTAACTATAAAAATTTTGTATTCATTATGAGATTAAATTTTGAAAATAATCACGCATAAAACCTAAAAAATAATTCAAAAAACAGAAGAGAACAGTGAAGAGGATGAACAACAGAAGGATAATGATAAAAATCCTGAAAGGGTGAAATTTGATGAAGAAGGAAATCAATATAGCCCAAGAACAAAGAGAAGGAGAAAAAAGGGCCTTTGCACTTAGGTCCCCCTACTATAGGAAACCCGTTGAAATAACAACTAAGCTGCAAGTATTAGAAAAAATGATTGCAGATTGGCTGTTCACACAGATCGAAGATGAACTGTAAGAATGCATCCATGTTAAATTTATCACAAATACAATAAAAAAATCATAACAAAATTGACATGTTTTTTTAATAACTTATGCAGATATGTTGTGTATGAATCAAACTATGGAACAATAATGTATAAAGCTGTATTGGAAAGCTTTCATCCTGGAATCTACGTACACACATATGCTCTGGATGCATATATAGAGATATTAAATGATGAAGAGCAACACAGAAAGCATGACCAACCAATGAGACTGTTTTGCCTATCAACATTGCTGGTACAAAATAAATAATAAAAATAACCCAACTTATAGAGATGAAATCACGCAACAACATACTTTGATTGTTGATTTAAACTTTTTTTTGCAGTCTGATGTACTCTACATCAAAAAACAGTATGATGATGATTATAGGCAAAAAATCTTTACAGACAACCTGCAAAAACACGTAGAAAGATTGGGGATGTCTTCCCTACGGAACGTGGATCTATGCTTTATTCCGATTCTAATGAGCGAACACTTCTATGTAATCTGTTTCGATATCAGAACCGGAGCTTTCAGCTTGTTAGACAACATGGTGGATCGGGAAAAGTTTGATAATAGATACTAAGGAGTCCCCCATAAAGTGGTAATTCTTTATCACGCAACATTTCTCTTTAGATAACGCATTCTTTAATTTTGTAACAAATTTTATAATTACGCACACTTTATATAATAATAACACATTCTTTGAAAAATCACGCACCGTTCAAATAAAAAAATAACACATTGTGCCATAATTTTGCAGCTTAAATGTTTGAAAGGCTATCTGGAAAGCACAAAACATCCTCATCATATGCTGTTCGACCATGATAAAATCGAAAGGGTAAAAATGAAATGGAGAACAACAAAAAACTTTGTTGATTGTGGAGTATTCGCTTTAAGGCATATGGAGACTTTCTTTGGTGATGTCAACTGGGAATGCAACTTTGTTAAGGAGTCAGATCCAAATTATGTGCAGAATAAACAGTTGATTGAACTGAGAAACAAATGTGTCGCAAAAATCATTCTCTCCGACATAAATAATTTGAAAGCAGACGTCGTCATCAAGGCCAAAGCCTACAAGAAAATCTTCGGGGAACACATGGATACAAATGACCAAAAGAAATCGACAATTAATCTTATCAACGAGAGAGTACAAGTAGCAACTTGTTGAAAAACATTTGTTTGTATGTTTAAGATTTGGTAGATTTATCCAAAATTTGGTTCTCTTATTTTGACGCATAATATACAGCACTATTACGCATGCTATAATTGTAAACTCCCAGTCTCCCGTAAAAAAATGAACGTAAGTTTAAAAAAATTAAATTAATTGAATTTGTATAATCACGCATGTTCCTTCAATTTTGACGCATGAAGAAACTAGATATAAATCAGGTTACAACAAATAATGCAACGATATCTAATTAAAAACACACGCTGTGAAGTTATCTACCGTCTATTCTAATTAAAAAACTTTAAATTGACAAAAATGCCCCTCCGCTTCCAGAAAGAAAACGTCACGCGTCAGCCTATTCTTCCTTCGCACGCTTCGCACGAAAAAAACCCCTTTGTATTTGAACTTTCACCTATATATATATATATATATATATATATATATATATCATACTATTATATACTATTATATAAAAGAAAATATTTTTAACACATGTCATTCTCACATTGCATCTCACAATAATTTTTCCTCCCAAATAATCCTCTTATTTTTTTCTAAATAATCTCAATTTCCTATAATATAGGGATTCTTAATTAATCAATTAAGTCCAATTTATTGTAGGGATAATCATCATCCTTATTTATAAAAATACTATTATATAATTTTTTTATATAATAGTATGATGATTATATAAAAGAAAAGATTTGGGATACATGTCATTCTCACTAAGGTTGTCATTTTTACCCGAAACCCGATTACCGAACCCGACCTGAACCCACCCAACCCGAATTATTTTTTACCCGAACTACCCGAACCCGAATTACACTTCAACCCGAACCCGAATTAGTTATATGAGTCAGTAATAGGGTTGATTTTGTGTTGTTTGGGTCAACCCGAATACACATTCATTCCATCGAGTATATTTTAAATATGAGAATTGCACATATATCCAACCATCCATTACTCCATAATCTTATTCACTTCGTAATTACACCATTTATATTTTTAATATGGACATCCTTATTCCATTCAATTTTTGTTTATCTTTTTAAAGTAACGTATTCTAAAGAAAATCATACGATATATATTATACGTTATATTCTAGGTTATTAGAAGTTTAGTTTCTTAAGGCATTCAAAGTTATACAAGGTTTCATCCGTTCCTTCATTGTACTACGAACTTAGTTTTATCAACTTCTTTGATTGATTCCGCTCTTTTCAGTCGTAAGTTAGATTAAGATAATGTGTTTAATATATTTTGTATTCAACCCGAATAACGCAACCCGAATCAACCCGCAATCCAAAACCCGAACAACCCGAGGGCAATTAAGGTCGGGTTGTGGGTTGGATTACGCCTACAAAAAAACCCAAAAAACCCAACCCGTTTAACCCGAAACCCGAATAAAAAACCCGATCAACACCCCTAATTCTCACGTTGCATCTCACAATAATTTTCCCTCCCAAATAATCCCCTATTATTTTTCCTAAAAAAATTCAAATTCCTATAATATAGGGATTTTAATTAATCAATTAAGTCGGATTTATTGTATGGATAATCAACATCCTAATTAATCAATTATTTGAAAAAAAATCTTTATAACTATATATAGGGATTCCTAAATGTTGTACGGTATAACATGTACTGCATATAAAAGATGCAAATCGACACCTAGATCTATACTTATAAAAACAAAAACTTAGAGAAAATAAAGTGTCTTTAACCACTCAAATATTAATTAATCTCAACTTAAATAACTACAAAGCCTCAAATTCAAACAAATTATATAAACATTTTAATATTTGACGATTAGTCACAACATCCGGCCAATCAATTGTTTATTTTCACATCTAATATCTGATTAGATATACACCACTAAGAGGCGCATCAATTATCACCCAACATGATAGTTTGATACCTTTAGGTACGATTTAATATTTTATTCGGTTCATCTAGTTTTGTAGATTATAAAGAAAACAAACGAATTTGGTGCAAATAAAAAAGTTTCATAATAGTTTGATACCTTTCGATACAATTTAATAATTTATTCGATTCATATAGTTTTGTAGATTATAAAGAAAACGAACGAATTCGGTGCAAACAAACCAGATGTTGAATGTAGTATATAAATCAGTATTTACTAATTTGTAAATTTTAGATATTATTTTATTTTCAGTTTAACAGTTTATCCTTTATACAAGTTCCATAATTCAGTTAAATTTTCTGAATTCCAATATAATTATTAATTTTTTAAACAAAAAACCGTGTGATGCACGGGGTATAAAAACTAGTATATATATATATATATATATATATATATATATATATATAGGGTAAGCATCCTGCGAAAACTCTTTATTTTTGCGAAAACCTAAAAACTAACACTAAAACCTTCAAAACTTTTACATACGTTAATATTTTTCTATAAAACATGCACCAAAAATCTTAAAGTTCAATTGTCGGTGGGGCGTCCATCAAGATCATCCAACAGCCAAGATCTATGGTGTTTTCGCCTATGGCGTTTTCGGTGGGGAAAAAAACACCATAGGCGGAAACACCATAGATCATGGCTGTTGGATGATCTTGATGGACGCCCTAGATCAATCCGCAATGGATGTAGCGTTTTTTGCTTGATGTATTTTACCCTAAACCTATATATATATATATATATATATATATATATATATATATATATATATATATATATATATATAGGAAGAAGATCAATGGAAAACCCCTTATTTTTTGGAAAACCTGGAAAACCATATCCAACCAATCACAAAATTCCATGGATTTTTATTTTTTATTTTATAATAAGGGTAAGATTGTAACTTACCATATTCTATTTTAGTAAAGATTTTTTTACTTTAATGATATTAACTACTATCCTATAATCATGGAATTTTTTTCCTGTACGTTGTTTATTCTTCCTCTAACCATAATCCATAACAATCAAACTCCATAATCATCCATCTGCGACCTCCATTTTTTTCATCAAGTTCAAACATAATCTTCTTTCCCCCACATAGATTTCTTTATCAATCTCGATCCATCATCCGTATTATACTCCTATTTCGATCCATAATCAGTTTCGTACATTGAAATTTTGATCCCCATCATGGTTTCTTCTTCACATTAGCTGTTATGGAATATGCGGATATTACCGGACTTCAGCATGAAGGTTTGAAATTATCAATTCCGTAATTGTTACAATGATGTAACAATTCGTCATCATCAGGTCACAGTCTGTAACAACAATTACACATGTTATATGTTACATCGCTGTAACAACAATTCATCATCATCAGGTCATCAGGTCACAGTATATAAGAACAACAATTACAAGGGTGTAACAATTTGGTATACGTTGATTGTATGTCAGTGTTCTTACGTTACATTGTATGTAATCAGTAGACTATGTTACATACGTGTAACAAAGTTGTCGATTTTACTGAGTCATGGATGTAACAAAGTAGGTGTAATATATATAATATATTACACATGTGTAAAAGATATATTACACAATTGTAACAAAATTTGTATACATTGATTAGTTTACTATATTACATCTTTTGTTTCTTGTAAAGATGTTACATAGGCGTAACAAATTGGTACAGGTTTCATGTTTCTTTTATCAGTTTAGTATATTATATCTTTATTTTTTTGGAAAAGGTACATGAAGTTATTTGTTACAACTATGTAACAATGGTTAGGCTGGTAAAAATAGGTTTCATGTTACATGGGTGTAACAAATTGGTACATGTTTCATGTTGCTTATCACCGGTTTTTTTTTCTTTTGTAAAAATAGGTTTGTTTTTTTTCTTCTAAATTTTGACCTGGAATTTTAAATTAAATGAGAGAGAGAGAGAGATAAAGATTTTAGGAAATAGAAGATAGGAGAGAGAAAATTAATTTAAACATTTATTAATAAAAATTTGGTATGTCTATTATGCCCTTCATTAAATGACAAATTTTACAATCTTGACCTTATTTAATCTCAACCATCAATCTTTAAATCAATGGTTAAAAGATGGTTTTCCAGGTTTTCCAAAAAGGTGGGGTTTTCCATGGATCCCTACCCTATATATATATATATATATATATATATATATATATATATATATATATATATATATAGGGTAAGCATCCTGCGAAAACTCTTTATTTTTGCGAAAACCTAAAAACTAACACTAAAACCTTCATAACTTTTACAGACGTTAATATTTTTTCTATAAAACTTGCACCAAAAATCTTAAAGTTCAATTGTCTTTGATTCTGGAAAAGAAAATGATATTTCGAATTTTTTTTATTAGTGCACATGTGCACCATTTTCATTAGTACTACACAAAGATAATTTTCATGTGAAAAAATATTGTTTAAGTTAAAAATATTTAAAAACACTAATATATTTATAAACTAATGATAATTCTACATATGCACTATAACTATTTGTTATAGTGCACATGTGTAGCAAAAAATTTAAAAAAATTTAAAACGTTAAATCTATTTTCATAGTTAAAGATAACACAATTATAAGATTTATGGTGCAATTTCTTTTTTTAAAATATTAATGTAAACGACACGTATAAAGTGTTTTTTTATTTGTGCACATGTGCACCAATAAAAAACCACGAAAAGCTAACAAAATTATAATGTATTTGGTGCGATTTTTCTAAAAAAAATAGTAACGCGCACTATATGTACGAGTTCTATTATTAGTGCACATGTGCACTAATAAATAAACGACGAGACGATCAAGTTTTAAAAAAAAATTACCAGAATTAAAGAACTCATAATTCTAAGGTTTTTGGTGCATTTTTTTTAAAAATATGAACGTATGAAAAAGTTATAAGTGTTTTAGTTTTTAGGTTTTCGCAAAAAGATGTGGTTTTTACATGATCTTTACCCTATATATATATATATATATATATATATATATATATATATATATAGTATGGTTCTATCGAAAACCCTTCATTTTTTAAAAACCTGGAAAACCACTTCCTAGCCATTGATTTAAAATTAATGGTTAAGATCAAATAAGGACAAGATGGTAAATTTGGGGGGTTTAATGAAGGGCGTAATAGACAAATAATATTTTTTATTAATAAATGTTTTAATTAATTTCTCTCTCCAATCTCCTATTTCCTAAAATATATATATCTCTCTCTCCTATAATTTCAAATTTCTTACCAGTTTTAGAAAAGAAAAACAAACAAAAAATAATAAAAGAAAAAATCGTTAATCACCAGTTCATCACCAAAGTAACGATTGTTACACAGTTGTAACAATAACTAATCAACGTATACAACTTTTGTTACAACTGTGTAATATACATTCGTGTAACAACAATTTCATGTATATGTTTCAAGAAAAAAAATGAAGATTACATATGTGTAATCAAATTAAACATTCTAATGTTTAATTGTTATAAATATGTTACAATCATGTAACTGTACTGAAGTTATAAAACGGAAAAATATGAAACAAAAAAATGTGAAACAGAAAAAAATTACAGTATTGTAACAGTATTGTAAGTATCAGCATATTATCAGTTATAGAACAATAAAAATGTTACAGTATTGTAACATTGTAACTATTATCAAATTATCAGTTATGAAACAGAAAATTATGTTACAGTATTGTAATTGTACTCAAGTTATGCGAAATAATTGTGATGAATGGACGTGAAGAGAAAAGAACATGGATGAATGGACGTGAAAAGAAATTGGATTAGGGTTAACGATTTCAATAAATTTCATGTAGTAACTTATATAATCCCTACAAATCTTGAAATTAGTTAATTGGTATTAAAGTTCAAAATACTTTACTAAATTAGAATGGTTAAAAATACTTTAATACCCTTTCATTAAAAGAAAAATACAAAATTAAATGAAATGATGTGATTGGTGGAAAGGAGTTTTCTAGGTTTTCCAATAATTAAAAGGTTTTCCAATGATGTTTTTCCTATATAATATATATATATATATATATATATATATATATATATATATATATAGTGAAAAATTCATTGTAGACACCTCCATAAGTGTAGACAGGTAGACATTTTTTTTCACTATTAGATCTCTTGATCTAATGGTTATGATTAATATTTTTTTTTCTCATTGTTCAGAAAATTTCACATGTGAACACACATGTGAAATAAAGTAATTTCACATGTGAAATAGGGTGTCTACCTGTCTACACTTATATGAGTGTCTATAATGAACATCACCTATATATATATTATATATATATATATATATATATATATATATATAGTGAAAAGTTTATTGTAGACACCCCCATAAGTGTAGACAGGTAGACACCCTTTTTCACCATTAGATCTCTTGATCTAATGGTTGTGATTAATTTTCTTTTTTCTTTTTTTCTTTTTTCTCCTTAATTAGAAACTTTCACATGTGAAAAAGAGCTATTTCACATGCGAAAGTGTCTACAATGAACCTCACCCTATATATATATATATATAGTGAAAAGTTCATTGTAGACACCCCCATAAGTGTAGACAGGTAGACACCCTTTTTCACCATTAGATCTATTGATCTAATGGTTGTGATTAATTTTCTTTTTTCTTTTTTTCTTTTTTCTCATTAATTAGAAACTTTCACATGTGAAAAAGAGCTATTTCACATGCGAAAGTGTCTACAATGAACCTCACCCTATATATATATATATATAGGGGAGGGGATATAATGAAAACCTCTCCGAGTTTGGAAAACCGTGAAAACCAAGCTAAAAAATTTGATTTTTGTTCCAATTTTTTTAATGGTGATTCTCTAAGTTAAAAAAAACCCCTTTATGCAAAAAAATAAAAAAAAATGCCTAGTAAATTCTTTTTAAAAAAATATTTTATAATCGAGGTTACATATGTAACAGTACCCTGTTACATATGTAACCTCGGCTATAAAATATTTTTTTTAAAAAAAATTTTTACTAGGCATTTTTTTTTATTTTTTTGCATAAAGGGGTCTTTTTAACTTAGAGAATCACCATAAAAAAAATCGGAACAAAAATCAAATTTTTTAGCTTGGTTTTCATGGTTTTTCAAACTCGGAGAGGTTTTCATTTTATCTCTCCCCTTTATATATATATATATATATATATATATATATATATATATATATATATATATATATATAACAATGAAATAAATAATATTGAATTATGCTCGTTACAATACGAATGATAGTTCTTTTTCATATACAAAAATAAGCTCTTTAAATAATCTCTAACCACCAATAATTAAATTATATGCTAAAATAAACAACACTAACAAAGCAAGATGCATAGCTTTAATGGAAATCGAATACTTTACGCAAAATGATGTACACGAAAAACAAATGTCACCAATAACACTTTAGGCCTATGTGACTTATAATATCCAATCAGTGAATTTTGCGTCATCTTCTTCAATTATCCAAAAAAAAAACAAAAAAAAAAAAAAACAGAAAACCTATATAGAAGAGACTTAATTCGAACCATATGCCTTCCAAATTAGTGATAACTCGTGGCTTCTTCTAAAACAGTTTGTTGGTTTGAGCCTTGGCGCGCATCTGTGTTGGTAAATGGTTTTACCCAGTTATTGTGAAATTCCTCTACCAAAAAATGAGATTAATGCAACACTTTTGCAACCTTTTTATTGACAAAAAGGTTGCATTAGATGAAGTTGCATCAGATCTAATGCAACCATTTTGTTACATAATGCAACCTTTATACCTAATGCAACCTTTTGAGGATGCAACTCTTTAGAAAAAAAGTAACATTAGATAATAAAAATGTTCCATTAGGCCTAATGCAACTTCAGCTAATGCAACCTTTTTGTCAATTAAAGTGTTGCATTAGGCTCATGTTTTGGTATATAAATAATTATTAAGTTGACATGAAACATCAAATAACTATAGACAGCTAAAATCCTGTCATTGAAAGACTTGAAAAACACCTTTAAAATTAAAAATATGAATTTGTACTAATTTTCAAAGAAAAATAAAATCCTTGATACCGGGCCATTTTGTTTCATGATAACTAATTGTCATTCCAACTTGATTCGCGTATTTTGTTTCTATTCGAATAGCAAGGCTATTTAATATTCTGGAATCTGATTCATATAATTTGATCGATAGTTTAATATAACTACAATGTATTTTTTATTAACCAAATCACATACATGTTGTAGAGTTTAAACCTTAAGGGTATTTTCATATTTTCCCTTCTAAACTTGAAAAATTACATATATCTCAAAATCATGCTTAAAGAACATTGTACATTATGCATTAAAAACTTGTATTTTATAGAATTATGCAATTGTTTTATCAAGAAGCTAACTCTCGCGCACAACTAAAATGTAAGCAGAGATGCATTTGGATGTTAAGGGGTGGGAAGGCCCCCTGTAGGGTTAGAATATTCCATGTATTTCCTTAAATAACCTTCAAATTTAAGTTAAAGTGTTTATGGTCTATTAAAGGGGCACTGTTTGTTATTACTTTTATGAATTAGGGGCACTTCGGACATTTATTATGTAAGTTTGATGTAAGTTCATAGAATTTCTCATAAAATACAAATAAATCCAGTGTATCGCTTTCTAATTTGATATTAAATTTGATATTATTTGTTGTCTTCTTTTAAATAAATAACATTATTTTAATGTGAAAATTTAATTTGTCACTTGCTTGATTTCGGTATTTCTCTGGGTTTTACATATATAAATATTCACCTGACTCATTTTAAATTCGATCTATATTTTGCTCCCCATTTTTAAATTTTCTGTATTCGCCACTAAATGTAAGTGTGCTTTTACTTTTACTTCTAGAATTTCAACGGTAAAAAGTAAAAAGTCATAAAAATATTACAAATTTATTTTATCGATTTGCAACTGAAATACATGACTTGCAGAATTAGAGACCGCCATCGATCTGCTCATAAGATTTGCGATCCATGAAACTCAGTCATAAAATCTTTGCAGACTTTTACACAATTACTTTTCAGTTGTAAATCAGTCACAAACCAATGATCGAAATTGGTCGCAAAACCTTCGCCCTTCATGTTTGTCAAAATATCCCAGTCGCAAAACCTTCGCCCTTCATGTTTGTCGAAATATCCCAGTCACAAATATTGTTGGGACCCAAATCTGTTGCAAATTTATGACAGTGAGTATGGTAGCTAAAACTAATCACAAGTTAGCTTACCGAAGGTTTTTGCAACCACAACTTAAGTCGTAAATGCACAGATTCATAAGAGTGATATAAGGATCTAGCTTGCCTCGAGATTTTGAAGGCCAGTGTGAAAATCAGCTCCTTAAATAGAAACTGATATATATAGTAGTTATATCCATCCGTGTATTACACGAGAAGTATATAAAATGATATAATTTATTGCTTCTCAAAAGGATTTGATGGAGCCAATACAAAGATTTCAGAGCTGAAAAAAGAGATTGTTGATTTGTAGAGGCAAGTGAAGAATTACAATCTTTCACCTACATTTCTGAATTACTTGTATAAGATGAGAAGAGTGAAGAAGGTATCAAGGAAGCAGATTTACACCAAGTTCCTGTACCGGTTAATATGTCCAAATTTTCATCTGCACCGGTCAAACCAAGTGAAAAAATGTATGACTATTCCAAGTTTGCAACTCCAGATTCCAAGAAGAAAAAGAAGACCAAGTCTAAGAAGAAACAGTATGAAGGAGGACAAGCTCCAAAGTTTGATGCTAGTTCATCATTCTTGGAAGATGAGAAGATTTTTGATAAGATTGTTGCTGAGAACTCTGCTGGTACTTCACTGAAGAGAATCTTGATAAATCTCTGCTTCAAGAGAACAAACTGAAAGAAATCAAAGCAAAATTTACTAGAGAAGCCAAAGGAAAAGATGCTTCTGGTTCTCAAGCTAATTTATCAAAGCTTCTGCGTTATAAACATAAACGGTTTAGGTTATGAAGCTAAGGAGATTCTCGTTCAAAAGTTTGAAAAGAAAACAAAGATTATCGTATCCAAGGTGAAGAATGTTAAGCCAAACAAGGGTGTTTATCAACAGGCGAAAAAGAAAATTGTTTGTTATTCATCAAGAAATGGTTGTTACAATTCAGGAGGTTCTTCTTATGGTTCGAACAATTCATCACGAACTTCATCTCCTTGGTATGATTTCTATGATGATTTCTTTGATTCATATGTTTATGGTCATTCTTTTGGTTACTATGCTTATCCTGCTGAGTACCGTAGTCGGAAACCAACGAATTTTTCTAATCAAAAGCAAAAATTTTAGCTTAATTTTGATAACACTTCACTAAATGCTTTTCAAATAAAGTGTTACTCATGTTATAAACTAGGACATCTTGCTGCTCAGTGTCCTACGAATGCGAACACTCACTCTTACGTGAACATAACTGCATGCTAAATATGTTGATGTGAACGATAAACTTTTTGATGAGCTACAACCTGACATGTTTAAATTAACCAGTAAGCCGTCTTGGTCCAAGATGCAAGTTGATAAATTTTTGGGTTCATTTCAAATATTTAATTCACCAATGATATGGAAACCACGAGTTGTTTCCATGGCCAACAAAAAATTTATTGAAGACACCGGGCGACCCGAGGCTGTTGACTCGGGCTGATCCTAAAATCACTAATGTTTTATCTGGTGTCTGCAGGTTTCTTCAAGAAGACCTATCAAGCATAAGTTGTTGATAGTGAAGAATCTGCATAATTTAGCATTTCAATGCTTTAATCATTCTCAAAAGTTTTTCAAATAATTTTTTATGCCAATCTTTTTTTCAAAATCTAAAACAGCAAAGTGTCAGTGTTGGTCGATCAACTTTTCTTTTCTTTAAACGTTTTTACAATTGTCATTTGTACATATTCTTAGGGGGAGAAAAATTGAAAAAACCAAAAATAGTGTCTTGCATTTGTTATAATGAAAAATCCGAAAATAGAGTTTTTCATTTTAGGGGGGATAAAAAGCAATGCAAAATACAAAACAGAATTTTTTTCAGAAATAGTAATAAAATATAAGCTTTTAACAAAAATAGGGGTCTTTAATTTTTTTTTTCAAAAATAGGTATCCCGCACTTCCCAAGTGCGGGGGATAGGCTCGGGAGTGGCTCGGGAGAACTCGCAGGAACGAACGAAAAAGAGGTGGGCCCGACCCGCACTTCCCAAGTGCGGGAGAATATGCATGTCTTTTTTCTTTTACTGTTAAGGATAGCCTTTAGTTTAATGGGTATTGGTGAGCATACTGAGTTTAGTAAAAGTGATAAGATGCAAATGTATTCTTTTTTCTAACCATGGAAACCGTTATCAAAAGATGTATAAAACCCGTCCGGTAAATCCATATCAAAAGAGTTGTCAGGTCTCCCGCACTTGGGAAGTGCGGGTCGGGCCCACCATCTTGTCGGATTCTCTCTGTCCCGCAGTTGGGAACCCCGGTTGGACCCACCTCTTTTTCGTTCGTTCCTGCGAGTTCTTCCGAGCCACTCCCGAGCCTATCCCCCGCACTTGGGAAGTGCGGGATACCCATTTTTGAAAAAAAAAAATAAGGACCCACTATTTTTGTAAAAAACTTATATTTTATTACTATTTTTGAAAAAAATTCTACAAAACATGGAAAAATGAAAATTTGAGAAATTGATCATTGGGAATGATAGTACATTGGTTGACGTTTCTAACTCGCGGATAGAGTAAGTGAAAAAGTCATAAGACCATTGTTCGATGTGTTAGGTAGGCTCGGCAAATCAGAAAGTATACGAATGTGATATACAATAAATCTGATGCTTGACCTAGTGGACAAGATCTTGATGCATATTTTGATGTGTTGCAAACACATCCTATATTTCCGTGTATTTTGTATATTATTTGAGTCGTGTTTTAGTCTAAATTGAGTGATTTTATGTGTTTTGAGTCATTTATAGTTATTTGAGTCTTAGTTATGTGTTTATTGTGTTTTTGCAGGTAATTGCTCATTTCCCGAGGCCACTCGGATGATTGGAGAAGATGGACAAAAGAAAAGAATAGAAAAATAAAGAATAGCTGGAAAATCAGTCTAGGCGTATCGCCTGGACCGGAGGAATTAGTAGGCGATACGCGCGGATTCATGCAAGTCAAAGGCGATGGACACTGGTCAAAGCCCGACTATTTGGTCCTATTAGGCCCCAAGCGTATCACTTGGGGCAAACACTTGCTATGCGCGATATACGCGGAACCAATTAATCGCGAAACTTAATGCAATTGTTATAAATCTAGTTTAGGGTTTTAGATCGTAACTTTTTGACCTGCTGCCGATTCCAAAGAGAAAAAGGAGATTTTGAGACCAGCGAAGGCTGGAAACAAGGGAGAAAGCTTTAGTGGATCAATACTTCAACCTAAATCATCTTGGGTTCATTGGTTTTCTTTCTTGATTCTCGTTATTTCTAGATGTATATCATGTTTGATGTTCAAGACTTAATCTTTCTTATGTTTTCTGCATTAGACATGATTGTTGGCTAGGCTTGTAATGCCGCCTAGACCATTAGATGATTAATTAGCACTATTGACTTTTACTCGGTTTATGTAATTTGATTGATGATTGGATGATTCTTTAAATTCCACTAATTATTCCAGTTGTATGAATATGGATACTTGATGTAGGGTACTAACTAATATTCTAAACGACTCAATATGCGAATGTCTTTCGATTTGGGTTGGGTAATCAATTGCGTGACTTTGTGTTTGTAGTTGATTTGGTTAGCTATTTTGGTTGATCATAATTTAGTCTATTAGCCATTATCTTGAATCTTGTGTGCTGCTCTAATTAGACAATCCGAGAGGTGATAGTTAGGTTTGGTAGTTGGGTTAGGTAATGACCTAGGATAACATGTCTTCGGGAGAGGAGTGCCCTAGGAAGTTAGGTAATTTTCTATTCCGTGTCGGTTGAATTAATTAGTGGTATTTCCTGCTAGCATAGGGGGCCTAAGATTGTTTCGAGGGTGGTTAGGTCTAGTTGAGGTAGGAAGTACTCAAAATGTGAACTCATGTTCGAGCGTTAGAATCATTTGCTAGGAAGAACTTAAAATGTGTACTAGCCGCCATCAGAATTGTCATATGCTCGAGGGAAGTTGATAGTGTTGGTTAGCATTCTAGGTCTAGGTGGTATCTTTCTCTGATATTGAATTCATCCTTACGTTTTCTCAGTTTTTGGTTGATTAGTCGACTAGTTAGTTAAATTAGTTAATTAAATCTTTAAAAACCAAATTCTCAAATTTCCATTCGCTAGGTCCTAGGTTGAGTCTTGTCTACATAGCTAGTGTCTCTAGGGTTTGATTTCCCGGTCTTCCATAGGCTATACCAACACCAATAGGTACGCTTGCCTTAGAGTTCGGTTAAGTTTTGGGAATTTCGGTAAAATTAGGTGTGTCTAGGTCTAGGTTAGGTCTAGGATAAATTAGTCACTTTAGGTAACGTTCCGAACACATCATATTTCAAGATATATATAAAAAGATATGTGAAAAAGAAAATGAGAATTCAGTGTGTAAACATGTGTTCATTTTACAGAATTTTAAACTTGTTTGATTTTCTTTATTTTCTCAAATAATCAGACTATTTCTGTGTATACGTGAGTATCGACCTGATAGTTTTTCATTTAAGTTTCTGCTTTATTTTCTTTGGTGTTTCGTATAATTCACTGGACTTTCTCTGCGTGTCCACAAGACACCAACTTGATTGTTGTTGAATTATACAATTTCAACTTCTTTTTTATTTTTCTTACTTTGTTAACTCCGAAGCCTTGTATGTGTATCGAAAGATCGACCTTAAGGTAGACGATTTAACGTTCTTATTTCTTTTTTGCATGGAACATAGTTGAAAATATCATGAATTCAAAACGCTTTGTGACATTCACAAGTGTAATCACATGAAAAATATGTGAAACATATCTGATTATGTCTGATAGTGTGGGGTACACTAGTCAAAGAAAATTAATCAATACCTTAACATATCCAGATGTTATGAGTATGATTTTGCCTAAGTTTAAGTTGGACAAATTATATCAGCAATCGACATAGCTTTTGTGTGCTAAAATAATTGAAGTTAAAGTGTAGTTCAGCACGTTGTGTTCAATATGATCCCAGATAGTGATCTTTCTCAAAACAAAAATAGAGTGTAATTCAGTATTGCATTTATGTATTTATTTTAGAAAAATCAAAAAGATTTTTGGTGTGTTTTAGCATAACTTTAGAAAATTTTAAAAAGATTTTAGGTGTGTTTTGAGTTAAAGTTTATAAAAGCCAAAAAATATTTTGTTTCTTATTTGTTTTCGATCGATTGACTTTTCAAAACTGTTTTTTAAATCATCTTGGTTCTCCTAAGAAGATTTTTGCCCAAGATTAGCTTATGTTGGCTTGAAAATATAAAACAACGTTTCTATCTTCTGAAATTGCAGGTACATGTGTTTACTCACAAGCATGGAGAAAGAGGGAGTAATTGAAGATTTTTTCTCAAGTGGTCAAGTTGATCGAATCCTGTTCCAGCTATGTAAGCTCTGCATCTAACATCAGATTTCAAGTTGAAGATCTAATTCCACAATGTTGATGATTGGATGCTTGAAGATTTGAAGTTGAAGATGTAGATACATCACACGTTAAGGGGGAGTCTGTTACAATATAAATGAATATCTTGTGAGTTGTATCTAGATAGGGCTTAGTTTGTGAGTTAGATTGTCAACTAACTAGCAACGTACCAAGGGTTCATGATCCATGAATCGCCTGTTCGTTAGCATTCCGGTTAGTTGAGCAGTCAACACTATAAATAGTGTTGACTCTTGTGTGTTAGACATAACTTTGAGAGAACTTAACTAAGTGTGTGTGTGTTTTTCTCTATGTGTGAACCAGAGTGTATGTGTGTGCTTCTAATCAATACAATCATTCTTATTTACTCTTCGTGTTCATGAATTTCATCTCGATTTTAATAGATCAGTAGACGATCCATCTCTCCTCGCGTTTACAACCTTAACCTTCCGCATACAACCCCTATTGCCGGTCCCTCTGTCACCATCTCCGCCATTGACCGTCTGGTCCATGACCACCGGTAGTATGTCAGGCATTATCAAACCCAAAATCCCATTCGATCTTAACACCTTTAACTCCTTTGAACCTTTGCCCAAAAACCCCTCCGATGTCCCAGCCAACCCCACTTGGTTTCGTGCCATGCATGATGAATTTACTACTCTTATTGAGAATAACACATAGGAGTTAGTACCTAAACAACCCAACAGGAATATCATCAGGTACATTTGACTCTTTAAGTATAAACTAAAACTGATGGGTCTCTTGAGCGCTACAAAGTGCGTTTGGTATGTGATGGCATGTCTCAAAATGTGTGGGTTAATTGTTAGGAAACCTTTAACCCTTGGTTAAACCGGTGACCATTTGGACAATACTCAGCATAACTTTGTTTAGTAACTGGGACGTTAGCCAACTTGATGTTAAAAATACATTCTTGCACAGGAATTTGGAAGAGAGAGTCTATATGCACCAGTCAATGGGATTTAGGAACCCTTCATATCACAATCATGTATGCAGATTGCAGAAATCTCTGTATGGGTTGAAGCAGGCACCATAGGCTTGGTACCAACGCTTCATTGATTTCGTGGGCACTAGCTATCGGTTTTCGTCACAACTTATGTGACCATTCTCTCTTCATCTATCATCATGGACGAGACACTACTTATATCCTACTCTATTTTGATGATATTATTGTAACCACTTCTTCTACAGATCTTAAGAGTATATTATGGCACACTTGGCTCGAGAATTTGCGATGAAGGACCTCGGACCCTTACATATTTTATTAGCACAACTGTCTCTTGTAACATTAAGGACTTGTTTCTTTCTCAGCAAAAACATGCTTCAAGAAATTCTCACCTGTGCTAAGATGGAGAATTGCAAGCACCTAATACACAAGTGGACACCACATGTAAACTTACTTCTAATGTCAGGTCCCCAGTTGAGGACCCCACTCATCATCGCACTCTTGTAGGTACCCTTCAATACCTGACATTTACTCGTCCAGATATCTTGTATGTTGTGTAACAAGTTTGCATGCACATGCATGACCCTCGAGTTGGTCATTTTCTTTCCTAAAGCAGATCCTTGGATATATTAAGGGACTCTTCATATGGGTCTTGACATGAGTCCTACTTCCTGCTTGTCCTTGGTTGCTTATACTGATTTTGATTGGGCAAGTTGTCTTGATACACGTCGATCCACTTCTGGTTACTGCGTGTGTTTTTGGGGACAATCTCATATCCTGGTATTCTAAACACCAATCTACTATTTCCAGGTCCAATGCTGAGGCAGAATACAAGGGAGTAACGCATGTCCTTGCTAAGTTGTGTTGGTTTAAAAATCTGCTTCTTGAACTTGGAAGTCCTCCTTCACGGGCCTGCATGGTCTATTGTGACAATGTTAGTACGATCTACATGTCTGGCAACCATGTTTAGCATCAACGAACAAAACACATAGAGGTAGATTTACACTTTGTTTGTGAACACGTCCATCGCGGTCATATCGTGTTCTGCGTGTCCCTTTGTGTCATCAATTTGCCAATATTTTCGCGAAAGGTTTCCCTCGAGTTCTATTTGGTGATTATCGTTTCAGCATAAGTATCTGAGAACATCCTCCTTATACTGAGAGGACATATTAGAGTATATTATCATTAATTGTAACTATCTTCACAAATATTGATCGTAAATATTTGTATTCGATGTAAGTATATGTCATTGGAAAATCAATGAGGAGGTCATGATTTCCATCTCTGACACTAACATTCAAATCATAGGCGGAGCTTTTTTAGTATCCGGGGTGGCCATGGTCCCCCCTATTTTTTTGTTGCGTAGTATTAATTTTTACTATGTTTTTTTGAAAATATTTTATATACGAAGTTTTGTCCCTGAATATTAAGTCTGGCTCCCTATGAACTTTAATACAAGCTCCGCCACTGATTCAAATTACACGTGCTATTCATTTTCATGTCAAACAAGCATTAATAGTTACTTATTACACATGAAAAAAATAGATTATCCCTCGTTTTTACTTTTTACCGTTTATGTTTAGGTTTGTGTTAAGAAGACCCCGTAACGTGACGTTTCTTTGTTTTTACTAATAGATAAAATTATAAAACCAGTTCCTTTTCATGTTATTATTATTATTATTATTATTTTATTATTATTATTATTATTATTATTTTGTTATTATTATTAATTAATATTTATGTTGGATTAGATTCTCCTAACTCTATCTTGTTTATAAAATCGTTGTCCGTAAAAAAAATACTGACAATAACATAAGCCCTAACTATGTTAACACACGTAAACTATATATGCTTTTAACATGATCATGTTTTCAAATACCCCACAAATCGAATTTAGATATTATATGCGGATAGATCATAGATGTGAAGAAAATAAAATATATTCATGCTAGCTTGTCTTTCACATGGTCGGCAGGCAGATTTTGTATTCCTAGCTATTGCGAGTATATATGTGAAACGTATTTTTTAAAGATATATGAATTAAATTTAATTTAAGCATGAAAATAATAATATATATTAATATTAAATACAAAGTATTTAAACTTTGGAATCCACTTTGAAAGAATCATGTAAGTGGGTATATTTCTGGTAGAGAAAAACTCAAATATATATAATTTAGTTCTTTGAAGAACACTAAAGACTTGTGCTTAAATGTTGGGATTTAAAATCATTCCTAGATTCATTTAATTTAGTTCTTTGAAAACAAAAAGAAACCAGGATAAACAAAAATAAATTTAATTAACTCGTGTGTTTTTAAATAGATAATAAGATTAATTATGTGTACGGTGAGTTTTAGCTTAATCTTTTATGGCGATTGAAAATTAAAGAAAGATATGATACATACTCTTATTGTCTTTAGGCGATGGGTTCTATGACGAATTAAAAAGAGTGTGGTTTTCAAAAGTTACAATCATGTTTAGGGTTAGATTTTTGACTCCCTAGTACACTATTCTGTTTGTGGTTCGCTAATAAGACTAGAAAATGCAATATTAGTTAGGTGGCTAGCTTAGATGCAAAATCAAATCTAAATTAAATTACTCAAAATAATTTAAAAAGTAAATATATTATTGTTGTTATAATTTCTCAATCACCTTAATTTCATTTTTCTTTCTAGAAATAAATTACAAGTATAGAACATTTTCTTTTCTTCATATACAACATGGACTGTATGTATTTTTTTATACAATACTTATAAATATTATACCGTTTATTTAAGAATGAAAGGAGTGTCCTTAGTGGATTATGATAGAACGGAATTTTAACCTCTATAGTCTATATTCTTAGATGACGTTTTGGAATTATGATGTGATTACATCGGAGTATAGAATATGATTCTGTTAAAAGATGAGTAGGAGCATAAGTATACTTTATCCATTTAATGTGTTCATTTAACGAGATGTTTACCACCTCGCGCATTGTTGCGGAGTTGAATTTGTATACTAAACGAAAGTCAAAAAGTTAAGTGGTATAAAACGTAATAGTTTAAAAATCTCGTGGTGAAAGTATAAAACTATAGAAGGATAATATAAGCGAAAGTAGAAAAGTTAAAAGTTTCGTGGCAAAATTAGAAGACAAAAAAACTTAAAACAAAAATAAAAACTTTATAAGTTCTCTAAAAAGTTAAGAAATATAAAACGTAAAAGTCTAAAAGTCCCGTGATGAAAGTAAAAAACTATAAAAAATATACTAAGTTAAGGTGTATAACACGTAAAAGTATAAAAGTCTCGTGGTGAAATTATAAAACTATAAAAATATACTAAAAACGAAAGTAGAAAAGTTAAAAGTTTCGTGACCAAAGTAGAAGACAACAAAACTTTAAAACAAAAAAAAACTTTAAAAGTTAGAGGGTTAAAAAGTTAAGGGGTATAAAACATAATAGTCTAAAAGTCTTGTAGTGAAAGTATAAAACTATAAAAATATACTAAGTTAAGGGGTATAACACGTAAAAGTCTAAAAGTCTCGTGGTGAAAGTATGAAACTATAAAAGTATACTAAAAACGAAAGTAGAAAAGTTAAAAGTTTCGTGGCCAAAGTAGAAGACAACAAAACTTAAAACAAAAAAAAACTTTAAAAGTTAGAGGGTTAAAAAGTTAAGGGGTATTAAAACGTAAAAGTCTAAAATTCTTGTAGTGAAAGTATAAAACTATAAAAATATACTAAGTTAAGTGGTATAAAACGTAATAGTTTAAAAATCTCGTGGTGAAAGTATAAAACTATAGAAGGATAATATAAGCGAAAGTAGAAAAGTTAAAAGTTTCGTGGCAAAATTAGAAGACAAAAAAACTTAAAACAAAAATAAAAACTTTATAAGTTCTCTAAAAAGTTAAGAAATATAAAACGTAAAAGTCTAAAAGTCCCGTGATGAAAGTAAAAAACTATAAAAAATATACTAAGTTAAGGGGTATAACACGTAAAAGTATAAAAGTCTCGTGGTGAAAGTATAAAACTATAAAAATATACTAAAAACGAAAGTAGAAAAGTTAAAAGTTTCGTGACCAAAGTAGAAGACAACAAAACTTTAAAACAAAAAAAAACTTTAAAAGTTAGAGGGTTAAAAAGTTAAGGGGTATAAAACATAAAAGTCTAAAAGTCTTGTAGTGAAAGTATAAAACTATAAAAATATACTAAGTTAAGGGGTATAACACGTAAAAGTCTAAAAGTCTCGTGGTGAAAGTATGAAACTATAAAAGTATACTAAAAACGAAAGTAGAAAAGTTAAAAGTTTCGTGGCCAAAGTAGAAGACAACAAAACTTAAAACAAAAAAAAAACTTTAAAAGTTAGAGGGTTAAAAAGTTAAGGGGTATTAAAACGTAAAAGTCTAAAATTCTTGTAGTGAAAGTATAAAACTATAAAAATATACTAAGTTAAGTGGTATAAAACGTAATAGTTTAAAAATCTCGTGGTGAAAGTATAAAACTATAGAAGGATAATATAAGCGAAAGTAGAAAAGTTAAAAGTTTCGTGGCAAAATTAGAAGACAAAAAAACTTAAAACAAAAATAAAAACTTTATAAGTTCTCTAAAAAGTTAAGAAATATAAAACGTAAAAGTCTAAAAGTCCCGTGATGAAAGTAAAAAACTATAAAAAATATACTAAGTTAAGGGGTATAACACGTAAAAGTATAAAAGTCTCGTGGTGAAAGTATAAAACTATAAAAATATACTAAAAACGAAAGTAGAAAAGTTAAAAGTTTCGTGACCAAAGTAGAAGACAACAAAACTTTAAAACAAAAAAAAACTTTAAAAGTTAGAGGGTTAAAAAGTTAAGGGGTATAAAACATAAAAGTCTAAAAGTCTTGTAGTGAAAGTATAAAACTATAAAAATATACTAAGTTAAGGGGTATAACACGTAAAAGTCTAAAAGTCTCGTGGTGAAAGTATGAAACTATAAAAGTATACTAAAAACGAAAGTAGAAAAGTTAAAAGTTTCGTGGCCAAAGTAGAAGACAACAAAACTTAAAACAAAAAAAAAACTTTAAAAGTTAGAGGGTTAAAAAGTTAAGGGGTATTAAAACGTAAAAGTCTAAAATTCTTGTAGTGAAAGTATAAAACTATAAAAATATACTAAGTTAAGTGGTATAAAACGTAATAGTTTAAAAATCTCGTGGTGAAAGTATAAAACTATAGAAGGATAATATAAGCGAAAGTAGAAAAGTTAAAAGTTTCGTGGCAAAATTAGAAGACAAAAAAACTTAAAACAAAAATAAAAACTTTATAAGTTCTCTAAAAAGTTAAGAAATATAAAACGTAAAAGTCTAAAAGTCCCGTGATGAAAGTAAAAAACTATAAAAAATATACTAAGTTAAGGGGTATAACACGTAAAAGTATAAAAGTCTCGTGGTGAAAGTATAAAACTATAAAAATATACTAAAAACGAAAGTAGAAAAGTTAAAAGTTTCGTGACCAAAGTAGAAGACAACAAAACTTTAAAACAAAAAAAAAAAACTTTAAAAGTTAGAGGGTTAAAAAGTTAAGGGGTATAAAACGTAAAAGTCTAAAAGTCTTGTAGTGAAAGTATAAACCTATAAAAATATACTAAGTTAAGGGGTATAACACGTAAAAGTCTAAAAGTCTCGTGGTGAAAGTATGAAACTATAAAAGTATACTATAAAAACGAAAGTAGATAAGTTAAAAGTTTCGTGGCCAAAGTAGAATACAACAAAACTTAAAAAAAAAACTTTAAAAGTTAGAGGGTTAAAAAGTTAAGGGGTATAAAACATAAAAGTCTAAAATTCTTGTAGTGAAAGTATAAAACTATAAAAATATACTAAAAACGAAAGTAAAAAAGTTAAAAGTTTTGTGGCCAAAATAGAAGACAATAAAACTTAAAACAAAAAAACTTTAAAAGTTAAAGGATACAAAACGTAAGACTATGAAACATATGTGACTAAACTATATAAACCAAAAGTTTAATATTTTATAAATAAAAAAAAGTGTTTAAAAGTTTAAGGGGTGGAAACTGCCAAAACCCAAAGTTTTGTGGCCAATTTAAAAGAAACCAAAACTATACTATTCATCACCAAATTTCATTATATATAACGAGATGGTTACCACCCCGCGCGTTGCTGCGGGGTTGAATTTGTATACTGTATGAAAGTCAAAAAATTAAGTGGTATAAAACGTAGAAGTCTAAAAGTCTCGTGGTTAACGTATATAACTATAACGAAAGTTAAAAAGTTAAGGGGTATAAAACGTAAAAGTCTAAAAGTCTCGTGCTGCGTCTCGTTGAATTTGTATGCTCAACGAAAGTTAAAAAGTTAAGGGGTATAAAACGTAAAAGTCTAAAAGTCTCGTGATGAAAGTATAAAACTATAAAAGTATACTAAAAACGAAAGTAAAAAATTAAAAGTTTTGTGGTCAAAGTATTATAAGACAACAAAACATAAAACAAAAAAAAAAACTTTAAAAGTTAGAGAGTTAAAAAGTTAAGGGGTAGAAAACGTAAAAGTCTAAAAGTCTTGTGGTAAAAGTATAAAAAATAAAAGTATACTAAAAACGAAAATATAAAATTAAAAGTTTCGTGACAAAATTAGAATACAACAAAACTTAAAACACAAAAAGAAAACTTTGACAAAGTATAAAACTATGAAAAAAGTCATTGTCAAAGTCAAAAACTCTAAAATATACTAAAAAATAAAATTAGTCGAACAAAAAACGAAAGTTAAAAAGTTAAGAGGTATAAAACGTAAAATTCTAAAAGTCTAGAAGTCTTGTGATGAAAGTATAGCATATAAAAGTATACTAAAAACGAAAGTAGAAAAGTTAAAAGTTTCGTGGTCAAAGTAGAAGACAACAAAACTTAAAACAAAACAAAAAAAAAAACTTTAAAAGTTAGAAGGTAGAAAACATAAAAGTATGAAACATATGTGACCAAACTATGAAAACTTAAAGTTTATTATTTCATTAAAAAAATGAAATTGTAAAAGTTTAGGGGTAAAAAGCGTTAAAGCATCAAAGTTACGTGGCCAAATTATAAGAAAGAAAAATGTTACTATTCATGTATGAATTTTGATTGTTATATATATAATTAAATGTGTTCGAAGGAAGTTATTAACTGAAACAAATTAGAAAAGAAAAAACATTGATTTAGAAAGGTGAAATAAACAAATTAAAGAGTTAACTTTTTTTTTCTTGCAACATTCTCTGTCTTACTTTTTCAATTTTCAAGACAGATTGGTTACATATGTAACTTTGTTAAATATGTAATAGAATATTTCACTACGTGTTACATACGTAAATTCATCATGATATGTATAACCAAAAAGTATAACAAAATAAATGTTATTAATTTATAAACAAACAATTACAATCAACAATAAACGTTACAAAATGTTTTATACGAACCAGGATATCTAAAAAATTATCAAAAGAATAAACTAGCTAACAAAACAAAATATAATGACCTAACAAAAATATATATAAAATCTTAATTATGCTTCAGATCTTGATAATGATCTTCATTTTTTACGTATAATCCATTCACCTACGAAAAGAAAACAAATCTATTAGTTGCTGATTTTTATTATAGAAGTGTTACATATGAAACCCAAGACTTGCATATGTAAACCAGTAGTTACATATGTAAATCAACACTTATAATATATAACAAAATTACGTATATAACCAATCTGTCTTGAAAATTGAAAAAGTAAGAGAGAGAATGTTGCAAGGAAAAAGAAGAAAAGAAGTTAACTCTTTAATTTGTTTAATTCACCTTTCTACATATGTAAGTCTTCGTTTATATATGTAAGTCTTTGTTTCAAAACATAATTGTAAATTTAATTGTTAGCTTTTTTAATGGGACAAGCCGAAGGGGTGAACGAGCGCTACGATAACGAGCTTTCCTTCCGCCGGCCTTTATAGGAGTAGGGGAGCGTGGTGAGATAGATAGACGTCCAATCCTGCAGCAGCTAGTTGCTCGGCCTTTACATATGAAACCCAAGAGTTGCATATGTAAACAAACACTTAAAATATGTAAACGGTGAGTTACATATGTAAACCAAGAGTTACATATTTAACACAATTAAATTTACAATAATATTCATTTTTTGACGCAAAATCCATTCACCTACGAAAAGAAAACAAATCCATCAGTTGCTAATGTTTATTATAGAAGTGTTACATATGAAACCCAAGACTTGCATATGTAAACCAGTAGTTACATATGTAAACAAACACCTAGAATATGTAAACAGTGAGTTACATATGTAAATCAAGAGTTACACATTTAACACAATTAAATTTACAATTGTGTTTTGAAACAAAGACTTACATATGTAAACGAAGACTTGCATAATGCAACGAGAAATAGTCCGGCTAACAAGAGAACTTCCAGTAAAGTAACAACACAAGTTTGGTGAAATGAAACCACCGTGAATCAACCATACTTCGTCGCTAACTGTCCCGGCTAACAAGAGAACTTCCGACGAGTTTTCAAAATTTTAGACCACCATAACTTGATCAAAACACAAATAAAATCAATTATGAAAGTTGCCTTGGATTTGTCTTGACTAGGAGAACAATTATAGTACCATTGTTAATATGTTTTGGATTCCTTTTTCAGGTCCAAAAATTCAGACCGGCGAAGAAGATAACCAGGAAAAAGGAAAACAACTCAAACGTTAACGAAACTCCAAAATTGTAGTTGCATTACCTTTGTATGATCGTTTACAACTTGTAGCAACTGAGCTTGATAAAAAACAACATGATATCACAGATTCGCCATGGATGAACACGTTTCATCCAGATCTGGCATTCCGTCAACAAGATCTGGAGGTGGTTTGTGGTGATGGTGGCGGTGGAAGGAGATGGCAGAGGTGGTATGTGGTCGAGATGGTGTGGTGGTGGCGGTGCTGGGAGGTGATGACGAGGTGGTACGATGGAGGCAATAGTGAAGATAGGTAGAAGAAAAGTAGGTTTAAAAGATGAATTGGACTTGAATGATGAAGAAGAAGAATGTAGAAATTCAGGGGAATGAAAAATCTGAATTGGGGAAGATGAATAAGGGGGAGAGATGAGTGAGAGATTGATGTGATGTGGATAAAGGTGTAAGCAAAACTAAAAGTAGGTGTGTACTATAAACAAATTTTACCAAAACTATCATTTACATTAAAAAGAAAAGGAGAAATGATGATATAATATAATTAAAATAAACAAAAATGGGTGGAATAATGACAACCATTGGATCATAAAAATCAATGGCTTAGAAGGGATTTCCCAAGTTTTCCAAATTCAACATGGTTTTCACTTTATCCTTCCAATATATATATATATATATATATATATATATATATATATATATATATATATATATATTCTGTTATTTTTCGTATTTTTTGAATGATGCACATGTGTAGCATACAAAAAAACCACACACGCGTGGTATACATTAATATTTTGGAAATAAAATTGCACCATAAATCTTATAGTTGTGTTATCTTTAAGTCTAAAGAAAAAAATAACGTTTTATAATTTTTTTTTAATTCTATGTTACACATGTGCACTATGTAGCATTATCATTAATACCATAAATGTTTTAGTGCTTTTTATAAGTTTTAACATAAGGAGTGTTTTTTTCGCATGATAATTCGTCTTTGTGCAATCATAATGATAATGATGCACATGTGCAGCACACGAAAAAAACACAAAACATTATTTTTTTAAAAATTCTTTTGCAGAACTAAAGATAACATAATTCTAAGACTTTTGGTGCAAATATTATGAAAAACCATTAACGCATGAAGAAATTATGTAGGTTTTAATATTGGTTCTCACATTTTCTCAATAAAAGGTGCTTTCGCATGATCCTTGCCCTATATATATAGATATACGGGAGGCAGTGGCGGATCCTGAAATTTTCATTTGTGGGGGCAAGGAACGGCTTACGTAAAATACCCGGTTAAGATGGGTCGTGGGGCGGTTCTTACACTCTTTGTATCGCAAACATATATATATATATATATATATATATATATATATATATATATAGGGTTAGGATCCTGCGAAAACACATCTTTTTGTGAAAACTGCGAAAACACATATTAAAACTCACGTAACTTTTTCATACGTTAACGATTTTTCATAAAATTTGCGCCAAAAGTCTTAGAATTACGTTATCTTTAAATCTGGAGCAAAATATTAAAAAAAAACTGAACGTTCTTTTTCCCGTGTGATGCACATGTGCATCATATAATTAAAAAAGATTATAAAATTGCTATTTTTTTCTTTAAATCTAAAGATAACACAACTTAAGATTTAGGGTGCAATTTCTTTTTAAACTATTAATGTATATCACATGTATGAGCGTTTTTTGTGGTATGATGCACATGTGCATCATTCAATAAAAACGCAAAAATAATGATGAAAATATATGACATATGGTGCGACTAAGAAAAAAAATATTAACTCGTACTAAAAGTATGAGTTTTTTTTTGTGATGCACATGTGCACCACACAAAAAAAATATTTAAAAAAAATAAAAAAAGCGTTAAGTTTTTTAAAACTTTTATAGGATTAAAGATAATATAATTTTAAGATTTTTGGTGCAAATTTTTAAAAAAAATATTAATGTATGAAAAAGTTATATAGGTTTTAAGATTTGTTTACGCAGTTTTCACAAAAAGGGTGTTTTCACAGGATCCTTCCCCTATATATATATATATATATATACATATATATATAATTAAAAATGAAGATAATTAAACTAAAAATCAATTTTCACCATTTGGTGGAGTGGATACCCCTTTACCTTCTTAGGTGAAGGTCAAGGTTCAAATCCCACCCAACAAAAAAAAAATATTATAGAAGTGGGTTAGAGGTTTTACCAAGTGAGTCTTTGGGCAGTGGGTTTCCTCTGGGATTAATATGCAACACAGATGGATCTGGTTACTCGTACGAACTGTGATTGCAACGTGTTGTGAGTAACATTGTTTGCCATGATGAGACCCCCGGGTAACCACACTGCGAAGCATACAGGGGACCGAGGGGGGCGATCCCCCCCCCCCCCCCCCGCGAGATTAGGATCAATGACCTTTCGCCCCCGCGACTTTTTCGGCCAAGCTTCGCTAATGCTAAGTACTTAACCATCGCAACAAATCAGGGAATAAAGTTGTGTACTGGGGCAGAGATTAGGTTCTGTTGGTGTTGAGCCTGACGTGTCACCTATATGCTCAACTCGATTTATATTATAACCTGTGACTCCAATCTTTAAAAGGAAAAAATCGGAGACAACATGATTCGAAACCGAGTATCATTCGGTTAATGCTAAGTACTTAACCATCGCAACAAATCAGGGAATCTGAAATCTTTCACAAACATTGAATATATAGTAAAGCTATTTAGTCGATAAAAGTCAATACAAGTTGTCTGGAATTCTACGTCTGAGACTGGGAGACCACCCGTGTTATGCATAGGGAAATAAGAGTGGGTATTGCAAGGCCATATAAGTATGGTGAAGTTTACTAACTCGCTATGCAAAACCGTCCTTGTTACGAATCACAATGTCGAAGTCGGTGGCAAATTGATCCTCGCTATAAACAATGGCACCAAGAGCGCCCCTAGATGGAAGGTCATAACACCTTTGTAACTTAAACTCATATAACCGAATACAAAACTCAAGAACCTGTGAAGATGCACACATATCTCTAACATTCCTAAGTAGCTCTACGAATCCATTAGTTTCATCCAAAATGTGAGTCAGTATTCCTATGGTTGTAGAGTAGACACCTGAGGTGTCTTGGTTATCAAAAACAGATAGTCTATTATTAATCTCATGATCGGTATTATAAACATACATCTGCGTAAACTGAGGTTTCTTATTTGGAGGAGGGCATATGGAACCTATCCAGTGCGAAACCTGACCTTTACCTTGAATACGTATGGGACTCTTTTCTTGTTAATGTCCTCATCAATATTTGCCCCAAATGAAGTTATAGCAAACATAGAGTTGTACTTACGTATATTAGAAAGAAAATGGGCATTCTGGAAAAGGAACAGTAATTCTACTGGAGGTTTAGATGGTAAAGGAAGTACGACCGTACCCCCTGCAACAAATAGAATACCTTGGCTGTTCACGTTTTGGGCGTGGCATTACACGCTCTACAAACCAAAAGTATGCACCACAAAAATCACACACTTGATAGCACTCACTAAGGGAAATGTATTTAGTGGATCTATTTTGTGAGGTTTCAAAATAATCCGAATCAGCAGTTGTATTTTACGCTTGAGGTGCGTTTTCAAACGTTGATGCATATACAGCAGAAGTTAAAGCACTACTGTTGATTATAGGTGTTGTAGTTACAGATGGTGTTGAATTGTTAATATCTAATGCATTCGTGACCTAATGATAATGACGTGAACCTAAATTTACTGTCGAGGAAATACCTCGCTTGCGTGAGATTTGTTGTGGCCGCATAATCTATACGAAATTCTAAAACATTTCTACATCAATGGAAACATAACATAAGAGGTTGGTTGTAAGGTGTTTCTTTCAAAGTGTTATAAAGGTTTGTATCATAATTAATACAGGTTGAAGCTTTAAATTATATATCATGTACAATAGATCAAGATGTTTAAAAAGATTAGTCCCTATATCAGTAAATGCATCGTCCACCCAAAAAGTTTAAAATATCAAAACCAACTTACCTACACAGTTAAAAACGACTCACAAATGCTAAAAATGTAGCTGTAAGCTCGCGTTCACCCAACACGAATTGAACGTACACCAATCTACAGATGGAGTTCAGAAATTAAAAGACCTTATTTGTATGTTTTAGATCAGAATTAAACTTTGACGTCTCTCTTTATACATTATTCAACCATCAATACGCGGTCAAAATTATAAACCAACTAGAACCCCCCCCCCCCCTTTTTTTTAACAACCTGACCATATATATATTTATCACCTAAACAAAAGCGGGCTGCCCTAGTATAAAAAGGTGACCTGATCGCAAAACAGGCGTTTAAGGCTCTTGTAGAAGAACATCAAACAAAAGGCCTCAATAAGACCGAAGAGAAATTTAGCAACAACCAATTTAAGAGAGGCTCTTATTTGTATGTTTAAGGTGTTCATCTATCATGATACATCTTAAATCCTATATCAGATTAAACCTACAGAAAACTTCTTATTAAAGCCGTTGGTCACACCTAGCATCGAAAGGTAATCCCACAGAAAGACTCGAACTCGAAATCACCTAAAAAAGACATAGCTGTCAGGTACAGATATAAATAAACACTAAAATCTGAGAAGGTTATCAATTAACTAATGTGATCTCAAAGCTAACATCGAAGCTCTTGTAGAAGAACGGCTAACAAAAGACCTTGATATAAATCGAGCATATTCCCTTAGAAATAACATATGTTTAAGGTGCTTATCTACCATAAAACATCTTAAATTCTAGATCAGATTATAGTCATTCGATTAACCTTTGAGTAATTAGGAATCGTAAGTCTAACCCATATAATCCTTGAAAGTTGGCATGTACTTGGAACTAAGGGACTAATCAAATGACCATGAGGTTATGACCAACATTTTGGTCATAAGAACCATTCCCCACACCACGCACCCTCTCCTCCTCTCCTTCCCTTCTTTCGGCCGAACTCCAACCCCAACCACCACTGCCCGCCGCTGCCCAGGCCCTGCCACCGTCGTCCAAGCCTGCTGCCACCGCTGGGGAGCCGCTGCCGCCATCAGGGACCTATTTCTTATTCTTATAAATTGCTGATTTATAATCGATGTTCTTAATGTTGTTTACTGTTTCAGAAATTATTTCCCTCTTTGACTTATAATAGAGCAACTTTATGTCTAATGATTTATTACAAATTTACAATTTATATGTGTTTTGATCTATACTAAACAAAATTATATACTTATTAGACAGATGTTCTTCTAGATTGGTATGTTTTTTAATTAAAAATAAGGCTGCTGCTTTATTTGCCTGTGTTTTCTTATTTTTGTTCTTTACTCTATGTTTGTCTTTTATATTGCTTAGAATGGTTCTTGCTATTTTCCTATTATTTCTAATTAATCTTCCTTTTTATGTTCACTTGTAGATACATGTATGATGATCTGTTTTATCAGTTTATATCGTTTAGGATGGTTGTTGTTGTTTTTTATTATTATTTATAATCAATCTTCCTTTTTATGTTAAGTTTTACATACATGTATGCTGATACAAAATTTTATAGCCTTTACCATAATCATCATATTTTATTTACCCTTGTACCTTTTATGTCACTTATTTTTCACATTATCATTGAAGCTATTGATAACACCTAATATCCAAGGCTAATCCCATAGGAGACCTCACACCTTAAATCACCCAAAAGAGGCATAACTGTCAACTACAGGAAATAGACAAATAATGAAATCTGATAAGGAAAAATTAGGAAGGTTTACAGATCATTTAGTTTCTAAAACAGTATTAGGTATGGGCAACCTCCGGTTGAATCATAAGAACTTACTTAGATTCTGGCTCTATCTCCCAGCACTAATATATTTATCTTGTTTCAAATAAAATGAATGTCTCAATTTCTGACTGAATTGTCGGTTCATCTTTAACCATGCCTCTCATTTTATTACCTATTCTGCCTACCTAAGATCGAGATTACGATTATAAAGTCTCCCAAAGTTTTTACAATTTTTTCAGCCAACTAATTTGTCAATTTCAATTCTTAGTATACTGTACTTTAATCTTACGTTATTATCTTAAGCTGTTAGACATAATACCCTCTTTGTATCACCTACCTATGGTTTTCTGTACATCTACGCTATCTATAAATTCATAATTTCTTCTGTGTATAATGAAATCGTGCACACCCTGGCTGTTAATCTAGAAGAAAACATGAAAATCAATGACCTTAACCACAACTAGGTACCTAATCTAAACCATAAAACCTAAACATATATAAAGATCTAAACAACAGAGAAAATACAACCTAATTCAAAATTAGATAAAAGTTATGAAGAAGGTACATGAAAGCAACAAAATCAAAACCCGTTCTAACCTTTGAGCCGCGTGAGTAGTCGTTTCTGAAAGAAGAAAACAAAAACGAAGGCTAAACATCAGCAAATTAGATATCAACAGATTTTGTAAAAAAAATTGCAGTAGAACGGAAAACATAAACAGTATGTACAAAATGAAGAACATAACCTGTATAAGTAGGCGCAATCTGAAAGGTATGAAAAAATCCCGTCGAAATGAGGAATCAGAGGATACTGTCAAAAGAAGATTAAGGAACGGCAAAAAGTTAAAGCGCCGGCATAATGACGGTGTAAAGGAAAAGGGTTTATCAGCCACGTGTTGGATACATGGCATTAACCCTATGAGCGACCATTTTAAAAAAAAATAAAACACCCTTATCAACAACGGTAGGGCTCGAACCCGGGTGTTCGCGTTCAGAAATCGAAGCCCTAGCCATCAATGCAGATCATCGATTATTTATGTTTTCATAAATACTGTATATTATAAAACGGTGTCTGTGAGGAAAGGTCAACTAAAGTCAACGTAAGTTGTATAATGTGTTAATATGGTAATGGTAATATCTACTTTATATTTATAATATATATTGATCTTCTTCAAAATATTAAGTTATCAAACAACCTCCATTATTGACATGCACATAAGCTTCATCGCCTTGGTTTTGCCCGGATAATAATTATAAATTTAGGGGCATGATTAAATATGTGCATTAAATCAGGGATCTATGTAAGGATCGAAAAGAACCCAAACACGATACCACGATCTCTAGTGAGTGTGCGGAATCCAAACACTAGAGTGATTCAAGTATAAACGACATAAACAAGAACAAACGATTAGGAAAATATAGAAACACACAAACCGATTGAGAATGCTAGATCGAAACTTGATTGCAACACACTTGAAAGGTTCGAAATTCTCTATGGGAGAATTTCGATTACACTTCTTTGAAAACACCAAGAACACCCCAAAATCAGCAACACCAGCAACCTATTCTAGACAATAATAGGTTCCTTATATAGGGGAAGACATGCTTGGTCAACAAGCCATCCTCAAAACCCTAATTAATCACTAATTCCCGTATTTAACTTTAATGGCCCACTAAACTCCCCTTAAACTCCTTCTAATTGGGCCCAAACATGTCTAAATTGACTCAGTGACCCAATATAACAATAACCCAGCTAATTTTCACTTATTATATCACTTGGGCCTTCAAAATATTCCGCCAATTGATGATTTAATACACAAGCCACAAATTATTCCCTTACAATCTTCCCCTTGGCTTGTGATATTAAATGTCTTCTACATTCAATCTTCAGACTTGCAGTCTTCTCCTTGGCTTGAGCATGGGTTGGTGAAAATTCTTTATCTTGGAGAATCTTCATTGGGCAGCATGTGGGATGTTTGATGGCTCTCTCTCTTTATCAGCATCAGCTTGAACTCCAAATGATAAACAAATAATGAGAGGAGGATTCTCAAATACTTGTTCCTTCTTGAAAACTGTTGAGTCATTGCTGAATCATCAGTAAATGTCTTGACTTGCCATTAACTTCAGAGGTTAAATTTTGAAAACCTCTATCTTGGCATTCTTGATTGTAGATCTTTGAACTGACGGCATTTAGCTTCCCCTCAACTCGTGAACATTGTCTTTTGAGTCTTTGGAAGCTTTTCTTGAACAACCAACAAACTTCCCCTAAGCATAAGGTAAGTCCTTTTCCGGCTGGTTCTTCAAGTTGATCAGCAGCAGAGTTCTTGCTTTGATCAACTGAGTCCTTGATTTTTTTTTCATGAGTTGTTTTTTTCTAGTTAACCTGTCAAGCACAACATGGAACAAACACTAACCAGACAATGATGACTGGTTATCGGGTTAGCATTACTTAACCAAACAACTTTCCCTGAACCCGAGGACTCTTTTTTTTATCTCCCCCTAAGGTTCTGAGGGAGGGTCAAACTTTATTGCATAAAACCCATAAAAAAATTATTTAAACTTCTCAAATCAACCTGGCCAATTCATGAACTTAAGATAACACAAAAGAAACAAAACAAACATACCAAATTACTAAACGAGAAGGTTTTATTTTGGGATCAAACCGTCTTTGTCTGAACTGGGGAACCCTTTTCAGCATCTGTTACTCGAACACGTCCAGGCGATTGCCAGTATATTGGTCCTTATTAAACCCATGTTCCTCATTTTCCCGGCTGTTTGTCACTTATTTATCTTTTAGGTGCATTAATTATGAACATCCGACAGTCACACACCAAATCCTAGGTAATTAATATGTGCAGTCTATCAAGCTTGATCATTCCCTACCACATATTTTCACATTCCCATATCCAGAGTTTTGAATCTTTTCTCGAGACTTGGTTGAGAAGAGAAAGACCAGATCATAAAAGAGATAGGAATGATATACAAAGACTTGTATGATTTCAACTCAGGGGCGTTTATCAGTCAGGTGGTAACCTTTCATCAAACACATAAGCCTAGTCACAAAGTCAGGGCTAAAGGGTTTTGGACGCTAGAGGGTCTCTTTTGTTGTGCACATTGGCATCTTTTGGGGTGTAAATTATATACAGTGATCTGCAAGCACGTTAATCCAGACTAACCAGGTCTTTGCTCACGCAAAACAGAGGAAAATCTGATTAACACGTCAACCATTCTACACCAGGTCATTGCTCACGCAAAGCAAAGGCAAGACTTGACTGACGGCTTTGACATCCCCAGATCTTTGCTCACACAAAACAGAGGGGACGCCGACTTTTTTAGATTTTCGATTCAACACTTTGGAGTCCGGCGTGTGTATCGGGAATAATTTCGCAGTCAAATAGAACAAGCACTTAACCTAAGTGTGTGTTTCCCGTCAAATGACATACTTTATCTTTAAGTGTCAGGCTATTTTGAATGAATGTAAAGACTGGGAACACACACTAAATCGCGAATTAATTGATAGAGACCTTAGGGAGTCCAAAGGTAAGACCAGAATATTTAGAGAGAAACTTGAGGTCATTCAGGTTGATGTTAAGAGTCTTCAAAGACAATTGAGTGATAAAAGCACCTATCTTAGGCTTGCTAATGCTAAGGTAGAAGAGCTAACTAAGGAGGTAGAGGAACTAAGAACCAAACTTGACACTTCCCAATCTGCCCTTAAGAAACATCAAGTTATTCAAAAGAAAATGATGGACTCTCATCGTGCTTTATTCAAATCAGAGGAGCGACTCGAGCATGTAAAAGAAACATCTGGCCTCGGGGATGGAAATTTTCCTTCCCCATTACAACATGAATACATCAGAGCGCCTCAAACTGCCGATGAATTGTTGAAAGAGCCCCTGAATGAAGCAACCATGGTATATGGGCCTCAGCCTGTACATAAAGATGAAAAGACAGCCACTGAAGCAACTCAGTCAAATAACACTACTGAGTACGTAGGTTCAAGCTCTAGTGAAGTAAAGAGAGCTGATGAAGAAAAGTTGGTTCCTTATCCAAAAATGGAGACTCCTTATTCCAAAGTTGTGGATGAGGTAAAGCGGGAACGAGTAGTGATGACTACAAGGCCCAATGGTAAGATATTCATGACAGCAGGGTCTATGTTCATTCCGATTGAAGGAGAAGAGCGACCCTCATTCACCACTAAGTTCAAAGGCTTGGGTCATGATGGTAGTTTATCATCTCACATTAAGAGTATAAGGCCCAAGATCACCATCAAGCCTCCAAATTCCGTTCCAATCAAGATTGAAAGGCGCAAGATGACAAACAAGTCTCCAAACTCATCAGTGGGCTCATGCATTGGCAAAACAACTTTCTCAAAGAAACCAGTGGGCCCAAAAGGTCAAATGTCTGGTTCTGCTCAGTTTTCAACGAACCAGAAAAGATTCAACGGAAATGGAGCAAGGTCAGAAAGATCGAACAACTGGAGATCTGGAGTCTTTCTAAACATGCAACCGAATCTCAATGCCTCTCAATCAAAGCCATACAGCTCAAACGGTCACACTTATGACTTCTACCTGAAGAAGCAAACTTGCTTTAATTGTGGCAACCCTGGTCACATTGCCCGAAATTGTCTCTACCGCCCCTATGAGCCATATTATCCGCAAAGTCGGAGTGTTTCGTCTCAGGATTCAATAAAGTCTAAGCCAATGAAGGTTCAACCACCTAAGGTGATGAAGACTGTTTCTCCTTCGATAAAACCCTCTGATCAACATTGGGGCGTTGCCAAAGAGCAAAGAAGATTTTCAAATCAAAAATATGTTTTTCCAAATTATGAAAATTTTCATAAAAAGGTGAAGACACCAATTTCAAAACAACACAAAGTTGACAAACCTAAAGTTACCCCTCCAAAGGTAACTAAAACTGTTTTGAAAAGGAAACTTAAAATGAAGAAGGTTGAAATACCTAAAGTCACTACTTCAAAGGTGACTAAAACAACTTTCAAATCACCTGGTATTTGGAAACCAAAATCAAAGGCAGCTGCAACTCAAATTCCTGATTTTTCAAAGGGCATGTGTTTAAAAGAAGTAACTTTCATTGATTCATCGGGTTTACCCAGAACCACAATGGCCTGGGTTTGGGTTTTAATGGCTAACTAATCTCTCTACTACATGACATGAAGATTTCAATGGAAGGTATGTCTCTATGTGAGAGGTAAATCTGAAAAGATCAGCAGAAAAGGTAACATTGTCTGAATTGTTTGTTTCTCGGCTAATTGTTTGTTTCAGAAAATTTTCAAAAGATAAACTTTGAAGGTTAGCTTGGCCATTTTTAGTAGATATTTAGTGATGTGTCTATGTGTGCATAAAAAAAATAATAAATTAAAAAAAAACATGTGTGTTGATTTAAAAAATCAAAAAGCAAGGGGAAGAATAGATAAGATAAAATAGTTGACCCCTCAAAAATTGTGATTTTTAATTTTTAATCTTTTGTTTGTGTTTGAGAAGGCAGGGAAGTGAAATATTTCCGTTCTCAGAATGACTGACACGCGTAAGACAAAAGTGAAAGACATGATCCAAGGTGATGTGCTCGGTAGGCTCAGTTCCAAAAACAAAGGTATGGGTCACAACACTTAAAGATAAAGTATGTCATTTGACGGGAAACACACACTTAGGTTAAGTGCTTGTTCTATTTGACTGCGAAATTGTTCCCGATACACACGCCGGACTCCAAAGTGTTGAATCGAAAATCTCAAAAAGTCGGTGTCCCCTCTGTTTTGTGTGAGCAAATATCTGGGGATGTCAAAGCCGTCAGTCAAGTCTTGCCTTTGCTTTGCGTGAGCAATGACCTGGTGTAGAATGGTTGACGTGTTAATCAGATTTTCCTCTGTTTTGCGTGAGCAAAGACCTGGTTAGTCTGGATTAACGTGCTTGCAGATCACTGTATATAACTTACACCCCAAAAGATGCCAATGTGCACAACAAAAGAGACCCTCTAGCGTCCAAAACCCTTTAGCCCTGACTTTGTGACTAGACTTATGTGTTTGATGAAAGGTTACCACCTGACTGATAAACGCCTCTGAGTTGAAATCATAAAAGTCTTTGTATATTATTCCTATCTCTTTTTATGATCTGTTCTTTCTCTTCTCAACCAAGTCTCGAGAAAATATTCAAAACTCTGGATATGGGAATGTGAAAATATGTGGTAGGGAATGATCAAGCTTGATTGACTGCACATATTAATTACCTAGGATTTGTGTGTGACTGTCGGATGTTCATAATTAATGCACCTAAAAGATAAATAAGTGACAACAGCCGGGAAAATGATGAACATGGGTTTAAGAAGGACCAATATACTGCTAATCGCCTGGACGTGTTCGAGTAACAGATGCTGAAAAGGGTTCCTCAGTTCAGACAAAGACGGTTTGTGTCACACCCCCAACCGACGGCGGAAACGTCAGGGCATGATTAGATTGCCCATAAGCTCATGACAACTAATTTAGTGACAATAGTTAAATAATAAATTTTATTGATAACATTGAAAAATAAAACAATACATCACATATTAATAACAAATACAATTTCTTTATTAAACTAGGTCCAAAAGCCCTATGTGATAGCATCTTGAAACATCAATCATAGCCTGCAACATGTATAAAATAAAGGGGGTCAACTATAAATAGTTGGTGAGTAACCACAAGTTTGATACATAACATATATTTGAAAAACATGCGTTACGTGTCATATGATAGAATAAGTGAAATATAACATGCTAGAAGATATTGACAACATAAAAGACTAGGCATAACCAAAATTGCTAGTATAAAATGACAACATGAAAGAGTAGGCATAAACAAACCTCAATGACATATGATAGATTCCCTAACCCGCAGGTTAGACTATATGAAATAATGAAATAGGCTCCAAACACCCAACGCCGAACCGGTTAAGTTGAGTGGGTTGTCAACCGATAGATCTACCTTTGTTACCCCAGGCCTTACGTTAATGTTTATGCCAAATGAAAGACATGACAACCATGACATACTTGACATTCAATGATAAACATGAAAACTTTTGAAAATCACATATTGACAAATCATGCTAGAAGTCACATAACACATAATTCACACATAGATCACATACGCATGGTAATTGATAAACTTCGAAGATAACACTTTGAAATAGGATACATGTTGCAACCCCAAAATGAGAAAATGAGAAAAGGGGCAAGGATTACTCACTTGGATTAGAAGTTAAGTCCACGAAGCGAAAAGTGAAGGTGAAAGGATTAGTCCCGAAGATTCATCCTAAAAGAATAGAAGGGGACGACATGAATATTGGAATATGAGATTCTAAGCTCTTATGCATTTGGGGAATGGGTTTTAATGTTATAAATTGAAGTTCGAAAACATGTTAACTTCTAAGAGCAATAGTACCTTAAACGTTAGTAGACATGCTTTGGCCTAATAGGTTATGACACTCTCATCGTGGCATCCCAGGTAAGCACCCAAGTCCGACTATGGGATTTATGCGAGCACTTATCCTTTGACAGAGACCCCAACTACCGGTGTTTTCACCCTTCCAGTTACTACATGTCATTCGCGTCTCAAGTACCATCCCTAAATATTTTGTTAAACAGAGAGCGATTTTAAGTTTATTTGAAATTCTTAAAAAATGAGTTTATGTTCACAACCTGAATTACATATTATAATGATTAAGAATTAGTTTAATTTGTTGATTTGTGAAAAACAAGCCTTAATCCCCATTGTTCATGCATAAAAACGTTGATTTTTAGATTAGAGGAATATAGATGAAATCGGACATGATAGTTTAGACTCGTTGGGCGTAACGAGCCTCTACAAGGCTACAGCAAGCCTAAATCGGCCTAAGCAAGGCAACACGTCCTAATGACGTGCCTTTACAAAGCTAGGCCGTCCAAAGGACAAGCCTTAGCAATGCTAGGCGTTCTAAGAACGAGCCTTAGCAAGGCTACCTAAACGAGCCTAAAGTACCTAACTAAGAACCTAAACTAAACTAATTAAACTAATAAAGCGATAAATAAACAAATAACGCAAGGAAGGAAAGAAAGGAAACAAAGAAAGAAAAAGAAGAAGAATTACCTTCAAAGAAGCTTTTCAAACAAGACGAGCTTGAAAGGTAGCACCTCTTCGCCGAGAGCATAAAAACTACTAAGCACGACACCCGAAGGGGTATTGTAGTTGTGGAACCGCCAAAAATTGGTTATTCCACTTGTTTATACTCAAACTAAGAGTTGCAAGCTATTAGGGATCAAGGGAGGGTATTTATAGGTGTGAAATGAAGGAAAAAATAGTATAATGGGCGATGTGGGATGAGTTTAGAAGGAAAATCGCGTCTTTGCAATCAACAATAACACCAAACTTGTTTTCGCGATTCCCGCTTCGTTATAACTCCGTTTTACGCATGGTTTTCGCCCACATTCACCATTTTCAGAGTACTATCATATGAAAGAGAGTAATCTACCATTTATGGTGTTGAGAATTGGGCTTAAACCTTGGATCTTGATGTGGGTTGAGTTTTCGGGTTTTTGAAAAATACGGATGTTACAGTTTGATCCCAAAATAAAACCTTCTCGTTTAGTAATTTGGTATGTTTGTTTTGTTTCTTTTGTGTTATCTTAAGTTTATGAATTGGCCAGGTTGATTTGAGAAGTTTAAATAAAATTTTTATGGGTTTTATGCAAGAAAGTTTGACCCTCCCTCAGAACCTCAGGGGGAGATAATAAAAAGAGTCCTCGGGTTCAGGGAAAGTTGTTTGGTTAAGTAATGCTAACCCGATAACCAGTCATCATTTTCTGGTTAGTGTTTGTTCCATGTTGTGCTTGACAGGTTAAGTGAAAAAAAAAACAACTCATGAAAAAAATCAAGGACTCAGTTGATCAAAGCAAGAACTCTGCTGCTGATCAAGTTGAAGAACCAGCCGAAAAAGGACTTACCTTATGCTTAGGGGAAGTTTGTTGGTTGTTCAAGAAAAGCTTCCTAAGACTCAAAAGACACTGTTCACGAGTTGAGGGGAAGCTAAATGCCGTCAGTTCAAAGATCTACAATCAAGAATGCCAAGATAGAGGTTTTCAAAATTTAACCTCTGAAGTTAATGGCAAGTCAAGACAGTTACTGATGATTCAGCAAGGACTCAACAGTTTTCAAGAAGGAGCAAGTATTTGAGAATCCTCCTCTCATTACATGTTCGTCATTTGAAGTCCAAGCTAATGCTGATTGAGAGAACACTCCCTAAAGTCATTTGTTGTTGCCCAATGAAAATTGTTAAAGAAAGGAATCTTCACCAACCCATGCTCAAGCCAAGGTGAAGACTGCAAGTTCTGAAGATTGAAAGTAGAAGACATTTAATATCACAAGCCAAGGGGAAGATTGTAAGGGAATAATTTGTGGCTTGTGTATTAAATCATCACTTGGCGGACTATTTTGAAGGCCTATGTGATAGAATAGGTGGAGATTAGCTGGGTTATGGTTATATTGGGTCACTGGGCCAATTTAGATGTGGTTAGGCTCAATTAAACAATGTTTAGAGGGAGTTTAGTGGGCCTATATGGTCAAAAATGGGAATTAGTGGGTAATTAGGGTTAACAAAGATAGATTAGCTTGTTTTCCAAGCTAACCTCCCCCTATATAAGGATAGCTAATCTAGGGGTTTGGGGTTGGTTGCTCTAAGGTGTTTTGCGATTTTGGTGCTCATGAAATTCTCCCAGAGAATTTCGATCAGTGTGTAAGCAATCAAGGGTGATAGTAAAGTGTCTTTCTTCAATCGGTTTGTGTTCTTACTTATATTGTTATTGCTTTTTCGTATTATTCTTGATTTATCTTGAATCACTCTAGTGTTTGGATTCCGCACACTCACTAGAGATTGTGATATCGTGTTTGGGTTATTTCGATCCTTACAATCTACAAGAAAAAAAGTTTGGGGCCTAACTATTAATTAGTTTCTTGAAATGGAACTTCATTTTCCCTTGTTGGCATACGCTCAGCCGGGGCATTCTCACCCCCTGAGTAATGAATAAATTCGCCTCTGAGGGGGAGGGTTCATGCGAGAACAACAAATATTGCGAGAACAAGAATAACGAATAGAATATTTTATTTTTTTTCAATCTTAAAAAAGTTTAAAATACAACAAAATTATACAAGTGTAATATTTATTCTTTTTTATGAAATTCAAATAACAAAATATGAAAAAATTTAGTTTATACATTTTCCTATACATGTGTAATTTATGTGTATGTTTTTTTACCTATATATGTGTAGGAAACTTACAAGTTTATAACAACGCATGAAAAAACTAGTTTAATGGTTTTTTATTTACATAAACATACATATTTGTATATAATAAGTATAAAACTTTAAAAGTTTTAACCATGAAACAAAAAAATAAATGATTTAGGTATCTTCTTTTTGTTCTCGCAATATTTATTGTTCTTGAATGGACCTCTCTCTCTCTCTCTATATATATATATGTATATGTGTGTGTGTAAGGGGATTATATATCTTTACAAACGCATGGTTAACAAATTTGGTTTGTAATTATTTTGACTTTCTAAAACTGGCAAGGTCAAAAGTTCTTGTTTGTTCGACGCTTTCAGACATTATATTTAGTTTTTTTAACATCGAAGAAAATTTTATTCAAAACGAGACTAACAATATCTAAAATTCCACGCAAAAAGTACCTAAAAATCAAAACAACAAATCATCATAATGATACATCAAAGGAAATTAAACAAGACTTGATCATAGCCGTTCAGCCGACATCGAAGTCGCACCATTGTTGCCACTCTTAATTGGATTAATCTCGATTTGTTAAGTGTCAAAGTCTAGGGTCGTTTCAATAAGTTTTAGTTAAGTTTGGTTTATTTTGGAAAGGGGATTAAGTTTTCTTGGTGGGTAAGTTTAGATAAGTCTATACATAAAGATTAGATCATTGTAGTTTAGTTATTCTTTCTTTATAAGTGTAAGTGCGGGAGCGGATCGATCATCTACTGATCGTGATCAAAACAAGATGAACAAGATGTAAATAAATGTATTGTATTGATTTCACTAAGAAACTCAATTACAGAAACACACACAGACAACTCTCTAAACATACAGTCTTTCCACACAAGTTCACACTCAACTATGTGTTATTACAACACATTCAACTATTTATAGACCTTGTTGTCCCATCGAACTAGACTAGCAACGAACCATCTCGATGGTTGGTTCACTGTTGGTTCGCAGCCGAACTACAACACACTAACTATATCAACTAACTCGTTTTATCTGGATACATCACACGAGACACTCAGGTTTTGCTATAACAGACTCCTCCTTAACATGTGATGTATTTGACTTCACTTTCAAACACTTGATGTTAGTTGAGGTATAGTTTGCATGGTTGGATCAGGACTCATCAACTGAACCACTTGAAAAATACTTCATTTACTCCCCCCTTTCTCCATGCTCGTGAGTCAACACTTTAACCTGCAATTTCAGAAGACAGAAATGCGATTCTTCTATTTTCAAGCCAACATAACTTAATCTTGGACAAAAATCTCCTTCGAAGAACCAAGATACTTTGAGATCATTTTTTGTAAATTAGTTGTTTCCCATGTCGATCAGATCGAAAACAAAGCAGAAATACAATCTTTTTGGCTTTTACAAAGTTTATGCTAAAACACACCAAAATTCTTTTTCAATTTTCTAAAATGAAACAAAAATCAAAACCGAATTAAACTCTATTTTTTGTTTTAGTAAGAAAGATCATGACGTGAGTTCATATCAGTCATGACGCATCTAGCACATTTCAATTTCGGCCTTGGTCAGCATGCAAGTCAAGAAGATCGCAAATACAACATTTATGTTTATTTCAGCATAAACCGATCATATTTATCATTTTCATATATGATTAAGGTAATATTATCATGCAAGTCAAGAAGATCGCAAATACAACATGTCACTTGTCGAAATCATCAGAAGTGAACATGTGTGGTTTATTAGCGCTCCTATTATACTTTTGAATGCTAAGTTCACTCATTCTTTGAAAATTTAAAGAAATAAGAAAAAAATGCAAGTTTGAGTAGGTAAGTAATATCAACTTATGAGTCTTCAAAGTATGAGCCGAGGCTCTGATACCAAGTGTATAAAACTAATAACCTAACAAGATTACTTACAAGAATAACTAGGCTGAAACAAGTTATTCTTCACTCATGCACTCACTTTGTTATATTTATGTATTACGTCGACTTAGCTTGAGTAAACAAGTTGATTGCAAATAAATAAGAACACAAGTGTATAAAACTCGACACTATATTGCATTAATTCAACAACTGATTACAAATACAAGCTATGATTGATTTTTTTTTTTGCTGAGTACTCCCATGCTTTATATAGTGCTAAGGTAAATCAAGGAGTGCACTTGATTTCCATATGGTCATTTAAGACCGTTAAGTACAAAAATATTAATGAATTAATCCTATGGAATATTCTTCATTGGATGATGTTGTTTCTTAGACAGTTTTTACTTGATTTTCTGAGGAGAAGTCTTGTTATTAGTGACTCAGATCTGCAACTAATGACTTTTGTGTCAGGCTGAGAAAAAGACAGTACAGTGGTTTTTCCGGTTGAACTCTCCTTCCGGTTGGAACTCGAATCAATCCAGAACTGTCTTTCTTCCGGGTCAACTTCCGAACAATTGATCCTCCGGTTCATCCTCATTCACCCGACACTCTTTGTTCTTCAGTCGGATCCTGAGCAGATAAGCATTTTAGCCGAAACTTCCAACTGATCAATTCCTTACAAAAGACATCAAGTTCTATTGACAATTAGTAAGCTAAGTAAGCTTCACAAATGAAGGTTCAAAGGGTAACATCTACCTATCCTATGCAAAAATCAACTGTCAAGAAACAGTTACGTGAAAGATGAGTTTTTCACCAACTATGAATGCAAATAACAATATGTAAATGAGGTTATTACAAGTGTTGTTTACATGATTTGTGTTATCCTGTATAAAGGATTTGTAACGAACCAAACCGCGTCCAAAATGGAGCTAAGATGAATGGCATATCGTTGCTCGAAGTTCGGTGTTAGAACTGTTAGGAGCTGTAAAAATTGATCAAAACGAATGTGGAATGGGTCAAACTTAAATGTCTTAACCCACTTGACTAGTTCAAGTCCCTTAACTATTTCAAGTCAAGAGTCATAAATATTACGACTAATTCAAATGTCTACGTAAGTCCATTTTAATTATTGAAGTTTAGTATTCCAATTAACTCTTGTTTACTACAAGATTAATGGGCAAGTAAATTTTGATTTGAGTAACTATATAATGAACATGCAGGTTCATCGTGTTTAGAGAGAAAACCTTAGTTTTACACATAATCACACATATTTTTTCGAATTACTTCCATCACCTCCCAACTACACTTTCTTCTTTCCATATTTTTTCGAAACACCTTAATTCTGGTAAAACCTCGGGTGCGTGGACATTTCTAGTTGTACATACTGCTTAGACTGTTGTACCTTGGGAGACAGACATGTTCTCAAGTGGAGACCAATCTGTTTTAAAGGATTCATGTTGTTGAACACGAATCATCAACCCCAACCTCAATATTGTTTGTTCATTCTTGCAGCAGAGTAAGTACCATAAGAAGATTTTGTTAAAGAACTAGCTTGAAGACTCATTAATTTGAATCTATTTACGTTATATATAACGTTATTTTTCAACATTTTATTTTGTTTTGTATCCGGTATTTTATATTTGTAATATAGCTAATGAGGGTATCATCATTATATTTTATATTTTTTTGTAATTAAAGTCACAGATTCTTACAAAAACTAACGATATTCATATTTTTATATAAAAATTAGGGAGTCAAATGGAGAGCTTCTATGTCTCACTTTAAAAAGATATGAAAGGATATTTAAATTATCAGTAGAAGACCGCGATAAAGTTTAAACCTAGTGATTATTATCATATTATGTACAATTTATTTATTCTAAATGTATGTTAAATAAAGAAAGTATTGTGTTGTTAGATAGACGGAAGTATTGATTTACAAGTAAAATAAGATGACACGAATTCGAAAAGGAAAGGTAAAGTCGATGCTTTTGGTAATAAAAAGGAATAGAAAATTACGTGTAGAAGAGAAACCGTGTAACTCACTATTATGGTCCAACCATGAAAGCTAGAGTTGATTGAATCTAGATTGATACACTCGTGGAGTCATTAAACATATACTTATTGCAATTATTGTATATATCCCTTTAATTTTTAGTAAAATTATTTATTTTTTTCAAAATATAAGTTTTTAATTTTTTGGTTTAAGCATAGAGACAAGCTTTATGACCTTGATATGGTAAGTTGGTTCTCTTTTTCTTGTTTCTAACTATGTTCCCTTCTCTAGCAACTTGCTAGTTTTTTTATTGAAATGCTTGGCCGTTCAGGAAAAAAAAACATGGGTATTTTAGTTTGGGTTATTGGCTTCAAATAATCCCAACTATAACATTTTGGCCGGGAACACTCCCAATTAATGAAATAACCAACACCACTCCCAACTATTGACCTATTTTCTTTCACCACTCCCTCCGTTAGTTTTTTTTAACACCGTTAGTTCAGAGCCTACGTGGCGTCCTATATGGCTAAAAATACCTACTGGACAGTCTACGTGGCATAAAAAATTTATAAAAAAAACAAATTTAAATCTTAATAAAGAAAAGAAATAGAAAGAGAAAGGAGAGACGTCACCCCCTCCCCTCGTCTCTTCTCCTCCGTTCCATTCACCCATTCACCGGCGACTTCAACCCAATCCCTTCCATTCTCCGGCGATTGCAGCGGTAGCTGCAGCGGCACCCCCGACCTCACTTCTTCCCTCCCCGACCCCTAGCAACCTGGTTCCGATTAGGGCTCCGATTAGGGTTCCGATTAGGGATCCGATGAACACATAGACGGTGAGGACGCGAGGGCGGGGAGCTGGTCAGCGGTGGCGGAGAGGGTGGGGAAAGCGAGGGCGGTGAGCTGGTCAGCGGTGGCGAAGAGGGTGGGGAAAGCGGCCAGAGCCGGCCGGCGTTACGGTGCGAGTATTGCGGTTAATCTAAAGGACAGAATCTCCGATGAAAACGGCGGGCTCCAGGGAAGAACCGGTGAGGAAAATGGGATGGACTGAGAGTTAGTTTTGTAGATGAGATACAAGGGGGAGGAGAAAGGGAAGAACGAGAACCAAATTGGTGGAACAGAGCATTGCTGATAGTTTGGGCAGCCAGGGAAGCGAGGGCATAGGGAGGAGTGCCGGCGATTGGTAGCAAAGGGGGTGGGTGGTTTTTTTTTTTAATAAACTTTTTATGCCACGTAGACTGTCCAGCAGACATTTTTAGCCACATAGGACGCCACGTAGACTCTAAACTAACGGTGTTATAAAAAACTAAATGAGAGAGTGGTGAAAGAAAATAGGTCAATAGTTGGGAGTGGTGTTGGTTATTTCATTAGTTGGGAGTGTTCCCGGCCAAAATGTTATAGTTGAGATTATTTGAAGCCAATAACCCTTTTAGTTTTGATGACTTTTGATTTTTTATCAAGTTTCCTCATTATTTTTAAACGTCCATAACTTTTATATATAACATTTTTTTTAATTTACATCATAAAAGCGAGTGTTTTTTATCTTTAAAACGAGTACAATCTTGTTGTATCTAAAATTTTAGAAAAAAAAATTACGAGTTTCAGCTCTTTGTGCATCATTGTGTATTTTTGTTTGTCATTGTGTCTTTTTTACCTATCATTGTGTCTTTTTGTTCGTCATTGTGTCTTTCTTTTAATCATCGTGTTTATTTAGAAATCATTAGTTTTGAACAACATAATTGTAAAATAAGATGGTTTGTGTATTTATAATATGCAAAGGCAATAATAAATTAATAAAAAGTTTATCTAATACATAAAAACTAATTAACAAAATAATATGAAATAAGTTAAAACATAAAACAAATGGTGAATACATAATACACAATAACCTGAAACAGAAAACACAATCATCTAAGCGTAAGACACAATTACTAAAATACCCTCTTTAAAAATAATAGAAAGACACGTGTCACACCTAAAATTATTCTCCCACTTCTTATATTTGGAAAACCTTCTTATTTGAACCTAACCTATATTTTTTAAGCATGATTTGAGAAAATATACAATTTTATATGTTTAGAGATGAAGATATGCAAAAATAGGTATAAATTTTAGTAATTATGTATACATGTTGGTATTGGTCGAGTTAAATGGCCATATGTTCTTGTTAACGCAAGTAGGGTGATTACCAGATTCGAAATGGATCGAATTGTACCAGAACTAAAACTGTCATACTCGAAAATCCAAAGCCAAAATAAAACTCGTAATAGCTTTATCCATGGGAGGAGCATGGTATGCGACAGCCCAGGGCTGGTCTCCTGAGGGGACCAATTTTTTTAATATACTTTTTAAATATGTGTATATACATATGAATGCATTAAAAATTATTAAATGTGTTTGCTTGTGTGGTGGAAAATGCATGAATTTAAACCCATACATCCAAAATTCAAATTTTGAATACCATGTTTATACTTTTTTTCATCTCTTTTGTAGTTCCGTTTTCTTTTGTACTCTCTCTCTCTCTCTTTCTCTTTACTTTCTTTTATTTTTTATTTGGGTTTTCTTAGTTTAATTTCACATATTTGTATTTACTATCACTTACACATTTGAATGATACTTTGAGTCTTTGACTAGTAATATTAAGTTTATACTAGCCCATGGACAATGGCGAAGCTTCGGGGAAAAGTTTGGGGGCGAAAAGTCACGGATCATAATCTCGGGGGGGGGGGGGGGGGTTCTCAGTATATATAAAAAAAAATTCGAAAATGACAAAAATTAGCACTACGGCCGAAAAAAACCGGGGGGGGGGGGGGACCGCCCATGGACCTAAAAATTCTTAAGGATCCTCATGTACGACCCTCTGTACATACCAATTACCAATCTTAAGGATCCTCATGACCTAAAAATTCTTAAGGATCCTCATATACGACCCTCTGTACATACCAATTACCAATCTTAAGGATCCTCATACCAATTACCTGCTATAAGCCTCAAAATACCTCAACAATCTCGTGAAGTTTAAAACACATATCGATGGTGGTGGTGGTGTCGCCTTTTATAATATAAAATAAATTACATTTTCTTGTCTTTCATTGGTTAACTTTTAGATACCCTTTTTATCTAATGAATGCATTAAGCTTAAATTAATATTAATATTATGTAAATAAAAATAGGAAGACATCGAGTAAAAGGAAAATCAACAATGACTTGTCCCTCTTGAACTTGATAATGAGAACTTGCAAAAGGTCTATCATTCTTGTGGGATATAATAAACATTGGGCCTTCATTGGCCTTTCAACATTGCTTTCCTACAAAAGTATCAATATTTTGATCATGTTATTAGTTTCTTGAACAAGATGTAAAGCAAAAGGCAACAAAGGTTGCAATATTGCATTGTATGATTGAACTTAAAAGATGCATCTAGAGTGAAGGAATGAATCTTTTTGTCAAATTGAAATGAATCTTTGACTAACATTGCAATAATACAAAAAAACTTTAACATTCACTATAGAAATGGTGTGATCGTAACGCCAAAAAATTAGGAAAAGAAGAAGTGAAAAGGTGTAGATAAAGAAGCCTTTTTAAAAGAAAAAACACCTAATTAATTAATGTGTGTTTGATTGGGTTTCTTGCTTTCTTAAAACTAAGACATTTGTGAATTGATCGATTATTGGGGGATACTAGTCGGCAGGCCCGTGCGATGCACGGGCGGAACTCTTGGTTGCTAATAGTAAAGCCGTTGTGTATGCGAAGGAGGGAAGGACCAGTGAAACAGGGACGTTGCAAGTGGTGCCGTGTTTGTCTAACTGGACAGTAAGTGCTATTTTATGAAGAAGAGATCGATCGATTAACATAGTTGTGTGTCGTTGTATAAGGTGACATGTAAGTTAAGTGTGATAAACAATGTGTAAAGATTTCTATTTATAACAAAAGAAGAAATATGTTATTCAATCAGAGAAAATTAGACCAACCCACAAAACATAACATAGAAAAACACATAAAACCTATTCTAAATACCGGGGGGTTTCTAGGTTGTGGCTTTTTAGAATTCCCCAAACCTCTCGAATGTTGACTTTTGTCTCAAAATCAATCGAGAAAAACAATATCAAAGTATGTAGATTTAGAGAAAACCATAAAAGTTAATGGAAGTGCATTACAATTTTTATGACCAATCCACATCAATTGGTCAAGTATGGTTTCACCATTACAATGTTACCAAAAGAAGACAGTAAACGACTATTACATAGTTGGTGGGAACATCCAGTCAACTCGGCGCTGCATATCACGTTCTGATGCTTCCGCCTCTCTGCGCAGTGCTTGCAGGCCCTAGAGCCTTCTTTTCTTTGCTTCAATTTCATCAAGCAGGATGGAGGAAGCAAAATAGCGGAATGGGGAAGGATCAAATCATCATCCAAGTAGTCACGTTACAGTTTTTGGTGTGAGTAAGTCAGCATCCAAGTAGTGTTATTTAATGCAAACACATATCGATTAGCATAGGTGTGCGTTGTTGTATAAACTCACATGCAAGGTAATTGTAATAAATCATATTCAAAGATGACACACAATAATAAAGTAACGGAATCAAGAACCATAGTTGGGCATAACAATCAATAATTAAGTCACCCATGTTCATTAAATATTAGAAGTTTTAAGTTTTAGGTTTAGTAGCATAACAGGTAGGCCTGAGGGCGTTTAAGATTTCTGTAGGACAATGCTCATTTTTGTGTAATGTATATGTTTAAGCTTTGCATATTTCATCGGAACTCTGGTACGTTCTTCCTGGTGGATCAAGTTTATTAAACATATACGTGTTTATCTCAGTTGCATCGTCATTTCTAGGTGTCAGAATTGCCCGTTCACGTAGATAGTCTTCGTCATCCTGCAGTGTGCTATGCACGTGGATGGTTAAGGGAGAAGCTCTACAGGCCTATCGTGTAGTTACCTTGCCTTTTGTTAGTTGGTTGGTGAGTTGTTGTTTGTTAATATATAGATTAAAAGAAAATGAGAGTAGGCTATCTTTGTAATGGTGATAGGCTCTAACTCATTAGCCATGTAACAGTTTCTGGTGGGACTAAAGCAGAACCGAATAAGTGTTAGTGCATGCAAGCATGTACCAAGTATCATACGTATGCGTTAGTGTATAAAAGAGCCACCAAATTAGGTGTAATGAACCATAATTGGAGACAACAAACAATAATAAAGTAAGAAAGAGTCATTAGATATTAGTAGTCTTAAAGTTTGATGGGGTTCTTAACCATCATTATCCGAACATCATATAAACAAAATAACACCACAAATAACAGTTACATGTTTGGTGTGAAACTGGACTCCATCCGGTTGTCGATATCACGTGTTGCTGCCTCGGCATCCATGTGCACGGACCGTAGCTTCCGTAGCAGTGCCTGTTTGGTTTGAATCGCATCATTTAGCATGGAGGCAGCAGCATACCGAAAGGGAGATGGATCAAAGCTAACAACAACGTCCAGTGTTTGCCTATTTTCCGCCATCAACCTTTCCACTACCATTATCACGGCGGACAGTTCAGCGTTTGTCTCATTGTGGCTGGCGATGAAGAAGTTACGCACATAGTCTTCCATTTCCTAAGTACAAACAACATGCATAAAATAATAAAACAACATTAGAAAGCATAGATACAGGTGTAGCCGTGTAGGTAGAATCTGTGATTCATGAGTAATCAATGTGTGTTTATTTCTATTAGGATTCCTTAAAGTGAATGTAGATAATTGTTATAAACTGAAATTGCGTTTTTTCCTAAGATCAATTTTGAGTACCACCACTATGTTCCAAAGGAAGCAAAACTCACGGATTTTCATCAACATCTAGTCGTCGAGCCTTTAGACGGTTCCGAAGGTACCATATTTACGTGATGATAACACTTGAAAAATCAAATCTGATCCATTAATAGAGATCTATCAACAGCGATCCATGTAACATGAACAAAAAGAAGAAAAAAATCAATTTATTTTTCATTTATATATTAAAAATCATAATATTTTTGATAAAATTATCACCTAGTTGAACATTGTTATAAGGGTTGGTTTGAAAAAACTTGGTGTGATGAGTTTTCTGAGCCACAATCACCATAAACTTGGGTTCCCATAAATCGTCTAATAATTTGTGGCCGCTCCATCTATAATAAAGCAAATTCTTATCTTCTAAACACAATTTAGTAACAAAACATAAGCATTATACCCAATTAGCAAAGCCTCGGTATAATACCAAAATGACCACACTTCCCCAAAGCTCGGTCATTACATACATCAAATAAAGTCTAGGAGCATATGTGCACAAATAATGAATGCCCTTAGGCTTTTTAGACCTTTCCTAATATACAAACTAAAATCTAGGCAATCGTTTATATTGTTTAAAAAGAGGAACACAGAGCAAATTAGCTTGAAATATTATCACGGTTCATAAATGTGATAGGTCATTTTGTTAGCTTTGATGTCAAACATATAATTTCAGCACTTTAGTTCAGTTGAGACTAAATTACATGCCTTTTACATCATCTAAAAGCCCTTCAGGTGTCAATTGAATACACAACTATACATAGATGTAACCATATCAAACTGTAATGCAACAACACACAAACATGTAATTAAATGAAGCGAGGGTTTGGAATTGAATTAAGGAAAAGAAAATCATCCTCAAAACACAAAAATACAAACGAACAAAGGCTAACTGTTCAGACATACAGAAATCAAACCGATTTAAGAGTACAACAGATGAAGAATGATGTATATGAAAGTTGAAGATCATTTACTTGTCAAGTGCCAAGAATCGATTAGGGCAAAATCAAAGATAGCGTACCAGTGCAAAGAAATGATTGTGACCGTTAATGGTGTTTTTTAGTCGAAAATCCGTCAAACCCATCCTCAACTATTTTTATAACTTGCAGAGCTAAAATCACGAATTAAAAGCTAAAAAAACAACAAACCTTTCTACAATATAATTTATCCTTTTCCTCTAAATTATAAAATACAATGTGATTATAAGGCGACCTATCTATCTAGCCACATAACAGAAACAAATGTAAAAAACCGTAATACAAAAACAATGTCATGATAAAAATCATTTGTTAATATCAACTAATATCTGAAACATACTAAAGTCATGGAAACAAATTGGAGATGTAAACACAAAGATCATATGAATAAAATTTACCTTAACAGATTAAGCAAGCGACAATATATTTTACAAAACATATTTGTATTTTTTTCTTTCTAAATCAGTGATTTGTGAGTCTAAGACATAGTAATATCTTTCATTTATAAAAACTTAAAAATGGACAGACTATTTCTAATACCGAACGGATTTATGTGAATAGAACTTCGTGATAATACATAATCATATGAATAAAATTTACCTTAGCAGATTAAGCAAGTGACAATATATTTTACAAAACATATTCGTATTTTTTTCTTTCTAAATCAGTGATTTGTGAGTCTAGGACATAGTAATATCTTTCATTTATAAAAACTTAAAAATGGACAGACTGTTTCTAATACCAAACGGATTTATGTGAATAGAACTTCGTGATAATACATACATAATGTTATGCAAAAAATCATTTGTAATTATCAGTCGACATATGAAAACATACTTAGTATAGGCATAGAATCAAACTGGAGATATAAACACAAACAAAATATCAAGTTAAATTACGTTAACAGATGAAGAAAATATTAGTACTCTCCCAAACCAAGTGTCTGTAGTGCCGTATAGAAATTTCTAGGACTAAAGAGAATATTATCACTGCGAGCACAATTTTTTTAATTTCGTACCTTCTTCTCTTGGAATGGTTCGTTTTGCTTCCCGCTGGAGCGCCTGTCTGTAGAAAAATGTGCATGCAAGGATGAAACCCAGATTGTTATTTTGTTCGTAACCAGTAAGTGCAGAAAGACGATGAAGAAATAATGTATTCCTGACGTTTTTCCGGTGAGAGGAATGTTGTGGATGCCTGATGGCTGTGTAGAGGGGAGTTATAGATGGAGACTTAAAGGGCGGTTTTTCAAGGCCGTTTTCGTTTGAGTTTCCCTCCAACCGTTAGTTTTCCCCCACCGTTTTTAGG
>JBCNJP010000023.1:9899892-9945440 GCA_039602395.1 Deinandra increscens subsp. villosa
ATAGCCTAAACACCTACAGTTTCTTTATACTCATTATGTGGCCTTATCGCCTTTTTAATGCCTACATTAAGATATACATGTAATAGTTAAAACAACCTACACTTAAGCGTGGCCTACTATATATAAACATAATTACTAAGCATAATATAAGTATTATGTTCTGTGCCTCAAGGCCTTACAAAAATACCATGTTGGTGCATATGTCATCTGTTATGTTACTACAACTAGTAACGCATCCACCACATCCACAGACAAACGGACACTGGATTTCAACCTATGAAATGAGTGGTATACCATGTACACTAGTGATGCATGTACTTTACAAACCATGTTTGCTGAAAATTAACTTATTTTAGTAGTGGTGGCCACGTGCGGGTGACTTTGTGGGGCAAGCTTGGTGACTGTTTTATTGCACAGAAAGAAAACAAAACCGGTTTCTACACAGTCATACTCACTTTGATGAGTGTGAAGCGGTATCTTGCTATGCTATATAAGATTTACATATATTCGGCGGTTATACGTACTTGTTTCATACCTTTTTTTAATCTTGTAGATGCACTTGCCCTTTATAGCTCTTCGTCCACTCTTATTATTGATAGCAACGGTATACCGTTGTCAGAAGCATTTAATGCTTCATCAATGGGAGATGCTGCTTGACCATATGTGCACTATGAAGCGGTATTGATTTGCTTGGTGAGACCCAGCTAACTAGGGAGGTCCCCGAACTGGTAACTAGAATAGCAGAGCTTCTACAGTCAGTGCGCCAAGACAAAAAGAAGGTTTGCACGGTTTTCCTTGGTTTCATAGATTTTAACCTGCATTTTGGGATCCGTTGTGCACTACACCCTTCGGCGTATGTTTGTAACAGGCAGTGGTATTTAGGAAGAGTGTGCAGATCACAAATGTGTGAACCAAAAACAGTTGGTTTAACTTTACATGTAACGGTGGTAGAAGTCGTAAAGGTGTCACCCGCAAGGATGGAAGTTTTTGGTGTGAGGCATGTGACACCGCCGTTTTATTTCCACGAGTGAGGTAAGTTATAATTTGCCCAGCTATTAGCCAACATCGCTCCATTTTCTTTTAAATGTCCGCAGTTATCGTGCACTTAGTTACACCGGTACCGTTCGCTGTTCATCGCGTGCACACACCTGTCGCAGTTTTTTATTCGGTGTGGAATTATGTGTGTGGGTTTTTATAGAAAATACTATATCAATGGAAATAACAGGTACATGCTGATAGTTGATGTGAAGGATATGTCGGGTAACATTGTGGTTGTGTTGTTTGATGAGGCAGGTGAGCAGCTGGTAAAAATAACAATAAAGTCCCTGTTGGATGATCAGGAGCTGGTATGTGCCTATTTGTTCACTTTCACAGCTGTATGGCTTCTCTCCTTTTTAAAACTGACTTACGATGTTGCTATTGCAGCATACGAACCATGATTACATGGTGCTCCCTAACGTGTTACGTTCTATGATTGGGGGCACCTACATGTTTGAACTTCAGTTCCATATGTACTACCAGTTCGGTGAATATGAAAGCCTCAATTGCTCGAATGTTGGTGCCCCCAATCAAAGAACGTAACACGTTAGGAAGCACCGTGTCATCACTATTCGTATTCTGTAACTGTAACGGCGTGAGCCAGTTTTAAAAAGGACAGAAGTCATACGGTTGTGAAAGTGAACAAATAGGCACTTATCAGCTCCTAATCATCCAATAGGGACTTTGTTGTTCTTTTGACCAGCTGCTCACCTGCCTCATCAAACACAACCACAATGTTCCCCGACATATGCTCCGCATCAACTATCAGCATGTACCGGTTATTTCCATTGATATAGTATTTCTATGAAAACACACACCCATAATTCCACACCGAATAAAAAACAACGACAGGTGTGTGTACGCGATGAACAACGAACAGTACCACTGTAACTAAGTGCACGATAACTGCGGACATTAAAAAGAAAAAGGGTGCGATGTTGGCTAACAGCTGAGCAAATTATAACTTACCTCGCTCGTGTAAATAAAACGGCGGTGTCGCATGCGTCACACCAAAAACTTTCATCCTTGCGGGTGACACCTTTACGGCTTCTACCACCATTACATGTAAAGTTAAACCAACTGTTTTTGATTCACACATTTGTGATCTGCACACTCTTCCTAAATACCACTGCCTGTTACAAACATACGCCGAAGGGTGAAGTGCACAACGGATCCCAAAATGCAGGTTAAAATCTATGAAACCAAGGAAAACTGTGCAAACCTTCTTCTTGTCTTGGCGCGCTGACTGTAGAAGCTCTGCTATTGTAGTCACCAGTTGGCTAGGTCTTACCAAGAAAATCAATACCGCTGCATAGTGCACATATGGTCAAGCAACATCTCCCACTGAGAAGGAAAGCTCATCATAAGGATAGGTTGCCTCTTAGTACCTTAATGAACCATTAAATGCTTCCAACAACGGTATACTGTTGCTATCAATAATAAGAGTGGACGAAGAACTATAAAGGGCAAGTGCATCTACAAGATTTAAAAAGGTATGAAGCAAATACGTATAACCTCCAAATATGTGTAAAGCTTACATAGCATACCAAGATACCTTCACACTCATCGAAGTGAGTATGATTGTGTAGACACCGGCTTTGTTTTCTTTCTGTGCAATAAAACAGTCACCAAGCTTGCCGCACAAAGTCACCCGCACGTGGCCACCACTACTAAAATAAGTTAATGTTCAGCAAACATGGTTTGTATAGTACATGCATCACTAGTGTACATGGTATACCACTCATTTCGTAGGTTGAAATCCAGTGTCTGTTTGCCGGTGGATGTGGTGGATGCGTTACCAACATGGTATTTTTGTAAGGCCTTAACATATAAGGAATAACCTCTTAACATGTGTTCTCATTAAGCAGTTACTAAAGAAAGCCCACGCAAAAACCAAACACAAATATTCAAAACTAGGAAAAAAAAGTGTCCTCAAACTGTCATATTTGGTAACCAAATACTGCTATAACATGGCTTCGATAATTGTAGACACATGTTTTATCAGGTGTTGTCGTCATGATGGAGACCGTCCGTGTTGCATACACAACCACTCACTCTTCATCCTCTGATTCAACAATGAAGGCATGCCTAAACGGTTTTAAAAGCGACTATGCTAGGATGCATACCTAAACGATTTTAAGGCCTTTATATATAATATATATATATATATATATATATATATATTACATATATATAATAATATATATATATAATATAAGTACAAATATATATAATATATAATATATTTCCCTAAAGATAACTAAATGTAATGGGTGAATGACATCAAGAGTTATCAACAGAAATCTAGTGTCATAACGATAATTTAAGCTAACAGACGTATATTGTTCTAATGACCTCTGCAGTTTTTAATAACCTTCTGAATGCTTTCTCGGCAATGCGGGCAACCCACCAAAATAAATTTGGGTCAAAATAGGTTCATTTTTAAACATGATGGATTGAAATGGGTTAGTGAATAATATTAGAGGGTTAGAATGAGTTGGTTTAAAGTTAAACAATTCAAAGTTTGGGTCGGCGGGTCAGGGTTCCTAAAAATTTGCGGGTCAAACTTCGTAAATAACTAAATCGTAACTTTTCATGAAGTCATCTTAATTGTTGTCTTTTTCATATTATCTGCTTCTTATAATTTCATCAATTAAGTGATCGAATGAATGCTCATTGAATATATGCAATCGTGAATCGACTCTTCAATTAACTTTAGGAGCAATTCCAGCGTAGCAGCGACGACATGTTCCGACGTCTTTTCATACCTCTGATTCAGCGAGTTATAGCCATGTTTGATGATTATGTTGCTATTTTAGTGTAATTAGGATTAGCTATGATATGATCGTGCTTATACTTTTTATCGTTCGGGTTCGGTGGTACGGGGTAGTGCACGCCTGATCGATAAAGTTTTAAGTCGAGAGCCTCGAAGGGGGTTCCAAGGGGGTAACGCCCCCTTGGCGTGGGTTCGGGGACAGCGCCCCCGAGAGAGCGGGGTCCAAGGGGCAGAGCCCCTGGCTGGGGTCGAGCTGCAAATTGCAGTTATCTGGGCACGCTCCTGCCCTAAATTCACGATCATACGCATATTTGCAATACGGTTCAAAATCCTACGCTCTCAAAATTCTCAAATTCATATTGTTCATCTAGATCGAATCCGATCGATAATCTCGAGTGAACCACGAGAATATTCGATCCAAAAGTGCTCACACGCTTTCTAGATAATCCAGGCTACTCTCTATTTCTAACAAAGGATCGAATATACGCATTGTTGAAGAATGTCGAGTGGAAAGGAAGCGTTTTCGAAGTTTGATAAGTTAGACAAGTTTGAAGGCATGGATTTCCATCGCTGGCAAAAGAAGATGCACTTTTATCTGTCTGCTTTGAATGTGGTTTATGTTCTGTCTACCCCTTGTCCCGCTGAAGGCGCTAATGAAACTGTTGAACAAACTCGTAGACGAAACAGGTGGAAGAAGGATGATAATGTCTGTCGTGGTTGCATCTTAAATGGTATGTCTGACCCTCTTTTCGATATTTATCAAAATTTCGAATCTGCTTAGTTACTATAGAATGGTCTGGAGTCAAAGTATCTTTCTGAAGATGCCTCGAGTAAGAAATTTATTGTCAGTAATTTCAATAACTACAAGATGGTAGAGACTCGTCCTATCATGGAACAGTACAACGAACTGTTGCGTATCTTAGGTCAGTTTCAACAACATGACTTAAAAATGGACGAGGCAATTGTTGTGTCAAGTATCATTGATAAACTTCCCCCAAGTTGGAAGGATTTAAAACATGATTTGAAACATAAACCAGAAGAACTAAGCCTGGTGCAACTTTGTAGTCATATTCGAATTGAAGAATCTCTTCGGGCTTAAGAAAATGATAAGGGAAAGGAGAAGGTTGTTGGTGGACCTTCTGTTAATGTTGTTGAAGAAACTGGTCAGTCCAAATCGAGTGCTGGATACAAGAATAAAGGCAAAAAGGGTGGCCAAGGATGGTGGTAAAAATGGTCCTAACAAGAAGGCTAAGGTGACGTGTTGGAAATGTGGACTTGCTGGTCACTTTAAGCGGGATTGCTGGGTTGGCAAGGGAAAAAGAAGTGAAAATGGTGTTGGCTCTAGTTCTGGTGCTGGTAATGGTGGTGGAGGATCTAAGGATCCTGCTCATAAGAACCAAGGTTTGATTTTTGATCATAATTTTAATTCGGTTTCGAATTATGTATCACTTATAAGTGAAGCATGTTATGTGCAGGATAATCAAATAGCATGGTGGGTCGATTCAGGAGCAACTAGTCATGTGTGTAAAGATTTTCGTTGGTTCAAGAGTCTTGCACCAATTAAAGATGGATCTGTTCTAAAGATGGGAAATGTTGCTACTGAACCGATCAAAGGAATTGATTCTGTTGATGTCGTTTTTACTTCTGGAAAAACTTCAAGTTTGAATAATGTCTTGTATGTACCCGGGATTCGAAAGAATCTCTTGTCTGGTATTGTGTTGAACAAGTGTGGTTTTAAACAAGTACTCGAAAGTGATAAGTATATCTTGTCACATCATGGTAACTTTGTAGGTTTTGGTTATTTGTGTAATGGGATGTTCATGTTAAATTTTGAATCTCCATCTTTTATAAATGAATCTGCATGTTTAAATTCTGAATCTGTTTATATGATTTCAAGTAGTTCTGGTAATGTTTTTAGCAAATCTGAATTGTGGCATGCTAGATTAGGCCATTTTCACTTTAAGAGATTAAAGGAAATGTCTAAAAAGAGCCTAATACCTCTTTTGAATTGAATCATGATAAATGCCACACTTGCATGCCAACAAAAATTACTAGAAGACCATTTAAACATGTCACACGAGATTCAAAAGTTCTAGATTTGATTCATAGTGATTTATGTGACTTTCATTCTACACCATCTTTAGGGGGTAAAAAGTATGTGGTAACATTTATAGATGATGCATCTAGGTTCTGTTATGTTTACTTATTACATGCTAAAGATGAGGCCTTAGATAAATTTAAAATTTATAAGGAACAAGTAGAATTGCATAAATCTGATTTGATCAAAACTCTTAGAACTGATAGAGGTGGAGAGTATTATGATCCAGTTTATTTTCAATCAACTGGAATAATACATCAAGTCACTGCTCCTTATACACCACAACAAAATGGTGTAGCAGAAAGGAAAAATAGGACATTGAAAGAAATGGTTAATTCGATGTTGTCCTATTCTGGTTTGAGTGATGGATTTTGGGGTGAGGCTATGTTAACAGCCTGTTATCTTTTAAACAAAATTCCTAACAAACGGAATAAAAAGACCCCATATGAACTTTGGTATAAAAAGACACCAAACTTGAGTTTCTTGAAAGTTTTGGGATGTCGAGCAGTTGTGAGACTGACTGATCCCAAAATTAAAAATTTGGGTGAAAGAGGTATTGATTGTATATTCATCGGGTATGCTGAGAATTCTCAAGTATACAGGTTTTATGTAATAGAACAAAATGATTCGGTAGCAGTTATTTCTGTCATAGAACCAAAAGATGCAATATTTGATAAAAATAGATTTTCATCAATACCTAGACCAAAGGATATGATTAAAAATCTTTCTGGAACAAATACTTGAAATGAATATACTTGGCCCTAGTGATGAACCAGGTCCATCTCAACCAAGGAAAAGCTCACGAGTACGTAAAGCTAAAGACTTTGGATCTGACTTTCAACTATATTTAGTTGAAGGAGCAAGAAATGATAATGAGATATAATCTCAATATCAATATTGTCTCAATGTTGAGGAAGATCCTAAGACTTATAGCGAAGCTATGGCTTCAAGAGACGTGGCTTTCTGGAAAGAAGCAATCCAAGATGAAATTGATTCTATTATGCATAATCAAACTTGGAAATTGACTGACTTCAAAAGGAAATTGAAAGTGGATGGAAGCATAGATAAATATAAAGCCCGATTGGTTATCCAAGGCTTTAGGCAAAACGAAGGAATAGATTTCTTTGATACATATGCTCCTGTTTGCTTTAGCAGCTATCAACAATCTTGTAATTCATCAAATGGATGTTAGAACAACATTCTTAAATGGTGAACTAGATGAGGAGGTCTATATGAAACAACCAGAGGGCTTTGTTATGCCTGGAAATGAATAAAAAGTACGTAAATTGGTCAAATCATTGTATGGGCTTAAACAAGCCCCAAATCAATTGCATAAAAAATTTGATGATGTGGTGTTATCAAATGGTTATGCTCTTAACCAATCTGATAAATGTGTTTATAGCAAATTTGATGATTCTGGAAAAGGAGTCATAATTTGTCTATATGTTGATGTCATGTTGATTTTTGGAACTAGTCAAGAACTAGTTAATAAAACTAAGAAATTTCTGTCTTCTAGTTTTGATATGAAAGACAGGGGGGGGGGGGGCAGAAGTGATTCTTAGAATAAAAATCAAGAGAGAGAACAATGGATTGTCAATTTCTCAATCTCATTATATTGAGAAAGTTCCTTAAAAAGTTTCATGTTGATGATTGTTCTCCTGTTAGCACACCTATTGATCCAAATCTTAAATTATTACCAAACAAAGGTGTGACTGTTTCTCAACTTGAATACTCAAGAGCTATAGGTTCACTCATGTATGCTATGATTAGTACAAGGCCTGATATAGCCTTTGTTGTTAAAAAGCTTAGTAGGTATACTAGCAATTCAAATACACACCATTGGAAAGCTTTAAATCGAGTATTCAAGTATTTGAAAGGAACAAAGGATTATTGTTTGCATTATTCTGGATTTCCTTCAGTTTTGGAAGGTTATTGTGATGCAAGTTGGATTACAAACTTGGAAGATCATTTTTCCACAAGTGGATGGGTATTTCTGCTTGGTGGTGGTGCCATTTCTTGGCAATCAAAGAAACAAACTTGTATCACACATTCATCAATGGAATTTGAATTTGTGGCATTAGCTGCTGCTGGTAAAGAAGCCGAATGGCTTAGAAACCTGATATATGAAATTCCATTGTGGCCCAAACCGATATCACCTTTATCCATTAGATGCGATAGTTCGGCTACGTTGGATAAGGCTTATAGTCAAACGTATAATGGAAAGTCTAGACACTTTGGTGTTAGACATAGCATGATTCGAGAGCTTATAACAAATGGTGTGATATCATTTGAGTTTGTTAGAACTCAACATAATTTAGCCGATCATTTAACCAAAGGGTTAAGTAAAGATCGTGTACTCAAGGTGGCTAAAAGGATGGGATAAAGTCCATCTAAAATCTTATATATTGAGATACCCAATTCCCACCTAATAGATTTTTGGTACTGAATTCAATGTGGAAAGCTTGGAACACATAAAAGATCCATCCTAAGGTATGTGTTCAGTTCTGCAAGTTAAGGGAGGTTAAAGTTATCTTCTTAATGGTTCTTTTGAAAAATTACATTGCAGGTGCGAGAATAAAAGAACTACCTATGTAAGCATGAAGTTTAGCTGCTTCAAGAAGCTATTGGACTTGGCTTGATATGCTTATGAAAGGATTAGGACACAAGCTAGTAAAATAAGTGTCAGGTTTGGATTTAAGAATTTAAACTAATGTGTACTTTATCTTTGGGTATTCATTGCAATAGTAAGGGTTCAATCCGTTAGTGACACCCTTAGTATTCGAATTTCTGGCATGTGTAAAGTATTAAGATGGAATTCAATCGTCACGACATTCTCATTTATGCATTAGTTTTGTTTGTTTGTGATAGTTGTTTTAGTTAATCAAGGATTACACTAAAATGGGGGAGGTTTGTTGCTATTTTAGTGTAATTAGGATTAACAATGACTTGATCGTGCTTATACTTTTTATCGTTTGGGTTCGATGGTGCGGGGTAGTGCACGACTAATCGATAAAGTTTTAAGTCGAGAACCTCGAAGGGGGTTCCAGGGGGGCAACGCCTCCTTGGCGGGGGTTCGGGGGCAGCGCCCCTGAGAGAGCGGGGTCTAAGGGGCGGCAGCCCCTGGCGGGTTCCAAGGGGCAAAGAAAAAGTTTTTGTCCCGAAATTTACTTATAAATTTCTCAAGGATTAAATGTGTAAATTTTGAATTCGAAATACAGATAACTGCAAATTGCAGTTATCTGGGCACGATCCTGCCCTAAATTCACGATCATACGCATATTTGCAATACGGTTCAAAATCCTACGCTCTCAAAATTCTGAAATTAATATTGTTCGTCTAGATCGTATCCGATCGATAATCTTAAGTGAACCACGAGAATACTCGATCCGAAAGTGCTCACACGCTTTCTAGATAATCCAGGAAACTCTTGATTTCTAACAGATTATCCTCTTCTTTTTGTAAGGATGGAGATTTATAAGATCGAATGTTAATGGTCTGTGTGTGTATATATATATATATATATATATATATATATATATATATATATATATATAGGGTTGGGGTATTTTGGAACCCACTTTGAGTTGGAGAATCGTTGGAACCCGGTCAAAAACGCGGTTAAAAAAATGTTTTTTTTCTCTTAATTTTTTTTATGGTGGTTCTTTATGTTATAAACTACTCTTAAATGAAAAAAAAAATTAAAAAACCGCCTACTAGATTTTTTTAAAAAAAATATCAAAAATGTCTAGGTTACACATGTAACTTTTGCGTAACTGCAAATATATGCATAAAAGTTACAGATGTAACTTTTTTTGTAACTGAAAATCTACTAGGCGTTTTTTTGATTTTTTTTTTCATTTAAGGGTAGTTTATAACATAAAGAACCACCATAAAAAAATTCAGAAAAAAAAACATTTTTTTACCGCGTTTTTGACCGAGTTCTAACGATTCTCCAACTCAAGGTGGGTTCCAATTTATCTTTTCCCTATATATATATATATATATATAAATATATATATATATATATATATATATATATGTGTGTGTGTGTGTGTGTGTGTGTGTGTGTATGTATATATAGTGAAAAGTTCATTGTAGACACCTTCATAAGTGTAGACATGTAGACACCTTTTTTCACCATTAGATCTCTTGATCTAATGGTTATGATTAATTTCTTTTTTCTTTTTTTTCTTTTTTCTCATTGTTCAGAAAATTTCACATGTGAAAACACATGTGAAATAAAGTAATTTCACATGTGAAACATGTTGTCTACCTGTCTACACTTATGGGGATGTATACAATGAACCTCACCCTGTATATATATATATGTGTGTGTGTGTTTGTGCAGCGCCGGCCCTGGGCCTGGGCCAACTGGGCTACAGCCCAGGGCATCATTCTTCAAGGGGGCAGCAGGTTTTTGTTAGTCCAGTAGTACTAGTTTTTAGCCCAATTAGTTATAGGTTTGTTAGCCCAATAGGTTTTATGTATCTAATTCACTGGATTGATTTTTGGCTGATTAAAAAAAATAAAAAATTATAGACGGACGAATAGGAGCAGCAGCGACGTTTCAGGTTTAATTCTCCAATCTCATCTCAAAATTATAGACCGACGATCCACTTTTCCAGGCCACATTCGACATTCACGATTCACGGCTACAGATCAGAATTTCAGACGTGACTCCGGCGATCAGAATTTTCAGGCCATCGACCATCGACTCCGACGATCAGAATTTCAGACGAACTGTTCTGTTGCTGTTGAACACTTGAACTCCGGCGATCAGAATTTTCAGGCCATCGACCATCGACTCTGGCGATCAGAATTTCAGACGAACTGTTCAGTCGTTCGACGCACGACGTTGCCGGCTGCTGGCTCACTGATCAGGCAACAGGCGAAGGCGATCAACCGGGAGTCTGTTGACTGTTGTCTGCGACTCAGCTGCTCAGGCGATTCCGGAGTCGATCATCGATTCATCTTTGCTTCCAGTTTATCGATCAGGTGATATTGTTCCATTAATTCTATTTAGATGATTTAGATGTTGTAATTTCGAAACTTTTTATTTAGTTAATAAAATTGGCGTGGGGATGAGCCGCCTAGCTTGACTAGGTTCCAAACCCTTAAAACTTTGTGTTGTACTATTTAAAGTTTTTAACAGGGGCAAATTTTCGACTCGCGCCCTGGGCATCCAAATTCTCAGGACCGGCCCTGTGTTTGTGTGTATATATATATATATAGGGTGAGGTTCATTGTAGACACTTTCACATGTGAAATACTCTGAACAATTAGAAAAAGGAAAAAAAGGAAAAATGAAATTATCACAACCACTAGATCAAGAGATCTAATGGTGAAAAAGGGTGTCTACATGTCTACACTTATGAGGGTGTCTACAATGAACTTTTCACTATATATATATATATATTAAATATTAAATATTAATATGTTGGACAAATGGTCATATAAGAATACGGCTCATAGCCGGGTGATGATACGGTCCATAGTCACACTGTAGTATGAAGACTCAAAATAAGTCTTTTATTTATTAATGAAGCTTTTTAAGGCTTTGGGGGATTGCTTTGAGGTTAATGGTCATCAATGAAGTTGAGACTAAATGGGTATAAAATGTAAAGTGTAAAAGTTTCGTGTTTAAAATAGGAAATCATAAAAGTTAATAAGAATAAGTAGAAAACTTAAGAGGTAAAAAACATAAATATATAAAAGATTAGTGTTATATTAATAATTTAAGCTAATAGAGCTTTTATCTATTACAGTGGAGCTGGGAGTTATTTTCCCAGAGAGAAGAAGAAGAAGATCCCTACTTCTAAGATGGACCTTCAATTTTATAGGAAACTAGTGAGGCTAACCCTACATGTGATCTCTTTTCTTGGGCCTATTAAGATTGGAATCCATGGAACTGGGCCTCGTTATTTGGGTTTTTGCCTGATTAGTGTCCTATCTCTTCAAGTCCCTAATGTGAGTAAATTTGAGTAGAAAACGTAGTTTGTTTTACGGGAGTCAGTAAGTATATGAAAAGAAAAAAATTAAACGTAATGCATTAAACTCTTGTAAGTTATGCACATAAAGAAGTAATTAGTGAAGAGTACATTTAGAGTTACCACCGCACATTCATAATTAAGTTTATAAAGCTAACATTTGTTATTTTGAAGGGGTGGAGTAATTGCATCAAGAATTGTGTTCTTTTGCTTGTTTTTTTATGCTATCAAATTTGATGAGGCATGTCACAAAGTGCTAAGTCATAGTTTAACTATATTCATGTAGTATATGGGTAGACGTATGAATATGATAAATCTAGAAGGGAAGGATCAAAATCTTAACTTCAAAAAGAGTGGACATCTTCATCTGTAGATCAATCTTCAACTCGATCAAGCTCCAGTAGGATCCAATTCCTTACTGCTAACACATTATAACCCGTTAGAAGGGGTCAGAGACCGAGGTTTCTGGACCATCTTCAGACTATATTATTCATCATATTGATATGTTAGATGTTTATGATGAAGAGAACCAGATGAGAGTAATAGAGAAGATGAAGAAGAACCACCTGAAAAAAGGGGCTTAAGGTGAATTATCTTCTTTCAAAACCATTGGGTAAGACTAAGACCCGAATCAAATTCAGGATTCTCTTCACTACTATTATTTGCTTCTTTTCAAGATTCAGATTTTTACAAGCTGCAAGCATTAGCAAGTCTGTGACATGGAGAAAACCAATAAGGTAAGAATCCGAAATTCCGTAATGTGATTAGATTGATAACATCATTATGTGTATGAGATTAAAAAATAGAACGGGATTGGAATAGTTACCTTTTTGCGCATCAAAAACAAATGGAAAGAATGAAAACTAAGTAAATGGCGTCATAAGTTTCTAACCAAAAATAGTGATGTGTGGTGTTTGAAATATATATCACAAATTTGAAAGAAGGTGACAAATTGCCGGTTACAAAGGAAAACTAATTGACAAGTTGATCGCATATAAATTCACTTAATTACCATTCTTAAATCAAATTAATGTACTATGTCAACGTAAACTCATAACTTCCAAACCTTTAGTTGATAATCTAATTTATATTTATTCCGTTACGTACATAAAAGTTTGTAATAACTTTTTTTAAACATAATCTAAAATCTAAATAAATTTTAAACTTTTATTTGTTTATTTGCATTAGAAATTTGAACATAAAGAGATTTGAGTTGAAACTTTCTTAATTGTTGACTTTGGGTTATCTAAAATTTTGATAATTATGTTGAGATAATCTGATTTGTTATCAAGTTTTAATTAAAGGTTAAGATTAATGTAAGAAAAAAATTTGTAGAAACGTTTTGTACTTTGCCACTTTTATTGACTCCGTATCATGTTTCTAACTTTTTTAAATGTTCATTATTTTTATATACGACATTATTTTAATTTTAAATTACACCATAAAAACAAGTGATTTTAGTTTTTATGATAAGTTTTGAAAAACATAAGAGTGAAATAGTAATCTAATTAATTTAATTAATTAAAGCTTACTCAATTTGTTAACTTATTCCTTTTTTTCATACTTTTCTATATGTTTTAAAATAACGTACTACTTAAGTGAAACATTTTCTAAACAAATTAATAACGTTCAGACCGCAAATCCTTTGGTCATTTTGGTTTAAATTTAATAACATATGTTTTTTAGGATTTAACAATTTACATTTTTACTAGAAGTTATAAATAATTTAGCCGGTTTGTTCTAAAATACGTTTGAAACTTCACCGGTATGGTTCAATCAATTGTCGAAGCAAATTGAACCGAATCAAATTATATAAATAAATTTATCGGGTATCGCCCCTTTAACCACAAAAAAAAGAGAAAGAAATTAAATAAAATTAGGTTGTCATTAAAATGGATGAAATACTTATTGGACCTAAGGAAGGTGGGCCGCCGGACTACCTGGGTCAAGCAATCTGATTCTAGTAGTATTCTAGAGTCTAGACCATCTTGCTTAAAAAAAATGAATATGCTGATGAATTATAGAGTAAATTACATGGATGGTCCTTGTGCTTTAAGTAACATTATGGATTTGGTCTCTAAAGTTTAAAATTTATGGGTGGGTATAATCCTCAACTTTAGATTTTCTTTTAATGATGGGTGTTTTAGTCATTTTATTAAATTATTTATTTGTAAAAGAAATTTATACTCGTCAGTCGATCAATGCATCATTTCATCATTAATCTTCAAGCTTTAGTAAGAGCATCCGGTATATCTTGTTAACATGTGTTCAAAACCTAGGAGGAGAAGCTAGGATTTCTTCCTCCTCTTGGCTGGAGTACTCGACCTCTCTCATGATCGTCATGATCAGAGCTTGTGATGAGAAGATGAGTTTACGTGGAGTGAGTGCACGGATGATGCTAATGAAGATAAGTTAAAGTACGAGTATTACTCAATCTCCAGTGAATGTAGCATAATTTTTGTAAGAAATGAGAGCATGCCCGTTCTGCGATTACAATGAGGTATTTATACTACATATATGCTAGTGACGTCATGGTGATATCATATAAAGGTTTGATAGTAAACCCTTACTTCTTATTGGCCGCCTCTACTCATGCCTTTCTTGCATGACGCGTGGCAGCCTCTTAGTGGGATAATGAAAGATTTTGTGATCATCATATGACGTCACATCATAACAAATTATAAGAGATGCGTGCTCGACCCATGTATATGATGTTAGACCAACCGGTCCGCATAATTGTATCTCTTCATGTTACAACAACCATTTAGTTGTCTTGATTTATGTGATCAAAACTCAAAAGCTAGTGTCACAAGTTGAATCTTATTAGTTATCCAACACACACAGCTAATAACTTTCACTTGGTGCGGATGATGGATGCATTTCAATAAAATAGCATACATTTCACTTGGTGGGGATATTGGATGCATTTCAATAAAATAGCATACATGACTGATTTAAGTAGATAACTTTTTTTTTATGGTAAAGGGTGAATTTTTTTTATTAAGAAATCAACTCAATCAACTAGCAGGTGGTAGTTTTTTTTATCTGTTAAAATCATCACACCTTCATTTTATACAATTTGAACCTATAATTTTTTAGTTGAGGAGCCATCACTCTTTACCACCAAGCTCTCCCTTACATTGGAACAATTACTAGGTTTTAACAAATAAGTTATAGCATAACATCATTTAGTCCAATCTGAATCTTTCACCTTTCACCGTTTAAATAGATAAGTAATCTATATATATGGACATCATATGATATCAATATAAAATGGCAAATATCCTAAAGCTTCGTTTCCGCAAGAACAAGACTCTTTTCGTAGCAAAAGCTTCCGTATTAATGCAACCATAGGAACTTTACTTAGTAAATAAATAACATCCGGAGGAATAATTGCCTTACACTACAGAAATGAAAATACCTACCAAAGGTGCTCCAATCTTGATGATCAAAGTTTGACACTATATGTGGTTCTCACTTCTATAATTTATTGCAGGGACTAAAGAGAGTTAAAGAACTGAAAGTAGACGACTTAGAGCTCCATGTTGAAAATTGAAACCATGTTGCTATCATGGCAATATGAGAGTATTCAATACTCCTTCCAAGTAGTCGTTATTTGAATTTAGAAAATGTCTACTATATATGTCCGTAGTTTGACTAGAAACATACTCACGTACAGAGCACATGATTAGAATAAACAGTGAAAGTTAATGTCTATTAGAAAAAATTACACAATTAAAAACCCTAAACAAAATACAACTACAAAATCAAATAGAATGCTATATTATATTAGTGATGCAGAGTGTACAAGTGTTTTATGCACCAAGATCTAATATAATATGATATTATATTAGTGATGCAGAGTGTACAAGTGTTTTATGCACCAAGATCTAATATAATATGATATTATATTGTGAAGCCTCGGTTACAAGTCGTTTATGCGAAGCTTTGTATGCGTATGGGACACACCTTCCCTACCTGCCTTCTACCTGCTCTCATTCAAGTAATCAACAATCCATACCTACCAGTCGTTTCCTCCATCCTAATCACTCACCCACAACCATTGTTCCTCTGCTATGCCTTTATCATATTCATTGTGATGTTCTTCCCGATCTTCATCCATGTTTCCTTTTTCTGTTGGTTGTATTCACCACATAAGTATATCTCGCAAGATCTGTGGCTCCAAATCGCCATTAGGGTTAGGAATCAAGGTTATTCATCATATGTGGTTTCGTCTAAGGTATTGCTCACTGTTCCTAAATTATCGCTTCTTAAACACTTACGATTGTAATATTTAGGTTTTGCTTTCAATATTTAGGTATTGTGATTCTTAAACGGTTCACAGTTGTGGATTTCAAGTGATCGGTGCTCAAAAACTCCGATCCTTGCCTCCGTTCTTCATCTACATCGATCCAGGTAAATATCATGTAATCAATCGGCTCAATGTTCATTTCTTAATCATCTATTAATCTGAAATGTTCTTCGAATTTATGTTATACAAGGTAAGTATGCTGAGTTAAATTAGGGCTAGGTCTGGAGTTTCATTTTCATCCTGCTCTTTTAACGAATTTTCTGCTTCGATCTAGGGTTTCGTTTTGGTTTGCTGTTTATGCAGGATATAGCATTCTTACTTCAGATTTGTCATTATTTTGTGGGGATTTTGTCATTGGATTATGATATGCTGATTGATAACTCCTTTTTGTAGGTTTGTGATCTGATTTCGTGTCGTTAGCTGTAAATCAGGTAATTGTTTGTGATCCTTTTCCGTTACATGATTTGTTGGTGTTCTACTAAAACATAACCAAAGAAACTGGTCATGCTCTGTGTTCTTATGCACACAAGTTGTTTGATAGAATTCCAATGTATACCACAGCTTCATATTTTCTGCACATACACACACTTTTTTTTTCACGGTTGTTTGTAGGTGGATAGTGACTTTGGTTGATTAATCGTGTGTTTGATTTGGTTATTTAAACACCTTTTTAACTATGGTCATAGATTTTAGTTTGGGTTTTAAGATTGAGATGGTCTGGTAAGTTTAAATGTCTGTGGTATGGTTTGAAATTTGACCTTCATCTACAGATTCAGATTTATAATGTTTGCTTCTGACTTCTGATCTGAGGCTATGGTTTCATCTGTTTCTATGCCTAACACTGATTTCATGTATTCTTCGGGGGGATGAGATGTGTAAAGTGGTGGTGTATTGAAAGTCTATTTAGAAGCCTTATGGGTTTGTATTTTTCTTGGTGTTTGCTTGATGTTTTGGATTTTCTTTTGCTGAGTTAGGATTGAGATGCTTTAGTAAGTTAGGGTCCTTTAGTATGGTGCCAAATTTTATGTGTGTGCTTAGAGATGCTTTAACCTTTGGTGTTGTTCTTTCGGCCACACCAGTTATTTTTTTGGTCATTGCATGTTTTAGGAGGTGTTTTTGGTTACCGATTGTATTTTTATCTTGAAACGCTTAGGTAAGGTTAGCACCCTTTTGCTTTGGGTTTTAAGACTGAGGTGGTTTAATGAGTTTAAATAGCATTGATGTGATGGTTTGGGTTTTAAGATTTAGGTGCTTTGGGTTCTATTTTTATGGAAATACAGTAAAGCAAAATAAAAATAGAGTTATTAGTACTTGGTTGAATGTTATAGGCAATGGATTGTGGGTGTGGAATAGAATGTCATCTGAGATTATTCGGCTGTTAATTTTTCAAATATAAAGTTATTACAAGCCAAGTTTGGTGGAGTAAAGGAGATCTTCATGAATGGGTCAAAGAAGTTGGGCTGAGGTGTGATTATAGAGGTTTGCAGGCACTTCTTTTTTCACTTAGTGGGAGCTTTTCCAGAGAGGTTTTAGGCAGCTTATGTGTAGGCTTATAGTTATTACCATGTATAGGAGTTGGTTTGGTTTGGTGTGTGTGTCTTTCGAAGGTCAAATTTTAGGACTATACTAAAACTGTATGATGTATGCTTAGTAGTAAATATTAGTAATTTGGTAATCAATTTGGTCATGAGAAAATGCAGAACTGAGAATGTGATGAATTGATAAGTTATAAGTACATTTGAGCATTAATTTAAATTTCATGCATTTTTTGACAAATCTTTAGCTATTTTGAGTTCAAAAGTCAAATTTTTGTGTAGAATCCTCATAAGAACTTTTTGGGGGCTGTTTCAACATTAATTTTTTATTCGTCATAAGGTTTCTGTACCGTTCAATATCCATGATCAATTTGCTCATGAGAAGTCGTAGCCTTCAAGGCTTTGAATGTGGAAATTTGATGCTAAAATAAGTTGGTGACTTTGAACTTTGATAATCCTAGGCTTTACTAAGTATGTATTAGAAAATTATGAACTGTATAGGTATTAGTTTCATGCATTTTTTGACAATTGTAGTTTGATATTTTAACTATTAACTTTGGATGTCCTTTGGTTAAGGAACCATGTTATTTTGGTTTGATGGTTTGTGAGTCAACTTATTTGGCAGATAACAGTGAATGGGAATTCTAGAAATATGGCCACTAGAAGTGTATGCAGTTGTGTTTGATGTTAAAATGATGAATGATTAAACAATCACTAAATTTGTTTTGTTTGATATGGGGATGTGATACTAGGATTAGTCTAAAATGTAATTTATTTCCACAAATAATGAATATCAGTAAGGATGGTATGGTTTCATTTTGTAATGGATGAATAGATAAGTGCTCCATTTGGGGTTCTCAAGATGCAGGGTGTACATCACTTGACGTAGAATACCTACCACCTTCACTACATTATTTATTTCATTAATCATCATATATCACTTGCACACCCAACATGGATATAGCTAATCTGTGGTTTCTTATGATGTGGATATAGCTAATCTCATGCTGTTGAACCGCAGGAAATTAAGTGTACCTGTCAGGCCACAGTTCACTACATTTTTAGATTTGTCGTTAACAAAGTGTTCCATCCAAGCAGCAACATACAGGCATCATCCTCCATTGCGGCATCAGTTGGTTCATGAAGCATGGCTGTAGTAACCAGCGCACCTGTTCAGCCTACTACAACCTTCCAGGAGCCACTTGCACTTGCCCCTGCTTAAATTAATGCAGCGCAGCATCAGCCTACCCTGGTCACGTCAGTTACACTGTCAAAAGACGTTGCTGTGGCAATACGACATATTTGATTTTTTAAAATTTTTTCTGTTGTTGACTTGCGGGTTGTAGATATGCAAACTTGGTGAAGCCTTTGGAACAAAGCTGCTGCTCAGGTATGAGATAATCTGCCTCTTTCCTAAAATCCAATTCCAACGCCTTGGTTTCACTTAATTTCCTGTTTGTGTGTTGTTGCATTGCAGTTAGATATGGTTACACCATTGTGTACTCAATTGACACATGAAGGACTTCTGGATGATGTAAAAGGAATATAATATAGTCTCAACTGAACTAAAATACTGAAATTATATGTTTGGCATCAAAGTTAACAAAATGATCTATCACATTTTATGATCCGTGATAATATTTCAAGCCAATTTGTTTTGTGTCCCTCTTTTTAAACAATATAATTGACTGCCTAGATTTTAGTTTCTATATTAGGAAAAAATATAAAAGCTTAAGGGCATTCATTATTTGTGCAGATATGCTCCCAGACTTTATTGGATGTATGTGATGACCGAGCTTTGGGAAATTGTGACCATTTTGGTTTTATACCGGGCCTTTGCTAATCAGGTATAATTCTTACTTTTTGTTACTGAATTGTGTTTACAAGATAAGAATTTATTTTATTGTAGATGGATTGTGTTTGAGATGTGAATATGTCTGAGTTCAATATTTTAGACCATAAAGTTAATATTCTGCACATAATGGATGGTTTGAAGGTTTTTGTTCTTTGACGTGTCGTTATTTTTAGTCTATGTAGTGATTTAGGGGCGCACAAAGAGAATTGAAGTGCATATCTCTACATCTCATTCGGGTAAGCTATTCTTTTAATTATGTGTTATTTTTTTAACTGACTATAGTATATAAACATCAAGGCTTCTAAAAAAAGAAGTATAATGGTGTTTGGTCAAGGAAGATGCTATAAACTTTCTTAACTGTATGGGGGGTGTAAAGACCTCACCACCAACAGATTTTTTTTTAAGGTTCAGTTTTTTTATTTGACCCCTAAAGTCAGAGCTAGGTTAACAGGTACATGGGACTTGGAAGACATTGTACTTTGCATACTCTATCTCTTATGGATAGTTAATTAGTATCTTATAGCCTGAATCTCTACTTTCCAAGGTGAAATTTATCCAAGCTTTAAAGTCTGAATCTGTACTTTGCATACTCTATCTCTTATGGATAGTTAATTAGTATCTTATAAAATGTTGTCATTACAGAACTCCTGACTCTACAATTAGATGAATTGCTACTATAAAACTCATTATTTACTTGATGTTGGGTATGTATATTTGTTCCAAAGGAACTAGAAGTTCAAAAAATGCGATTGAAAAACGCCCGCCACGAAGCACAGATTACTTTACGTGGGACAATCAAACCGTACTCCAACGGCTTGCCAGCCAATTGCATCGGGCGCGGAGCGCCGATCGGAACATCTAGTGTTTTACAAAATATAAATGTGAAAGACAACTTTTATTATTACCTTAGTTTAAAGACAATCTCCTACTTTAATAAGTGAAAATCTTATTTGCCACGTGTCAATCTCCTAATACCTCCCTATTCTTATTTTCCCGCTCAACCTTCTCTGACGCGCGCTCCCCACTTCTTCCTAACCCTAAATCGAACTATTCGCCTTCTCATAAGTTCCATCGACGCCTCCTGAATTCCATTGACATCAATTGATCCAAGTTGAAACGGTTCCCTCTTCCTAATCGACATCAATTGCCATTCAGTTGCCATTCAATCGATGTCTTCACTTCGGTATGTGAATGGTTGTCAGTGGTTTCTAAATCAGCATCCTCATAAGCCGCCCGAAATTCCTCATCTGCATGTAGACCTCTGCCTCTGCTCTTTATCTCAGTCTTCAACATCTAAGGGCTAAATTGAAGTTTGATTTCAAACCGGTATGTTCTTTTTTGATCGATTATGTGAAAAAATTACAGCCTTTTACTTCCTTTCTCTTTGAATTCGTTCTTACATGTTTATTAGTGCTTACAGTTTGAACTACCAATTAACCATATTGCTATTGTGGTTTTTTTGCTTCTGATTTCTTCTGATATGCATTTAGTATGACCTGATTCGATCTCCAACAGGTTACAATTTCATACTCCTTTTTTTTGTGATTTTTCCGAACTGGTTGAATGCATCGTCCTATTGTTGCTTAATTCAATGGTGTTTGTTCAATTTGTGGGTAGTGACGGTGCGATGTGATAACTGCAGTACTGTGTATACTATTTTTGGTTCCATATCATAAGGAAGTTTTTGCAATATGGTTCAGCAAGTTTTAATGGCTGGGTTCAAGTTTCTAAGCAGAGATTTGGTGAAGTCGACACCTCTGATCCATTTATTAGAGCCTCCCTTATGCGATCAGGTCAGTTCAATCTCCTTTTTGTTGCTAAATCGGAATTTAATAACTCTCTATGTCACCCAAACTGTATTTAGCATCTTCAAATCGGTACCATCCAACACCCTTTCTCATTTCATCTGGTAGAATTGAAGTGCTTCTTTTGTTGATACATGATTTATAGTTTAATTGTTTGGTTTAGTAATGGTTGGGTTTGTTAGTGTTACGATTGGATTTCACATTCCACTGCTCTGCAAATCTCAGATATAGGCTGATGCGTATGATGTTTTAACTTTGTTCTTCAATTTCAAGTTATGTGTCGATGTTTTATCATGTTGGATTAGGCTTCTGATTTAACTATCACGCATATGGAACATCACAGTTGTAAGTAAAACCCTAAATATGATTAGAACTTATGAAACATTTTTCCAAAAATAACAAAAATGCATGTGTTTGTTAGCATTAGACTGAAATCGTTTGTATGCTTCATTATTTGTAGGGGATTTTTAGAATTCATGTAATCGTGAAGGATTGTGAGCTTCTCATTACACTCTTCACTTCTATTATTACTACTATTTTATTATTTTGGGAAAACGTGCATGATATATAATTGAACTTTGCACCTTTCTTGATTTTACAACCAACTTTAAATTTGGTACAAATAAGAAACTAATTTGCAGTTTGGAATCGTTATACCTGACCCGTTAAGTGACATATATTTATTATGTGTATAACGATGAATGAAAGAGATATGTCTTGATATTGGAGTTTTGATTGGGTGGTGAGTGCATACTTTTTAAGAGAATGGGGCATATAACCACCAAGAGGTGTTAAAGTGGTTGCATGGTGTCTGCAGAACTGAGGCTGACAAGTCATAAGCTAACCAAACATTTAACATAGGTATTGATTAATCAACAGAAGTGTGGATCATTGAATTAATGTGAGCTTTTGCCATTTGGTAAGCAATTTTGTAATTTTAAACATAATTTTGTTTTAATATAATAAACAATTTCTTGGAGATGCCTTTCTTGAGTGAGGAAACTAATGAAGGCTCAAGCTTGAAGAAAGGTTATCGGCAATGAGGGAAGATTTGCTTTCTAATGAAGATTAGTTTTGCTTTTAGACATTAGAAAGAAGATTCGATTTTAAAAATATAACTTGGTCATCCATTTAGTGTCGCTCTTCTTCCTTCTCTATGTCTGGTATGAACTTTCTCCAATGGGTTTCTGAATCTTTCTTCTTCATTAAGTTCTTAACCACTTTGTATAAATTTCTTTCAATGTTATATTTCATAATTCTCAATATTTTAAGGCTAATTTTGATTTGATTTAGCTAGATTAAAATTATGTTATGCTATCCTTTCTTTTGGTTTTTGTAATCTTTTAATTTGAAATTCAAAATCTTTTTAGTAGGTTACAACTTGTATTGTTTTGTGATCTTGATTTTGTGTTTAATCTCATGTGACATCCTTTTGAACCCAAAAAATCGGATAATGACTTTGGTTTTTCTGCGTATATGATGTCATGTGTTTGGCTATATGGTTTCTGATTCAACCATAGTTTAGCAGGACTTCTAATATTCTAAGATTGAACCAATTTAACCTCTGGATGAAAGCACAGTTGAACTAGAATTTAGCTTCTGCTTGCACTTCTATTTGTATCAATTTGAATATATTTCATTGAAAAATTAGATTTAAAATGGGGAAGTAAATAAGAAGAAAAAAGGTGTGATCTGTATGTGTATCTGACATGCGAGAGAAAGGGGAAGACAAAAGGTAGTGCAAATTAGTCACAAATTAAATCAAATCAACCTTAACCACTTTTAATTCGTGCATGATCTTTGGTAAATATAATCAGCTCTATTTCTCTATTCCATATCCACCTTCTTAGTCTTCCAAATACACTCGGTAAGTTTCTGTTGCTCTTTTTTTAAGAAGTCAGATGCTACACCAATTGTAAGTTAAAAGTATTGTATGTTTGATTTAAAAGTCAAGGTGTAATTCTGTTTGGAATAGAACTAATAAATAGTTTCTAAAGATGACGTATTACAAAGAGAATTACATAAATACACCATTATCATCTTTTGCTAAGAGGTATACAAATATGTTACTTCATACACCAAGAAATATGATTGATGACCTTTCAGACCTAAAGCCAACAATTTAGATTGTTTCATACTATCGGTTTAGTTTGATGACTATAATCAAATTTATGACCTGTTCATCACAAATATCATAATTTGCGGTGAGTCTTTAAGAAACTATGTATAAAGGTTTTGTGAGTTTTTAAGAAACTATGTATAAAGGTCTATAGCTAAAGCATTAGGTTTAAGATTTTACTTTACGTGTGGAAGCAAACTTAGCCTCTTTGACAATAGGTTATTATAATGATATGGTTCTTGCTATCAGTAACTTGGATGTGGAAGCTTAATGCATAGTTTATTAAACTATAAAGGCCAGAAAGCTTAATGCATAGTTTATTAATCTGTAAAAGCCAGAAAGTGTGGGATTTGTAATAAAAAATGCTATACTCATAACATAAACTCAAAAAATAAGTCTACTACAATCATTCCAACAACATTTACATATTAGTACTTAACTAAAGATGCCCCGTGTGCCCCACGGGTAACAAACCTAGTACTTATAATATAGATATACATAAATGAAATAATTTGTAAATTGTAATTTCTCTTACTTTTTTAATGATAACCAATATGTACACATGAAAACATTTTCTGTAAAGATAAATGAGCATAAATACCAAATAAATACCAAGCATTTGTCTCTTTGCATGCATATGCCTTGTTAAAGGGTTACATAAACTCAAGATTCTACACTAGCCAAAGTTGGAGATGCCAATGTGTTATGAATGATACGGTGTATGAATCCAACACTTGGAATATATAACAGATGAAGTGTTTTTCAATAGAATAAGCCATCATTTTCCATGCTTTCATATAATTAAATAGAACAGAAAATCATGAGATGAATAAATAATATTCTTCTGGCTATATTTAATTTATAAAATATAAGAAAGATTTTATCTTTATGATTATTCAATACACCAACAAAATTCATGTGTTCATGTTACGTACGTATGCGTACCCATTTTTAGAATAATAAACTAAATGCACGAAATAAGATAGATCGATACGTACGTAACACAATTCTACGCGTAAATAAAAGGTAAAAATTTGACGTTGCTAGCTTGTATATAACTAGAGATCAACCGCGCGTTGCTGCGGTAATCCGGGCAAATATAAAAAAGTGGACATCGAAGCAAAATTTGATTGATACATTGTCTATTTAAAAAAATTTTGATAATGAAACTTGTTCGATACGGGGACCTTTATTCCAAACGACGTGTGGTAGTAGTTATTGTTTAGAAAGAGTATCCGGAATGCAAATAATAAGTAAAATTTGTCTAAAATTTAGCCCAATAGTTTTGATAAAATGTCTTATATATAACTAAATATTATGTATATATACAAGGTGCAAATTGACGCGCGTTACGCGAGGGTCCCCGTTTGTGACGTATTTCGTTCCGTGCTCACATAATTTTCCATTGTGTTATCCATATAGCAGGCTGTACCAAAGCAATTTGTTTGTGCTTCTTTACATGTAAACAACTTCAATTAATTCATCCATAGAGTTCAAAAGAATGTAACAAACCATTGAAATCCAGCGGTTCTTAAGCCCTTGATTGTTGTGAAGATGTAAGGAACATGGATGCTCAGCTAAAATCATTCTTGCAAAGGAGTGATACCGGAATTGTAGCCATGAATAAATGATAACAAAGATTATGATTTTGATATCATTAATATGCACCAAGAACATGATATTCATTACCAAAAGTTGTTCCAACTTGCACGTTGTCGTCGGATAATCATGTATATAAACAGCCGCATTGTTATAACGCAACGGAAAAAAACAAAAAAATAGAAAAAGATTGCCTAACAATGTAAAAATAAAAGTCAAACGCTCAAAATATCAAGCACATACCTAAAATTTATGTTATGGAATTGCACATGTTACACCATTAATCATGTGCTATCCGTTGTTTTTGGAACTGTTATACTCTTCCGAGAAAGAAAATAAAAAAAACCTATTTGTGTTCCTACGAGTTTCAGTTTTAGTGAAAGACAAAAACCAAAAAGAAAAAGAATTTTACTATTTTACTTTTCCAGAAAAGACAACAGAAAAAAGAAAAAAAAGATTTACTGTTCCTATCTACTTCATTTTGTATATATACAAGTTTTACGATTAGCGCGTTGCAGCTAGCGAACCATATCAAAAACCTTCGGGAGGCATGTTTGATTAGCCAATGCAAGCAAAGCTAAAGGCAACATCGGTTGCACTTAGGAAAACATGCAAGTATATAAGCATTGATCGAGAAGACACCCATACACACATGAAAGCAAAATATATGGCAAAGTTTATCCAACCTATTGGGTTTACCATTTTCTACAAAAGAGTTGCTATGGCTATTCCTAATACGTTGTACTTTTTTAGGTCCACCTTTAACTTAATCTTTTCATCGGTGTGTTTCATGTCTCCATACGCAACAGCTGCGCTTGCTCCTGCGTGTAAAGGGTATTAGAAACCCAAAAAACCCATTTGATATTTAATTACAAATCCCAGATGAATATGGCTGAACATTTACAGACAGTTACATCAAGACAACCACTCCAATATGCATTCCTGCTATCAGGGTTGCATCATGACGGCTGGGTTTTATTCCATTATAAAAAAAATTAGATACACAAAATTGCGTTTAAACCTCATAACACAAAACACAAAATTGCCATTAAAAAAATTAAATATTCATTCCAATTTTGTCACCAAATTAAGGTCAAGAGATCAAAATCAAACAATTCAAATCACCAAGACATTTGGGTTTAATCATAAATGGATGAAATTAGGCATAAAAAGATCATTTAGTCATTAATAATACAAAGTTGGTTCATCAAGAACAGTTATAGACCCTGCTATTTGTATGACCCTTTTGCCTAAACTTTAAGTCACTCCACCCATTTTCGATGTGACCTGCTTAAACAGGAGCTACCTTATATGAAATAGGCCGGTTTCCCTCTACTAATCAGTGTTTTGAGAGTTTTGATGTAATAATATTTATATGGAAATACACAAATCCAAACCTTACCTCATATGCTGTCGTGATGAACGTTCATTTGCAGTTCTCTTGGACCATCTTTGATCTTCTCGGATGAAATCCATTTATTATTCATAGTTTTCCACAGATAACGCATACCTGAAAACATAACAAATGAGTCTAAATTGGAGAATTTGAATCCAGTTCAACAATCATGTCTCATGAATAACTTACACTAAAAGAATATACATACCAAAAATCATAATATTTAGTCTTATTTACCATCCTAGGCTTCATTTAACAAACAAAAAAAAGTCAAACTTTTCTTATTGGTACAGGTAAAAATAATAAAATCCCTGATGAGTGTATAGGTTTACACGAACCTATTTTACACTATACACTTTGCACTTAGCGTGTTGGTACCCATGGTTGATTGTTAGTATTCATAAGCATTCTTAATGCTATAGGTTTAATATGTAAGTACACATTGACTACACAATTATATAGACTTTGACCATATACGTTATTTGAATAAATAGTTTCTGAGTACTAATTGGTGTCTCCTAAACCCACTGGATTCAAGAAAATACCACGATAATAACTATTTTTTATATATAATAAGTTGAGCAATGAAGCATAGATAAGGTAATTGTGATATTTAGGCTGCTCGAGAACTTCAACACAACCAACCAAATTGGTTATTAATGACGAAGTAATTCTAAAATGATAAAGGTTAATTAGCTTTACCAAGCATGAGACTGTGATGACTGTATCGTGGTGATAACTGGGAAAATCCTCTTCAGAAACATCTACAATAGCATGAAACACATCTTAAATGTTGAAAATCTTACAAAAGCTTAGGTAAAACCAAAATGGGTCGAACGGGTCAAAAATTGTCCAAACTGTAATGACAAGCTTATAACAAATTAAATCACTTTACTAAAAATACAAGTTAAGGATTCGTATTTTGTATTTATAATTGATCGTATATTTATCCATACAATTCAAAAGAGGGTCAACAGATAATAAAGATATATTTTTGTGACCCGTTACCCAACCGTCCATTTGATATGTACTGAATAGACAGTAAGAATCTGTGTGTTTGAAATGGACCTACCGTTAAGGCTATCATACCGGCCACGATACCGATTCTAAATCCTTTTAGAAGATTTTCACCTGAAAAATATATCTCGTTTACAGATGGAGGGTTTATTCCTTTTTCTATATGCCTCACCTGTGAGAAAAGAAACATAAATTAATATTTTTTTATCAAATAAGATCATTTGTGAAGAAAAAAAATAGACTCAAGCAAAACTACTTACAATTGCAACACCTTCCTTATCCGCATGGGAGATATACACGAAAAGAGTAGACAAGATAACAGAGATTAATGGAGACACCCAAAACAGCTTCTTATTTTTCTTCCCCTGTATTTCAAATTACATTAAAGTTACCAAAATATCAAATATTAATGTTCTAGGAATCAGGAGGCAATTTCAAATCGTTTTCGTATGTATGGGTTGGGTTGTGTTTCATCTCTAAATGGTAAATTCAAAAGAATTAACTAAACATGAAACCAGTAAAATAAAGTGATCGTTTAACCAGTTTCGTATGTATGGGGTGGGTCGAGTTATGTATTTTCAATGCATAAAACCTCCTACATCACTTTATTTTAAAAAATCAGATTATTATTGAAATAATAGACTCTGTGTAAGAAAAATTGGCAAATTTTGTACAAAATTTTGGTGTCAACCAAACCCATTTTCACCGGTTAACCAACTCTCTGACCCAACCATTTTGCCAACCTCATGTATATAGAAATCATAAATGCTTACAAGGTACTTGGCAGAGAGTAGAAAACATAAAAAACTTGCTCCAATCACTATTGTTTGCCAGTTCCACTGCAGTATTTACAAAAAAGAAATAAGTTATTCATATAGGCTTCATAAAGTATGTAGTTCTCTGAAGAGTTAAGCTCACCCCATGATCAATGGACCCGAAGACGGATTTCATTACATAAACAATATCAGTTTTCTTTGTGAAATGTTTGATGCCAAGAAAACCTTTCAATTGTTGAAGGGCTATGGTGATTGCAGCTCCCCCCATAAACCCCACAACAACAGCATGGGATAGAAAGTCAATTAAAAACCCCAATCTGAATCCACACACACAAAAACAAAACAACAAAGAACTTCAGCTAAATTACATAAACAGAAAATCAGCCCCCCTCCCCCCGTCGCTCTAGATCCACCGTTTTGAATTGTTGGAGGTCTCAAATCTGGGTTTTTGAAAACCCTAAAACGACAATCGATCCAACAGATTAGTAGGAGAAGTCGGAGGTCTCAAATCTGGGTTTTTGAAAACCCTAAACCCAAAATCGATCTAACAAAACAGCAAGAAGAACTCCTTTCCTTCACCGTCACCGGAGCAACTAAATCGTCGCTACAACGACACCGGAGGGTCGTCAGTACCCAAAAACGACAGAAGTCATTGTATGTTTAAGATCTCCAACAGAGGACGAAGAAAACGTCATTGCACTTCCGCCATCGTTATCTCTGAGAAAGAATCTCACAGAGATGACTGAGATAGAGAGATTTTTTTTATGTGTTTGAAGAGAGAGAGGAGAGAAAAGCTACAGAGATGCTCCAGAGAGAGGATAGAGAAGTTTCCTTTTGTAGCCCACAGAAAAAAATCCGGATCCGGATCCGGATGGGTATTGGCACGAAATCATAGGTTGAAGTTTCTAATTGTATATATATACAATTTCAGGACAATATTTATATATAAATAAAAAAGTGCATGTGGTGGTGTAATTGATGTTCAAAAGATAAATAAATAAATATAAATAAATAAACAATATTTATAAAACCTTAGACTTTAATTATATTATTTTTCAAAATGTTTAAAACTTAGAATTTTACATTCTAAAATTATAAAAAATAAATCATGACGTTTACTTAGACTAAACTATTTTATATATGCTAAGAATATATTATTCGAGACAAATATGGTTATTTTAACAGCTAAAATCAATATACCTATACTTTCTAGGATATAAACCTATAATCTTTTTGTTAGTAATGATTTTATCATAAACTTTTGATTTTTAACGATTAAAATCATCAAACCTATTCTTTATAGAAATTGAACATACATCTAATATGATTTTGACTGATAGTTTCATTCTTTAAAATTCTAGGCAAAACACGTTTTCTTATCCTGAACGAATATGTATCATTGAAAAATTTACATAATCGATGCAAAGAGGATACAAGTGGTATGAGAATAAGGACGGTTAACATTAATCAAGTACAATATTTATATTCTTTTTTTTTAACGACGTTTGGAACTACTCCCCAAATCTCCAATACCCGAGTGAGTCTTCCTGAGACGGGATTGTAACCGTCCATACTGATTTTGACACTCCAGGCTTGGCTCACTCGGGAACACCATCAAGGAGGAAACTCACCACTTGAGAAAAACCCACTTGAGTCAGGTTTGAACTTGAGACCTCAAGGTCCCCAAGCTCTAACCTTCATCCCATACCATTGGGACAATATTTATATTCTTTAAATAATATTTGTATAAAGAGATTATTAATTGTGTTAAAGATGAGTGAGCCTCCATTTATTACAAGAGTATTTATTATCATTTTTTAGTTTTTTTTTTTTTTTTTTTTTGAACGGCACTTTTATTAACCATCAAGGAAACCTTACTAGCGAGAAGCTAGAAAGGCACCGCACCAAACAACGCCCCAACAGGAACAGAATACAACATGCTACAACTAGACCAATCAATGGTCTTTTTACATCTACTACTAATCCATATTTGACACCAACATTTAATATCCAAAATTACTTTACTCACGAAAGGAACTCTCCCTTGAAAGCACACGGCGTTCCTCTCCTTCCATAAACACCAAAGTGCGGTAAGAATGATCCCGTGAATCACCTCTTTCTTATTAGGATCAACCATTCTGTCTTTAAAAAACTACAAGACGTCATCCATCGAAAAGAAAAAGAGGTTAGGGACCTTACACCAATCCGCGAGCCAGCTCCATATGACCATCGAAAAATCGCACCCGGTGAATAAATGGCTCTCCGATTCCAACCCCTCATTACATAACTTACACATCTCCGACACACGTTGTATATTCCTTTTTCTGAGCGCTTCCGACGTGGCAATACGGTCTCTTTGAGCTCGCCACGCCAAGATATTCACCTTAGACGGGACGAGCTTGCTCCAATGAAAATTAAACTCCGCCCTTGAAGACTCCCTTTTGGCCAGAGTAAGTCGCACAGCTTTAGTAGACTCCCTTTTTAGTTTTCATTGTAACTTTATGTATATCACACCACATAATATAAAAGCCAATGTTTTAAAATCTGATTTTTTTAAACCAAACCGATTTTATGTAAAAAAACGGTTCAACCGGTTGAACCAGGTTGACACGGACGGTCGAACCGGATTGATTACTCAAACCTGTAAATTTTACAATATACATTTTGATACGGATTCGTATAAACGGTGGAGAAACCTAGGCTAAACCTAGCGGCAACGACATTGGCCAACCAAGAATCGTCGATGGTTGTGATATCCGGCTAACCGGAGCTATCCATTGAACAAAACTTATTCAACAAGAAAAGACTTTTCTTTATTCAATAATCAACTCCCCAAATTATGAGATACAATGTTCTTTAAATAGACAAAAAAATAACAGGAAACTTAATCAAACTATGAAACCAAATAATTAAATAAAACACTTATAAATAAATAAAAGTATTTAAAATAAAGATAGATAAAAATCCTTCAACCCGATGGGGACGGGTTTCGGATTTCTGGATGGCTTCGGGTTGGGCGCCGAATACGGATCACTCGGATCCGTATCATCCTCCCCTTCTTTGAAAAACTCGTATGCGAGTTTTAATGTCCTATGATAATCCACCGGGATCAAATGGAACATCATGACAGTTGTTGTTCAATACTGTCACGACCGACTCTTCGACTTTATCTTCTTGTGTCACCTCGGCCGTCTTTAATCAAACACTATTCGGCCATGCGGGTCCCGGGTCTATTGGGTTACCGGTTCCTCCCATCTCCTTCTCCCTCTCCCTCTCCCTCTCTTCGAAAAAGACTCGTCCTCGAGTCTTGAGAATGTCAAAGAGATCAACGCTAATTTTAAAACGGATACCATCTTTAACCAACACATTACTACGATGAATAACTTGATCCTCTTGAAAAAATAGAGCAAATCCCAACTGAAAGTCAATCCTCACACCAAAGGATACAAAAATTAATCCAAATTGGATTTTAGAGATGCAATCTGAGTTGCTCAATATTCTCATCATGCCGCTACAAATCATTAACCCCTTTAAAAAATGATATAGGGACCTAATTATTGTAGAGATCCCAAAACATCGAAGCAGAGGATATCAATGTTTTCAAAATTATAGGAAAAATAATTATCAAATTATCTCTATCTTTGGCATCGTAAAAATCGTACTTTCCTTGAATTTTGATATCCCATTTGAATTCCACCAATTTAAATTGAGCGAAAACCGCCCCCAAATTTTGAAGCTCCCCAATTGTAGGAGATTTTAGTTTGTCAATACTCCTGTTACTCCATGAAGCGACTGATGCGGCCGATGATGTGAGTGACGCGGGATGTGCGGACGGAACCGGTGGTGAGTACGACGTGGGTGGTGCGGCTTGTGCGGAAGGCGCGACTTGTGCGGATGGTGGTGGTTGCACGACTAGTTCCAGAAGAGTAATCCAGCCAAGAAATATTTGTATGGCCAAACACTCTTCCGTGTTGGGTGTCACCCCGTCTTCGTCGTATCGTGGATAACAACGATGTTTCAGTTCTTCGTATTGCAACTCTATAACACGAATCCGTTGTTGCAAACACTCTATCTCAACTATGTCACGTGGATCACGTTGTTCATGGTTGTTGCCTCTGGCGGCGAATCTACGGGGATGATGACGGTCTCTCCTACGCTCAGACATCCTGCGAACCTGCTGCTCTGGTACCACTTGATATGGATTCGTATAAGCGGTGGAGAAACCTAGGCTAAACCTAGCGGCAACGACCTTGGCCAACCAAGAATCGTCGACGGTTGTGATATCCGGCGAACCAGAGCTATCCATTGAACAAAACTTGTTCAACAAGAAAAGACTTTTCTTTATTCGATAATCAATTCTCCAAATTATGAGATACAATGTTCTTTAAATAGACAAAACGATAACATGAAACATAATCAAATTATGAAACCAAATAATCAAATAAAACACTTACAAATAACTAAAAGTATTTAAATAAAGATAGATAAAAATTCTTCAACCCGATGGGGACGGGTTTCGGATTTCTGGATAGCTTCGTGTCGGGCGTCGAATACGGATCACTCGGATCCGTATCACATTTTATAAACTTTCAACCACAACAAATATAAAAAAGAAACTTCAATAAAGTATAAAACAAATTACAATCATCCAAAATAACGTCAATACAAATTACAATACCCCAAGTTCGTCGATTGTACCCTGGTTAATAACTTCAATTTCTAGCCGATCACTTCAAGGAATCTCATCCTTCGTCGATCGCCCCCCAAATTCGTGGATTATGGGGTGTTTTGTAGCGCCTTTTTGGTTTTCAGTGGAACGTAAACCGTGAACGTAACCCTACTTTTTTGTAACGTCTTTTCTACCTTTTCTTTTGATTAATTTAAAATAAAAAATAAAGAAATAAAAAATAATTAAAAAACCAAACCTGGTTCAATCCGGTTCCGGGTCCGGGTTTTTACCCGGTTGAACGGAAAACCCGGCGGTTCCCTTTCAGACCTAGTATTGTTAAAAACCGGTTATAATCGAACCAGAAGACCCACCGATTCCCGGTTGGGCCGGTTTATCTGAATTTTAAAACATTGATAAAAGCAACTATTTTATCCCTTCTCCGTGTTTAACATCATTTTTATGATATAAGAGCATGACATAGACTCAAGATCATATTAAACCGGCCTATATATTAAACATGTACTCATCTTTGATCTACCAAACGCTACTCAAGGTTCAGTTATTATTATGACCATTATGTTGGGTTTTTAGCAATGTTTTAAAAACCGGTTCAACCGGTCCGGTTCAACCGCCAACCGGTTATCATACCGGTTTTTTGGACATAACCGGACCGTTTTGAACCGGGCGGTTTTCCGGTTTTTTCCGGTTCAACCGGTTTTCTGACAGTTTAAAAAAAAAATATATTTTTTTTTTAAATTTATTGTTATTTTTTATTATTTTTTAAAGTTTAAAACTTATATATTCTTATGAAATACCAATTTGGTATTATTTTTTAGTGGATTATCATTGTATTTTAACTATTTTCGTTGTGGTGTATAAATTTATTAACATTTTTATAAAAATATATATATAAATCCCCTAACCGGTTCAACCGGCTGGTCTAACCGGTCCGACCGGTCGAACCGGCCCCGGAAAGTTTTCCGGTTCAACTAAAAAACCGTTTTTTAAAACATTGGTTTTTAGTGATGTCTTTTGATCGTTTTTTATTTTAGGGTTTATAAAAAATTAAGGTTTAGATTAAGCATGTTATTTAGATTTAATTCAAACTCAGCAAAATGGATTTAATAAAAAACTTATACTAGTGAAGTCATCTGAACAAGATCTAGGGTTACTAACATTCAAACACGGTGTACAACAATTTATTTTAAATAAGATAATTACTTAATTATACCTTAGCGATTAAGATAACCGACTGAGACACCGTTGGTCAACGTATGAGTGCTAGACGTGTAAAAGAACTAAAACGATCACTGTTGGTGCAGTCCAAAAACAACAGCAGCGGCGGTAGCTGTCGACGGCGCGAGGTTGTCGACAATCGGGCCTGGTGGCAGCAACGCGGTGGAGCTAGCCGGAGTCGCGAAAAAGAAAGAGATGATGGGCTAGGGTTTTAGGAGATTAGTAGTTGTAATGTGCAATTAGGTTAAGTGAGGATTAAGTTGTATTTATAGACATCTTACACCTAAATCCTAATCTTCTACCGGACCTCTTTTAATCCACAATAATATATACGTTATTTATATTATTATTTATAAAACGTATAAATAATAAACGGGCGTTTTTTTCAAATACCACTTAAACCCGTTAAATTGATTTAATGTACGTTGCGTAAGGTGTAATTCTCACAAGTTAAACCTTAATGTACGTTGCGCAAGGTGTAACCCTCACAAGTGAAACCTTCGTTAGTCACATTAATTGAATCAATGAGACATGGATTTAGTTCATTCTCATATGATGTTCAATCATTATTGTTCCCGATCCATATTGATAGTGGTCTAATCAAACACAATAAGTTTGGGTAAGGCCTTACACTCTGAATCAACAAGGGCGCCAATATGTATAACTGTTACATGACATCACTACTAGAAAAAATGCCTTTAATGGCACACAAATTATGACATGTACTGATTTTATAACATGCAAAAGTGCGTGTCATAAAAAAACTATCATGTATTTTAAAAGTTAAAGACTAGATGACGCGTATTTTAAAGTGTCATTGTTTTAGTGTCATAAAACAAAAACAAAAAAAACAAAAAAACATGGAGTACATTTTATTAAAAACTATGTATTAAAACTGTGTGTCATGCTCAATTCGTCGCCTTATATTTTCATCTCCCGCTCACACACAAAATCGATTCCCGCTTCTAATTAATCTCATCTCAGCTCCTTTCCATCACCCCACGCCGCTTCTAATTAATGGATCCACTCCACATTCTCCCTGGCCTAATCTCCATTCTCCACCACTCCACACCGCTTCTGATTAATCTTCGGAATGCGAGTTTTAATCACTCATCAGAGATGTTGTAAATAATCTGGAACTTTAATGAGGAAATACACTAATAATGATAAACCAAATACAAGTCTTTTGCAACTACGATTAGATTACAAAGGATGTATGAACCCTAAACTGTGAAACAGGGGTTACCACCATATGAATATAAATTATGAAGCAAATGAGAAACAAAATGAAAGCTTGCAACTTAGTTCCAGGTGACAATCGATGAACTGGAGCAAATACAATGCAACGTGGAGATGAGACAACAACGGCTTTGGAGTTGTCTGAGAGTTGGTCAAGAGAGTCGAAGGCTACTGATTTGTGATGATGATAATTTCATATCTCCAAAGAGAGCAAAAGACCATTTAAATACCCGAGCCCTGTAGTCGCGGTTCATGTTACATGGAAATCGCGATCCTACTTTAACCCAAAACCGTAGGCCCGGATGCAGGACTGTCACTACACCGGGGGTTCAGATAGATTAATTTAGGTTTTATAAGCTCAGGGATGGCGCATAAATATCCATTTGACTTGAGGTTCCATATTTTAAATTTACCAATGAGGGTCATATTTAAAATATTATGTACGGTCTATTGCATGACGTAAACTGTTCATAAGTTTGTAAACTTGTTTTACATTGGTTCGTGACGACTTGAAAAACTCCTTTCAATCACTAGACCGATTAAATTTATAATCCCTAATTAAAACTAAGTTGGTCGTTTCGCGAACTAATTTTAGTAACTTTTACCTTGGTTTCCAAAATTAAACTATTTAATTTATTTTAAGAAAAAACATGGATTAAATATCCTTTTTATTTAATCCATAAATCCATTTTGAAACTTTTTAATAAAACGTCTTTTATTTTATGTTGTTATTAGATTGTGATCTAGAGGGCCTATGTCGTGACAAACATCGACACGCATTCACAACAAAAAAAATTATATATATGCAATTGAGCCAATGGGTTTCGATTTCGCCCGAGCCATTGAGCGAAATTGAAATAAATAAATAAATAAAAACGCATGACACAATTCTGGCAATTCGTATATGCTCCCACTTGCTTCAACATATCTGCTCTTGATCCCCTTGTGATGCATCTTCCTTGTATGTCTTGGTTTTATATATATTACAGAATAAAATATAAATACCTATATATTACATTGTAGGCCCATAATGCCCACAAATAGAATACATACCTTCCAAAATAAACGACAACAAAAAGTAACTATTTGCCATGATTGTAAAACCCTAGGGTTTTATAATTTACAAAAAATATAAACTAGAAACATGGCAAAAAAAAAATCTGATCGTCTAGACGGAGTTGTAAGCGGCTCTGATACCACTGTTAGGATTCTATATACGATTTTAAAATTTTAGAGTCGTGACTTGTAATACAAGTCACACGGCGAAAGCGTGTATACAAGGTCAATTTACAATTGATCCCGTCAGTGATCCAAACAACCCGAATAAACAGAAAGTAACTAGTCGTGATTAAAGCAAACGAGACACGATGGTTCAAAGAACAGTCTCACTAGATGACTGTTTCTCGATTATGGTTTTTATCTCATAACTATTATGACAAAACCAAATAATAAACATAGAAAGATAATCTCTATAAATTTCTAGAAGACCGGCGAGAATACATGACAACATGTGATAGCGCGAACGTGGCGGCGGCGACGGTGGCCCTTGGTGGCGGGGACGGTGACACAAGGGGAGGGTGGACGAAAATCTCATGGCTACTCTCTCTCTCTCTTATTCTCTTTTGTGTTGTGATTTTCTGTTATCTTAAATTATGATGTTTGATCCCTATTTAAAGACTAAGTTGACAGAATAATTATATCAGCTAAATCAATTTGAATCAAACCCTAATAGTTTAAATAACTAATTTAATTAAGTTATTTAAAATTCAAAATAATATATATATATATATATCATATATATAAGATTTCGAAATCTTATATATATATATATATATATATATATATATATATTCGAAATCAGATATATATAAAGTTATATATATCTTAATTAATTATCACATAATTAATTTTATCCACAACAAATTAGTTATCACATAATTAATTTCATTCACCTTTTATAAATGAAACGCCCACCATCTTTTATTTTGTTTAATATTACTAATCTTGAAATGTTAATTATATTAACACTCTTATACGTTGCCCAAAGTGTAACCCTTTTGTATCGGACCTCGATAGTCACGTTAATATAATCCGTCGATTTGACACTATAATCCAACAGACTCTCACTTGGACGACTGGTCAGTGATGTTCTATAATGTGTAAGGGATTGGACTCCTAGTTGCATCCTCCTCCTTCTATCAATGTATGACAAAATCATTGTCAACTAGTTCTTTGTGTTTACCAACTGCTTTGATCAAACCAAATACTATAGCCTATGGTAGCCTGATCATTTATCCATCTGTTATGAACACTCTTTAACATGAGACATCTCTCATGGATTTCTTATATCAATCTCATATAGTTGTTGAACAATTTCTAGCTCATTCCCAGTTTGAATTAGTTTTTAATGAACTAATCATAGTTCGAGCACGTCCATGCATTTTCATTATTCAAATTCAACGACATAATCATAGTTCAAGCACGTCCATGCATTCTCATTATTCAAATTCAACGACGGAGCGTGAATGTTCAACTCTTAAACAATAAGAGAACAAATTCGTTTGGCTATCGACTATCGTCGATTTCAACGATACATAGATGGTTATTTTAGAAACACAAAAGTCATAAATGGACATATTAGTGAAAACTTGCGATCAAATGTACATATTATTAGGAAATTTCCCTAGCTATTATCTAATTACAGGTGGATAATTGATTATAGTTGTTATTTATAACAAAACTATAAAAGTAATTGTTAGAATTAACAACAACGGACGTATGATATGACTTATGTTTCTCTAATATTTTACTAATTATATTGATTGATTTGTAAACAAACTGAATTTAGATATATATATATATATATATTTTTTATATATATTGGTTGGGTCCATGTTAGACGACAAATGGAGTTACAAACATCAAACACTAACAAGGGAAGTGGGATCCGAATCAGACATCAGCGAAAACGACACAATGTGTTCTCAAACAAAGATTTCATTACATGATCGATCATATGGAATCTTCGTTAACCTTCCAGAAAGTAAAATTAAAAAAAGAAAAACAATAAATCAGAGAATCCAAAATTACAAAAAGAAAGCCCAAGCTTTTCTCCCCCCACTCCTGATCTATTGTAGTTGTACATATTTAGTCCTTCATTATTATTTTTTCTTTTTGTTTTACCTTTTTCCCCTCTTTTCCACACTCTGATCTATCAGTTCACTTCATGTTTACACTTTTGGTGCTTCCACCGCTATCATTGGTGGTGTTGGGATCGGCGAACTGATTGCGATCGTTGGGGCGGATGATTTGTTCATCTCGTCCTTTTGCATCTCAATATCATTTGTCTCAACGTCATCAAACCTCATCATATTATTGTTATTGTTATCGTTATTTCCTGAAACAACTTTTACAGGGTCCAAAATCTCATCAGTGAGCTCTTTCTCCTTGTATTCCTTGTATTTGCCCCATAGAACCGAGTACAACCCGATCACTATCAGTATCGCACCCATCACACTGTAAAAGATCAAATTACATCCTTTAGGAAAAATTTTATAAACTTTGGCCTAGCTTATATATCATGAAGTACTAAAGTGTGAAAAAGACATAATTAGTTAATTACCCTCCCATGTAGATCTTCTCAGCTAAAATGAAGGAACCCAAGATTGCAACAATGATCATCATTAGAGGACTAAAAGCAGTCACAAAAACTGGCCCTCTCTTTTCCATTACTAGCCCTTGCACATAGTATGCAATGCTTGATGACACAATTCCCTGTTGTACACAATCAATCAATCAACAAGTCAGAAGAGTGAGAAAAATATATAATATATACAGGGTTAAGTTTAATAGATAACTAAGTGTTAGTTAAGAAAACTCGAACATCAAAGAAAAACTATATTAAAATTAAGGCTATTTAGATAATTTTGGTGTTTTTTTTTTAATTTTTTAATTTTCGTGTCTATCCACTTGATGGCCATCTAACGACCTAAAAAAGAAAACCTTAAAAAACACGTTTTTTAGGGGTCCGTCCGACTATGTTGCATATATGCAACATATGAAACATTGTGTTGCATATATGTAACATAGTCGGACGGACAAGATGAACAAAAAAACGTTTTTTTTTCTTTCTTAAGTCAACAGGTGGATATATGGATATACGTGAAATTAAAAAAAAATGTCAAATTACTCAAATAGCTTTCATTTAATATAATTTTTTTAGTTTTCCAAATAAAATCAGAGTTTTCGAAGGTATGTATATATATAGAGAGAGAGAGAGAGGCTTACAGCATATGCAGCAGCAAGAAGGTTCATATCCCAGCCAATACTCCAAACATTAGGCTTGTGTTCCATTACAAAAGTAACAGCAATGGACTGTAAAGTACCAATAAAGCAAACTAAACAGGTGAGAGAGAGAGGTGCAGTGTATCTCCTCATTGTCACATTCTGCAAAACCAATAAAACCCTATTAATTAAGTACAAACACCTTGCATGAATATACATAAAACTTATTCATTTATAATATACTTCTGAGGTGATCATTTTCTTGTTTAATACCTGAAGAATGAAAAAGGAAGCCCATGCAAAAGTAGCAATGATTAGAAGAATAGAACCCACAACCCAATCTTTATCAGAAGAGCCAGATGCTGCTGAAGTTGTGTCCGCATAGTGAGGGTGCACATGCTTTGTCCAAATCAACTCTACCACATTACCCTTGTAAAGTGTCATCAACATGGCTCCTGCTACTGTCACTATGGTTCCAATCACCTTTGCTTGACACCTAACCTTCTTTATGTCCAATATCTCCATCCTTTATTTAACACAATTCACTTTGTTAGACTATATAAAACTCCTAAAAGACGAAAACCCTTTGTAATCTTTACAATTTATATACAAAGGGTTTGTTTAAAAACCCTTTGTAATCTTTAATACAGTTCACTTTGTTAGACTATAAAAAACACCTAAAAGACAAAAACCCTTTGTAATCTTTACAATTTATATACAAAGGGTTTGTTTAAAAACCCTTTGTAATCTTTAATACAATTCACTTTGTTAGACTATAAAAAACACCTAAAAGACAAAAACCCTTTGTAATCTATACAATTTATATACAAAGGGTTTGTTTAAAAACCCTTTGTAATCTTTACAATTTACTATATTAACATGCAATATTTGCCCATCCTTTTGCACAATAATTACACGTAGGTTTTGTGACTAGAATTGCAGTCGCAAATACCCAGTTTTCTAGTAGTGATGATTATATTTGTTGAATATACCTGCAGAGGACGGCCATAACGAAGGTCATTGCAGGAAGCATGTTGCTCATAGCACAAGAAAAAGTGGGTGAAGTTAACTTCAATCCAGCATAGTAAAAGTTCTGATCAATCACCGGCCCAAGAAGGCCCAACACAAACATTTGCATGAATAATGAGAAGGTGATCTTCGGCCTAATATTCCTACAATCATAAACAAAGTGGGAGACTTTAGTGGAAGACTTTAGAATATGAACAACAAGATAAGTTTAAACTTCAAAGATTGGTTACCTCTCCAGGTAAATGGCGAATGGGGCGATAGCTGCCGTTGCAAATGCATGGCGATAAACAACAAGGACATAGTGGCTCATGCCGCGATTTAGTGACACTTTGGTGATAATATTCATCCCTGCATATCCGAATTGTAAACAAATCATCGCGATATAAGGTTTCGCTGTTAGGAAAAACTTGCCAAAACATCCCAATTTTCCTTCCATTTTTTTTGTTATTAAAATGAGGACTGTTAAGATTTTGTAGCTAGAAAAGGGTAGCAAAGGAGAGGAAGACCACTATGGTTGTGTGTTTGTCCTAGGTAAAATGGTGTTAGATATGAACATATTTATAGGCACTTGGATGGGTAGGTGGGTGGGAGAGGGGGGGGGGGGGGGGGGTAGTAGTGTATATGGCTATGGCTGATTCCAAAAGAATGGAAATGTGACACGCGCGGTGCGTGTGACTTCATCCATATGAATATTCTTGTTAGATAGTGCAATTATGCATGCATGGTAGATAGTCCATTTTTATATTTTAATAATTTCTCCCTAATGTGCTACTTACATCAATTATGTTCCATGCCGATATGAACCACTTGAAGTTATATTTGATATTGTTTTAAACAAACTTTACCATTGTTATACCATTAATTAAGAATGTTTTTTGAGGGAAAATATTACTAAAAATAAATAATACTTATTAAATACATCACGACGGTTTAAGCTGTTATTATCAATATGAGCTAATTAAGGTTCGGTCGATGGTTGTTGGTTATTCATATCTTAAGTATTTTAGATCGATATAGATCACTAAAGTTATATATATGCACAACTACAAGTAGATGAGGAACCAAAGAATTCGCTAATAACACATCATGTATCTAATATAAACACGTGAATAAACGACATGTTAATGTAAGATTTAAACATACAACCTCGTTCTATTTAGATACCAAGTTGTCCCTTTGAGACAAAATAGTAAATAATGATTTAAAATCTAAAAATATTTGGGAACTTCTATCCACTATTTCAAATCAATATCACAAATACGCATATTTAGTTTTGTATTTTTACATTATTTAGATTACATACCATTTTCATTGTATGGATCTCTACGTGTCTTCAATTGTGTGAGTGAAAGTTTTATTAGTGGCAAAATAAATTGAAGTTAATGGAACTATGACGCCATGGGCCAGCCATCTTCTTTATTTCCAAGTGGATGGGTCCGGCTAACATCATCAATCTCCTATAGCCATAACGTCGTCGTTTCTGAACAGTTTGTGTATTCGACTTGTCGAATATGTTCGATCACCTGTGTACACTCCTCCAACATTAGTATCAAAGGATTTTTTATTTTATTTTTTATTATACATATTGAAGACACCATCATTAATATGTAGAATCGTTAAAGAATACTTTAAACGGGCACAGGGGCGGACCCACATAGAGCCAGGGGTAGCACCGCTACCCGAACTTTTACCCCGACGTGCAAATTTTTTTTTTATAGGTTTTCGGTTTTTCGCGACCCCTGAAACGAATTTTTCGCGACCCCTGGAAGAAATTTTATGGCTTTTACTTAAAATTATGATCAAAAGTCTCTTAAAAATATGATTAAAAGCCCGTTAACTACCTAAAAAAATTTTTCGGGGGCGCTGCCCCGAACCCGTTAGTCCCGCTACCCCTGATATCTTTCCTGGATCCGCCACTGAACGGGCATAATTAACAATATTAATTATATGATTATATGTAAAATAAATCCATCATGATTATGTTACCAAACAAAGAAACTTTACAAGCCAAGTTATTTTAACACAATAACGCATGCATATGCAAAGATGAGGATGATATGTGACCATTATGAGTTTCGTAACTCTTTTTCTTACTATTTTTTAGTAGAAAGCATACAAACTATTTTACAAACTGTGTGACTTTCTTAACACTTTTTCTTACTTTTTTTTTTTTTTTTTTTTGTGGAAAGCATATATACAAACTATTGATGTCGTGTTAAAGAAAACATTGTTTTACTTTGTCATATTTGTCCACTTTCTTACATACACAACTATTAACCGAGTTAAGCCAATAGGTCGTATGAGTAGTACTACTTGGGGAGTCCCTCACGCAGAGTTGGGAAATCTCACTAATAGACCGCTTTGGTCATTGTGGCATATAATTTGCACGTGTTAGTTTGTGTTAATGGCAGGACATATATAAGACATTGTTACTTGGACATAGATACGCAGAGACTCAATTCCGGGTCGAGAGCTGGGTACTGGGTACAAGGGTTGGTTGTGGACTGGTTTAAATTGTGCATCAGACTTTTAGTTGTGTTTATTTAAACCTGCAATCTCATCAGGGCTGGAACTGAGGATTTAGGGGCGCTGTTCAAGTTAAAAAACAGGCCCCATTAAAAAAAATTGCAAATAAAAAAGTTTTTAAATAAGGAAAAAAATTAAGTTATAGCAATAAACATAAGAAAATTATAGCTTTAAAATGACACTGTAAGTAATTAACTGATAAATCGTGCAGATCTCCTAACATATTTAATACCAAATTTATTGATCAAGCTTTCATAGTTCATATCCTTAAATATTTCGTTCTCGAAAGCTATAATTGCCAATCCGTTAAGTCTTTCATGTAACATTGTTGAATGTAAGTAAGATTTTAATACTTCAACTTTGAAAAACATCTTTTTGCAGATGTCACCGTCACAGGAATAGTCGATAATATTATATATGCAATGCTTGTATTTGGGAACAATTGAATTGATTAAGATTTTTCAAAATATCTATGAGGTTGATAACTTCATCTATTTGTAATCTGCCAAATAACTTCAATTTCAAAAACATGTCATCCGCATCAATATCAGTTATTTCATGAAACTTGAGTGCATCTTCAAGAACACGACAACACAACTTAAGTTCATTATCTTCTAATTTCCCTCAACTTGTTAGGAAACAAGAAACCAATTTTTTTTTCATACTCTCTGTATTGTATTGGTCAAACTTTGTTTCAAGAGAAGCACTAGCTTGATCGACGATAAATAAGAAATAATTTACTTTAAAATTGTTTTTAGTTGAAAATGTAACTTCTTTATCACTTAACCTCTCATCTAAGTGTTTTTTCCTTTGAACCGGGCGTCTTTCTGGAAATATTGGATCAACACCCATTTCAATAGCAATCCTTTTTCAATTGCATCATGGAAATCCAGTTTCTCTATATCCCTTAAAGAGTTCAATCAACTTGTTTATTTTTTAATAGCGTTATTAAGAACCATATCCTTTGCTTGTAACTTTTTGCTCACTGTATTCATCATGTTTAATATTTGATACCAGATAACATTTGATACCAAAAATTCAAAATTACCCAGCATTTTGAACATTAACTATCAAACTATACTCTTATTCTTTATTCCTAACTTTAACAAATGGCAAACCGAAGTGACATGCACTAAGCTCCTAAAACTCCTCCGACAGATGTTCTGGAACATGAAGTCCCATCGATTGACGAACTTGATTAGGTAGAACCCAAAATCCCATTCATGAATGTGAGTTAGTTGAACTGGAAAAATCTAACAAGCATAAACTGGAAAACCCTCTCCAGAAAGAAGATACATATGAAGAATATGACCTAGATGTTCTTAAAGACGCATGAAATTATGACACTGGTATGCTTCTGACTCTTTTGAAGGGTTTGATGATCCTTACAAAGACGAGTATGATTCAAACTGATCAGACTTTGTAAATGATGATTGTTGTTGGAAGTGATTAAGAAATTCAATGTTTGTAATATTTTAAATATGATGTAACGTTAGCTTAAATATTAATTGTTGTTGGAACTAAAAGAAGTAGAAAATATTAGAGATTAGGTTTAATTATGAGGCCACATGTCCATTAGGTATCTAGGATTTGGAATACATTATTTATATATTGTAACACTGTTATTTAGTAACATGATTAAGTATTTAATTATCTTACACATGGTATCACAGCCTATAATCGATCATCCTTTTGAAAAGAAAAAATCAAACCCTTGCCGCCGTCACCGTGTTCAAACCTTAGACAGGGAGGTGTGCCGCCACGCTGCCGCCCTGTCCCAACTCGTTTTTTTGATTTTATGTTTTTTATTTTCTTTACAATACTCATTCTTGTTTTGCTGCTAATAAAAGTTTCAGTCTTGGTTCATGATTTCGATCTCCCATTTTGTTGCAAACGCCTGTGGCTTAAACCCATGGGGTTGTGATTGTCGGCGAATTATACTTGATGCCACCACCACCATTTGTGGCTTCAATTCCCTCAAATATAGTACTCACGTGGATCTATATTTGTTCATTGGTAATGGATAGTTTTTCGGCTATTACAAGTTCACATTCATTCTCATTGTTTGTTCTTAAACTAAGGCTCTTCAATTTCCTTGGAGCAGATCCAATAGGCACCGATCTAAAGCTATGGTTTGATTATATATTTTTTTTCTTTCTAGATCTATGGATCTCATCTCTTCATCTACGGATATAAGAGACCGCCGCTTGACCATTGGCATCGGCATTGCTTTCTTTTTCTTTATTAGATCT
>JBCNJP010000023.1:9945940-9979842 GCA_039602395.1 Deinandra increscens subsp. villosa
TAGTCATTTATGTATGTTTAAGTATCTGATTGTGCAGATGTTATCTTTGTTATATGTCTAGATGATTCTCGCTTATCTAATTTCTTCCTTGCTTGTTAAGGTGAGTATGTCGCATGTCCTTATTTATATGTTTTTTGGGGCTACAACCGAATTATTAATGAGATGTGTGTAATTATGTGTTAGATTGCATGTTCTTGTTGTATGGCACACTGAGGGGCGAGTCTCCACGTCATTAAAATATGTTAAGGATGGGTGGGCTCGGGGCATATATATGTTTAGATAAGATCTGGCTAAATAGAGATGGCATCGTTATAATACATGTTTGTAAGATATATATGTTAGTAGGGGTGTGCATGGATCGGATTTTGGCTAAAACCGAATCCAAAACCGAACTTCGGTTTTTACAATTTTCAAATCCATTCGGATTCGGTTTTTTCGGTTTCACGGATTTTGGTTTTTGGTTTTTTACGATTTGATTTCGGTTTTTTCGGATTCAAATCCATATGAATTTTTGGGCTGAAAAAAAACTAATAATATTAAATGTGGATCTACTTACTTTTCAATTATATATTAATTGACTAATAATATCATTCAAAATAAAACATTAAAATCCATAACATTGTAAAATGATCCAATCTCAAACAAATACACTCAAACAAATCCTTGAAGATCTAACATCAAAGACTCAAGGATCCATAATGTTGCATAACAATCTAAAATCAAACAAATCTTTAACGATCTAATCTCAAACACTCAAACGATATTCAAACAAAAATTAAAGTTGCATAATGATATAATCTCAAAGACTCAAAGAACCTAATGATTATAAATAAAATTTTAAAATTAAAATTTGAAACCCTTCAATTATTAAATGGATCGGTTCGGTTTTTTCGGATTTTCTTTTTAGCTAAATCCGAAACAGATCCGGAATTTCATATTTTAGAAAAGTTCAATCCAAAACCGTCAATTTCTATATGGATTCGGTTTTTTCGATTTGGTTTTTTCGGTTAACTTGGTTTCAAGTTGATTTTTTTGGATTCTTGCACACCCCTATATGCTAGCATACGTACTAGGAGTATCCATAGTCATCATGTGGCACTGATGGACGAGATTTGAGTTGCCTCAACTGAACTGTAGATACTAACACACACACACACACATAAAACTGTTTATTTCGAGTCAAAGGCTACGACTCCCCAACAACGTTGTTATTGACGTTTTTAGCTTGTGTTGCAGGAACTAATTTGTAGGTAGCGGGTTACTAGGGCTTAAGTTGTAAAGGAATTAAGAATATCTAAGACAAAGACGGACGTGTTAACTAGCTTGACATGTATTTAGACTAGTTAAACATAAAAGACTAGGACGAATTATGTATTATGTATTAATTTTTTAAGTTTTGTACCCAATGTATCAATTTTTGAAGTTTTAAAGTTAAATGAAATTTAGGAATTTAAGTTGTGTACATTTGCTTCCGCGGTGTTTGATATACAACGTGTTGCATGCCCAGACGATGGGTTGTGACAAATTTGGACCATAAAACACTTAGATTTTCCACGATAGTTAGTTAACAAGAAACAAAAACCTCATCTCACTCATTATTCAAACGAGAAATTGACCCACCCGCGCGTTGCGGCGGGTCACTTCTTTTATGTTACAATCACCAAACCAAAAATACTAAATTTTCAAACACAAACAAAAACCTAATAATTTACACAAACACAAACCTAATGACTTGTTATAAAGCTTTACTAAATAATCCTCAAGTATAAAACAATTACAACATAAGTCCAATAAGATATGGACCATTTTATGACTCTTTTCCTTTTTTAAATAAAAATAGCAATTTCAGTTTTTTTAAATATATTTTTCCAAGGCGATGCAAAACCCAGAATCGAAACGAAAACAGGTTCTTAAAACCAAAAACCTAAGACATAAGTTTTTTGAAGACACATACGAAATCATCATATAGGGAAAACAACAGTTTGAACTGCCACATACACATTTAAACATTAAATATCATTTTTTCTTGAACCAACAAAACCAAGACTCAGACCAATTTTGATACATCATCATAGCCTAGTCCTAAATCAACACAATTAAAGCATCATATTGAAATCAACACAATTAAAACATCAGAATGAAGGTTAATAATATAAAAGACATAAAAAATTTCAAGGCTCGTATGAAATCATCATATAGCCAAAGCAACAATTTCAATAACCACATACAAATCTAAACACTGATATCATTTTTCTTGAACAATCACAGCCAAGGCTCATACCAATATTGGTACATCATCATAGCCGAGACCCAATTTAATACAATTAAAACATAACGTGAAGCTTACCAAAGTAAAATACATAAAAACTTTCATCATAGAAAAATGAATCGAGAAGATAAAATCCCAAAAATATCAAAACCATACCGACCAAAATTATCTTTGTTGGAAGCAACCGGCTCAGATAACTGATTCACATCATCATAGCATGCTTTAGATGAAAGGTTTGGATGTGCTACAGATGCGATAAACAAACTTCACGTCTCGCCGTTACCACTATCTTAAACAGAGTTATGTATCATCATAGCCCAAATAATTGATCCCTGAAATACATAAATTCAGTTCCATATACATCAGGAAACTCCACATACAAAGCCATCACAACCTAAAAAGGCTCAGGTTGGGTTTGAATCGGTACAAAAGATAATGAATCAAAATCCCAAAATTGCGTGACCATCATCGCCGTAAAGGCTCTGGTCAAAGGGAAATCCATGAAACAATATCAGATCAAAACCCAAATCATCATCTGAAATCTTTCAAGATAAAAATGAACTTAGATCACCAACAAAATCGCTCATACACCGGCGACAAAACCGATTAACGGTATACCATCTCCGGCAAGATCATCGCGAAAGAAAAGCGAAAACGAAAGCCACAGAGGTGGTACTAGATTTCGTTACCTCAACGGAACCGGAGCAAACTCCAGTTAGCTTCGACGTTTGCGGATCTCAGAGTTCATGGATAAACCACCAAGCTTCGATGTCGATAGTCGATCGGAAAAAAACCCCAAATCGTCACAGTAGGGTTGCCAAAAGAACATCACAGATCAAGGAAAAAACCTCATCCGTAAAATACGAACCGTCGGCGCAAAGGGAACCACCGATCAAAGAATGAAACTGAACCGCCATCTTAGCCACAAACCCTAACCCCCAATGAAGATGACGAAAATAAGACGGGAGTTGCAGAGAGAGGTACAGAGTTCATCATCCCTTAACAGATCTAGGGAGACTGCAGCATTGCATCAACGTACGACAGCTAAACCGGCCAAAGCCGATAGCCATCATCGTAACGGAGCAACTGTAACCCTCTGTTTGAACCCCGTTCGTCATTCCTTCATAGATTTAGGGTGAGAAAAGTTGCAATTGTAGTTTCACCAATTGATGGAGAGAAGATTTTAGATGTGGATGAAGATAGAGAGACACCGTTCTCTTTGAAGAAAGAGAAAACATTTCTTTCTTTTGAATAAAGAGAGAGAAAGTGGCTTTTAAAAATATAGAGAAGATTGAGGAGGTGAGCTACGTGTTAAAGCCAATAAGAATTCCAATTTCATGAAGACATGGACATTAACAGTGACAAAGGCAGAGTACACGTAAACTACCAATTTGATATATATATATATATATATATATATATATATATATATATATATATATATAGGGTTAAGTTCAAATGAGAACTTTTTGTTTTGAGAACTTTTGAGAACTAACTCTCAACCACAAATTTCAGGGGGGGATCACTACAATTCATGGGAGGGGGATACATTTAAATAAACTTGTGGCTCAAATTAGTTCTTTTTAGTTCTCAAATCAAATTGGTTCTCAAATGATCCTCTCCCTATATATACATATATATATATATATATATTAATAGGCAGAAAAACCAAGGGCTAAACTTGACAAAACTAAAAAAACTATGACAAAATGATAAGAAAAATAAAAAGTAGTGGCCAAACTAAAAGAAAGTAAAAATACCATATTCATCTAACAAATTTAATTGTATTATTATATAATAAGGTGATTTCTTACACACACCAATCTTCAAAAGCAGCACATGATTTTAATGGAAAAATCATCTCATTCATTATTCAAATAAGGTGATTTTAATGGAAAAATCATCAGATTGTAAGTTCATACATTGCGCTCTAACTCGCATTTTGCTTATTTGTCATCGAACTAACTAAATATGTTTCGTTTTAGGTAAAAATAAACTGCGAAAAATCCCCAGAATGGAGAAACCAAAGCAAGAAGCTATGTATTAGATTCGTTAATATTATGAAATATATAATTTCTTCTATTGCATGACGAATCGAACTGATTTTTGGTTCTTTTAGTGAAATAGGTTATTCGAACTTCAAAAATACGTGTACCATTTGAATTGAATCTGGTATGTATTTGCTTGTACTAGATTCAAAAATACCTAGTACTGTTCGAATTGAATATAGTATATGCCTGATTGCGAGCCTCGCCTCAGTGGGGGCCCACTATACCGAGGCTACTATAAAATATTTACTCATGAGTGGGACGAACTCTTTTTTTTTTGTTCATAGTAACAAATGTTAGTTTAACTACATTCATGGAAAACATTAATATCTAAATCTCTAAACCTTACATGTAGCAATAAATAAAACCACAATAGCACTTACATGATAATCATTCATGTCAATAAATTCTCCTATATTAACATAATATAACTTATGATACAATCTTTGAAACATGGTGTACAAGCCCCTAATGCACATATGGTACCAATTTTAAAACATGTTATACAAGTTTTTGAAGCATAAATTTAAAAGGAAGGTGCACGTTTCTGTGACGCCCACTCCTAGACTTGGCCCTAGGAGCGGTCACGCATCGGATTTACTCATGAACACAAGGTACAACAGAGATAACTAAAGCAGCGGAAATAAAAACTTTTATTCATATGCCAAGTATTACATAGTAAGAGAGACAAATACAAAAGAGAAATAAACATCTCCACGCCAGTTTTCAAAAATGTCTTCTCTTGATAGCTTGACATTGTCTTGATAGTATATGCCACCTAGTTCCTGCTCACATCTCAGCCTTCCCTTTTCGATCCGAAGGTCCAGCCTCATCTGACATACATAACTTAACAAGTCAGCTTACGCTGGTGAGTTCTACATTTTGGGAAAACTTTACCTTTCGAAGGCACTTAGGTTTGTCAAACACATTTCTGCAATTAGACAATCAAACACAAAGCATATAGCACATATATTCACATATTCTAACCTCGTGTATAGACTAACCTTCTGTTGCTTTGTCATCCTTGTCTCATATTAAATGCTATCTTAGGGAAATAGTGTTTCTATTTGCTTTACGAACACATCGTGTAGCAATGGTCCCTTTAGTTTTGACACTATATAGCTTTGACGCTATCTGGCTTTGACGCCGCTTAGCTTTGACGCTTTCTGGCTTTGACGCCGCTTGGTTTTGACACCATTGGGACAACACTATTTAACTTCTTGTTTCAGAAGCCCCTTACTCACCAATCTTTTCTCGATTACCAACCTTAATCTATTCTACTAGAAACACCGAAATGGCAATCTATCTTTCCTCTAATCATCACCATACAATCAATACATATAACATGCAATTATAACAATTGAAAGTATTTTCACAGAACGTTATGTATATCAGCCCAAAATGGTTTAAAGCATTTAAACAATTTAAAAGAGGGCTCATAGAACTCACCTTAGGTTGCGAAGTAGTTTCTTGTCTTATTCCTTCGTGAAACTAACTTGCTTTAACGTGATGTCCCTAGCAAGACATCCTAGAGGTTACAAGCGGTCATTAAGGCTAACCCCATTATCCTAAACCCAATCTCTTGTTGGTTTAACATCCATTTGTCTAAATAACCGTTTTGCCCCTTATGAGAAAAAGTATTCTTTTAGTGATACTTATGAAGAGGTGCATTCCTATAAGTAAACGCTCACTTCGGGATCGCCCAGTGAAGCGTATGCCATGTCCCAGTTGGGATTTATGCGACAACGCCACTATGCCAGAAACCCCAGTGTACAGGCGCCACCCTTCCAGTCCGCACCAACTTCTAGATATCCGAGTAACTCGGTACATTCAATACTTTATCAAAACCCATGTTTTAACTTATATATACTTAGTACATATATATAATTATGTTCTTTTGTTGAATATTATTACCCTTGCCCAAGTCTTTATGCCCTTGATGAGTGATTCTCATGACCGACCGTATAGGCGTTATCACGACCAGGAGGCGGGATTACTATGAGATATCACCCATATTTGTGTTTTAGTTTGGTGATGATCATGACCGACCGTATAGGCGTTATCACGACCAGGAGGCGGAATTACTATGATCAAAACACCAATGTTTATGTTCTTGTTTTTGGTTTACTTGTTCTTGATAAACCAACATGGTGAAACCATACCAACCGTTCTTTAAACATGAAATTAACTTAAGGATTTCTTAAAACATGTTATTCTAAGACTTTATACCAAATTTCAACCCATGATTCCCACTAGAACTCCCAATCTCAACAAAACATGTTCAAGAACCTTAATCTTGCATTATTCTTAAAAGGCATATCTAAGTGTTATGAATCATGAAACTAATTGAAGGATTATGTTAAACATACCTTAATTTGATCTATTCCAGAAGATGGGCTCCTAACTCCCTTTGAATCTTCAAAAATGCAAGCTAGAGTGTTCTTGGTGTTCTTGAGGTTTCTTAGAGGTTTTAGGTTGATTTTAGGTGAATTAGCAAGGAAAAATGGATGGATCCATGGTCTATTTATAGCCAAGAGTGTCTCACATGCTTCTTACAAGTGTCCTAGTGACTAAGCATGAGAATTGACACCTAGCATGGTGACTAATCATGAGAATTGACACCTAGCATGGTGACTAATCATTCATATAACATATAAACATATATTATTATTATTTTTTTTTAAATAATCTAACCCGATTTACCTTATGCATAGTTTATTGTTATAACTTTAAATACGCATTTCTTAACATTTTAACATGTTAATCACATAAACACATATACGACACATATTTTCACATAAAAATATATAAAAAGATCAACTGATTTACCTTATGCATAGTTTAATGGGTTTGTGTAGTACGTTGTGAGGGCTTTCGAACGCACCAAACCACGTCCATAACGGAGCTCGTATGAATGATATATTGAAGTTCAAAGTTGAGGTCTCGCAGCAGTGAAAACTGCGAAAATAAGAGAGAAAAATGTCAAGTATGACATGGAACTCATCCCACATTGGTTGGGGATGAAACCAAAAGTGCTTTATAAGGTGGGAACCTTACCAACTATTGTTTCCCTTAGTATGACACATCCCTTGGACCCTGAGGGGTCGCACACGCGCGCACGCATGGCGTGGGCGTATGAGACGCTTTGATGGCGCACTTTGCACTTCGCACGCTTAAGAGTCGCCTTATTGTTTTTAAGTTCAGCCGGAAGTTGGTCCGGTTGAAGTCAGGCGGCTAGGTGAGTTCAGACGGAAAAATGGTTTCGGCTGAAGTTCAAGCGGAACGAGTATAGTGGTTGGGACCAAGCGGAATAGTTGAACCGGAAAGTGGGTCAAGCGAACCTGTGTGGTCCGGGCGGAACAGAGTTCAACTTGAACAGTAATTCCGGTTGAAGTTCAAGCGGAAGGTTGGTCCGGAAGCGCCAGTTCAGTCGGAAAACAGCTGTTACGCGAAGTACTTCCGGATTAACAGCTGTAGACGCGTTTTGAGCTAATTAAGGTAATTCCGCGTTAATTAGAAATCAATTTGCATTAAAGACGTTTAATGCAAAGTTTGACTATGAATTATTTTTGTATGCTCAACAAGTCACTCCCACCACTATATATACAGCCTCATTAGTTGAGACTAGACACACCAGAATTCACTGAATTCTTTCTCTCTGCCTCTCCTCACTCTTTCTCTCATCTTCTTCATCGTTCTTGTTCTCTTCAAACTTCGAAGGTATTTTCAAACTTAGAGTTATCTCGGCCGTACAATACGGTTTAGGCGATTGTACCCTGGGAAACAAAACGGGATCTTTGGTAGACCCGGAATTTGTTTTAAGGGAGCTGGGTTTTGACCCGAATCCTTCGCCAAGGTTCTCTTGAACCTTTTTCTTTTCTTCAAATGATTTTTTCAAAACCTTTTCTAAAACTTTTTGTCACCTTTTTCTTTTTAAAACCTTTATTATTTTCAAGTTCTGTATTTCATTTCATTAGTAGTGTAATTTCATTTCATTGTAATCTTTATTCATTCCTTGTATTTCCGTGTAATATTTGTTATTTCCTTGTAATCGTATTAGTAGGAGTAGATTACTTTCTGTATTGTAATAGATTAGAGTTAATTTTCTTTAGTTATAATCGTAAGCAAATAAAATATTTATTTTATTTTAATTTTACGAACGGTTTTCTTAGAGAATATAATTAAACTAAAATTTGTTATCTTGGGGGGTGGAGTAGTTGCTTCATAGAAATGTTTCCTTTGGCTTGTTTATGTCTTGCCATCAAATTTGACGACAAATGTCCTCCACGGTTGCATAAAATCCAGGTAAGAATTTTGTTTTTAAATGTTGTAGCTTATTTAAAAATGTTCCTACAAATAAGTAAATACCCACTGAACACGACCATTTTGGTTGATGTAGGAGGGTTTAAAATACTATTTCGAAGCAAAATCGATCCAGAAAATTGATCTGGAAAGTGAAAGTGAAAATATTGAAGTGTTTAAGATGGGAGCACAAATCCATTACCACTTATTCATACTCGGAATGGTTTCAGGGCCATCTCAAGCTTTTCTGAGGCCTCAAGCGAACTCTAAATTGGGGGCCCTGATGCGGTTGTCGTAGCCCACCCAAAAATAAACCTAACTCACCTAATAGATAGGGTAAGCAAGGTCGAATCCACAAGGAGTATGTGGAAGCTGATTCAGTTTTATCTAAATTTAACTTGAAAATTAACTAAAGATTGAATTTTTATGCAATTAAGAACAAAAACACTGAATTTAGGGTTTCAAATGATAATGTGAGAAGATAATCCTCTTCGGGTTCAAGTTATCAAAATCCAATTTGTTCCTAACCGTTTACCTAAAATATCCTTAATGGGGATGGGGCGAAGGAGAAGCCTGTGGTAACACGAGTTCTAGCTAAAGGGGCTATAACGTGCGCGCGACCAGGTTCAATCACAATTAAGGGTTTGTAATGTGAGAACCTTTTACTATCAGGCTAACCAGACTTGGTTTACCCAACAAACCAATCCCGGGGTTACTAAACAACCAAGAACAATCAAGAAGATGAAAACCCTACACTCAGAAAGAATCACAGATGGATTAGCTACTCATATCAATGATTAAAACAAAATCACTAACCAAATTTAATATTTGAAACATTAAAAACAGTTGATCCAGGGGTGTTCTTAAGCCAAAATTCATCTCCAAAGGTGCTAAAAACGGCTGACCAAAGATTTAAAAAAAAACATAACCCTAAAGTTGCTTAAATACTAGGCTCACAATTCTAGAAAATTAGAAAGAAAAAAAAACGAGACAAGACCGTAAATTGTGGTCAAGGAACCACAATTTGCTTCCTCCTTACGACAGCTCCTGATTTGCGTCCTAACTTGCGGTTATCTATTCTATGAGACCACAAATTGTATCCTATAGACCGCAATTTGCGTCCCTTGGCAAATTCTTTTTTCATTTTCTTCTATTTTCTGCTCGAAGTCTCATACTTCTTCATCCTAGCTATTACAACCCATCAAATATTCTTCTGTTAAGCTCCAAATGCCTGAACTCAATTACACCCGCAAAGTAAATATGTTCCAAATGACTAATCACATAAAAATATAGAATTAACTACAACTAAACATTTGCAAATTCCCTCTCATCACATCCCCACACTTATTATTTTTCATCTCGAAAAATCAACCCAAGGAGTCAATATTTCTAACATTCAAGAAAAATTAACCAAACAAACAAAACAAAACAAAACAAAAGAACCAATTACACTAACATCTCAGTTATGGTCCAAGGTCATACCTAACTCGCCACCCATTCACAGAATACGCCTTAAACCAAAAGACATCTACCCAAGCTTAACATGCATTCAAGCCTTCCCCATGCATGGATCACAAATTTTTTTCAAACTTTACCTTAACCATGCATAGGTTAAAGGACTTTTATGGCTATAATTTTTGCTCCGGGTTAAGGTAAGGATAAACAGAGGAAAAATAGTTGAAGTTGACAAAAATCCGGACTAGATAAGGTTACCTTCTCTAAAGGTCTAAAAGTGCAAGTTTTTCATGAGAGAGTTACAGCTCGGCCTACTAATATCTCAAGGCGTGTCAAGGCACGGTTTAACCATTTAGGTTTTTCCGCCAAAAGAAATCAAAAACTCACATGTCTCAGAAATAATGGAAATTGAACGATGGATGATATTTTTTGAGCATTTATTCATTATTATTATTTATATACTTAATATTTTCAGAACATCGCTTAGTGGTGCATCGAACAAGCTTATATCAATTGTTGAGGCTAGATTATGAGGCTTGTAATATTAAATAAGTTGGGCTGGGCTTAGAGGGTTTAATTAGAATAGTAGACTAGTTTACTATTGGATATGGGCTTGGGCTTGGGTTTAAGATCCAATAGGGCCCAATTGTAAACCCATTGGGGTGCCTATATAAACCCCAATGGTTCTCATTTGGGAATGCTGGTTTTACGATTGAGAGGAGAGCCTAGAAGGTGTTTACGATCGTGATCGTAAACTAGAGTCAAAAGAGAGTTTACGATTTTCTGTTTTGTACCTGACAAGTTTTCTTGTGTGCAAAGTTTAAGTTTTTAACGTGTAATCATCGTATTCTTCGTGTTTCTTCTCTTCTTTATCTTGAATCAATCAATCACTTGGATTCCGCACTCGTGATTGATAGAATATCGTGAACGGTTGTTGATTCTGGATCTACAATTGGTATCAGAGCCAAGAATCACAGATTCGAGGTTCTCACGGTATTGGATTCAAGTTTTTCTGGAAAAAGGTTCGATTTTTGAAGATTTGAAGATGTTCTTCGGGTTTACGATCGGTGCTGCTGCTGTTCGTGAGTGTTTACGATTATTTTCTGGGTTTGCTTGAAGGTTTACGACTGGTGTTCTTGAAGATCTGCATCGGAAACACGTTCACGACTTAAAGATTGGATTTTTATCAGTTTACGATCCGGTGAATTAGAGTTTACGATTGTACTTTGTCGGAATCAAGAGTTTATGATATTTCTCTACCGGAAACATTCATCGTAATCAGTGTTTACGACTTTACGGATCGGAATCAGAGTTTACGATTAAATTCTATCGGAATCGTCGTTTACGATCGTAGTTTACGACCCGGAGGTATTTACGATCGGAAACAGGATTTGCGGCAAAAAGTCACTATTTCACACTTTCACGGAAACGGACGTAACTTTTGACTCGTTTGGAGTTAGAAGCTCAAATTTTAACACGACGTTCGTGACAACAAGCCCCAGAATTACCCCCGACTAGCGTCCAGGGGAGCTCGTTTGGACCCCCAAATTCCACTCCGAAGGCCTCCGTTTTTCAGTTTTAAGTTTTTGACACTATTCTTTGAATAGTACTTTTGTCGTTTTTGCCGATTCTTCAAAATCATCAAAGGCTGCATATCTAAAGAAAGAAAATGAGTTCAGTGGTTGAAGAAAAGAATATAGTTGAGGACAAAGATGCTTTCGCAGATGAAGTTGACAAAACTGAGATATGCCCCAATCCTACTTGTGCACGATTAATTCCTGGACTTAGGCAAATTTGTAAAAATTATGAGATAGAATTGTTTGAGATAAAATGCGAAAGGAGTTCATTCAGGGGTAGATGGCAAAAGAATGAGGAGAAGGTAAAAGCTCAAAAACTAGACATTGAAAAATATCGAAAGCTAGCAACGGAGAAGAATATTTTATATGATCGGGCTAGGATTGAGATATCTGAGCTGACACTGAAATTAACTGAACTGCAGCAAAAATATGATGAGCTGCAGGTCAAGTATGATTGCAATCAGGAAAGAAATCAGCGAATGCTCGATGCAGGGAAGGAATTATCACGTGCTGTTGTGACCGGCCAGGTTGGGAAAGACACATCTGGGTTTGGGTCAGAAAAAAACTGATAAATCTTTGGCAATGAACAGCATCATTCCTCCACCAGTTCCCAGAGACATTATAGGAATACTTCTTAGTGAGGATCAAGTTGAACGAACCAAATCTGATTATAAAGAAGCTGCTCCTCCTATTGATAGTGTCTTGATTGGAACTACACCATTGACTCAAGAGGAAATAGACAACGAGGCAAACATGGCATATGGTGAAGGGAGAATAGAGGACATATCAAGAGATGATACAGAGTGCCAGGAGTATAACAGATGTCATAGCTCCAAGTCTGATGATGCTGGTACAAGTAAAAGTGGAGTTGATGATGTGACCAAGAATGAGGCCAAAGCTCCTGTGTCGGAGATAAAGCTGAAACAGTATCCTAAAATTGAGACTCCATACTTCAAGGTTGTTGATGAAGTGAAACGGGAAAAGGTGATCTTGACGACACAGCCTGAGGGGAAGATCTTTATGACATCTGGATCAATGTTTGACCAAGAACCAGATGTAGGATATGAATTACCATCCTTCTCCTCTAAGTTCAAGGGAATAACCGATAGAGTGATAAGTGAACCTAAAGTTGAGAGGCCAAAGATCACCATCAAGCATCCGAGTGTGAAACCAACATCTGGAGTGAAGAATGAAAAACTCAAGGGAGTAGTTGTGTCTCCCATTTCTTCAGTTGGATCATGCAGTTGCCGTTGTAATTGCAAGAATGGTGCTTCAACGTCAAAGAATCAAGGAAGCACAAAGACAGTAAAGACAGATTCGACACAGGCTTCGACAAACCAGCAGAAAGTTAAATCTGAAGCTGCTGTCAAACCAAAGAAGCATACACAAGGCAAACCAGCTCCATATCAGCCACCGAAGACAAATGGGTACACGTCTGACTTCTATCTAAAGAAGCAGACTTGTTTTAATTGTGGCATCGCTGGTCATATTGCTAGAAACTGTCTTTATCGCCCTTATAAACCCTATTATCCGAAAACTCAAAGGGTTTCATCTCAGGAGTCTGTGAAGTCTAAGCCGATGATGGTGCAGAAACCTAAGGCAATGAAGACTGTTACTCCTAAGGTTAAACCCTCTGATCAACATTGGGGTGCTGCCAAAGCTGAAAGAAAATCTTTAAATCAAAACAACAACTTTCCAAGTTACCAAAATTTTCAGAAAAAGGTGATGAAACCATTTTCAAAGCAATCAAAACTTGAAAAACCCAAAGTTACCCCTCCCAAGGTAACTAAAACTGTTTTAAAAATGAATCTAAAACGAAGAAGGTTGAAATACCTAAAGTCACAACTCCAAAGGTGACTAAAACAAATGTTAAATCACCTGGAACTTGGAAACCAAAAATCAAGGCAGTTCCATCCCAACTTCCTGATTTTTCAAAAGGGATGTTCTTACAAGAAGTATCTTTTATTGATTCCTCAGGTGTACCCAGAAAAACAATGGCCTGGGTACCATTAGCTAACTAATCTCTCACTCTGTGCAGGAACGATCAAGGAGGATTATCACTAACGTTTTTATTACTAATTTGTTTGTTGATAAGTGATTGTTCCAGGCACAGTTTAGGAGACGTATCTTCATGTCATGTCAAGTAATCTATACAATGGAAGGTATGTCTCTTTGAGAGGTAAAATGTCAAAATCATCATGAAAGGTACTGTTCTTAACTTGGTTGTTTGAATGATGAGGCAGCTAAGGGTCTTCTGAGTCAAACCTATTTCATTAAAGTTTCAATTAAGTTGTTGATTGATTATGTGTTTGACTTCAAATGCAATGAAGTGTGCATGTCATGAAACCCAATTTTCTAAAATTTTCAAATCAATACTTTGAAAGTTAGCTTGGCCAGATATCTTCAAAATTTTGTGTTTTGTTCTTTTAAGTGTGTTTGTGTGTTTTATTTTTTATTTAAAAAAAAACTGAAAAATGATGTTCACAAGATTGTGACATTAAAAATCAAAAGCAAGGGGAAAAGAAATGTAAAGATGAAGAAAAAGTTGACCCCTCAAAAATAATGTGCTTTTCAATTTTTAATTGTTTGTGTCTTGTTTTTGAGAAGTTTAGGGGAAGTAAAATGAATGTCCGGGTTGGAGATGGCTGACACGCGTAAGACGGAAGTGAAAGGCAAGCTCCACGGTGATATGCTCGGTAGGCTCGACCTAAACTTATGACCTCCAATGAAAGTGCAGTGAACTTAAAAGATATATATGTTTAGTTTCCCATCCCAGGTTGCATGGTATAAAAGACTGAGTCCCGCCAAAAATGGGTTGAGAGTGGTAATTACCTAGTATTCACTCTCTCACACGCAATGTCTCTGCTGTCATGACTACACCACATAATAAAAAGAAAAGAAAAAGAAATGAAAAAAAATGAAAAAGAAAAGAAAATGAAAAATAATCACTCAGTTGATCTTCTTTGCGTGCTTAGCCCCCGACCTGATCACCAACTGATGGTTAATGAAAATAAGTGGTAGTCATAGCCGTAGTGCATGGTTCCTCAAGCTGGGGGTTTGTGAATCCTCAATAAACTCTGAGGTTGGGTAGGTTTTGCTGTGTACGCTTGGGTGTGGGGACAATTAAATATGATGGTAATATTGTACTATATTAAACATGACGCATTTGGTTGGGATTAAACGGGTTTGAGTTTAAAGCGGACAAACATGCCGGCAATCACCTGGACTAGTTGAGTAACTGAAGCTGAAAAGGGTTCCTCAGTCAGATTCATACGGTTTGATCCCTTGTAAACTTTCTCATGTTTGGTTTGGTAAGTATTTGTTTAGTTTATATCTTTCGTGTGTGAGTCGTTAAGTTCTTTTTGGTGTGTTTTCGTCTTGGCTAGGTCAATTTGAGAAGTCAAAATGTGTTTTTCATGGGTTTTAATGCATGACAATATGCCCCCGACAGATCTTGCCAAATTTTTAGGGGAAGGAGTATGGGATAATAAGTATTATCCGAAGGGAACTCGAGGATGATACTTATTATCTAATGGAAAAGACTTCATCCGTCAGATCTTGATAAATTTTTAGGGGAAGGAGGGAGGATAATAAGTATTATCCGAAAAGACTTCCATAATACATAGTATCCGAAGGGAACTCGAGGATAATATGTATTATCTCAGGGGAAGTCCTTGGCTGAAGGGAAATATTCAGCTAAGGGGAAGTCTTTAGAGGTCTTGGGTTTAGGGGAACTTTATTATCATCAACATGTGATAACTGGGTTTTTACAATGTTAATTACCTTCTAACCCAAATACCAGTCATCAAATGTCTAGTGGAGTATATTTTTCAAATGTGTGTCAGACAGGTTGATGATAGAAAGATGTTGCTGCTGCTGCTCAAAGTTAAAGAACCAGCCGGACAAGACTTCCATCTGGAAAATCAACTATTCAGGGGAAGTTGTTGGTGTCTTTACAAGATTCCAAAAGCTTTAAAAGTTTTTCAAAGAAAATGCTCACAAGTTTAGGGGAAGCTGAAGATGTCAAGTCGATCTTTGATGAAGAAAATGATGCAGAGAGCAGTCAGAGATCATGAAGACCCAAGATCAACAACCAAGTTCTTCAAAGTTAGAGGTGTTCAAACTTTTTACCCTCTAATTTTTGAAGATTCAAGACAGTTACTGAAGATTCAGCAAGAACCAATTCTTTCAAGAGAAGCAAGTCAATGAGAATCCTCCTCTCATTAACTTGTACATTTCAAGAAGTTCGAGCTGATGCTGATCAAGAGGAAGTCCCAAGTGCCCGTTATGAAACCCAATGAAGACTTCTGCGGAAAGAATCTTCATCAACGTCTTTGCCAACCAGTCAAGAAGAAGATTTTCAAAGATTGAAGACATTTAATATCACAAGCCTAGGGGAAGATTGTTGAGGCTAGATTATGAGGCTTGTAATATTAAATAAGTTGGGCTGGGCTTAGAGGGTTTAATTAGAATAGTAGGCTAGTTTACTATTGGATATGGGCTTGGGCTTGGGTTTAAGATCCAATAGGGCCCAATTGTAAACCCATTGGGGTGCCTATATAAACCCCAATGGTTCTCATTTGGGAGTGCTGGTTTTACGATTGAGAGGAGAGCCTAGAAGGTGTTTACGATCGTGATCGTAAACTAGAGTCAAAAGAGAATTTACGATTTTCTGTTTTGTACCCGACAAGTTTTCTTGTATGCAAAGTTTAAGTTTTTAACGTTTAATCATCGTATTCTTCGTGTTTCTTCTCTTCTCTATCTTGAATCAATCACTTGGATTCCGCACTCGTGATTGATAGAATATCATGAACGGTTGTTGATTCTGGACCTACAATAAGCTTTAGTCCTTATTATATTTTTGTGAACCTCATACAGTGGCACATCCAACAAGCTGTTAACCCGAAGGGTAGCACGCACAGTTTTAATTCTTATCTAATCAACATGTTGATCCTGGTGTAAGTGCTTTTGTTTTTATTAACTGCGTAGTTTTCTGAAACCCTAAAAGCACTTACAATAAGCACAAACATAAAAATATAATGTGAACTTCAAATAATAAAAATACTTTATTATTTTGTCTCAATGTTCAAGACTTGGTTAAAAATATATATTTTTCTTCATGACTTTAAATAATTAGTCGATTGATAATTATTCCTACAAGTTGTATATTTATTCGTATATAAATATAATCTTTTTTTTTTGTACAGCAAAAGATGTATTAATAGAACCACCACTAGCAATATACTAGTGGAGAAAATTACAAAGCTAGAAAATTATAGAAATTAATAATTACAACCCATACAACGGATCACGCTTCCAAACGTTCCAAACTAAGTCTATAATTTTTGCGCGACTGGTTAACCAAATGTAGGTTTCAGATTTTGATTTCTTCTATGATTCTTCCTGGATGAGTGTTTCGGCCCTCGAATTCTTTTCCGTTTCTAGGTTTCCATAGTTCCCAAACCGTTGTCGCGACAATTGCTTTAAGCGTTTTACTGTGATTGGTGGCGAGACCTTGAGTGGAGGCTTGGGTATAGGCTTGATCAAGGGAAGTAGGAGAACAGAGGCGATGATTTATCCAGGAGGCCACGGGATCCCAGGTTTTTGAGGCTATGGTGTAGTCGAAGAGAGTGTGATTTGTTGTTTCGTTGGTGGCGGCGCAACAGGAGCAGGAGGAGTGTTTTAAAGTGATACCACGTTTTAGGAGTTCCGTTTTCACAGGGATTCTATTTAAGGCCGCTTTCCAAACGAAGATATCGACTTTTCGGGGAACCCAACCGGACCATTGGTGTTTGAAGGAGAAATCACCCCCAAGATTGTTCTAGACTTCTACGAATGCTTCCAGTGGAGAAATAAAGGTTGTTGCAACCTAGCCAGACCCAACGGTCATGAACCTAAATATTTATCTGAACGATAAATATTCCAAACAGACTTTTCCAACAATACAAACGGGGATATCACGTCAAGACTTGACCGCGATCACTTTGGTAACTAATCGTTACTCAATTGAACCAAGACCTTAAAAATTGTCTTATTATTTATAATTAGGACACTGTTTACTTACCTACATCCTGTAAGATTCAGCGTTTGTTCATCACCTGCATCAGGTGAGTCTCACGACCCCTTTCTTTTAAACTGTTTTAAATATTTTGGGGGAGAAATCATGATACAAAAAAAACTTATTACTTAATATTATAGCCTACTGTATAAACGTATGATTACATGTTCTTTTCATGCCCCATATCAGAATACAATTCGTTACATAACGTATTGTCACAAAATCCCACTATTAGTTGATTTCGATTAGTTCTGCTATGAAACGATAGCTAGTGAATAGATTTATTTGGGTTGACAACCCTACTTATGATTGGTCGCTCAAATCCTAACTCCATGGTTATAGTCAATAAGTACATGCTAATTATTATGTTCCATTCGGTATTTTTGGGGAAGATGCCATGAGTGGGCAAATCTGTTACTGTTTGATATCAAGGTTCATGTTAATCATTACAACCATGGTAACCATTATAATATCTTGTATTCCATAAACTGTTAACAAATTTATTTGTAGAGTCTCAAACCTGTGAACTCACTAAAATTATGTTGACCATTTTTTACTCATGTATTTCTCAGATACTAAGCCACTATCAGTATGCAAATATATTATGAACCATCGTATTATTACCTTAATGCTTCTAAAACATATTTCTATTTGAGTATTGTAAAATAATGTCGCCTTAATATATTTTCCGATGCATCTTTGATGACATGCTTGGTTTTTCAAACGTATTCTAAACTTGATAGAGGTCGTTCATTGTACCCACGACTATGACCTAATGACGTTACACGCCTCCGTTCTCGAAAGTTCAGGGTGTGACAATATGTAGGGATCGATTATGTTCATCAGAGTGTACGGGATCACATACTCCCCATTGCCATCCTCATGGATACCACCACCTGACTAGCCTACAAAGATCCCTTTATAATTCCTACCATCTCTGAGTAAAACAATGTTGATAATCATTGATAAAAAAAGATGATGTTGATGGACTAAAAGATGAATAAAATCGTAATCGAGAAATCGATTACCAAACCCTAACCGATAAAAGAACCGATTAACAAACAAAGAACATAGAATCAAAATCGGATAACAGAAAAGATTAGCTATCCGGTAAGCGAGATGTGGAATGATACGCAATTAAGACAATCTTCTCTAATAATGATATATAATAATCGATTGGTGATGAATAGTTACCTTCTTTATCCGATAATCGTCTTTGTGGGTGCGATAGAGAAACTTGTAAACCCTAGCTCCAATCGATGTGTGGAATGAGAGACGACTTCCCTATAACAGATGTTTATATATTTCGGGTTACAGTAAAAAATGGATACGAAGTCGGATCGGACTAAGATCCACGAGATTTTTTAATTTTTTGAAATAATTTATTGAAAAATCTAAGAAAGTGACACATAGAAAAATGCATATGGCATGATTAAGTGATTATTATCTGGACTTTAAAAACTTATATTTAATAATAGTAAGATACTAGTTATGTAAAAATATATCTATTTATATTTAATATTTAATAATAGATAACAATAAATTTTAGATCAAATTATAATAATGTAACAGATAAATAGGTAACAATTTGCACCACAATTCCGTTTTATTATAGATCAAATTATTGAGTTGTGTTTTAAATATCCTGAATTAAATCAAGTGAAGTGGAATAAAATACTCTATGAACTCACTATTTTACTCTTTTAGCATGTGCTAGATTTTTTAATATATATCCCCATTTGTGGTGGTTGAAAAAAGTTCATTTTTTATACTTTCCGGATTGTGGTAGGTTGAGGAGGAAGTAAGTCCATCACCCACCTACCCCTCCCTACCATGAAATTACACTTCTACCCTTTGACGTGGACTTAAACGTAACCAATTTGTCAAACCAAACTCCACTACAAATACACCTAACCCCTTCTCTCCCAAACACCCATCGGAATCCCAACAAACTTCCGTCGCCGATCACAATGGCCGCGCCGCTCCTCCTCGCCGCCGTCGCCGCCGCCCTCATCCCCGTCGTGTACTACGTTCTCCAATCGCTATATATCCGTTTGCGGTTCAAACTCCCTCCCGGCCCACGCCCCCTCCCCATCGTCGGAAACCTCTACGACGTAAAACCGGTGAAGTTCCGGTGCTACGCCGAATGGGCGCGAACCTACGGCCCGATCTTCTCGGTTTACCTGGATTCGAAGCTGAACGTGATTGTGAACAGCTCGGAGTTAGCGAAAGAGGTGTTGAAGGAGAACGATCAGCAATTGGCTGATAGGCATAGGAATCGGGCAACGATGTCGTTTAGCAGGGGCGGGAAGGATCTGATCTGGGCGGATTATGGTCCGCACTATGTGAAGGTGAGGAAAGTGTGTAATCTGGAGCTGTTTTCGCCCAAGAGACTTGAAGCGTTGAGGCCTATTCGAGAAGATGAGGTTACTGCTATGATTGAATCGATTTTCAGTCATTCTGCTGATCCTGGTACGATTCGTTTCATTTGATTTGATTTGATTTCCGTAATTGATATATATATATCATGTTTGTTTTGACGATTTTAGCTTGCAATTATGTGAATCGAAGTTTAATTTTGGTCAAATTAGCCAATCTAAGGGTTTGTGTGAACATTTTGAGAATTAGTACCAATCTTGCTTAGATCTGAAATTAGTCACATGTTTAGGTTGTTATGCATTTAATTTGTGATTAAAATAATATAATGTATGAAACAATCCGTGGAATAGTTATTGCCTTAGATTCATATCCCACTTGATAATGATATCATATCATTTATTATAGTACAAAAAAGGGGCAAAACTGTAGGTATTTAATGGGTTGGAATATATTAATAAATAAGTGTATTTTATAGATATTTATTTTCAAGTAGTATTTGGATAACCAGATGTATACTCTTAGGGTGATCTTGAGTCATCTGGACCAAAACCAGATAAGGTAAAAGATGAGGAGCAAAGACCAGCCCGATTTTGTGTTCCCGGCCCCCGCGAGGTGCTCACCCTTATTTTAGGGCTGGACCGGTTTTAAGAACCGGTCAACATTATTAGTAATAGATTAAAAATTAAACACATTGACATATAATGAATTTCAAATAAATCATAGATACACATATAATGAATTTCAAATAAATTATAGCAACACATTATATTTTGTGTTGGTTTGTAGTATTAATAAGGTATGAGTCTTTAATAAAACATAATATTAAGTTTAAAGTAATAAAAAATCATAGATACACATATAATGAGTCTTTAATAAAACATAAATAAACGAAAACAAAATATTAAAGATTGAAATCCGGGATAGTCAGTCAGTTCTACTGTAAATGGTACAACTACATACAACTGGACAAGTTATGTGTCTGCTTCCTAATTATTTGGTCCGGTTCTACAAACACTAGTCAGCTAGTTAAAATGTAAACGGTACAACTACACACAACTGGACAAGTTATGTGTCCGCTTTTTAATCTGGTCCGGTTCTAAAAACACTGAAGAAACCACATAAAGGTAACTGAAATAGCTTAGCCAATTGACTAATTGAGAAACCAGTGATTTTGTTTTGATTCTTTTGATAACCCATTTTTAATGTTAGGTTATACTTATATGTGTATAACTATAACTGAATTAACCAAACTTAACCGATATTAAGACGAGCTTTTATATTTTATATGTTTGATACATGATGTGTTATATATGTTGGAAAATTTTGTTATAGTTTTTTTAGATAACATATTGATTGTTGCTAATATTCTATTTGTAAATTAACAGGATTACTAATAATTATTGGACCCAAGATATAATTAAATTTATAAATGAAAATTAGCTTAATTCTCCTCACCCAAAGCTGTATTAACTGAATTAACCGAACCATCTTTAAATCTTTTTAATAATTAAATTAGTTTTACGAACTGTTTATTACCTAAACCTGTTGTTATAGGTTTGGTTGTAACCTGTAATTGGACCGAACACAGCACTGCTCACCATGTTTAAAACTATTCAGCCTTAAAAAAAATTATCCTTTTATAATATTATATAATCTGATTTTTTTTTTTCAATTTTAATTGCAGATACCAGAGGAAAAGGCTTAGTAATGAGGGGTTATCTGGGATCGGTTGCATTCAACAATATTACAAGATTGACATTCGGGAAAAGATTTGTTAACCCGGATGGTGGAATGGATGAACAGGGAAAAGAATTCAAAGGCATTGTATCAAACGGCATTAAAATCGGTGGCAAAGTTTTCATGGCTGAAAATATTCCATGGTTACGGTGGTTTTTCGCAGGTGAAAACGATATTCTTTTGAAACATGAACAACGAAGAGACCGACTCACAAAAGCCATCATGGCAGAACATGATCTTGCACGCAAGAAAACTGGCGGGGCTCAAGAACATTTCATTGACGCATTGCATACACTTCAACAAAAGTATGATCTCAGTGACGACACGATTATTGGCCTTCTTTGGGTATGTAACTTTTATCTAGCTCTTTCAAGTTTCAAGGGTCGGGTCAGATTGGGTAACAGTCACAGGCTGGGAAGTGAAAAGTTTTTGGTTGGTCAACTCAAGTTGGCCAAAAACACTTCTTTTATGTTGCAAGTCTAATAGGTCCAGTTTTGTCGAATGTTTGACTAAGTTATCTATTGGCGGGTTTGACCAGGATATGATCACCGCGGGAATGGACACAACTTCTATCTCAGCTGAATGGGCTATGGCTGAACTGGTCAAGAACCAGCGGGTTCAGAAAAAAGCCCAAGAAGAGCTCGATCGGGTCATCGGGACTGACCGTATCATGTCAGAAACCGACTTTTCAAAGCTCCCTTACCTCCAGTCAATAGCCAAAGAAGCCTTGCGGCTGCACCCACCGACCCCACTAATGCTACCACACAAGGCAAATTCAAATGTGAAACTCGGCGGGTATGATGTTCCAAAGGGCGGTATAGTCCACGTGAACGTATGGGCCATAGCTCGTGACCCGGCCATCTGGAAGGACCCTGATGAGTTCAGGCCCGAACGGTTCTTTGAGGAGGATGTGGATGTTAAGGGTCATGACTTCCGGTTACTACCCTTTGGTGCAGGTAGGCGGGTCTGCCCGGGAGCACAGCTTGCAATAAACCTGGTCACATCTATGTTGGGCCACCTTTTGCACCATTTCGAGTGGACTCCACCGGCTGGCGTGAAGCCGGAAGAAGTGGATTTGACGGAGAACCCGGGAATGGTGACTTACATGCGGACACCGCTTCAGGCGGTTGCAACACCGCGATTACCGAACAACTTGTACAAACGGGTTCCTGCCTGATACTTGGATACTTGGTCTGAACTGTTTTGTAGTGTTGTTGCATTTTGTATTGTAGTGTTTGTTGCATTTTGTAATATGAATTACTTACAACTTTGTGTTTTGGAATGGGTATATGTTTTTGGAGCTTGGATTGGAGCTCAATTTAGGTCGATTTTTTATTTTTGTTATATTGAATTATTAAAAGGTGTATTTATGGTTATTCACTAGACAAATAAGACAATCTATGTTTTGTAAATTACGTGTTTTCGATCCATGGTAACTATATTATTCCGGATAAAAAAGGCGATGAGCAGTTACAGTTAAATCTTTTACAAGATAAAAAAGTCTAAATGTAGTGGGTGTTAAAAGGAGGCCCATAATAAATAGCACCATCCCCTTTTTCTCCCATTAGCCAAAAAAAAAAATTATGCCAATGGTAATGGCTTGTTGTTAGAGTTGCAAAGTTGATCACCTGATGTCCAAGTGACCCAGGGATATCCTTGCTCCAAGTAATATTGTTCTGAGACATGAGGCTCTATGAAGAAAGATCAAGATCTTGTAGTCTCTGGGTCGATCTCGAGAGTGACTGGATTTTACCACTAATTGGTCTTCAGGTGGGTGAGTTTTTCCCGAAACTGAAGATATAATTGTTAAAAATTAGAAAAAAAAATGGTGTATAATTATGACAAAAAAAATTGACATAAAATACGGGGACATTTGTATATATCCCTCTTTAAACTTGAGATATTGCATATATCCTCAAATCATGCTTAAAGGCATTGTACATTATACATTAAAAACTTATATTTTATATTTTAAGAAACTATATAATTTTGTTCCAAAAGGGAGTTATATGCAAATTTCCACAAATATACGAATAGAATGAAAAATCAAAAACGGAACTTGCATCACCTAACCCTACCTAACCCCTTTTTAACGGCCCAAACTATGCTACGTTATTTAAAAAATTTAAAAAAAAAAACATAATAAATAAGCATAATAAATACCACATACCAGGGATACAGTTGAAACATCGCCCTCGGTTTTAATTCTTTTGGGTCAGTGTGGATCGCCCTGGGTTTCATATTTATATGGCGAGTGCTAATAAATAACTAAACGCCATTATAATAATCGGTTTAGGTATTAACATTTCACAAACAGTTTTTTTTTTCTATTTTCAAAATCATTTATTTTTTTCATTAATAACCAACCGTTAACCGATGTATATATCTCTAGCTAACACTAACAAACACCATGTGTTCGGAAATGCTTTATATTAACGGCCCCTAAACTGCAACGTGTTTGAAAAACTGAAATATATAACAAATATAAGCTTATAATAAATACTATTGAAATTGTCGGTATATGGTTTTAAATTTTTAATTCTTTTGGGGGTCGACTCGATGTGGACTGCCCCGGTTTCGAGTTAAACCAACGTTCTCTATTTTGGTACCCTGAAATAAAGTGATAAATAATTAAGGGATCTAATTTTGACACATGAAGAATTGATTTTGATACAGGATTCAAATGATCGTTTGGGGGTTCAATCGGAAAACGAGGTTCGACAAAGTATGAGGGAATTTTTTTGAAAATGATCGTTCACAACAGAACGCTCGTTTGGATTTCTTAAAACGGCCGTTTAGGTCCGAACGATCGTGTATATCATTTGTATTATTTTTTGGATTACCAAAGCTGTAAATGCATATGGAGTGTTTTTTTAGGCACGATCGTTTGTGTCCAAACGATCCCTTCCTTTGCTTGTTTTCTTCCAAACGATCGTGGGTCTGATTCTATGGACAAATGTTCCGTTACAAAGTTGAATGATTTGATTTGATTCGACACGACTGATTCGACGCAATATTCAGCTTTTCAAATGATACGACGTAATATTCTGAATTTCTATACGTATGAGTCGCCTGAATGTATATATGTTTGGCTATAAAACGAGGACGATACATATCGTTCGTAATTCATTTTTCATTGTCTTATATCGACTGTGAGTTTCTAAATAAATACGCAAGCCATGTCGTGGTACCACTACTTATTTGAAGACGATGAAACATCCGGTGGAACTAGTGGAGGTGATAACTCAATTCCTGGTGGTAATAGTGGAGGTGATAACTTCATTCCCGGTGGTAATAACAGCGGTGATTATAATCACAGAGATGATTATATTCATGGATATAATTATAATTATAATTATAATCACGAAGATAACTATAAGGGTCCGGCTATATCCACCCGGGCTTTTACTAAAAACACCCAAAACGAACGATCGTTTAAAGAGAAACGACCTAGAAACGATCGTTCTACCTGAAACGACCCAAAGGAATATTAAAACCGTTATATGGCAATGATTAGGTGATCATTAGGGGAATGTTTGTCGGGTCGTTTTTTATAAAACGACCGTTTTAGAATTTTGATTATTTCTGAGGCCGAGAAGTTGATGTTTATTTTTATTTTTTTAAAATAATTTTATTTTTAACTTATTTTTGCAATATAAGTTTTTAAATTTGTATTTTATGTTTTTTATTTATATTTCTTAGTGTTCCAAAAATCCACATAAGTTTTTTTTTTAAAAACATATTTATTGATAACAGGAAGACAACCCAGATTCGTTACAAACGCAAGAGAAATAATAGGAAAAACATTATGACTCCAACACTACAGAATACTTAAAATCTCATAACAGCTAATAAGGCTGAGTCGGAGTCACTGTCTGATGCCCAGCGGTTTCCAGATTCGACATCCACCTCCTTGGACCTACTATGTTCTTCCGCCCAGTACTCTCGAAGGACCTCCATGTCCTCTTTGTTTGCTTCATTCCAGGCATCTTCATCCTCCTCTTCAACTCCGACGAGGGGACGGGGGGGTCGAACAACAGTGGGTGGTGGATATGGACGACGATTAACAGGGGGGGCAGGAGGTCGAGGCTGCATAACAGGTGGTGGTGGCGGTTGTTCGACCGGTGGCACAAAACCAGGCGCCGGAAGCATTGCCGGAGGTGGAGTCCATGGTTCAAGGACATCTCTAGGAGGTGTGGACGACATAGCAAGATTGTGAAACTGGTGAAGAACTGAAAGAAAATTTGGATCTTCAGACATGTACAGGGTGGTTCAAGATCAAACAAATGACCCCTATTTATAGGGGAGAAAGTTATAAAATACAGCCGTTGGGTATATAGCCGTTGTGTGTATATAAAAATTCTTTTAAAATTATTTATTAAAAAAACATAAAATACAAATTTAAAAACTAGCCGTTGTAGAAAACTAGTCGTTGGAGAAATCTAGCCCGTTGAAGATCTTTTATGCTAATATAACATCATTTATGACTTGTTCATTGTTCAAAACAGAGACGTTTATTTATTTCTGGAAAATTTGCAAATTTTATTTTTTTTCAAGAATTTTGATGGTTTTATATGACCTTTTTGAGACATTTTGAATGATTTTTTTTTTAGTATTTCTGATTCGCCCCAAAAAAAATATATGAATCATGTATTACTTTTGAAGATGCATTGTAATAATTTCACTTGAATTTTTAAAAATTTAAATTGTTTAATAATTTTACTTTGCGTTTTGTCTAATTATTAAAAATCATGTTTTTGTTGTAAATATTGAAGAACGTGTCACTGAGCACAACATGAGATGGTTTGTCTAATTATTCACTCAGAGAAGGGTCCAAATGCCACACTTTTTTGAAACCAGGCCAAGAGAAGTTCTGAAGCTTTTTAACTCGATGCAGCCAATATTTGGAGGATTTTGTGATTTCAAATGATGCTATAAGAAACATAGAAGACCAACTACTAGAAGTTGCACCTTTGTTATATCACTTGAGGTCTAATTACAATGAGGTAATCGACATGCAACTCGAGAAAAATCTTCGGGCATGTAAGAATCCCATTTATGAATTTATTCTGTGATTTTCATCCATGGGTAATTTGATAGACCCCAAGAGTGAGTCTGCCCTAACACGAATAGGTCAACAAATTGGTTTCTTGGGCTTACAAATCTATGAAAGTGGACGTCTGTATTCAAGAACGTTTTTTAGAGATGTTGTAATCTGTTATGATGGAACTGTGAGAAATGTTTGTAGCAGGCCAAGTTGTACATAGAAAATCATGGAGGGTGATGTCATTTTCATCAATAGGCCACTAACAAACCACAAACATTATTAAAATTAAAAAAAATAAAAAATTTTTACTACAAAACACTTAAAAACCTAGCTAATATAGCATATTTTAGATTAGGAAAAAAAATGATGTATTTTTAAAAAATCTAAAAAATTCACAGAACGTTTTTTAGAACTTATAATGCATAAAAAAGTTATTAAAAATAAAAAAAAATGTAGCCGTTGGGGAAATCTAGCCGTTAGAGAAATCTATCTGTTGGCAAAATGTAGCCGTTGGGAAAAATATAGCCGTTGGAAGGAGTATACGATATATATATATATATATATATATATATATATATATATATATATATATATCAGTACTGGTACACATAATGTTTACATATCCTCAATGGCCAATCGTCGAAACAGGGCTTCTTATTCCCGTCATCAGGAAAGTGAAGATGATGATCCATACAGTATCTCATTAGATGTATTTCTACGTATTATGGAAGAACCAGTTTCGGGTGATGAAATGAATCCCATTGACGTTGATCTCATTCCAGACAATAGCCGTCGTCAACGTGTTAACCCATTTGGCGGTTACCCGCAACCTCCTCCTCCGGTGAATCAACCTCGTCCTCCGGTGAACCCAAATCGTCCTCCGGTGAACCCAAATCGTCATCCGGTGAATCCACGCCGTCCTTCAGTGAATCCACACCGTCCTCCTGTTAATCCACCTCGTGCTCAGGTTAACCCACCTCGTCCTCCGGTTAACCCAGCCCCCGAACTCGACTGGGACTTCCCTTGGAATCATTAAAATTATCTTTAGGTTTATGATGTAATTTCCTGTATTTGTATTTCGGTCGGTGATGTAATTTTCAGAATAATTGTAGCAGCTCTTTTATGCTAATATAACATCATTTATGACTTGTTCATTGTGAATTTGACTTTCAAAACAGATACGTTGTTTTATTTTAGGAAAATTTTAATTTTTTTTTTCCAAGAATTCTCTATGGTTTATATAGCCTTTATGAGGGCTTTTGAATGATTTTTTTTTTTAGTATTTCTGATACGCCCCAAAAATTTATTATGAATCATGTATTACTTTTGAAGGCGGATTGTAATAATTTAACTTGAATTTTCCAAAATCATATATTAATTTTTTTTACTACATATCACACATCATCACCACAAAACATAACAAAACCACACATATATAACATATACCACACATCATCACCACAAAACATAAAACCAAAAAACAGTGAATAGTATGTTGTAGCTGGTCGGTTTCATAATATGTATAAATCATAAAAATTAAATGACGAAAAACATGAATAGGTGGTACCTGGTCGGTTTCATAATACTCACGGTTGTTTTCGTCGTCGCCGTTGTTGTTGTTGTTGTCGTCGTCGCCGTTGTTGTTGTTGTCGTCGTCGTTATTGTTGTTGTTACTGTTACTGTTGTTGTCGTCGTCGTCGTCGTTGTTGTTGTAATTACCAGAATAATTTCCTGCATAATTACCGACATAACTACCGGCGTTTCCTTCGTAAATTCCTCCGTAATTACCTCCATAATTATCACTTCCATTATAACCGTCGGGGTTGTAGCTATCACCTCCGCTGCCTCCGCTAAATAATTCATCGAACCACGACATCTCTTACGAATCTTATAGATTGAGAAAATGATTGTAGTATAAAACAGTGGACGATCGATCGATAATATGAAAATATACGATCGATCGATCGATATATATACGATATAAATAGAATAAAACATCACATCTAATGAATTCGAAAGAAATACTGAAACGATCGTTTCATATGAAACGACCTAAAGTTGAGGTCGTTTCATGCAAAACGATCGTAGGAATAAACATGATTTGATAGGGTTGCGAGCTTTTGATGTCGACGTACAATTCCAAGGGACCGTTTCAGGTGAAACGATCGTATCCTCATCGTTTCGGATGAAACGATCGTATACTTTGGGTGTTTTTAGTAAAAAGTTGGGTGTCTTTATAAGGACTCTAACTATAATTATGGAGGTAACTATGGTGGTAATTACGGAGGTGACTGTAGTAATTACGGGGATTACGCCGACGAGAGCAACAACAAAAACAGAGGCGGCGACTACGACGGCAACATCGATAGCAACAACAACAACAATAACAACGATGGCCCTGATGTGTACACAACCGATCAGGTATTACTAAATATAAGTTTCATAAATGTGTGTTTTGAAAGTAAAATATAAAGTATCTTCGTTACTTATACCCATGACATAATTTCAGATTTTCTTATCAATACAAGAACTGTTTAACTGGGCAAATGAACGAGCATACGTGATGTGTTGCAAACACATCTTATTTCCGGTGTCTTTTAGTTGGTTATTTGAGTCAGTTTGAGTCAGTTTCCATTTGTTTTAAGTGCGTTTAGTTAAGTTTGAGTCTTTTGGGTCCTTTTTATGTTTTTTTATAAGTTTTATAGGTAATTGATAAAGTCCCGAGGTCAAGAGAAGAAGTGAAAAAGAAGTGCTGAACAAGCTGTCCCAAGCGTATCGCCTGGGACTTGAGGAGGCCTAAGCGATACGCGCGGAAAGTGGAGGTCAAAGAAAGTCAAAGTCGGTGAAACCCGACTGTTTTGTCGCGACACTAGCGGTAGGCGTATCGCCTGGGAGAAATAGGGTTGTAGGCGATACGCCTACAACTGTAAAACCCGCAGAAAAAGGAAATTTCATATAAATTCGACTTTTAGGGTTTCAATTCATATTCTTCGAACTCCAGACGAATTCCAGAGCGACCAAGGGCGATTTTCAGAGGGGAAGAGAGCTGAGATCAAGGAGAATCATCGGAAGACCAAGATTTCATCATCATACGCTATCCGGTTCTTTCGGTTTCTTTGTTTTCATTACTTGCAATTATGTATTTTGATAAATTTTCATACTTTATTATGTTTAGTGTCCAGACCATGATTGTAGGCTAAACCTATTATGCCATCTAGACCGTTATGATGAGTGATTGATGTTTTGACTTTATTCTTGGTTTTGATTGATTGATTGATGCTACGATTCTATTCAATTCCAATAATTGCCATGCTTGATGCATATGTGTGTTATGATCGGATTGTTAATTGACTGTTAATGCTTAATTTACCCGCGAATGTCTTTCGGTTTAGGTAGATTAACCAAAGTAGTTAACTTTAGGGTTGATTGCTAAAGTGTAGTTTAGGGTTACCTTGAACTATTGCATTTTCGGTTGGTTGATTATTTGATTGTAATGTGCTGCTAAACTGAAGACTTAAAAGGTATAGGTTTAACGGGTAGTTGGGGTGGTTAAAGTCTTAGGGTTGCGTTGTCTCAAAAGGAAGTGTCCTAGGGTTTTGTCTAGCTTGCTATTCCGTGTCATTCATGGTAGTTATTGGTAGCTCCTGTTAGTCTAGGTGCACCTTAGGTATATCCGAGGGTGGCTAGGGTAATTGAAGTGGGAAGGACTTAAAAGGTGAACCCTTGTTCGAGCGTTAGAATCGTTGTCTAGGAAGGACTTAAAAGGTGAACTAGCCACCATCAGATTAATTAGAACCGAGATAGAGTCAAGCATCGATTGCAAGTCTAGGTCTAGGTGGTATATTCCTCTCTCATCTGAGTTTCTCCGAAGTTTCCTGTGTCCGTCTGTTTGCTCGTAGTTAGTTAAGTAGTTAATTAAATCTCAGTTCAAAAACCCAAATCAATTTACTCAAATTTCCCATTCTTAGGTCTAGGTTAATTCTTGTCTAGAATAGTGTCCTTAGGTTCGATAATCCGGTCTTGCCTCAGCTATTCTACTATCCGATAGGTACACTTGCCTTAGGGTTCGGTTTAGTTTAGGTAGTTTCGGTAAAATTAGGTGTGTCTAGGTCTAGTTTAGGTCTAGGTTTTTATAGTAGTTTTTAGAGTCGTTCCGAACACATCAATACGCCAGAGGTTACGTTCTTGCAACAAAACGAACAACAAAGAACAAATCTGGTGAGTTCGATACAATTTGGATATGGTGTGATCATAGTGGTATTTAAAAGGGGAAATCCAACACGAAAAAGACTAGAAGGAAGAAATGTGGTTGTTTGTTTGAGATTTTAGGTAATTATAGGATACATTTAGGCGGGTGGAAACTAACCTTGGTAAACCATGAACATAACCACGAACCATCGGAGGATCTAGAGGGTCATCCAATGGCAATGAAGTTTAATGTCGATGAGACTGCTCATGTGAGGCAGATGTCAAGTCAAAGATGCGGCCGCATCACATGATGACAGAAATAAAGAAAAACAACCCGAAGAACGTATACAGCAAACGGACGTTGTATAACCTGTTACAAAGGATTAAAGGTGAAGACACGATTGGTGATACTCCGATGCAGGTTTTCTTCTCTCTCCGTTCTAAAGGTGGGTACATTTACAGCGATCGAACAACACCAGGAATGAATAATGTTGATGCAGTATTCTTTGTACACAAGCAATCGTATAAATAGTGGAGGGCGTTCCCGCATATCCTAAGCAGAGACACTACGTATAAACGTCTACTAGTTTCCATACGTTCAGATGGTGGGCGTTACGTCAACATGTGTCTCGTTTCTTGTCGCCAGCGCCTTCATAAGCCAGGAGCGATGGGAAGACTTTACCTGGATGTTGTCTCCGCTAAAGAAAACCATCGGAGACAGACGACTTGAGCCAACCGTACTTGCCACGGACAGAGACATAGCTCTTGTCAAATCTTGCGACGAGGTATTTCCGTCCGCGAAGCATAACCTCTGTAGGTGGCACATAGAGCAAAACATCTTTAAAGAATGTTATAAAGGCTTTGACGGTCCTGGATGGGAACGGTTTTTACGGTTGTAGAGCAAAGTAATTAACGCTAACACGCCGGAAATTTTAACTACCACTACGGCACACTTTACCGAGAACTTGCCGAAAACAATCGAGGTAAGTTTTCCTTTCACTGTTCAATTATCATATTGATACGTATGTGTTCGTAATATTTTTTTCTCGTGTCAATTTAGTTTGTCTTTTGTACCTAAACCAAACTTGGCTAGAGAATTATAAGGAAAAGTTTATGTTCGCCTGGACTGATAGATACCGAAACTACAAAAACTACACAACAAACAAAGTCGAAAGCCAGCACTCAAGGCTTAAAAAGGATTTAAACGACTCAACAAACTGCACGTTGGACAAGTTTGTGTCGTGTGTGGATGATATTGTGGCGGCACAAGAAACTCTTATAAAAACCAGCTTCACTGACAGTAAGATCAAAAGGATGCACGAGCATAATAATATTTTGGTGATGTGTGACCTCATATACCATGTATCACACAAAGGCCTGGATATAATGGTCAAGGAGGTAGGACGGATTGATAAACTCTACGGTACCGTCGTGGCTGTGCTTGTAAGGTCTGGACGTCATGCGGGCTCCCATGTTCATGTCGCTTGGGAAATTGCATTCGGGTAGGTAAGAAAACATCAATTTTATGGTATTTTTAGTTTAATTTTTTTTCCTTCGTCGTTTAAATTGTCCAACATTGAAATCCAGATGAAAAATATACCTTGCAGGGCATAGATCTGTACTGGAGGAAGCTTGATGATCATCCTTTGATCGTTGGTGCCTGAGAATCTTTCAACGCGGAGGCCGAGATGGATGAGATAATGGGGAGAATTTGATAAAAAGTCAAAAATGTCCTTTCATCTATTGTTTTCTTTAGTTTTTCTCTCTAATTCTACACAAGAAAATTTTTGGCCATAGATCTTCATATAATTAAAGATCTAATGGCTATAATTCATTCTTATCCTTCTTATTCTTCTTATCCAAACTAAACTTCTCATAATAACCTCACCCGTTAAATGTATTAGTTATTTTATAAGCCTGTTACAAATAATAACTTATTGTTTTAATGGGTAAGGTTCAAATAAAAACCATTTTATTGTATAAACTTATATAAAAGTCATTAAATTTTAATTAAATGAAGTCTATTTAGATAATTTTTGTGTTTTTTTTCTTCATGTCTGTACATATGGTGACCACCTAACGACCTAAAAAAACTAAAAAAAAAACTAAAAAAAAAACTTTTTTTTGTTTGTCCAACTATGTTGCATATATACAACATATGAAACATACTATGTTACGAAAAAAACAAAAAAAAAATTATTTTAAGTCATCAGGTGGATATGTGTGGATATACGTGAAATAAAATTTTAAAAAATATCAAATTACCAAAAAAAACCTTCATTTAATATAGTTTTCCTTTAAATTTTACAAGTTTATACAAGGGTTCTGCTATTAATACACCCTAATACGCTGCGTATGCCCTAATACACAGTGTATTAGGTCTAATCATTACCCCGGCTAATCATTGGCAATCATAAGGTAATCATTGAGGTGTTGCGTAAGCCCTATACGTTGCGTATAGGGTGATTTATATTTTTGCAGCTACTTATACTCTCCCCCCCCCCCCCCCCACCACATCCAATTCCATCTCCCTCAAAACTCTCTCCCTCCAAACACCCAATCTCTCTCTCTATATATATATATATATCTCTATCTTAAATCTCTCTCTCTCTCTCTCTCTCAAATCTTTCTCTCTATCTCTCTCCCAAGTCTCGTATCCCTCCCACAAAAAATGTCAAAACGCCACGATAATGAGATGACCGAAAATCATTATCATTCACAACCTACCCCGAAACCTTCAAAGTGGATTTTACAAAAATGGAGGCCACCAAAAAGAACCGGTGAGGAACCCTCAAACAGACGAGAAGAGGTGGTAGAAGAAGCGGTGGAAAATAAAAGAAAT
>JBCNJP010000023.1:9980342-10025400 GCA_039602395.1 Deinandra increscens subsp. villosa
AACCCCTTTGTTTCACAGTCGTTATTCGATTTGAACGAGGCAAGAAAAAACCATATGAACGTCTAGTAATTAATATTGTAATTATATTTTAAAAAATTATGCTTTCACTTGTTTAAAGATACCCGATGGCAATTATGGTCATGATCAAGAAAATCATGCCTCAGGGGCACCCCATGGTGGTTCTCAATATGAGGATGAATATCAGTCAGTACCAGAAACAAATAAAAAAGCCGTAAGCGAAAGTGACAGCTCGGATGAGTTTGACGAGTTCGATCAACATAAAATATACGCACAAGACGTGGACTATTCCACGGATCAGGTAATTGTTTTTAATATATTTTTTAAACAATTTAAATTAAATATTTAATATTTAATTATTTTTTTAAACGGTTTAAATTAATTATTTCAGATTTATTTATTTCTTTAAACATTTTATTATTAATTATTTAATATTTATTTATTTTTAGATAGTTTATTATTAATTATTTAAGATTTATTTATTTTTTTAGACTGTTTAAATTAATTATTTAATATTTATTTATTTTCTTTTAAACTGTTTATTATTAATAATATTTGTAGGTATTTAGAACTCACGATGAGTTAAAGGACTGGGCCAAGCAGAAAGCCCGTGAGAATGGTTACGCGCTTATAACACGGCAGAGCAACCCGAAGAAAAAATCAGCTTTTTTTCAGAAGATGTGGCTCAAATGTGATCGTTGGGGGGGGGGGGGTGTCATGTCAGCACAACCACCCAAAGGAAAACCGGTAGTAAGAAAATAAATTGTCCGTTCGAGCTGACTGGTGAGTACGACAGCATGACCCAATCATATCGGTTGATTGAGAAATTTCCACTGCGTAACCACCGGCATGCTAGGCATCTCAAGGGTCACGCGTACGTTAGGAGACTTCGTGTACCAGAAGAAGCTATAATTTCTGACCTAATGCATGAGCACGTGTCGCCAAGAGGAATACTATCTGCTATAAAGAAGAAATTTTCAGATAATGTTTCTGTCCTTAAAACTATTTATAACGCCCAGGATAAAATTAAGGAGAGCAAGAGAGTCGGTACTACACCGATGGAAGTTTTTGAGAACTTACTCATCGAGAGGAAGTACGTCTACCACATCCGAGTGGATGAGGACACCAAAATAACACGAGAGATTTTCTTCTGTAGCGAGACTGGCTACAAAATTTGGCGGTCATACCCGTACTTTTGCTTATCGACGCGACTTACAAAACGAATGTGTACAACATGCCGCTTGTTGAAATGGTTGGTGTGACATCCACTGGCCACTCGTTCCTGATCGCGAATGCATTTTTAAGCAATGAACGTGAGGATAGCTACACGTGGTTGTGTACAGCCACGCGTCATAGTTACCGACAGAGAGCTAGCTCTCGTCAATGCATGTGAAAAAGTATTTCCAGATTCTTCTCACCAACTTTGTAGGTGGCATATTTATGAGAACATTAGTAAACATTGTCAGAATTCCTTCGGAAATGATGAAGTATATAGTTGGAAGAGATTTCAAAAACATTGGTGGCGGTTGTGTAATTCTGCGAACATTCGTGCATACGAGAATAATAGAAACACAATATATAAAAGACTCGCAGCCGTTAACCGATTACGTAACTACCATACTCCATATAATATAACAATTTCTTACATTCCTAATACTTACTGTTTATCCTTTTTTAATTTTACATTTGGTTTTGTCAGGTGTGTTGGAATATATGGATAAAGAGTGGTTGGGCCGTTATCAAGAAAATTTGTGTGCGCATGGAGTAATCTAAACCGAAATTATGGGGAGTACACAACTAACAGGGTTGAGAGCGAGTACTCGGTCGTGAAAAGATTCCTAAACGCCTCCCACACAAGGTTGGATCAAATTGTGGGGTTCATTGAAGAAGTCCAGGCACTATAGTTGGTTGCGCTAAAAGAATCTCTAGAGACTAGCAGGGTCAAGACCATGAATCATCACTAGGCCTTCATACTGCTTGACCGTTTAAGGGGCCGGGTTTCACACAAATGTCTTGATCTACTAGTGGGAGAGATTCACAGGTTACAGAATGTTCACCAGCGGCATAATATTACCTGTGGGCATCAACTTGAGACTGGCTATGGTATTCCTTGCGCATGTCGCCTGGAAACAATGTTAGAGAGTCCATGTGTGTATAACTCTTATACGTGCACTTTACTATAAAAACACACTTATTACATTTATTTAACATTTCTGTTTCTTTCACAGACTACGTAATGCCATTAGAAGAAACTGACACGTTCTTGAGGAAGTTGGACTGTCGTAAGCCGACGTGTGCAGACGAGGGGGTTGACATTGATTATGATGCAGAATTTGAAGAGATGAAGGAAGATCTGAAGTCCAAACCTAGACACATGCAGTGGAATATATATGAAAAGGTGAGGTCAGCTTTTGAAAAGGTGAGGTCAGCTTTTAATCGTGGAAACTCTAAGACCAAGATGAAAGAGCCTGAGGTGAAGAAGGATACCCGAGGTCGCCCATCCAATAAAGCCAAAAAACAGAGGGCCCAAGAATAGACCAGACACAGTTCATACACAGCCCCACGAGAGAGCGTACCAGAGCAGCCCGATATAGTTCGTATACGGTTTCACAATAAACCGTTGACCCGGACAGAAGTTCCCAGTTCGTGACACCGGTGCCCCTAACACACAAAGCAACCAATGTAAATCGAAGAAAAAGGGGGAAGTGAAAAGACTACAGTTCCTCCTAACATTAGCATGAATAATTACATAAGGTACCGGAATCATATTCCTAGGTGGCTAGAGCCGAAATACATATCCTGTATACAGAACATAGATGGCGATGGTAACTGTTGGTTTCGTGCGGTGGCTGTTGGTCTGGGCTTACAAGAATCCCTATGGCCCTATGTTCGTTCAGAGCTGTTAAATGAGCTACAAACGAACAAGTTGTGGAGAAGGGTATTTTGACTCACGGGACAGCGAGCACGACTTGTAACTTGACGTGTACACAACACTTAACTTGATGAGGGTGGCACCTGCCCCGGAAAGACATTGGATGCTTATGCCGTACACGGGGCTGTTAGCTGCGACAAGGTTCAACTATATTGTCATCTGCATCTCAATGATAAGGTGCGAAACCTTCTTTCCGTTACAATCTGGTCCGGGAACGAATGACAACCCATAACACTACTACACATTAACGGAAATCATTTTGTCTACTTCATTTTAGAAGGTGAATATCCCATGCCCACACCTTGTGTATTTTGGGACACTCACCGGAGCAAAGAAGCCGCCAGTGGGCAGATGTATATCGATCACGTATAGAACCGTACATGAGATACATTGCAGCCACAAAAAGCACTACACGAGTAAATCTTGGTTCTAAGCCTGTGTAATTTTGTGAATTGTTTTTTCTAATTTATGTATTTTATTAGATTTTCAACAACTCTCAATTAGTATTCGTTAGTATTCATATAATACTCAGAAGTTTAAAAACACCACATATTTATTAGTAATAGAAATACAACATGTTAAGCTACAAATTTTAGAGAATACTAGAAAAATCAACATGACTCCACTACTACAGATTACTTGAAATACAAATATAGCTAATAAGGTCAGTCTGAAGATGAGTCGGAGTCACTGTCGGATGCCCACCGGTCTGCAAATTCGACTTCCTCCTCCATGGATCTTATGTGTTCTTTCGCCCAGTATTCTCGAAGGACCTCCAGATCCTCCCGGTGTGCTTCATTCCAGGCATCTTCATCCTCATCTTCAACTCCTATGAGCGGAAGTCGTCGACGAGGGGGTCGAACAACAGTTGGGGGATGGAGGCTGAATAACAGGTGGGGGGGGGGGGGGGGAGGTGGAGGCTGAATAACCACCGAGGGGGAGGTGGAGGCTGAATAACCACCGAGGGGGAGGTGGAGGCTGAATAACCACCGGGGGGTGGAGGCTGTTCGGCCGCCGGATAAAGACGAATCCGTCTTTCTCCACGATATTCTCGAAGAACATCTCTAGTTGGTGTAGACATTGCAAGGTAGTGAAACCGGCGTATAAAAGAACTAAAATTTGGGTCTTCAGACATGTTCAAGTTGGTTTTAGCTCACCCACATGAACCTATTTATAGAGGCGAAAGTTAGAAAATAGAGTCGTTGGACATATACTCGTTGTGAATATCGCCGTTGTAAATATACCCGTTTAAATGGAACCATTGAGAATAGATTATAAATATAAATTAAAATAATAAAAATAAAAATTAAATTAAATAAATATATGAATTAAAATTATGAATATAAATATAAATAAATTATAAGTATAAATATAAATTAATATAAACTATAAATTATAAATATAAATTAAGATAATAAAAAAATTAAAATAAATTATAAATTAAAATTAAAATGTCAGACTTTGCTGTTTTTACACTCCATTACTAGGCCGTAGATGAATAAATACAAAACAAAGTTAAATATAAATAAAATATAAAATAAAATTAATTATAGAATAAATATATATGAAATAAATAAGTATCTATAAATATCGTATATTATAGTTTTTTGAATAATATATATATATATATATATATATATATATATATATATGGGTGCAATTTTTTTATACATATATTTAACAAAAATAATATTTTATATAATCCTTATACGCTGCGTATTACCACATACGCATCGTATTAGGATGCGTATGGCATATACGCAGCGGTATCATCTTCTCCCCCAAATAACAAACAAAAAAAACCCTAAAAAAAACCCGATCGTCGACGATGCCGGAGAGGAAGAATTACCGCCGAAGAAGGAGGAAAAAGCTCACCCACGCTCTCTTGTTCAATCCCCGTACACATACAAGTACGTATCACCAAAATTCATAACTTATTTAACCTAAAATCTTGTGTTTTTGTATGAAATTAAATTCAAATAGCTATGGTACCTTAGCTTTGTTTTTTTTTGGATTTTAGATGGTAGTTTCCTTAGTAGGATCGAACCATAGAACGAGAATCGTCGTATATGCACAATTTTTTAGCAATTTTGGCTTCGAATCTGAGTTTTTTTAATTAGGAGGAACGATACGCAGTGTATGATGTAATACGCTGCGTATTGCTATTGAGATATTTTAGATAATTTTTATTTATTATTATTTATATGTTATTTATTATTAATTCTTATTAATTCTTAAATATAATATAATATTATTTATTAGTTAGTATTAATTCTAAATAACAATATATTATTATGTATTATTTAATATATTATTATTTATTATTTATCTTAATTCTTAAATATAATATAATATTATTTATTAGTTAGTATTAATTCTAAATAACAATATATTATTATGTATTATTTAATATATTATTATTTATATTTATTATTAATTCTAAATAATAATATATTATTATTTATTATTTATTATTTATTATTATTTATTTATTATTATGTATTTAGTATTATTTATTATTTATACTTAATAATTATTATTTATTATTTATTCTTAAATTATTATTTATTATTTATTATTTATCATTTATTATTAGTATTATTATTTATTATTATTATTATAATTTATTATTTATTATTTATTCTTAATAATTATTATTTATTATTTATTATTAGTATTATTATTTTATAATTATTATTATTATTATTAACGTTTTAGTATTTGTTTTTTTGTAGGTGTTATGGCTGGTTTAGATATAGATGGTTGTCAGTATCTCCAGTTTGCCCCGGGGACGAGAGCACGAGAGAGACTTCAGAGGTTCAGGGGGTGGGAGATTAGGGGATCAGATGTAGTTGACGTGCCGTTTTTGACAGAGATTGAGGCCGTTGATAGATACGACACGATCGTACCGCATGATACTCCTTTCAGGCGGCTTTTCGATACAGCCGGCCTGCCCACGTACCCGTTGTTAGTTCTGGAGTTTTTATGCACTTTTGCTTACAGACCGGTCGACGAAGATTTTCCACAGGTCACCCACGACGTCATGGTAGCTGAGCCCAATGCGGTTACTTTCTCCTTTTTCGGGGTGGAGTATAGGTTCTCACTACGTGCATTTGCGGTCTTGTCAGGGTTATACACCGAGGATGAGACACTATCCCCGAGGATGCTGGTGGAGCTCCGGCACAACCGCAGGGAGTGCAGGGGGTGAACCCTGGGGACGTGGCGCACGAGGTGCAGGTCGTGCGTCATAGGTATAGGGCAGTGAGGATGCCTCGGGCTGTGAGGGAGACTTTAGACCGAGTGGTTCAGATTCAGACATGACAGTGCCAGATGTTGATGGGGATTGCAGCACGTTTGGAATACCATAACCATCCTCCATTTCCATAGCCACCGGGTGGTCAGGGCGACGTTCAGGATGAGGCAGAGGATGATGATGATGATGACATGGCTGGTGATGAGGATGAGGAGGACCATTAGCGAGGTCTCATTTAGTTTTTCGTTGTTTATATGATCATGTATGTAGAACTATCTATTTATTATGATGATGCATGCAATATATTTTTGTGTTGTTTAAATTTGATGAATGTATTTTCCTTTCTATGGTTTGATTGCGGTCCATTAGATAAAAAAAATGTTATGCTAAATAAATAAATGAAAAATTATCGGTCTAGATTACCATTAGGCCGTACAATTATAAATTAAAATAATAAAAAATAAATTAAAATAAATTATAAATATAAATTGAAATTATGAGTATAAATTAAAATGTAAGGCTTTCCTATTTCTACACTCCATTACTAGCCGTAGTGTAATAAACATGAAATAAAGTTAAATATAAATAAAATATAAAATAAAGTTATAATTTTGTTAAAGCGTTTTTTTATAATAAAAATAAATTTCGACACCATCAACTAGATAATATTTCGATATGCCTTAAACCATTTTTCGATACACATAATCTCAGCACCATCAACCACATAATATTTCGATACGCCTTAAAACATTTTTCTAGATATTAATACAATCAAAAGCGTTTCTTAGGGGGCAGTTCGAGCCGTTCCATAAACTCCTTTAACCTATTGCCTTCCATTTTGAACTTCTTGCCGTCGTAGTCATCCAACTGACTGTGCACAACGTACACCCTTATACTCCTGTCATCGTTTTCAGAATTGTACTTGGTTAGCAAACTGGCGTCTGAATCATTCACTAATTTCATCAAACCCGTATCAAAATTATTATGATTCTTGGGCTTAAAGTAATACCACAGGTTGGTCGTATCATGAAACCCGAGATCCTGCATTATTAAATCCATGTATGAAAACGTAAAGCTACATACGTCGATGTAGTCAACATGAACACATACACCGCCCTCGTATCTCCTACTAGATGAAGATGTAAAATGGCCCCCGAGAAATTTTTTTAACGTGAAGTATTCGGGATGTTGTGAGTACACATCTTGTACCACCAATCCGTCCTCATACACATTTGACGAACGAATTGAATACAATTTAGGGTTGCTGCTCATAGTTTTTTTTTCTTTTTTGGTGTAAAAAGAAAATTTATTAAAATTTGTTGGGGAGATAGATAATTTTTTAGATGAGTATGATGATATATATAGGTGGAAATGGAAAATTTGAACTTACCTACCACTTCTACCTCTATATGGTGCGTATATGGACATACTGGGCGTATACACATTAAGATTCACCTACCTACCTCTACCCATTTTCAATTTTTACCTCCTAACATGTAATTCTCCGGATTTTAATCCCTAAACGAAATACGCAGCGTATTCTAAAATACGCAGCGTATTAGGACAACATCGTACAAAGGTAATACGGAATGCGGCTGCTGACTTCGATACGCTACGTATACCCCTATACACAGCGTATATGGGTGTAAAAATAGGAGATTTTATCTTTATAAGTGTACAAATAGAGGAGGCCTTATACAATAGATAATGATTTATTATGAACTTTACCCTTATTTCCATATAATATTTTCTTCAAACTTTGGTGTAACGTTAAACTATAGGTTGAATAGGCCCCCACCAAGAATCATCATGCGGTCGAGGGTGAAATGTTCTGAAAATCAAATCAATTTGACGCAAATTTGTCTTTCAAGAAAGTTAATGAGGCCAATAAATGATCTATAGGAAGATAACCATACACGTATTGTCTTATTCAATTCTATTTTAACAATTTTTTAAAATGTAACAGAAATGTCACAAATGGTAAAAAAAAATACATATATCAGGCTTATTTAGACCAAAAACACACCCTGACAGCTTACGGTTAAAGGAGACTCATATACAAGATTTACCTTTTATAACTCTTGAAATATCATTACATTTTTAGAAAGCTTCGGATCCAAATTAAATACTATCTCAATCTTTATAAAATATAAACGACGTTGATTGTGTTTTTAAAAAGAGTAAACTTTAGTTAAGAAAAAAATAAGACGAAGTTACGTCTAGAGGTTTGACGTATCCAGTCTACACTTTTCTTTAACACTTTGTGTACACATCAGCTAGTTAGTCCAGAAACATTAAGGTGTCATACCAGCCTTACAGTGTAGCATCATTGGGTTAATCATCGTACTTTTAACAACAGTAATAAAATTGGCCGTTACAAACAGGCCAGAGGGACTTCTCACGAGTGGTGTAGTTTCTCCATGAAGGGAGATCTTGAGACTGATGAGGTCACTAGTTAAATCCGCTAGATGCTCCACATTTACCATTCAAAAAATCACATATAAGTGGATATTCGAAACAATTAATTCACACCGATGTCTAAATATTCATCAATTTAATGGGCTAATTGGCCACTTATATACTAAACAGTTAAATCCCCATTAAAAAGAGGGACGTAAGTTAATGTTTCAGATACCACAATTAAACATATAAGGTGTCAAATATAAACTTTAGAGATGTAACCTTATTATTTCACCAAACCTCAACGACGTAAATTAAAGTTTACTCTTATAGAAATCTATACAAATTCTAAAATTATTATAAGTTTCTCCATAAAATATGGTTATAAAGAAAAATCGAAAAGGGAGGTTGAACCACCTAACGAACTGAACCAATTTTTAGCCGGTAAAGTACATATCGATCATGAACCGATAAAAACCATAGGTTAAGGACCTGTAAGGTTTTCTAAGTAGAGAACCGGTTATAAAGTGGTTAAAAATCTGTTTTTAACCCATTTAAAAATATATTTTTTAAAACACGTTTTACCGATTAACCGGTTCGATTTCTAAACAAACAAGTCTAATCGGTTTAGGTATTAACATTTCACAAACCTATTTTTTCTATTTTCAAAATCAATTTTTATTTTGTTCATCAATAACCAACCGTTATAACCACTAGCTTAGCCTAGTGGCAAATGTGTATAACTCTTTACCAAGTGGTCTTGGGTTCAAGTCTCATTTGTAACAAAAAAAATAAAAAATGAGGGTTACAAGTTGGCCATGTGGTTTTCTCATCAGTAGTGAGTTTCCTTCTGATGTGAATTGGAGATGATCGGATGAATGGTGTAATGTCCCCGTCGATAATCCAAATTTACCGTTAAAAAAAATAACCAACCATTAACCGATGTATATATATCTCTAGCTAACACTACCAAACACCTTGTGTTAGGAAAGGCTTTTATATTAACGGCCCCTAAGCTGCAACGTGTTTTGAAAAACTGAAATATATAATAAATACCATTGAAATTGTCGGTATATGATTTTAAATTTTTAATTCTTTTGGGGGTCGATGTGGACTGCCCCGGTTTCGTATTAAACCAACGTTCTCTATTTTGGTACTCTGAAATAAAGTGATAAATAATTAAATCGGCATGATAATAAATTAATGAAATAAATTGAGGAATTTGTAATTTATGTTGAAAAAAGTTGGTCAACCTTTGATATTACGCTTTGTCTGTTTAGATTTTCACAGGCCAGACTCTTCATCGAATCTTACCTAGACCGTGTTAACTTTTTTCACTTTCTATTGTTACATCAGGATCGATCTCATGAGCTATGACATTCTCAACTCGGTCATCCTTCGGCTTCTATTTTAATTTATGTTAACTTTCGTTTCTTCCAATTACTCGTAAACCCTTGTACAATCATTACCATGTGTGTAGTACTTCCAAATTAACCCGTAAACCGTTACACGAACCCTAGCGTTTTCATCATTTGCGACTCACCGTACTTCTCCTTTACATATCATTCAGTGTGATATATAGGGACCGTCTCCCACCACCTATCGTGTTGCCGTGTTTGCTAGCGCTATTTTATCACGTTTATGATGACTTTAGCAGATTTACGTGGATATACATGTTATTTCATCGATCTCAAATTATAGATTATTTTTTGTCATTTCAAACCTTTTGTTGAGAACTTTCTCTTGCACCAACAAACACTTAGGTGGCGTTTGGTTCACGGAATGTAATGTAATTGAAATTGTAAAGTTTTTCTTTTAAAGTTGTGCTTAAGTTGGGTAAGGAAGGGGTTTGAAATACAATGAATTCCTTTAATCAATGAAATTTAGAAATCCTTCACTTTAATGAAGGAAAGTTATATGACCTCAAATTCCATTGATCAAAGGAATTCATTGTATTTCAAACACCTTCTTTACCCAACTTAAGCACAACTTTAGAATGAAAACTTTATAATTCCAATTATATTACATTCCGTGAACTAAACACCACCTTAGAGTGTGTCGATGCTTATGAGCTCACCCAAGATCCAATAATCCAATTCTTTTTTTCAGACATCGCATAACGTATTTCTTGTCCAAACACACCCCCACAAAATGGAGTGGCTAACCGAAAAAACCATCATTTATTTGAAATTGCTTGAGCTTTACTATTTCATGCGCATCTCCATAATTTTTTTTTGGTAAGATGCTTATCCTAAACTAGTTTTCTTTACCATCATCAACAGCCGCCACCATTTCATCCTACTATCTCATTTGCCCCTATTAATCTACCAGAAAAGACTTGTCGAGATGTCATCGAGACGCTACCGACAAAGACTCTGAGTCTCAAAATTTATTATTTTAAGTCACTATTGTGTTCGTTTAAGTACCTTTTATCAGATATGATAAATAAACCTTTTTAATGTTTATAAAAGTTAAATAATTTAAAATATTTATTAAAAAAAAAAGCAAAACTACAAACAGCCGTTTGAATATAAACGACCGTTTGGATCCTGGGAGAGCCTTTAGAAATTGGTCTTCAACACTCACCTTGAAGATATTAAACTAATAATAATGTAAAAGGCCAATAAATAAATAAATAAAATCAACAGTACTACAACTTGAATAAAACAAAATGATGCACTCCATGTATTTGTAACCATCCGGTCTACTTAGCTACAATAATTCACTAAATGTAACAAATAGAACTAATCAAAAAGGAAAAGGAATAGAAGAAGAATTGTGGATTTCTGCGATCAGGAGGTGATCACGTTACAATCGCAAAGAGATTAGGAGGTGATGATTGGCGATTTTGCAATCGCACAGTGACGAGATTAGGAGGTGACGAGATTTTGTGGTTTTTGCAACGTCGATTGTAATTTTTCAAATAGGGTTTTTTTATTTAATAAAAAATGCCACGTAGGATCACTACGTAGATGTCCAATCAACTTAAAACTAACACCGTTAGTGTCAACTTAACGGCGGTTCAATATTATAGGGAAAAAACATAACTGGGATTATTATCGGCCAATGGATGATAGACTCAGGATTAATGAGCGAAATTTCCTTCTATATATAGGTGCTCTCTCTTTGTATCTTTAAAATGATTTAAAAGTTCATAAATATATATATTTCCCTTCTTTATACCAACATATCAAAATCTTGTCGAGTAATAATGGATAAAAAAATTGTTCCATAATAATAAACCCTCAATAAATAAGTTGCGATTTTTAAAACACAGAGTATATCAGTTATTTCTTCAAAAATAGCCTAGCCCAACGGAGGAAAATGATGTAATAGAACCATGATTCTTAATTAGATTATGATCCAATATAAAACTATATTTTTGTATATTTTTTTCTATAACGTTTCAAACATAGTATATGTCAAATTCCACCTCTCTTTTAACTATGTCTCATTTCGTACCTAAGCAAATAGAATTAATGACTTTACCAAATTTAATATATCTACTATATCTTTTAGGTGGATCTACAAATACAAGATGTCTCATTTCGTACCTAAGCATATAGAATTCATGATGCCCTTTACCAAATTTAATATATCTACTATATCTTTACCAAATTTGATATGTAAGCATTTGTTTAAATGCATCTTTCATTGGTTTATTCGTTTTTAGAACGTTTTTTATGGTCTAACTTAATAATGTATGAAACACATCGAACATGAAAAAAAAATCATGTCATAAATTGATTCGTATTTTAATTTAAATTGTTGTATCGTGTGTGTTTTATTCAACATATTATTAGAGTATATAAAATTTTAGTTTACCAATTTAAATGTTTAACTTTGTCTAAAATATACAATGGTTTTTCATCGGTGTGAAAGAGATAAAATATTTTGAAAGCAACTATGCGCTTCAACATTTGCTACATGCATGTATCGGAGGATAACCAATGTGTGGTAACAAAAATATACGAATACGATGAATCATTTGGAGTTAACCGAACAACACAAGTTAAGTTAACAATGATTGCTAAACTTTCAAATCCTATAATTAATTTTTTTACAGCTTTTTTTTATATTTTTAAACAATCATGTTAAGGATAGCATAACTTACGGTTGGAGATTTTATTGCATAAGCCGAGTCAAACACTCATTGTTGAAGTGGTCCATTGGCAAACTTTTTTGAATCATGAAATGCGCAATTTGCTCCCGAACTATATCAGCGCTATACAGCCATATACTTCCTTCATGTGTCATTGATTTTTCACCTCGAGCCAGTTTTGACCGGAATTGATCAAACCAGTTTCGATTCACAACCCGAACCGGTTTGCATTATAAACCGGTTCTGTACACCTCTAATGGCCACCTATCATTATCAAAATTTATGAATCTTGCTAAACATATACCGAATCAAAGAGTCAAAGATGATGAAATTTATAAAGCCACTGATATTCATTTCTCTTTATTATTGGAACGGAAGCACTACATGTTGTGTTTAGGAAAGTTGTGAACGTAAACTTGTTTCATGGTCTAAAGCTACCGGGTAATGAGCTCACCATCTCCCATCTTATCTATGCCGATGATGTGATTTTTATTGGGGATTGGTCGTCCTCAAACGCTCATTCGATCACTCGGTTCCTTAGATGCTTCCATCTTTGTTGTCGAAAATATCCCCAACAAGATCATCACTGCTTTGTCCACCATGTTTGACGCGAAATCGATCTTAGGTTTAACCCGTTCATAGAGCAAAACCAAAGTGGTGTTTATTTTTCTGAAAAAGCTCTTCCTGTCCTCTTATGTCTGCGTCGCGCAGACCACGCGCAAACATTTAGATCTGCAGACTGTTTGTTATTCCGAAGAGGTTTCATTCAAAAATGTCTGCGCGAGGTCTTCTTGGTGCAGATGTGGCCCAACCACTTTTAACATCTTCAAACATCTTCTAATCCTCTCTTTAAACTGTTTTTACTTAAAAAAGTTTATTTTTAATCCGTTTTTTAAACGTTCTTAAACATTAAAAAAAACGTTTTCAAATTTGTAGTTTTTGAAAAAAACATTTTTCAAAAAAAAAATTAAGCATTTTTTAAAAAATGTTTTTTTTTCTTATAAAAAAACATTTTTTTCTTTATAAAAAACGTTGTTTTTAAAATAAAAAGAAAAGTTTTTAAAAACGTTTTTGAAAAAGTTAAAAAAAAAACGTTTTTTAAATGTATTTTTTTTAAAAAATATTAAAAAAATATTTTTTTAACAGTTATAAAAAATTAAATAGTTTTTAGAAAACTTTTTTTACAATCTCTAAAAAAACGCTTATTAAACAGTTTTTTAAAAACTTTTCTAAGCAGTTATTTAAAAAAAACATTTTAAATATTTTTTGTTAAAATACGTTTTTTAAACAGTTTTTATAAAACATTTTTGTAATTTTATTTAAAGGAAAACAGTTTAAAAAGATTATTGGTTAAAATATACATAAAGAAAATCAAAAGGTTTGAATGGTAATTAACTATAAGTTTTAAAAAAAACGATATATTTAAATTTAAGTTTATTTTAGCAGTCTGCAGATGTTAAATAACAAATAGTCTTCTTCTTACAGACTGCAGAGGTTTAGTCCATCTCTTCTATTACAGATGTCTGCAGATATGGTCCGCAGACTGCAGACATTTTACCTCTTAAAAAACAAACAGCACCTAAAGGCATTGTATCCAACCCATCCTTCAAAGTTTTGTAGGCAATACCCTTTGAATCCAAACCTAATTGAATGTTCCACTTATTCAAAGAGTTCGATTTATAGGATGACTTTGAGTTTGAAGCAGTTCAACATGGCATACTCCTATTACCTATTAGTAATATTAGTTGTTGCCTCTACTACTTTTCTACTACTCTACCACCACATTTCCCTCGCTAAGGAGCAAAAGCTGGATTTTGAAAATTTTTGAATAAAAAACGTTATTTCAACCAAACCACATGCAACAAAAATAAAGTTTACACATTAGTTTTCTTAGGATAACTAATTGGATAATAAACAACATTAGCAAGGCCAGAATCTATATGATCAAACATTAAAAAAAATCCTTTAACGCAGTTTCAAGTCAATATAGTAATATTATCAAACCTTATAATTTGGAAGCACAAAAGGAGGTTTTACTCAAGGCCATTGCAGCTTTAGACTCAGTGGGCCGGCCCAAATGTTTCCTGATATAATCACCAGCCAACATGAGCTTTTTAAGGTCAATATTGGTCTTCACACCAAGCCCATTAAGCATATATACAACATCCTCTGTTGCTACATTACCAGTAGCACCTTTGGCATATGGGCAACCACCAAGACCAGATACAGATGAATCCACCACACTAATTCCCATCTGTTTTAAAAAGGAAAAAAAAAAACCCCTTAAAAATGATGAATACCAAGTATTTGTGGCGATTTTGACCCATTTACTTATAAATTGGTCGATTTAGTAAAATGGAAATGGACCAAAGGGTTTGAGGGCACTAAAAGTCTAGGGACTTTACCATGAAAAATAAAGTCCGGGAATTTATGTGCGAATTCAGTAAAAATCACTATGGTTTTTATACATTGTCCCTTGTGAAAATGGACGAAAAGTGTTTGCAGGCGAAGATTTATGTGCGAATTCAGTAAAAATCCTTCCGGTTTTTAGACATTTGCCCTTGTAAAAATAGACAAAAAGTACCTGCAGCAAACCTGACCAAAAAATTTGAAAATTGACCTTTTCAAACCCATTATCCAACCTGCCTATCTTGTCACCTCTATGAAAATCCAAACAAATTAAATAACTTTTGTTTCTTTAATCTTACTTGGAGTGATACAAGAATATTTGAGAGCGCTTGGCCATAAGTATCATGAAAATGTACTGCAAGTTTCTCTATAGGCACCACATTTTTAACAGCCTCAATCATAGGAATAACAGTACCTGGCCACAAGAAAGTGAAATTATTTGGATTTAGTACAATTAGTTATGCACGATCTACAACCTAATATATAAATATATGATAAATCAATTCACATAATCATACCAGGAGTACCAACACCTATAGTATCACCAAGGGAGATTTCATCACACCCCATTTTATAAAGTTCATCAGCAACATATGCAACTTTTGATGGATGCACATTCCCTTCCATTGGACATCCAACAACACATGATATATATCTGGTCAAACCGATATATTAATTGGTCAAAAAGTTTCACAGTTTATCACAAAGAAATAAATAATAAACCCAATTTCATTTTTTATGCTAATGATCTTATTTCTTTTAATAAAATGACTTAGGAGGTTAAGGGGGTGTTTCAGATGTGGCTTATTTTCTGTTGCAATTTTTACAACTTACAAGCATAAGAGCACTTTCGAGTGTTTGAATGAAAAAGAAGTGTGCTATTTTGGGATGTTGTTTTATTCAAACCGATTATTCTTGGTGAATTCAAGACTACAAGCTTATCCTCTTTACAATGAAATAAACTATATTGAGAAGAAGTAAAAATACCCAAAAATCACAATGAAAGCGTCCATTGTCTAATGGATAGGACAGAGGTCTTCTAAACCTTTAGTATAGGTTCAAATCCTATTGGACGCAATTTTTTTCCAGGTATTTCTTTAGATTTCGAAATAAAAACATAAGTTTTGAATGATTTGAATCCGAAACACTGGAGTACCCTTTCTATTTTATTGAAAAAATGATAGCTGATTATCTACTTTTGATTGTAATCATAAGCATAAGATCTTTAAATAAGCACTCCAAAACACCTCCAAAAAATACACTTTGTGCGACTTCCGATCCGTTTCCTTTTTAGCTATTATTTTAGTATTATATCCGTTTATCCGTAAAGAATATATACACACATATAAGCTAAGAGGAAATACCCGCGTACAGGGATGGAATTTTTCCTTGCAGCAGAAGTAACATCACGGAAACGGGCAAGACTTTCAGTTATACTACAGTTAATGTTTGACCGTGAAAACGACTCTGAAGCTGCAGCAAAAACCGCCACTTCCTTCACTCCTGCTGCAAGAGCCGCCTCTAATCCCTGTAAAATCTCCATAACTATAAACAAGTCCTTTTTGCTATAAAAAGCTGTGACATTACTTTTACTATTAAAGATTGGTGTTATAATACAACTTAACCTTAAGATTTGGTGTTAGAACAGGGAATCTAGCACCACCAACTCTTTTAATTGCTTCAATTACATCTTTTGCATCTGCCAACTACAATTTTCGGGTCCATAAAATACTTAATAAGATGGAGAATTTCATCATGCTAGAGATCCAAACAAGCCTTATTATTACCTGTGGGACCCATTTTGGTGAAACAAAACTAGTAGCTTCAACAACTTGCAATCCTGAATCAACTAACATTTTGATCAATTCAACTTTTACAGAAGTTGGTACAATATCTTTCTCATTTTGTAATCCATCTCGTGGACCGACTTCCACTATCCTGACATATCTTGGGATATTTCCTAATAGCTGCAATATCAGTTATACATCAACAAGATTTCGTTAACACGAAAAAGAACACCAAAACAATAAAAGACGGGCTTCTAATATATCCGAAATTGTACCTTATGCTGTGTATTTGATGAAACACTATCGGTGTATAAAGTCCTATAATTACAATTTGACATGAATCTATCCGGACTTAGATGTCTGCAATGAATAATGTAACAGATTCCATAATAAGATTCAAGTAGTATAAAGATATCAAATTTACACATAATCAATCACACATACTTACATTTGACTTTTGGATTGACCAAGATTCACAGTATTCATTCCATCTGCCATTTCATTTTTTGGGGAAACTAATAGTATCAAAGAACTTAAAGCAGTAGGATTATATTTGTGGGGGAAAAAAGACTTCCTTTTGGAAAATTGACCAATGAGCTTAGATGATAACATTAAGTTAAATACAGTAGTCCTCTTCTCTTGCAATTTACCTGATTTTTGAAAAAAAAAAACAAATAAATAAATAAAAGAAAAAACACCAAATTACATCTTCTAGGGTTTCAAGAACAGAGCTTTAATGGTGAAAGTTGGATATAAATGAATCTTGAAAGCTTACCTATGATAGATACAAGTTTTGTCAGTAAGATTACCTCGATTAAGAGTTCGATCGAGGGATTAAACCCTAAATTGGGAGAAGAAAACTGGGCGATTATTAATCGAGCGTGTTCAATTGAAGATTATTAAACGAGCTCTGTTTACCCAACAATCTGCGTAGCAGGATGAAGAACACGGCTTCAGTAACAAACAGGTAGGCTTGGATTTATGTCACCAATCTTTATCTTGAGCTTCGTATGCATAGGAAGTTGATATAAAAAAAATTAAAAGAAAAAGAAAGAACTTTATTTAATACACATTTGAATAGTGACGCTATGTTCCCGAGTTCACTTAAAGAGAGAAAAGAAATGAAAAGAAAATGTATTTGTATTCCTGAGTTTCATTTAAGAAGAGAAAGGAAATGAACATAAAAGATGTTGTGTTCCCGAGTTTCATTTAAGGAAAGAAAAGAAAGGAAATGAAGAGGATAGTAGGCTTATTTCTTAATATTTTGTTTCCTTCCAATTTGGAGAGAAAGTGGAGAGAAAAAAAAGGAAAGTTATCCCTCTTTTTCTTTTCTTTCCCTTTCCACCCTTTCATTTCTATTCTTTTCTTTTCTCTCCGTTATTTAACTTGGGAACATAGTGTGAGTCTAATTTACACGAAATATTATTACAACTAGGTCCGATCAATGATTTGATTGAACGTTAAGTGAACTGTTCATGAATCGTTACGATAAAAGTTTGTTTATTAAATATATGAACATAAACAAAAAATATTATTTGTTTAGCTTAACAAATGAACAAGATCGTAGGTCACGACCGATGTGAGGCCCTCCTCTCCCGACACGCGAGGAGTTCGTTCCCAAAATATTATTATTTTTTAAGAATTTTTTCTTTTCAAATCAACCGAACACTTATGCGTTTGATTAGTTAAATTGTTTGGTTTTGGAAAATGAGCATGGAACATAATAAAGTATTATTTGGAATTAAAATTAAATAAATACCCGATGAATATCGAATCAAAACGTAAACCAAACATCAAAATTATGCGAAAATTCAAAACGGGTCAGGTTATCATGAATGGTAAAACGCAAATGTTACATTTTAAAGTGGGTTCGAGTCATTTTGACCGATTTAGTCTTGTAGTTGGATATATTAATTGTTTTAAAGTTGATTCGAGTCATTTTGACCCATTTAATACCCTAAAACGGATGATATTGCTACTATTGTTGCTATTATTGTATTTTGAAAATTGGGAATTAGCTTTTATTCTTTATACTTAAACATGCATGTTGGTTATCCATTTTACAATAGTTATGTTGTCAATTTTTAGTAAAAATCTAATGTACGATTATTGTATTGTTCAAGGTAGAGAACAAATTTTAGAACAGGAGAAAATGGAATATGAGGTTGGTGATTTGTATTGATGAGAAAGAATGTCTCTTATGTGCCCTAGGTCCAAGAAGAGGGCATACATAGGGTGTTGGTCGACAAGTAAAACATGTATCTTCAATCATCATGACTGGCCCATCCTCATAACGGAAGAACAACAAATGAATTAACAACAACAAAAAATGAATCAACAAACGCAAGAACAAATAAATCAACTACTTGCTATGATGGGAACACAACAACGACGACGACGACGACATCGACAACAATGAAAATGATTTGATAGTTCGAAGACTATTTATATATATTACAATAGGAATTGGGAGGTTGTGACACAAAAATTACTATTCATATCTAGGGCCAATGGTTTTGTGACATGTGGCCATGTGTTAGGCCATGTGGTGACACGTGTTAGGTCACGTGTCATATCTAAGCCAATGCTTTTGCGACACGTGGTCATGTGTTAAGTCACATGTCATATCTAGGCCAATGTTTTTGCGACACGTGATCACGTGTAATGTACAGATGGTATTTTTTTCAAACTTAACCACAGGTGGTCAACTTTTAGACCACTTTTAGAGTTTTTGACTTTGGTCACGGCGTTTTGAAAAATGGGTGTTAGGTCACGTGTCATGTACAGATGGTATTTATTTCAAGCTTAAGCGCATGTGGTCAACTTTTATATCACTTTTAGAGTTTTCGGCTTTGGCCACGGCGTTTTGGAAAACGTAAACCAAACATCAAAATTATGCGAAAATTCAAAACGAATCAGGTTATCATGAATGGTAAAACGCAAATGTTACATTTTAAAGTGGGTTCGAGTCATTTTGACCCATTTAGTCTTTTAGTTGGATATATTAATTGTTTTAAAGTTGATTCGAGTCATTTTGACCCATTTAATACCCTAAAACTTACTACTACTATTGTTGCTATTATTGTATTTTGAAAATTGGCAGTTATTATCTTTTATTCTTTGTACTTAAACATGCATGTTGGTTTCCATTTTACAACAGTCATGTTTTCGGATTTTAGTAAAAATCTAATGTATGATTATTGTATTGTTTAAGGTAGAGAACAAATCTACTACTTTAATAAGAGAGGATAATTAGCGCCACGTGTCACTATATAACCATATATACGCCCTTATTTTCGCGCCTTCGTTGTACCACAGCTTCCCTCTTTGAAGCCCTATTTCAATTCACGACGCCTCCTATTCTCAATGAAAATTCATTGCTCATTCATGGCGCGGATCGATCCCTTCAATCAAGTGGGGATATGAATCGTTTAGACATCAACCGACCTCCTTCAACTTTGAAAGCGCTTCTTCACCCTAACCGTAATGGGAATTCAATCGGTTTATCTATGTTCTCAATTCGGGACATGAATGGTTGTATGCTTCAGTTTTTCGTGAATTAGCCTCCTTATAAATCGCCTTCGCTTCCATTGGTGACCTGTATCCGGACAACCGCCTCTGCTGTTCTGACCATCATCTGGAACGTCGTCGGTGCTGTCTTACCTCGTCAGGTTACAATTTCATAATCGTTTCTTTTTTTATGATTTTCCTGAATTGGGTGGATGTATCGTCCTATTGTTGCTTAATTCAATGGTGTTTGTTCAATTGCGATGTGATAACTGCAGTACTGTGTATTTTTGGTTCCATCTTATAAGGAAGTTTTTGCAATATGGTTCAGCAAGTTTTAATGGTTGGGTTTAAGTTTATAAGCAGGGATTTGGTGAAGTCGACACCTTTGATTCATTCATCCGGAGATAATAACTTATAGTGTTTTCTTATTAGCAACTTGCCGTTTTTCTGCTCTACGATCTGAGGGTATGCTTTCTGTTAGTCGATTTCATATGTCTCATTCGACCATTCTGCTTCTTTAATCGCTGCTATTCTTCAATTTTGTATGCGGTTGTTCTTAGGGTTTTTGTGGGTTTTTGTTCATATTTTGCTCTGCATGTCTTCTTCCTCAATTTCTTACTCCAATGTTCTTATCTTTTACTAATCTATGTACTGCATGTGTATGTGTTTCTAAGTTTTAGGTCAAGGTTCAATTTTTTTTTCTATCGGCGTACCTATGTTTTATGCAGCTTAATCTTTACTAGAGATTCTAGAGAGGTTCGTTTTTTTCTCCGTCCCATTCCTTTTTTTTTATATAATTGATTATTAGGCCTTGGATTTATGAACCAAAGACCTCAAATAAGTCAATAATCGCCAATGAATAAATGCATACATCATGTACACCTACTTCTATTTTGTTGTTTTATACACTTGGTTCGAGTTTAGGTAAATTTAGTGCTTCATCTTATTAGCATAGAGGATCTACTTTTTTTTGATGAATCCAAATTAAAAACAATGATTTACTCACAATAGTTAAAAGCCATAAACAAAGTTATAAGTTTATCATAAGAAATGAACAATATTGATAACAACTGAGATAATAGACAAATATTGTATATTAGTTTAAAATAGTAGATATTTATCATGATTCATGAAACAAGCAAACAAAACAATGTTCCTGTAACTGCTATGGATGTAAATCAGTTGGCTTATTGTATTGCAACTTTTTCATGGTCTAACAAAATCAGTTGGCTTAATGGATATATAAATGCTCTATTAAATTGGTTTGTGTTTTCCAAATTCACTCAAAATGGTCTTCCTAATATGCAACTACAGTATTGGGTGTTATCATTGTTAAATTTTAGGTCAAGGTTAATTTGTCTTTTTTCTTTTCTATAGCCTTAGCTTTTATATAGAATTATGTAGACGACTTTATAAATGTTTGATGTTTCAATTAAATTTAGCATGCATATCAAATATCTTTTCAAATATATATCCAAGGGTGCTGATCATATACGATTCTCTCTCAGATTAAAACACCTCTTTACCTCTAATCCACAATCTTCAAAAAGTTCTGAAAATGACAAGATTCAAAACTACATCGATGGCCGTTTTATCTGTCCACACGAAGTATCTTGGAAAATCTCTAATTTCCTTATTTATGAAACCCACATCAAGGCCCTACCTCTACTGATTTACTTTCTTATGTATAACTTCTATACCAAAATACTTACTTTATGACAATAGTTATTATACAGATGTACTACTGTTACCACAAGAAGTTCACATACAATTATAATTATTAGAAATCAACAAAATTAACATCATTTTTTTTACTTCATCACACTACACATGAAACCTTCTGTTATTTCTTTAGGATTTTTATTTTTAAACAAATATTTGCTCACATTTCTCCCTGAGTTCCTGTTAAGATGTACTCCTTCTCATTTTGTATAGGTTATTTTACTGTTAACAAATATTTGCTCATATTTCTCCCTGAGTTCCTATTAAGATGTACTCCTCATTTTCTATAGGTTTTAATTTTTGTGCTCTTAGTGTTGTTTTAGCAATTTCTCATTTTCACATCATGATACTTTAGAATTTAAAGTACTTAGAAGCATAACATCCATCTTTTACGGAGTATATTCCTTTTAGAGGTTAAATGTCAATACTCCTGAATTTACAAAATATGTAGGTTTTCCATTTTTAACTCCAGCAATGTCAAACTCATCTTAAACTCAGAACAACAATATTTACCCAACTAAACTGTAATGATGAGAATGATATCAGTATGATTTGAATTTTGAAGTAGTAGTGGCTTACTTTTGATGATTCATCATATAGGAGATGGTTGGATATTGTGAAGCGTCATATGGTATGGTAGGTAATGATTTGAGTCATAGTTCTCAACCCAATATAAGGTGTTATTTACTTATAGTTTGGTATTTATATACTTTAATGGATTCTTGTCTTTAGTCTGTAAATATTGAATTATTGAATTAGAAGTATAGAACCTGTTTGAAATGAAATTGGATGTTGAAGAAATATTTATACCGAAGTGTTCTTTGGTTGATGGTACTTTTCATAGAAAAATCAATTTTAACCAGTGTACGAGTCATAAGAAATTTTCTACCAAAAATTTTTCATCAACCTTATGGTATTTTGGGTTTTCTTAAAATAAGTTTCTGATATAAGAAAGCACTATTAAATTTACATTGACTTGTACCAAAAAATATTTGAAATTTAACTGCTGTGACAACTGATATTCTTACAACAGAAAAGCTCCAACTTGAATCAACAATAGCAACAACCATCGAGACAGAAGCATAACTAAAAAATTCTCTTAGAAACAATAAACCGGTACATAAAAACTACAAATACAACATTATTTATTATCTCTTAATGTATTATATCAACTTACAGGATCAAATAGCTTCAAAGAAAACACCCTTTGAAGTTTGGCTATCAAGATGAGAAAAGCATTACAGATAGCATCATCACTATAACAGAAGTTCTATGCAGGATCCATCATCAACACATCTAATCTGCATTTTATATAATTCCAAAATATATTTATACACGACAGCGACTAATTTATCCACTATTTGATTACAATAGAACAAAAGGTTTTCGTGCAAAACAAGTATATACTACTTTAATAAGAGAGGATAATTAGCGCCACGTGTCACTATATAACCATATATACGCCCTTATTTTCGCGCCTTCGTTGTACCACAGCTTCCCTCTTTGAAGCCCTATTTCAATTCACGACGCCTCCTATTCTCAATGAAAATTCATTGCTCATTCATGGCGCGGATCGATCCCTTCAATCAAGTGGGGATATGAATCGTTTAGACATCAACCGACCTCCTTCAACTTTGAAAGCGCTTCTTCACCCTAACCGTAATGGGAATTCAATCGGTTTATCTATGTTCTCAATTCGGGACATGAATGGTTGTATGCTTCAGTTTTTCGTGAATTAGCCTCCTTATAAATCGCCTTCGCTTCCATTGGTGACCTGTATCCGGACAACCGCCTCTGCTGTTCTGACCATCATCTGGAACGTCGTCGGTGCTGTCTTACCTCGTCAGGTTACAATTTCATAATCGTTTCTTTTTTTATGATTTTCCTGAATTGGGTGGATGTATCGTCCTATTGTTGCTTAATTCAATGGTGTTTGTTCAATTGCGATGTGATAACTGCAGTACTGTGTATTTTTGGTTCCATCTTATAAGGAAGTTTTTGCAATATGGTTCAGCAAGTTTTAATGGTTGGGTTTAAGTTTATAAGCAGGGATTTGGTGAAGTCGACACCTTTGATTCATTCATCCGGAGATAATAACTTATAGTGTTTTCTTATTAGCAACTTGCCGTTTTTCTGCTCTACGATCTGAGGGTATGCTTTCTGTTAGTCGATTTCATATGTCTCATTCGACCATTCTGCTTCTTTAATCGCTGCTATTCTTCAATTTTGTATGCGGTTGTTCTTAGGGTTTTTGTGGGTTTTTGTTCATATTTTGCTCTGCATGTCTTCTTCCTCAATTTCTTACTCCAATGTTCTTATCTTTTACTAATCTATGTACTGCATGTGTATGTGTTTCTAAGTTTTAGGTCAAGGTTCAATTTTTTTTTCTATCGGCGTACCTATGTTTTATGCAGCTTAATCTTTACTAGAGATTCTAGAGAGGTTCGTTTTTTTCTCCGTCCCATTCCTTTTTTTTTATATAATTGATTATTAGGCCTTGGATTTATGAACCAAAGACCTCAAATAAGTCAATAATCGCCAATGAATAAATGCATACATCATGTACACCTACTTCTATTTTGTTGTTTTATACACTTGGTTCGAGTTTAGGTAAATTTAGTGCTTCATCTTATTAGCATAGAGGATCTACTTTTTTTTGATGAATCCAAATTAAAAACAATGATTTACTCACAATAGTTAAAAGCCATAAACAAAGTTATAAGTTTATCATAAGAAATGAACAATATTGATAACAACTGAGATAATAGACAAATATTGTATATTAGTTTAAAATAGTAGATATTTATCATGATTCATGAAACAAGCAAACAAAACAATGTTCCTGTAACTGCTATGGATGTAAATCAGTTGGCTTATTGTATTGCAACTTTTTCATGGTCTAACAAAATCAGTTGGCTTAATGGATATATAAATGCTCTATTAAATTGGTTTGTGTTTTCCAAATTCACTCAAAATGGTCTTCCTAATATGCAACTACAGTATTGGGTGTTATCATTGTTAAATTTTAGGTCAAGGTTAATTTGTCTTTTTTCTTTTCTATAGCCTTAGCTTTTATATAGAATTATGTAGACGACTTTATAAATGTTTGATGTTTCAATTAAATTTAGCATGCATATCAAATATCTTTTCAAATATATATCCAAGGGTGCTGATCATATACGATTCTCTCTCAGATTAAAACACCTCTTTACCTCTAATCCACAATCTTCAAAAAGTTCTGAAAATGACAAGATTCAAAACTACATCGATGGCCGTTTTATCTGTCCACACGAAGTATCTTGGAAAATCTCTAATTTCCTTATTTATGAAACCCACATCAAGGCCCTACCTCTACTGATTTACTTTCTTATGTATAACTTCTATACCAAAATACTTACTTTATGACAATAGTTATTATACAGATGTACTACTGTTACCACAAGAAGTTCACATACAATTATAATTATTAGAAATCAACAAAATTAACATCATTTTTTTTACTTCATCACACTACACATGAAACCTTCTGTTATTTCTTTAGGATTTTTATTTTTAAACAAATATTTGCTCACATTTCTCCCTGAGTTCCTGTTAAGATGTACTCCTTCTCATTTTGTATAGGTTATTTTACTGTTAACAAATATTTGCTCATATTTCTCCCTGAGTTCCTATTAAGATGTACTCCTCATTTTCTATAGGTTTTAATTTTTGTGCTCTTAGTGTTGTTTTAGCAATTTCTCATTTTCACATCATGATACTTTAGAATTTAAAGTACTTAGAAGCATAACATCCATCTTTTACGGAGTATATTCCTTTTAGAGGTTAAATGTCAATACTCCTGAATTTACAAAATATGTAGGTTTTCCATTTTTAACTCCAGCAATGTCAAACTCATCTTAAACTCAGAACAACAATATTTACCCAACTAAACTGTAATGATGAGAATGATATCAGTATGATTTGAATTTTGAAGTAGTAGTGGCTTACTTTTGATGATTCATCATATAGGAGATGGTTGGATATTGTGAAGCGTCATATGGTATGGTAGGTAATGATTTGAGTCATAGTTCTCAACCCAATATAAGGTGTTATTTACTTATAGTTTGGTATTTATATACTTTAATGGATTCTTGTCTTTAGTCTGTAAATATTGAATTATTGAATTAGAAGTATAGAACCTGTTTGAAATGAAATTGGATGTTGAAGAAATATTTATACCGAAGTGTTCTTTGGTTGATGGTACTTTTCATAGAAAAATCAATTTTAACCAGTGTACGAGTCATAAGAAATTTTCTACCAAAAATTTTTCATCAACCTTATGGTATTTTGGGTTTTCTTAAAATAAGTTTCTGATATAAGAAAGCACTATTAAATTTACATTGACTTGTACCAAAAAATATTTGAAATTTAACTGCTGTGACAACTGATATTCTTACAACAGAAAAGCTCCAACTTGAATCAACAATAGCAACAACCATCGAGACAGAAGCATAACTAAAAAATTCTCTTAGAAACAATAAACCGGTACATAAAAACTACAAATACAACATTATTTATTATCTCTTAATGTATTATATCAACTTACAGGATCAAATAGCTTCAAAGAAAACACCCTTTGAAGTTTGGCTATCAAGATGAGAAAAGCATTACAGATAGCATCATCACTATAACAGAAGTTCTATGCAGGATCCATCATCAACACATCTAATCTGCATTTTATATAATTCCAAAATATATTTATACACGACAGCGACTAATTTATCCACTATTTGATTACAATAGAACAAAAGGTTTTCGTGCAAAACAAGTATATAGGAAATTCAAGGGTACAAAATGCTCAACCTGCAATTAGATTTAAATAATCTCAACTTTTAACTGTTGGCCAACAATAATCCCACATTTGAATATCATTCCCAACAATTCCAACTTTCACCCATATTATTTTTGTTAGACCCGTCGTTAACTTTTTTAACACCGTTAACTGAGTGTTCACGTGGCATGCTGACATGTAATAACTTTTTTTTACTTTTTAATGTGTTTTTCCATGTCATCTTACAAATCACATATCCCCTTAAATCTCAATTAAAAAAATGGATCGAGCCATCCGTAAATTAGAAATTCCACCAGCCTCCAAATCCAAGTCCCAAATCTCATATAAATCTACAATCTTACTTTCTCCTCCTCCGTGAACTCCGACCCACTACCGCCACCGCAGTCTCCGCCGCACCATGTTTCTGGCATATTGTGATTCCTCCTCTGTGAACTGTTGGTAACAGATACGGCATACCACATAGATTGCGGCAGCTCCACCACCACCACCTATAAAATACAAGACCACCTGGCTATTGGACCGTTACGCACCGTCGGCTCCAACAGAATCGTATCGGAGCTGGTCATATTCCAATCGTTCCACGAGAAAACCGTATGTTACTTTCCAATTTCGTCCAGTAAAAAGAACTGCTACACCTTCCCGGAGATTCCGCCGGGGAGTTATTACTTGAGAATGTTTACCGTTTACGCCAATTGTGATGGAAAATCTCACTCTCCGAGCTTCGATTTGTCCGTTGAGGGAACCCGTGGTGTTCTCGTGGCAGTCGCTGTGGCCGTTGAAGATTAGCCGGTACGGCGCATACTTTGATCTTATATTTGTCACTTCCGATGGCGACACCTATTCGGAGACGAGGGAGACGGCGATTTATTATTTAGGAGGGAGGCGGTGGAAGATTTCTTGGAGGAGGTGAATTTGAGGAGTCTAGTTACTATAAGGCTATCCGTAATGGGGCGTTATGAGGCTTTTTTTTTCTAATATGGCGCCCCCATAACGCCCCTCCCCACCCCCCGGGGCGCCATGTTAGTCAAATAGGGGGAGAGCGCTATGTTAATGGCGCCGGAGCCCCTCTCTTGTTTTTTTTTTCTTTTTTTTTTTGCTTTTTTCTTATTTGTACACCTCATACCTCATAACCCCCATCCTCATAACCCCCCACTACACCACTTTAGCCATGGAGCCCCTCTTGCTGACGTGGACGCCACATGGCGCATAACGCCCACAAGGGGCTCCATCCACTACACTTAGCCTAAGTAAATGGATCTGGGGCTGGATCTTTCATTTTAAGAATTTACGAATTTTTAATTTGCTTGGTGACATGGAAAAACATATTAAAAAATAAAAAAGTTATTATATGTCAGCATGCCACGTAACCACTCAGTTAACGGTGTTAAAAAAGTTAACGGCGGATCCATTAAAAAAAATATGAGTGAAAGTTGGGACTGTTAGGAAAGATATTCAAATGTAGGATTATTGTTGGCCAATAGTTAAAAGTTGGGATTATTTAAATCCAATTTTCCTTAATTTTAATGTATTATTTCCTTATTATCTGAATGTTTTTACACTATACATAATACCTTAAGTAATGTTATATTAAATTAATTATGTGACGACCCCGTGTAACACACGGGTTACAAACCTAGTTCCATAATAAGAGAAAATGGAATGTGAGGTTGGTGATTTATCAATGATTGATGAGAAAGAATGTCTCTTACGTGCCCTAAGTCCGAAAGAGGACATACAAGGGTGTTGGTCGACAAGTAAAACTTGTATCTTTAATCATCATGATTGGCTCATCCTCATAGCGGAACAACAACAATAAATGAATCAACAACAACAAAAATGAATCAACAAACACAAGAACAAATAAATCAACTACTTGCTATGATAGGAGCACAACAATGACGACGACGACGACATCGACAACAATGAAAATGATTAGATAGTTCGAAGACTATTGTTTAACATTATAAAATCTGTTTGTATATATTTGTTTAACATTATGAAATGTATTTGTATATATTTGTTTCGCACCCTTTATTTGAATGTCATTAACGCGTAACTGGAAAGTTTTTATTATTTCAACAAAAACCCCACGAACATACAGACACGACTCAAGACACCAAACAATGAAGACGTGCAACAAGCTGCGCCGCCAACCTTTTCTGAATAGTTAACCCAAGACGCGTAAAAACAACGTTCATCGACCCAGGGGACGAAACGTTCCCCGACAGAACCTTTTGGATACGACTAAGCGTATTCACTGCTTCCGGAGCGAGGTAACCAAAAGTGTCAAACGCGAAGGGAACAAACAATGTTGATTCTCAAGGCGCGCTTTCTCGTGTTTATTCACCTTCCCAGCAGCTGCCTTAGAGGCCGCCTGCCCAGCACTGAACGAGCCGGGCCTCAGCCCTACCAGGGAAGACACCCCAATAAGGTCCACGCAGGCATGTCAATTGAATTGGTTATTTATTTGGGTTTTTCTAATAAAACCTGGAAATTAAAAAAAATAAAAGTATTTTTAAAAAATAGTAACCTTGTAGCGGCAAATAGCTCAAAAAAATATTAAAAAGTGCCCTATGTCAACGACATCTCGCAACGATAGATTAAAAGGAAAATTATTATCATTTTTTTTTACCCTATGGCGGTGATATATAGGTTAAAAAGGAAATATTATCATTAGTTTTTTTAATTTTTTAGCTATAGTTGTGACATGTCGTTGCTATAAGGCCCTGTTTAATTTTTTAAAATTCTTTTCATAAATGTTTTAACGACAACTCTATATCGAAGAATTGTCGTTTGTACATGTTGGTCTATGGCGACGAACCTTATAAGGACGACATTTTTTTTACCTATCGCCATAAAACTACTAACCACAAGGCTATAGTTAGTGGTGACATGTTGTCGCGATAGCCCCCTCCATTTCGTCGCGATATGGTCTGTTCCTTGTAGTGGTCGGGAAAATGATCAAGTTGGCTCTCATGAACAACTTGATGCACTATATCTCCCTTCAACCATTTGAGCGGAATACAACCGAACACCATTATCAATCTGCACCTCATGAGAAATGCTAGATTACCCCAAGGACGTCTTCGACACCCGCGGGTCACAGACCAACCATAGAACTCTTTTCAATAAGTGGAAGGCAATTAGCTGCCCGTTCTCATATTTGGAATTGAAGGTCGGAGAAGGACAATCACTCGTTCTTAAACCAACGTTCATAAGCCTGAAGAGTCGGCATAAAAAGAGGAAAACTCTACGTTCTTATGGACATAATGGAGGCGAAGTATACATTTTGTACGTATTAACTATGGATGGGAGAAAAACTTCACAAAGTGAGAGCAATCCATGATCAGGTGACCTCTTGTTCAAAGAGTTTAACTTGGATCAACCAATTACAAATAACCTTGTCGGATGTTACAAACGACCTCTTAGAAAATCTCCACCCCAATATAACTACAACTAAAGTTAGAAAACTTTTAGTGTCAAAACAAACAATATTATTATTCCTTCAATCAACCAAGATTGAAGACTGCAACGTTTCGTCGATCATTATCCAATTGAAAAGACGAATAAAAACACAGCTTCAGTAATTATTTTCAAACACAATAATATATGTTCTCGACTATCAATTCCACCATAATAAGAGCAGTGAGTAACATGCCTAATTCGACCTCCAGTAAGTTCAAAGTGATGAGAAAATGGGTACACCCGGCAAAGTGTACCCCGAGTCTGCAATAAATATGTTACCTGTCACGTAACCTGATGAACCATGAATTAGGTACTTGACCAATGAAGTCACCCCGTTTGGGTCAATAACACCCAATTCTTGTAACGGTATAATTTTTGTAATCACATTTTTAAACCATTTCTTTTGTAGAAGTTCCTCCGTTATTTCAGACTTGAAGATCCCGGGACATATGGCATTTACTCTAATTTTGTGTCTTCCAAGTTCCATTGCCATTCCCTGAATGTGTCACCAAGAAAGGTAATAAATAAAATATCAAAATACTAAGACAACATTCATCTTAATCTTGGTTTTAAAAAGAGGTAGAGATTGAAAAAAACAAAAACTCTTCCAAGTCTTTGAGGCGGAGCTTCGTGCACATCTAGTCAAAGTTAGAGTTTGTAGAGGCCGATATGTGAAAGTGACACAACTGGTGAAGAGATCAAGAATGCTTTACTTGATTAATTAAAATGTTGATATGTAAAAAAATATGTGAGAAGTTGAAGCTTTTGGTTATACATAGAGCAAGGCCTTGCGTACTTAAAGCTCTCGCCTCATGTTTTGACTCACAGCTATCGCAACCTAAATGCCTCGAAGCATCAAGCGTCTTTTAGAACCAAGATCTTGATTGTCACAACAAACTTAAAGATATGAGGTCGAAATACGCACTTCTGTCATGGTATTAATGGCTGATTTTGAAGAAGCATATGCAAGAGATCCTTGTGTATATGTACGTTGAAGACCACTAGCCGAAGAGATGTTGATAACAGATCCTGGTTGATTAGAAGCACGCATTTGAAGGCAAACATATTTTGACACTAACCATGATCCTTTCGTATTTGTTTTAAAGACTTTATCCCAATCATCTTCTGACAAATCCAGTGAATTTGGTGTAGGACCTAGATGATGCACAATGCAAGTGATTTAAAATGATTATAATGTCACACACATATGTATTTGGTTGAAATGAGAATGGGGCACATAAGAGACGAGGGGTGAGGTTTGAAGCCTCAAGGCTTCATTTTCTCTGGGTATGGTTTAGGCCTCAAGGTTTCAAGATTTCAAATATCTCACATAGTTCCTCCGGCTCCCTTAAACCGCAAAACACAAAAATAGAAACCGCATAGGGGGAAGCCAGAAGAGGTGGTATGGTAGCTGCTGAAGCCTTTCAAACCGCCCAAACCGAGGGGGTGGAGCCGTGGTCCATACCCCCCCCCCCCCCCCCAACTTACAAACCCAACTTAATACACAATAAATACTTTAAAATTATAAACTCATATTTAAAGTTTGCCTCAATCGTTAATTCCTTAAAGTTAAACATAACCTAATTACCGAAATGCACAATAACTATTTTAATTCATCAAACATGTCAAATTCCAGAATCCTTGTTGTTGTTATCAGAGTCGTCTTCTCACAAATCAGATTTTAAACAACACCAAATATTTGGTTTTGATATTTCTTTTTAAATCTTATCTTTAATTTTACTTTATTACATGATTATTTGATTACTTTTTAAGTGTTAGATCGTTGGTTACTTTTCATAATGTTAGATTATTGGTTGATTACTTTGTTAATGTTATATTAGCTTCTTGGTTAATTATTTAATTGGGTTTGAATTTTTTTATGTGACTTAATCCGACCTGAATCATATCACAAAAATATTAATATTTAACGATACATAACCCACACTTCAAAATTTTCGACCCAAAAAAAAAGTCCGCATGCGCCACTGAAGATAAAATAACACATAACATGTTGTTTTATTATTTTATATATATTTTTGTTGTTTTTAATGCCAATGATTTGAAGCTAAGTCATTATTCGAGTCTATTCTCAAGTTTTCTTATTTATGGATTAGTAAGTGTTCTAAGACTGCCCGTAGTGGGGCGTTAGTGGGCGAAAAAGGGCTCCATAACGCCCCCTATAACGCCCACCCCCACTACGGTGGGGCGTTATAGGGGCGTTATAGAGGGAGAAAGGGCGAGGGGCGTTAGCCCAATAACGCCGAGAAGAAGGGAGATCAACCAAAAAGAGCCGTTGAACGGCTCTATTTTGGTCCGTTGGGGACGAATTTTTTTTTAAAAAATTTTAATTTTAACCCATTTTTTACCTATAAATACTCCACTTTTTTAATCATTTCACACACCACAACCACTCTTCTCCTCTTCTACCTTTCTACTCTTCATTTTTTTTTATAAAAATGTTTCCTAACCAACCCAACAACCAACCTAACCCTCGACCTAATACCGGCGAGAACGAAACCGATCAAAACCTATGGCAAATGTTTATGAACATGCCTTCACCTCAATTCCCGCAAAGGAACCCCGTCACCCAACCTTTCCCAAACCAATTCACAAACATGTATAACCAAGGTTTTTCCCACTTCTCACAACCACAATTTGGAGCTTATCAACCCCTCCATTTCAACCACCCCCTCAATTTCAACCTTCTCCACCCGCTCGACAAAGTCCAACTCCTCGACCATCTCAACCTTTCTCTCTTCAAGATGATGACGATGAAGTCGTCCAAGAAACACAAGAGGTTGGTGGATCTCAACCAAAACCCAAAGCGAAAGGAAGGGGTAACCGATCTCACAAGAAAAAAGAGGTCGAATCGAGGGAGAAAAAGGAGATTCAATTTTGGAACGAAGACGAGTGTTACGCTCTTTGTCGAGCGTACGTTGAAGCTTCGGAGAACCCTACAAAAGGTTACTTTTTAAAAAAAAAATTGTTATTTTTAATTAGTTGAAAATTTTATTTTAATTAAAATAGTTTAAAAAAAAGTTTAAAAAAAATAATTATTAAGTAATGATGGTGCGGCTTTATGGGGGCTTTATCCACTACACCATAAAACCCCATAAAGCCCCTTGCCCAGTCAGCTGCCACGTGTCAGTTAATGCCCCATTTGAGGCTTTATGGGGCCTTAACCACTACACATAGCCTAAACATAAAGTTAGCTGAAATGAGAGGATTCCAAATCCTATGCTCTTTTGTAATTGTAGTTAGGTGATGGTTTAGCCTTTTCCAACCCTCATTATTTTTTTTTATATAAAATCTTTTGGCTGTTAAAAAAAAGATAAAAAAAAGTAGAGTATGCTGATTCACTTTAAAACAACACTAACGTGTTGATTCACATAAAACAACACATAACGTTCCACTTCATAGTAAAAATTGGCACAAATTGTGCTACTTTACGGTAAAACAACAAAGAGCCTGTTGCTTCACCGTAAAAGGGCATAGACTGTGTTGTTTCCCGGTAAGATATCACAATTTCGTATAACGTTGTTTTTTAAATACAATAATAAATATTTGACTTTATAATGTAACGTTACTTTTTAAAACATATCATATGAAAAAGTTATCAATGCTTAGAAAGTTAAAGAACATATATCCTTTAAATAAATTGCTAGCACAGACCGTACGGGTACTCAGACCATCAGTTGTGTCTATTTCAGGATAAATTCGCATCCGTAAACGAGCGGGTGATAAAACTTGTGGGGTTCAAGGATCGAACTAGTGACATCTCAGTAACTAGTCTCTCATCTTCACCAATACTACTAGGACAAGTCCTAGTTACTTTTTCACTACTTATCTTATCCCCCTATATAAACAAAAGACAACTTCATAGTACCACCCTTAAAACATGATGTACAATTTCTATTGCTTATGGTACAAAATGATAAACTTTTTGTGTACAACCCATATATGCGTTCCTTCTAACCTATCTGTATCCATATCTCTCAGCCACAAAAATCAAGCTTTGTTCTTTCTCTCTCTCTTTCAACGGAAGTTTTTTCTTCCTTTACTTTGATCACCCCACACCGCCATTAACCCGCATCTCCGAAGGTCGTCTCTTCCGACTACTTCACCGGAACCAGTAGTGGACGATGGTTTTCTATAGATCCTGTTTTCTACTCCACCGACTACCCATCCGGCGGATGACTCCGACTACTTCACCGACACCCGAGGTGCTTTCGTTATAATCTTTCTTCGTTGCCAATATACTGTATTTAATTTCTTTCGGTTTCTTTTCTGACGAACTTCGACGATTCGATCGTTTGCTAGGGTTTCTGGATCTGGGAAATACTTTCATTTTTTTATTTTTGGATATATTAAAATTTGACGCTATTATATTGGGGGTTAATAGCGTTGGGGTGTGGGAGTAGACATTGAAAGGAAAAAACGCAGGGAACCAGAAACGATATTGACTTCCATGTTCGTACTCTTCGGCCGCATATCACGTTTCTCAGGTTTGTGTTTGTTTTTGTGTTTTTCTTTGTTTGAATGGATTAGTATCTGCAAGTTAACAATGATATAAAACCATAAAGGTATTCTGCACACAAGGTGTTTGTGTTTTTGTCTCAGTGAATTTTTTCAATTTGTCTGATGTTTCTCTTCTCTTTTGTATTAAAGCTGGATGATTATTTCACTTCAGTTATGTTCTGAGCTAGCATTGTGATCATCGCAAGGGCTGATGATTTCGAGGAGATCCATAAACTATAGAAGCGATGAAATCATTTGCTTGAGTTAACAAAGTCGGTTCTAGGTTAAGGGTTGTTCAGAGAGCTCGAGAGATGGGGTTGTTCAGAAACGTTGATGAGGTATTTATTCTTTTCCTAGCAGCGTAGCATGATGTTTGTGTGTTTCATCTATACGTTGTGTTATTCGTCACTGACTGATGTTCTTTTTAGATGTGCTTCATATGTTAATGTCTGTATGGTATGAAGTGTTTCAAGGGAAGCTAAATATGTTTTCTTAATTGAACTAACTCAATAGAAGTATTTTATATTTAGAGAAATTAATATGATATGTTGAAGTTTAGTTGTTGATATTAAACTTCAACCTGTATGTATAAGGTAATTGGTGAATCTTTATATTTGTGATGAACTATATCACTACTACAAAAAGGGGCAAAACCGACCGAAAATTGCGACCGAAAAAAGCTGGTCGCAAAATCTGCAACCACATTAGCGACGGAACCAACTTCGGTCGTAAAAAGAGCGACCGAAACCAAATCGGTCGCAAAAATAGCGACCGTGTTGTTTCGGTAGTTAAATCGGTCACAAAAATAGCGACCGAAACCAAATCGGTTGCAAAAATTGCGACTAAACTGTTTCGGTAGTTAAAGTGGTCACAAAAATAGAGACCGAAAACAAACCGGTCGCAAAATTTGCGACTCACTTGTTTTGGTAGTTAAAGTGGTCATAAAGACGGTCGGAAATATAGCGACCGTAATTATTTCGGACGCAAATCCGGTCGTTTATTTTATAAAATAATTAACAAATAAAATAGAATTTGAGTTGGTCACAAAAACGTTCGCAAATATAGCACAATTGGTCCGCAAATATAGCAATCACACTTGCTTCAGTCGCAAATATATTAGTTAGTTTTTTTTTCAAAAAGAACAAAATAAAATTAATTTGGTCATAGAAACGATCATAATTATTTTCATTAATTTTTAAAAGTAATAAGCATCTGGAATAAAAATTCAATCAAGTCACAAATACTGCTACAAAAATTGTTTTAGTTGCTAATCGATTATAACCAAATAGAGACAATGTGGGAAATTAGGAGATATTAATGTTACATAGGATCAATTAAGGACCATTCGGGTCTACTAAAGTCAATGTTGGTCAACTAAGGACATGTCAATATTGGCCAATGATGGTAAACACTAGTAAATGGTGTAAGTTATAGGAAATTAGTGTTACTATTGGTTAATGATGATCACCTAATACAAATTATTGTTAATTTGGATTAATAAGGGCAATCATGATCAACTAATGTGAGTTAATGTCAATATGGGTTAATTAGAGTCATTTAGTTTTAGTTAGGATCAACCGGAGCCTGTTATGATCAACATTGGTCAATGCTCCTTATTAAGATCAATTAGGTGCAAACATGGACAGTTTGATGAAATAATTTCAACTGAGGCCAATATTGGAGGTTACTGGATTGAGACCTCGCGTTTACACTGAGGAATGTTTATACTCAGTTACTTGGGGTTTCCTCTAGTGGTGTGGTGAGGGTTCGAGTCATGTTAAGCGGTCTCAATGTCTCAACAGGTAGGGGGCATATTAAGATATGTATGTTTTGTTGTCAAGATATAATACGACTCACACCATTCTAATAAAACTCTTCAAAACTTTATATGACATAGTAAATGTCGTATTGACCCATTTAAAGCTATCAAGGCCTGTTACATTTCATTAATGCAAGTATGAACTATTATATTCCTTAGGGGAGGAGGTATGGTGGTGGTGTGGCTTCAAGAAGCCATGTTGCCTAACCAATAAAAAGTCGCCAACTCAAATTCCATCAAAATGGAGCCATGTGAAGCCACACCACATGGTATGGTGGTGGTGTGGCTTCAAACCCAAGCCGTTCCACCTTTTTTTTTGTTTTTTTTTATTTAAACAACTTAATAAAATAACAATTTCTAATAAAAACCAAACATTTTAATACTAGAAATTAAACAATACAATACTTGGAATTTAAAATAAAAAACCTAAAAAAAAAACTTAAAACAATACTAGATTTTTTAAAATATAAAAACTTAAAATGGGCAATCCCATCCATATTCTTCCGCTATTTCTCGTTTTTGTTGAAGCACAAGTGGAAGGAATTGAGGATCAACGTCGTCGTGCGGTTTCATGAAGTACTCGAGATCACTTTTCTTTTTTTCTTTTTTTTCACGTGCTAGTTTGGTCTCGATCACTTGACGTTGAGCCGCCATTGTAGTTTTCACCTCATCGTACATTGCTTGCTTCTTTCTAAACGTTTCATCCCGAATCTTTGACTGCATCTCCCTTTCTTTCATCCAATTGTTTTGAAAATCCGACATCATCTCCAACGCCCTTTCCGAAGCCGAACTCTTTGCGGTGGACGAAGAATCCCCCGACTTGTTTTTCCCTTTATGTTTTGGGTATGTAGGGGTTGAGTTCTCATTTAAATCCGGCAATTGAGTCGACCCAACTTCATTTGAAGTTGTGTAGTGACCCGACTCGGACGTCTTGGTCCTTTTAGCCGGTTCCGGTATTTGACCGGCTACGACCGCAACCGAAGCCCACTTGGGATGGTCTTTCACCTCGAGCCAACACGCCAAATGAGAAAACCCACTTTTCTCGTATATTTGTTTATACAAGTTTTGGGTTTTTAACAAAATATCCACATCCGCACTCCCGCTTGCCCAAGTGTTACTCTATTACAAAAAACAATAAAAAAAATTTAATTAAGATATGTACATTTACAAAAATAAAAAAAATAGTTGTTTTTTACCGTTTGGATGTAGAGAGCGTTGAAGTTCGACAACTTGGTGTTCAACTTCTTCCACTTTGAGGCTACTTGGTCCCTAGTTCGCCCACTAGGTTCACCCATCAATCCGTCGAAGTGAGCAAGAACTTTACCCCAAAACGAATCACGACTTTGTTGATCCGCCTTTTTCCCATCTTCGGTCCAATGGATGTAAGCTTTAGTCAAATTTAGCTCCTCATCCGACGTCCAATTTTTCCCTTTTGCTCGCGAGTGAAATTTACCTTTCTTAATCACATGGACGTCCTCATCCATCACCTCAATCTCCTCTTCTTCAACCGCAACTTCATCACCTTCCTCCTCTTCAACTTCTTCTTCATTCTCTTCTTCGTCGGTTTCGGACTCGATTGCACGCCTTGGATCACGATATTGCGTGTTTCGATACATGGCGTTTGAAGTGGAGAATTGTTGCACTTGTGTTGAATGTGGGGGATATAACTCCCCTTGAACCCCGTAACGCCCAGATAGAAGATCAACTAACGATTGTTGAGAATGATGCGGTTGATTAGTGTAAAAGTTCGGTTGTGATTGTGGTGGAGGAGTTGAGTTGGAGGTTTGACCGGCATTTCGTACCTTTGGTTTAAATTTTTTAGGAGGAGCGGGTGACTTTTTGGTAAGAGCGGGTTTTTTCTTGGATGATTTATCCATGGTGAAGGGTTGAGAAAAATGAAAATATGAGAAAGATTGTAGAGAAGAAAGAAATGTTTGTGTGTTTAAAATAGGTGAAATATGGTGGTATTTATAAATGTGTTAAAAAAGGTTAAAAAAAAAAAAAAAACAAACTAGCCGTTGTAACGGCTAGTCCAACGGTACATTCCACCGGGCTTAGGCTGGCTTCTCGAAACCGATGGGAACCGCCGAGGATGGAGCCGGCCAGTGAACCGCGTGAGGTGGGGTGGTTAGCCGGGCAAGCCACCCGGCTCCCTTTGGAACCGGGTGCCGGCTTGTAAACGATACCGGGTCCCCTTAAGATCTAATATGACTAGTTACAAAATTACTATAACCAGTTTCTAGTTTGTTTCCTTACATTGTGATTTTAAAACGAATTTGTTTTATGTATCCACGTTAATTCCACTAATTAACTATAAAGAGCGGGTAGTAAAATGTAACTATACTATAATAATACAAATAACAAAATACGTATTTATCAATAAATATAAATATAACTTGCTAATTTAATACAAAAACTAATATTTTTATAACTTATTGGTTTAATAGAGGAATGATTAATATTATAAGTATATTACCCATACCAAAAGAGATATCCGCTGCTAATTTCTTTTTGAAATCCATATATAAAGAAATTGAATCAATATCCTATTAACTATTAACTGAATTTTCGAAATACAAGGATTCGATAGACATGATTTATAACCCTAGAAAACTACGTTCCCCGCCATTCACTCTATTATAGCGCCAACTGCATCAGTTTTGCGCCCATTCATGAAGGTTTTGTGATCAAATCGTCTCTCGTGTTGTCTTCATCTGCTATTCGGTTCAGATTTACCTCTACTAAACAGGTGTGTGTTATCCTACATCTGATTTTATCTTTCTAAGTGCGTATCATAGTTTTGATTGAGAGCAGTTTTGTTTAAACCCTCTGTATCTCTTTCTAGGTGCCCCCAATTTATAAATCTAGTTAAATATTTATATATTAATATATTTCGTTAGAAAATATTTCAAGATTGTCAGCCAGTTTAGTTGGTAGCGCCTCCGAGCCCTTATCTTTGGCCCCTTGGGTTTCGAGACTGATAGACGAGTTGAAACAATTGTATGACGAAGGAATTGAAGTTTATGATGCTTATCGTAAAGAAAATTTTTTGATGAAGGCAATCCTTTTGTGGACAGTTAGTGATTTCCCCGCTTATGCAATGTTATCTGGTTGGAGCACGCATGGACGCTTAGCTTGCCCATATTGTATGGGTAACACAGAAGCCTTTCAGTTACATGCCGGCGGAAAATCAAGTTGGTTTGACTGCCATAGAAGATTCTTACCTCCGACGCACCCTTTTCGTAAGGATAAAAATGGATTTCGAGCCCGTAAAGCTGTACCGTCATCAATCGGACCTCCCCCTGAGTTAACTGGTTGGCAAATATACAAACAAGTGTTTGACATTCCAACTGTCTATGAAGGTGAATTGTATAACCCAAAGAATAAAAAGAATAAAGACCCAGCTTTCGGTAAAACCCATAATTGGGTGAAGAAAAGCATTTTTTGGGAGCTTGAATATTGGCCCTCGTTGCTAATCCGACACAACCTTGATGTGATGCACATTGAGAAAAATGTTTTTGAGAATCTATTTCACATGGTAATGGATACTCTCAAAACAAAAGACAATATCAAGGCAAGGATGGATGTAAAAGAGTATTGCAATCGACCATCGTTGCATACTTGGGTGAAGAACAATAATAAATATATGAAACCAAAAGCATCATACACTTTAACCAAAACGGAAGTAAATGATGTATGTAAATGGTTGAGAAACGTAAAATTTCCTGATGGCTATGCTTCAAATATAGGGGGGTGTGTGAACGTTAAAGATGGTACATTTTACAGCTTCAAAAGTCACGATTGTCATGTCTTCATGCAGCGGTTGTTGCCTATTGTCTTAAGGGGGATGCTTCCAAAACAGATATTTGAACCCATAGCAGAGCTCTGCACATTCTTTCGTGTAATTTGCTCAAAGGTTTTACACATTGAAGACTTACAGAAATTACAAGAAAGTATCATTGTAACGATGTGCAAGTTAGAAAGAATATTTCCACCTTCATTTTTTGACTCAATGGAACACCTTGTTATACATTTAACGAATGAAGCTATACTTGGTGGTCCGGTGCAGTTTAGGTGGATGTATTTGTATGAGAGGTAGGTGGTATGACTTAAAAAATTATTCATTTATCGTTTATAATGTTAAATAATACCTAACATCTTTTCTAATATTTAGGAAATTGGGTCGACTGAAAAGGACGATTAGAAACAAAGCAAGGGTTGAGGGATCCATTGTTGAGTCATATCTCGTAGATGAACTTTCCAACTATTGCTCCCTATATCTTGATCCGACAGTTAAGAATGGACTGGTCCGCGAGCCTCGTAATTTTGCCCCTAATATTCCTTGTTCATCGAGTATTGATTCTCGCTTAAGTATATTCAAACATCCATCTCGAAGATTATTTGATAAGGGTGGAAAGAATATAGTTCTTACGGACGAAGACCGACATAAGGCTCATACTTATATATTACTTAATTGTCAAGAGCTTCAGGATTCTATTTGCTTATTTGATGAGGAGTTAAGAGCTTCGTTCCCAGAATGTGACCAAGTAATGCTTGATAAAAAGAAAGATGCAGAATTTTCTCAGTGGCTGCAGAGTTATGTAAGGATAACACTAAACAATTTTGCGGTCCTAATAATTAACAGCTTCATTGCAAATTTACTAATACAATTGTTTTTATGTAGGCTTTGAATGGCTTAGAGAACGCACATTTAAGAGATATAGCACAAGGGCCTCTAACTTATGTTCAATCACACAAAGGCTATTTAGTAAATGGTTACAAGTTCCTTACACGAACAGCTTACCATGGGCGAGTGACAGAAAATAGTGGTGTGTGCGTGAAAGGGGCTGTGTATAATGAACACGAAATTGACTATTACGGTTTGTTAGATGAGATCCTAGAGTTGGAATATCATAGCAACTTAGGAAAATGTGTGGTCATTTTGTTTAAATGTACTTGGTTTGACCCTGTGAACGGTGTAAGAGTGGACCCCAAGTCTAATATGGTCGATGTTAAACCGAAGGCTATAGGATGTGTTAACGACCCATTTATTCTAGCATCCCAAGCACAACAAGTGTACTATACACCATACCCATCAAAAGAAAAAACATTAAAAGACTGGTGGGCTGTTGTTAAGACGACACCGAGGGGTGTTTATGAACTTGCTGAAGATTCTAGTGTAGTCGTTGATGATGATAATGAAGACGTCGGGCATTTCTACCAGGAGAATGAAAGGCTGGTATGTACAACTACCGAGGATTTGCTCCCCGTTATTCATGTACAAACTAATATAATACAAGAAGTCGACGATGTAAATGATGATGATCAAGAAGAAACCGGGACTGAGAATATGGACTCAGATGATGGCGAAGAAGCATTTGATTACGAAGATTCAGATGATGCCGATGAGGGATTCGCAGATGAATTTTCTGACTAGTTAGTTTTTTTAGCATATATACAAGTTTGATTTTTTTTCAAATATCTTTTTGCATATATATCTATGATTTTGTTCCTAATTTTTGTTTTCAACGAGTATTCTAAATACTAATAGTGTTGTTTTTGTTGTAGATATCATGGCTCGTGGCTCAACAGCAGTAAATAGGGGTGGAGGTCGAGGTAGTGGTCCAGACGATTGCAATATAGGTAACGATGTACATTCACATTCAAATGCACACGAGACACCACTTCATGACGAGAGTAGTGACGATGACGAGTCAATTGTTGGACGAAGGGGTTCTGTTGCCCCTACACCACTACCTCAACCAAGAAATCGTGATTGGATTTGGATTATCCATGGCCAGTAAGTGCATACATACATACATGCATATACATACATATATATATATATAACTTTTAGTTGTCGAATGAACCTACAGAAACCATTTGAATAGAATACGAATATTTTGAGATCTGGGAATTCAAATTCAAAAGACATGTGTAGTTTATATCCCCATTTATGACTGTTAGTTAGTTTTAGTTGGGTTGAGTTGAATTAGAATTCAATTCTTATTGCTGATATCAAATAAATTGAATTAGAACTGAACAAAATCAATCAATTCTTGTTTGGAATAAAACGAATTTAGTTAGTTTATATTCTAAATTAATTTTTTACTTAGAGTTTTGAAATACTTCTATCGATCCTAACTAACCTCTTTATTAGTCTATAGGTTATAGGTTATTATTGTTATTAGTTTAAACTTATGCTAAACTTTCTGATTGTTCACCTAGTTGGCCATGTTATATTATTTTTCTTTTGTAGATTTAGTAATCAAGGAAAGGCCACCCGAATTATCGGAGAAAATCTGCAGGCTATGTGGACTCATCCATGGTTGAGCTGGAAAGAAGTTTCTAAAGAGGATCGTGATAGGCTGTTTCAGCGTTTCAAAGTCTCTACTTACAAAAAATTATATATAATATTTTATATGACTTTATAAACCATATAGACTTTACTAAAAAAGTGATTTTCATAGGGATACTACCAGTGGGAAGAGGAATGGGATGACCAGATACGATCTTGCTGGGAGAAGTTTATTAAGAGAAAATTTAAGGATTCATTGAACAGGGCTCGGGAAAACGCTAAGACTGCTGCGGTAAAAGCGGGGGTGGAAGTTGGTGAGGATTTATCTGTGATTACTCCATATAAGCCACAATGGATGAGATGTGAGATATGGGAATCACTAGTTCAAAAATGGAATACACCCGCATGGAAAGCCAAGTCAGCTACAAATACCACTAACAGAGGAAAATCAAATGAGGGGAAGCATACTCTTGGCTCACAATCCTATGTTACACTTAAACTAAAATTGGTAAGAGATGTTTAAATATATCCCATTTTAATACACATAGGATGTCAATATTAACTTTAAAATATGAATTTTGTAGGATGATTATTTTGGGCGCCCTGCAACGCTCGATGAAATTTGGATGCAGTCACATGGAAAGAAAGGCACAAGACCATTAGATAGGTTGTCGAGCCATAAAGAAGGCGAGGGTTTAGAACTTACTGACGATTTGGAAGAAATTGATCTGGAAAACGATGTTGTTTGGGTTGACCCCAAGGCAAAGAATTCCATTGTAAGTTTTTTTACTTATAAAATATATGCTATTATTATTAGTTGTTTATCAGTATTGTAACTAGAAAATGTATATTGTCTTTTTATATCATAGATATCATATAAAGAACAAGTTAAGCAGAAGTATACAGATGGAAGTAACAAACGTCCTATATTCGATGTACACACGTGGACAGAAGTTGTCGGGGGTAAGAAAAAGGGCAGATTATATGGTTTTAACGATGTTAGTGATCCGAGTGTTATGATGACTGGTAAACCATCAACACCAAGTACTAGTACTTTACCTACCAGAAATGAAGAGGTGTGCTTATTTTATTTTTGTCCAAATTTTCTCTATATTTAAGTGACATCATGGGTCACATGGTAGTTCTGTTCAGTTTTAATGTGTTATGTTAATTACAGGTGCAACGGTTGAATGAGAAGATAGCGCAATTGGAACAAGAAAAGGAAGCAGAAAGAGTAGAGAAAGAAAAAGAAAGAGCAGAGAAAGTTACAATGATGGAGAAAGATCGAAGAAAATAGAGTTGCGAACTCTGAAATGAAAGAGGCTAATGCTGAAATGAAACGACAAATTGATTTTCTCTTGAAGAACATACCAAAAACTTTCTCCAAGTAGTTAAGCATGCTATTTGTTTTATCCAATTCAGATATTTATTTTCGTACAACTTAGGATTTTGTTTGGATATCTTTTATGGATTATTGGTGTGTTTAACATTGAGCATTTGGATATTTTATATACGAATGCGGTTTTGTGAATTATTTATTTGCTTTTGGGTATCGATATAAATAGTGAAAAACTAGGAAAACCATTTATTTTCTCTTTGAAGCTTTTATGTGACCAAAATAGTGGTCGCCAAGTTGGTTGCAGGTTTTAACTAGAACTCGGTTGCTAAATTGGTTGCAAAAGCATGGTCATAAAAGTGGTCGTTAGTGATTGTCGCAAAATCGGTCGAAAAAAAGATCGGTCGCAAATGTCATTGCTAAAATATCAGTTGGAAAATCGGTCACAAAATCTGTCGGTCGCAATTGCGGTTACTAACTGGTTAGTCGCAATTTCCGTCGCAATCAATTTCTGTCGCAATATCGGTCGTTAATGGTTCGGTCACAAAATCGGTCGCCATCTATTCTTCGGTCGCAAACATGGTCGCTAACTTAGTGACCAAAGTTCTAGTCGCAAAATCCGTCACAAGGACTTTTCGGTCGCAAAAAATGGTCGCTA